>JAIFGZ020000819.1:0-600000 GCA_019925245.2 Oryza australiensis
GGCGCGCGCGCGCGTCTTGCGCGCGTACGGCGGCGGGCGAGCGGCGGCGCGCGCGTGGCGAGCGTACGGCGTCGAACCGCAGTGGTGACCGATGAACAGTGCGACTTGTTAATTTCCCGATTTTCTATTTTCTTTTCCCATTTTCTATTTTCTTTCCTTCTAAAAATTCCAAAATAAATCCCAATATTCTAAAATAATTTTTAACTTTATATTTTAAACTTTTCTTGACTTTCATTTTTTTTTCCACAATTATTTTTCATACTTATTTAAATTCTTTTTCCTAATTTTCATAATTCACCCATTTTTAATAAAATAAAATTCCCAAATTTCGAGTACGCCTCCCGAAAATTTTATTATTTATTTTGTGTTTTAATTTATCTTCTCCCAACCAAAATTTTTATTTTATATTACTCGAAATGCGTTTTCACAAATCCACACTTTTCCCCGGATTCTTTTAAAACCCCGATGCGACTTTCGCACCATCATTTTGTCAACTCCGAAAACTCCAAATACGCCGAGAAAAGGGAATTGACCACGACTAAATTTATGCAACCGAGGGCAAATAAGAAACAACAAACCCGAGAAGAAGCAATAAACCAAGGTTTTTGAAAGTTCCGATTTTTACGTTCCGATTTCGGTTCTCCGATTTTCGGGATGTTACAAACCTACCCCCTAACAATAAATCTCGTCCCCGAGATTTCCGGCTGCCGAGTAGGTGTGGATATTCTGTCCTCGGGAACTCTTCGCTTTCCGTGTAGCCTCTTCTTCCGTGTGATTGCTCCATTGTACCTTGTACATGCGCCATGATTTGGTCCGCGTCTTCTTTTCCGCCTCGTCTAGTATCTTAATTGGATGTTGGGTAAGTAAGATCACTGTGGACGTGGATGGCTTCTAAAGGGGCTTGCTCTTCCGGTACCCGCAAACATTTCTTCAGCTGCGATACGTGGAATACTTGGGTGGACATCGGAGAGATTCTCGGGCGGTTCCAATTGGTAAGCCACTTCTCCTCTCCTAGCGCTTATCAAGAATGGGCCCACGTATCGTGGTGCGAGTTTCCCTTGACTTTGAATCTCCGAGTTCCCCGTAGTGGTGAGACTTTTAGATACACGTAGTCACCTTCTTTAAATTCCAATTCTCTTCGACGGTGTCCGCGTAGCTCTTTTGTCGTGATTGAGCCGCTTGTAGTCGGTCCCGGATCAGGCGAACCTTTTCCTCCGCCTCCTTGATTATGTCGGGCCCGAATACGGTTCGTTCACCGGTTTCGACCACATTAGTGGGGTTCGACATCGGCGACCAAATAAGGCTTCGTTTGGCGACATCTTCAAACCGGCTTGGTAGCTATTGTTGTAGGAGAACTCGGCGTACGGCAAACATTTCTCCCAATCCTTGGTGAAATCCAACGCACGAGGCTCTCGGCATGTCTTCTAGCACTTGATTTGTCCTCTCGCCCGCCCGTCGCCCTGCGGGTGGTAAGCGGTACTAAAGGCAAGGGGCTGCCGAGTGCTTCGTGAACCTTGCTCCGAAATGAGATGTAAATTGGGTACCACGATCCGATATAATCCTTTTTGGTACACCGTGGAGACACACAATCCTACTCATATATAATTCCGCTAGCTTGGCACCGTTGTAGTTAGTTTTCACGGAATAAATCGGCAGTCTTGGTGAGCCGATCTACTATTACCCAAATGGAATCGTAACCAGCGCTAGTCTTAGGTAGTCCTACTATGAAATCCATGCCTATCTCGTCCCATTTCCATTCGGAATCATGAGTGGTTGCAGCAAGCCGCTGGGCGTTGATGTTCGGCTTTCACCCTTTGGCACACATCGCACACGGCTACGTATTCGGCTACATCCCTCTTCATATTAGGCCACAGTATTCTCCTTTCAAATCCTGGTACATTTTTGTGCTCGGGATGTAACGAATATGCCGATTCGTGGGCTTCCTTTAAGATCAATCCCTCAAACCGCCTCGTTCAGTGCACGATTCTTTTCTTGTACCACAAGATTCCCTTGTCATCTCGAAAACTCCCGAGCGCGTCCGGCCATGCGTTCCTTGATTCCCTGGGTTTCCTCATTCCCTCTTTGGGCTTCCTCTATTTGAGTTCTCGTAGGGCTGGATTTCCAAGTGAGTTCACTTCTCCGTGAGGGATCAAGTGCGATTGAGTTTAGCCATTTCTTCTTGAAGTTCGCGCCATATCTCCCAATCCCATGTGGTTGCATTGGGCTTTGCGACTCGGCGCATCGGCCACTACATTTGCCTTTAGGGATGATAGTGGATTCCTAGATCGTAATCCTTGATCAACTCCAGCCATCGCCCGTCGTAGGTTAAGATCAGGCTGAGTAAAGAAATATTTTAAGCTCTTGTGATCGGTATACACATCACAGTGGTTCCCGATCGATAGTGTCTCCAGATCTTCAATGCGTGTACCACCGCGGCTAATTCCAGTCATGTGTGGGGTAATTCTCTTCGTGGGGTCGTAATCGCCGAGAGGCATACGCTACGACCTTTCCATCCTGCATCAATACTCCTCCCAATCCTTGCCGGGATGCATCACAAGACATCACGAAGTCCTTCCGGTTGTCGGGTAAGGTCAAGATTGGGGCGTGGTTAACTTTTCTTTTAATTGGTCGAAGGCTTTTTGGCACTTCTCATTCCATTCAAACTTCTTTTCCTTCTTCGAAGTTGAGTCATAGGTCGGGCTACAAGTGGAAAACCTTTCGATAAACCGTCGGTAATAACCGGCCAAGCCCAAAAACTCCGAACTTCCGTCACTCGACTTGGGTGCCTTCCATTCCATAACGGCTTCGACCTTGGCGGGGTCTCGCTACTCCTCCCGGCTGAAACCACGTGGCCGAGAAAAGCGACTTCCTTGAGCCGAACTCGCATTTGCTGAACTTGGCATACAGCCAGGTGCTCTCGTAGTTTTTCCAAGTACCGGTCGTAGATGCTCCGCGTGTTCCTCATCGTTCTTGGAGTAGATAAGTATATCGTCGATGAACACCACTACGAATTTGTCCAGTACTCCATGAATACCTTGTTCATCAGTTCATAAAGTACGCGAGGGCATTGGTCAATCCAAAGGACATCACTGTGAACTCGTATAAGCCGTATCGTGTAGAGAATGCCGTCTTAGGAATATCTCCGGCTCTAATCTTCAACCGATGATATCCCGACCGTAGATCAATCTTGGAGAACACTGCGCACCCTTAAGTTGATCGAATAGGTCATCGATTCGAGGTAGCGGGTACTTGTTCTTGATAGTGACTTCGTTCGGCGATCGGTAGTCCACACACATTCTCATGCTCCCATCCTTCTTCTTGACGAAGAGCACCGGAGCTCCCAGGGAGAAGAGGCCTGGGCGAACGAATCCCTTCTCTTGTAGTTCCTTTATTTGCTTCTTGAGTTCCTCCAACTCATTGGCGGCATTCGATAAGGCCTCTTGGATATGGGGGCAAGTGCTGTGCATTAGATCGATGATAAACTCTATGTCGCGATCCGGGGCATTAGGGCAATTCCTCGGGAAACACGTCGGGTATTCTTGTACTACCGGCATTCCGCCTAGAGGTAGCATGGTGAACACTCCCGCAGCTTGTTCACATAGCTTTGGGTTTTGATCCATAGTTATGCTCATCGGTGATCCCCACGGGGTGGATACCGTGACTTCCCTTCGACTGCAGTCTATGATTCCATTATTTTTGGTCAACCAATCCATTCCGAGTATGACATCTATGGTTTGGGGCGATAACACCATAAGGTTTGAGAGAAACACCACGTCTCTAATCCGTATGGGCACATTAATGCAGGCATGGGGTACGGTTATGTCTCCCGGTGAGTGTACCAACATAGGCCTCTTAAGTGCTACTTGGTGTAGGTGGTGTTGTTTGCTTACTTGGGAAGATATGAATGAATGCGAGGCTCCGTAATCGAATAAAACTTTAACGGTGTAGAGTTGATAGAGAACATACCCATCAATACGCTCGGTCCTCCCGTGCTTCTTCTCGCCCTCACATGATTCACTTGGCCACGTCGAAACCCGGTGGCGCCTCGTTGGGTAGCGGGGTCTGAGCGGACCTCGTCTCGCCCCGAGGGTGGGGGTTCCTCGGACGGGTGTTGCATTGGCGCCGGTGCGAACGGGGTGTTGCGTGGTTTTGGGCAGCTATTGGAGTAATGCCCGTATTCTCCGCGATTGAAACTGACTCACATTCCTTCTTCCGGAGCGGCTAGGGTTGGTGTGGGTGTACGAAGCCGTGGTGTAGCGACCATTGACATGGTCGGAAGCGAGAGGACGTCCGTTGCCGGGACGTTTGGCTTCCATCCGGACGGGGTGGCTCCCTTGGGGCGTTGTGGCGTTCCCGAAATGGGCGAGCCATAGCGAGCCTCCTCTTGCGGTTATTGTCTACCACCTTTTGGTCATGCTCAAGTCGGACGACCTTGTTGATGAGGCTTTGGAAAGCTGGTGTGATCCTGCCCGATCATTGGTCCCCTCGGTTCGTCATTTAGTCCCTCAATGAATTTGTCTATCTTTTCTTCTTCGTCCCTGCCAGTCACTGGTGGCGTAACGGGCAAGCTGGGTAAACTTGTTCGAGATACTCCTGTACCGAGGTGTTCCCTTGACGCGTCGCGGAACTCGTTCTTCTTCATCCTCATTACGCAGCGGCACGAAATTCTCACGGAACGCAGCCGTGAATTCCTCCCATGTTGGCTCGCCGGCGTCTTCAGCTCGTGTCTCCTTGTAGGTGTCCCACCGGTCACTCGCGGGACCCTCCAAGCGGTTAGTAGCGAAGACAACTCTATCCGCTTCTCGGACTCGACGAGGGTTAGCTTCTTCTCTATCACTCTTAGCCAATCTTCAGCGTCCATAGGTTCCTCGGCCGTGGAAAAAGTGGGCGGCTTAGCTCTCATGAATTCTCCCGGACTCGATCCTCCTCGACCTCCTTGATTATTGGCAATCGCTTGGAGTAGTTGTGTCGCATAGCCATGACCTCCGCCGGGGTGGAGGGGTTAGGTTCGGCGGGTTCTCGTGGGTCGGCTGCGGCCCTTCGGCGATGTGCCATCCGAAGAAGAGAGATGAATCAAGAGATCGGACTAGTTTATGTCATAGTACACAGGGAATTTTTCTTCAAGCTCCTTCGAATGATCTTCCATCAACGAGACGGTGAAATAATAAGCATACGAATCAATACGTCTCAAGGCGATGCCCAGGTTCATCACATTACATAAAGGGGTACATGGACTGTACACACAGTCCTCCATGCCGGGATGGCAATAATAATTATATCGTTCAACTAGATCAACTAATTAAGGGTAAATAGGAAGTGCCGCGGGGAGGAAGGTCCTTCCGCCTAGTCATCCAACCATCCGCAAGAGCCGGGCGCCGGAAGTGGGTGGTCCGCGGCCGAAGCAAACCGAAGTCCCCACGGCTCGGAGGTGGTGGCCTCGGAGTCACGCCGAATCTTCCGACTCGGTGGCGCGTACTCTTGCGACGACCCCGGCGGGTGAGGGCCTCCGTGTGAGTCAAGCGACGAGGGGAACTTCCTCCTCCATTGAGTCGGTGTCGCCGAGACTCCCATTTGATCTCCATGGGCTCGCCTCGGACTCCGTATCGGTGCAGATCTGGATGGGGTTACCCTCTCCCGATCCCGGCTCGGATGGTGCGGTACGGAGCTCGGGTGGGTCCCATGGATGTAGCAGCGAGTGGGGTCGACCGGTAGGGTGCGGGCTCGTGCTCAACATGAAAGCTTGCTCCATCATAGCTTGGAAAGTATCAAAGCTTGCTGGAGTCATGTGGTAATAGTGGTCGGGCACAGGGGCAGGATGTGATGGTACAGGCTCAGTGGAAGTACCTGCAGCGTAGACAGGACGAGTGCGCAGCTGTTCCTCTAGGTTGGTTGATCTGGCTTGCTTGCTTTCTTTTGCTGCTCTTCCAGCTCCACGAGCCTCCCCTCGGGCCATATAGCGGTCGAGAGTTGCTCATCTTGAGCACCATTGGCTGGGTGTGTGCGGCATGCTTATCTGGTCTCCACGGCCTTGGTGGCACATCGACCAGATCATTGGCGTGGCTAGCGATCGTTGATTTCGACGGGGCCTCCTCGTAACGATCGTCTGCTGTCTCGCCCAACGCGATAAACGCGTGACCATCGGGTTGTAGCGGCGGGGGTAGCTTCCACGGTGCGAGACCGGGTTGCCCTCTTCGCGGTAAGGATGATGCACGAACTCTGTCATTGTGAGTTCGGCACGGTGTTCCGCATTAAGGCGAAGGAAGGCCTCGCATGTTGCATCTGAATAGGCCTTACGCTAGGTCCCGGTGGTAGCGAGTGTTGAAGCGGTAGGATGTCTCACTCCCCATGCGGGCTTCTATGGATACGGTGCCTCCCAGCTGGATACATCTCGGAGCCATGTCTCTTGGTGTGATAAGTGGGCGGTTCCGGGTATCTCAAGCACCATAGTAGAGCGGAGTTGTACCACGAACCCCTCGTCTCGCGGGATAGTGACTTCCCTGTGTTCCGTCGTGGTTTGACATCGCTTTACGGGCAACTTAGGGTTAGCGAGAGGGAGCTATCATAATCTTTTGGTAAAAAGAAATACAGTGTAGAAAAGATATATTTGCATTTTCGGAAATAATAGTTTAAAACGATCCTACCGTAGGGATATTTCCCTTTAGCCATCTAGTTAGGGTAGGGCGCCATTTGGTCTTAGCCTACGGTAGCATGGCTCGATACCAGCTCTGTGGACCCCGATTTTGAGTCGGGAACCTTTCGTGTTCATAGTACCATTTCCCTGGATCAAGTAGTTGGTACCCACGAATGCGATCTTGGATAATCAAGTGCACATGCACGAATAGTCTTACAATACCATTATTACATAAATAGGCCCGAAGGCATTGTTCATCCACAGGACCTTATGGTCCGAATACAACATAAAAACGAGTTTAGATAAGGCGGCGGAAAGAGGCGGCGGCTTGTCCATTGCCACGAGCAACGCCGGGACTAAGGTCTAATATGCGCCGTCGGTTCCTTCGCCCTCCGGGTAGTACGCGTAGGGGTCTTCGGCTCTTCATTTCCATCACTGGAGGTTTGTGCGTATAGCAAGGGTGAGTACCAACCGTACTCAGCAAGTCAACACGAATTGATGCATATGGTAGGGTTATTCAAGGAATACGGCTAGAGTTATTTTTGCGTAAGGCCAGTTTTCACAATTCTTTTCACAAGCCTACCGACTAGCCAAAACCAAGTTTTAATTTCATAGTTCATTAATCCGGCGACGGTTCGTCTACCATCCATCGTGATTCCAAGGATGGCTTCCCGTCTCCGATTCGTCATGATTTTCTGGGAGTCCACCCCTTCTCGCATTCTCGAGAAGTTGATCCACCAAAGCAAATGAAACCATCATGCAAACCCATCCCAGTATTTTTAAGTTCAAAGTCTAGCCAAGCGAAAGTCTTGTCACGATGCTCAATATCCGCGAGCACGGCTATTCGAATAGATTGATTCATTCACACCGCAGTGGATGTACACTTTACCCGTACTCCGCGACAGCCCAACAAATGAGCCTACGTCTCAACACATGAGACGGCCACGGCAAAGCCTTTCGATAACCTCACTTTGGCACCCGCTCCATGAACTTATGCCCTCATGCACTCTAGCCGTCCTTTTCTAGCAGTGAGAGGAGTTACGGCGCACCCGGGTAAGGGAAGACATTTCCAATCTTTAAGTTTAATTAACGTAGTTTAATTTCACCATTTATAACAAAGGCCGCAGCCTCATTCTCATCCCATAACCACATCATAGAGAACCATCTATGCAAGGATACCGCTCCGCTCGGCTACCTAGTCAGCTAGGTCTATACCCATTCGAGAAGTACGGTTGTACGGCTCGTTTCCGGCTATCTCATGGCTCGGTCCTTAATTGACCGGGGTCGGCACTTGCCTTTTCCGGAATCCACCCAAATCATCCGGCCGCCCCAGCCTAAAACATTTGTATAGCACTTTCAATTTCCACCAAACTTAGTTCATCATGGCCATGTGGCGCTCATGTCTCCACATGCCGAATCTCAACTACCTACCCTAAGGTAGTTGCCCAAGCACAAAGCTTTTTCATAAAGTCATGAGTATGCATGGTCTAAGTTTAGCGGGGCTAAGCGGTTACCGAAGTTATGCTTCGGTTATTTGTATCACATCGCGAGTTACAAGGAGTAATTCTAAAGGTAAACAATAGCAAGGTATGGCATAACAAGTATAGGCGACCCGGTAAAGCATGCATGTTTAGAGTTTAAAATAACATCATTTCGCAAAGGGGATCAATATGTTCAAAGGGTGTGAAGACTTGCCTTGCTCGCACACTTGAGGGGTGGGATCTTCGGCGGTGTCGATGCCGGTTTCTTCGGACGCTACCCGTACGTGCGAGAGATCAATTGAATTCAGTTAGAATTCAACTAAACACCGAGAGATCGAAAAGAACCACAAAAGCCATGAAAACCACTTCAAAGAGTTTTGCCGAAAATTCTACTCGAGTTAGGACAAGGGTTGCGAGGAAAATCCGGGTTTTGGAGTCGAGTTGGTGTCCTAGGGTTTTCGCGAGTCGTCGATCGCAATTAAATTTGGAACTTATGTTTGAAAATATCCGCGAGAAAAATTCGTGCTCGAACTTTGAGGTTTTGAGCACAAAAGCGAAACCCATTTCGATGGCGGAAAAGAATTAAATGGAATCCGGATTGAAAAACGATGCGAAATAGAATTCCGAAAACGTCCGATTCCGATTTTTCAAACTTTGCACCGAGAAAACATGCGAGAAAATAATTTATTTTTGCCCAAAATTTTACTCAAATCATCCCAAAATATTTTTCCAAATTTTCTAAAATTTTTCCTAATTTTTCCCTATTTTTCTTTTTTTTTTTTTTCTCGCGCTTGTTCCATGCCCGCCAAGTGCTCGACCGGTGCCGAGAGGAGAACAGAGCGGCGGCGAGAGAGGGGAAAAGCGGCGCAACGGGGACTTACCGGCGACGGTGGCTCGGGGAGGAGCAAGGGGGCACGGGGACGAGCTGCGCACGGCGGCGCGACGGCTAAACGGCGGCGGCCCTTGGCGGTGGTGCTCGGGAACGGCGACAACACGGCGGCGGTGCGGTGAAATGTGGCGCGGGCGCGGCCCCTTTTATAGGCGTGGCGCGGCGCGGCGCGAGGAGGAGGGGCGGCTCGGGCGTGCGCGGCGCGGTGCGACACGCGGCGCTGGCTCGGGCCGGTCGGCGGCGGGCGCCGCCGGCGCGCGGCGCACGCGCGGGCGGGGTCGGAGCGGCGTGCGCGCGAGGTAGGGGCCGGAGCGTGGCCGGCCGCGTGGCGCAGCAGCGCGGCGCGCGGGGGTGGCCTGTACGGGCGGCGCGCGGCGCGCGCGCGGCGCGCGGCGCGCGGGCGCGCGAGTCGGCTCGGCGCGGCCTCCGCGCGGCGCGTGGCGCGCGCGGGTGGGGGCGCGCGGTTGGGCGCGGCGCTTGGCGCGTGGCGCGCGCGTCTGTGGCCTTGGCACTGGCCGGCGCGCTTGCTTGGCGGCGCAGCCTGCCGGGGCGGTCGGCGTCGAACAGTGGTGACCGATGAACAGTGCGACTTGTTAATTTCCCGATTTTCTATTTTCTTTTCCCATTTTCTATTTTCTTTCCTTCTAAAAATTCCAAAATAAATCCCAATATTCTAAAATAATTTTTAACTTTATATTTTAAACTTTTTCTTGACTTTCATTTTTTTTCCACAATTATTTTTCATACTTATTTAAATTCTTTTTCCTAATTTTCATAATTCACCCATTTTTAATAAAATAAAATTCCCAAATTTCGAGTACGCCTCCCGAAAATTTTATTATTTATTTTGTGTTTTAATTTATCTTCTCCCAACCAAAATTTTTATTTTATATTACTCGAAATGCGTTTTCACAAATCCACACTTTTCCCCGGATTCTTTTTAAAACCCCGATGCGACTTTCGCACCATCATTTTGTCAACTCCGAAAACTCCAAATACGCCGAAAAGGGAATTGACCACGACTAAATTTATGCAACTGAGCTGGCAAATAAGAAACAACAAACCCGAGAAGAAGCAATAAACCAAGGTTTTTGAAAGTTCCGATTTTTACGTTCCGATTTCGGTTCTCCGATTTTCAGGATGTTACAGGTTGGATTTCCAGTGAGTTTACTTCTCCGTGAGGAATCAGGTGCAGATTAAGTCGAGCCATTTCTTCTTGGAGCTCACTGGCCATACCTTCCAATCCCATGTGGTTGCACTGGGCCTTGCGGCTTAACGCGTCGGCCACTACATTTGCCTTGCCGGGATGGTAATGGATTCCTAGATCATAATCTTTGATCAATTCCAACCATCGTCTCTGTCGTAGGTTGAGATCGGGCTGAGTAAAGAAGTATTTCAAACTCTTGTGATCAGTATACACATCACAGTGGTTTCCGATCAGGTAGTGTCTCCAGATCTTCAATGCGTGAATAACCGCGGCTAGTTCCAGGTCGTGTGTGGGATAATTCTCCTCGTGGGGTCGTAACTGTCGCGAGGTATATGCTACGACCTTCCCATCCTGCATTAACACGCCTCCTAATCCTTGCCGAGACGCATCACAGTACATCATGAAATCCTTCCAGTTGTCAGGTAAAGTTAAGATTGGGGCGGTGGTTAACTTTTCTTTTAGTTGGTCGAAGGCTTTTTGACACTTCTCGTTCCATTCAAACTTCTTTTCCTTCTTCAGAAGTTGAGTCATAGGTCAGGCTACGGTAGAAAACCCTTCGATGAACCTTCGGTAATACCCGGCCAAGCCCAAGAAACTCCGAACTTCCGTCAGTGACTTTGGTGCCTTCCATTCCGTGACGGCTTCGACCTTGGCGGGTCTACCGCTACTCCTCCGACCGAAACCACGTGGCCAAGAAAAGCGACTTCCTTGAGCCGAATTCGCATTTGCTAAATTTTGCATACACTGGTGCTCTCGTAGCTTTTCCAAATACATTGTAGATGCTCCGCATGTTCCCCATCGTTCTTGGAGTAGATAAGTATATCGTCGATAAATACCACTATGAATTTATCCGGTATTCCATGAATACCTTGTTCATCGAGTTCATAAAATATGCCGGGGCATTGGTCAATCCAAAAGACATTACGTGAACTCGTATAAGTCGTAACGTGTAGAGAACATCGTCTTAGGAATATCTCCCTCTAATCTTCAACCGATGATATCCCGACCGAAGATCAATCTTTGAGAACACTTGCGCACCCTTAAGTTGATCGAATAGGTCATCGATTCGAGGTAGTGGGTACTTGTTTTTGATAGTCACTTCATTCAACGATCGGTAGTCCACGCACATCCTCATACTCCCATCCTTCTTCTTGACGAAGAGTACTGGGGCTCCCCAAGGAGAAGAACTGGGGCGTACAAATTCCTTCTCTTGTAGTTCTCGAATTTGCTTCTTGAGTTCTTCTAACTCGTTGGCCGGCATTCGATAAGGTCTTTTGGATATGGGGGCAGTACCAGGCATTAGGTCGATGATAAACTCTATGTCGCGATTCGGGGGCATTCCGGGCAATTCCTCGGGAAACACGTCCGGGTATTCTTGTACTACTGGCATCCCGCCTAGAGGTAGCATGGTGAATACTCCCGCAGCTTGCTCGCATAGCTTCGGGTTTTGGTCCATAGTTATGCTCATTGGTGATCCCCATGGGGTGGATACCGTGACTTCCCTTCGACTGCAGTCTATGATTCCATTATTCTTAGTCAACCAATCCATCCCGAGTATGACATCAATGGTTTGGGGTGATAGCACCATAAGGTTTGAAAGAAACACCACGTCCCTAATCCGTATGGGCACATTGATGCAAGCATGGGGTACGGTTATGTTTCCCCAGTTAGTGTACCAACATAGGTCTCTTAAGTGCTACTTGGTGTAGGTGGTGTTGTTTGCTTACTTGGGAAGATATGAATGAATGCGAGGCTCCAGAATCAAATAAGACTTTAACTGGGGTAGAGTTGATAGAGAACATACCCATCAGTACGCTCTGGTCCTCCTGAGCTTCTTCAGCCCGCACATGATTCACCTGGCCACGTCGAAACCCGGTGGCAGCCTCGTTGGGTAGCGGGGTCCGAACGACCGCGTCTGCGGCGGGGGGGGGTTCCTCGGACGGGCGTTGCATTGGCGCCGTGCGCACAGGAGTGTTGCGAGGTTTGGGGCAGCTGTTGGAGTAGTGCCCGAATTCTCCACAATTGAAGCTTGACTCACATTCCTTCTTCCTGGAGCGGCTAGGGTTGGCGTCGGTGTACGAAACTGAGGTGTAGCTGGCCTGCTGACATGGTCGGGAGCGGGGGAACGACCGGCTGCCGGAACGTTTGGCTTCCATCCAGACGGGGTGGCTCCCTTGGGACGTTGTGGTGCTCCCGAAATGGGCGGACCATAGCGAGCCTCCTTTTGCGGTTATTTTCTACCATCGTTGGTTGTGTTCAAGCCGTACGACCTTGTTGATGAGGCTTTGGAAACCGGTGTGGTCTGTCCGATCATCGGTCCTCTCGCTCATCGTTTAGTCCCTCGATAAATTTATCCATCTTTTCTTCCTCGTCTGCTAGGTCACTTGTGGCGTAACGGGCAAGCTGGGTAAACTTGTTCAGGTACTCTTGTCGAGGTGTTTCCTTGACGCAGCTGCGGAACTCATTTTTCTTCATCCTCATACTGCATGACGTGAAATTTTCACGGAACGCAGCCATGAATTCTTCCCATGTCGGTTCTCCGGCATCTTCAGCTCGCGTTTCCTTGTAGGTGTCCCACCAATCACTTGCGGGACACTCTAGCTGGCTAGTGGCGAAGATAACTCTATCTCGCTTCACGAACTCGGACGAGAGTTAGCTTTTTCTCGATCACCTCGGCCCAGTCCTCGGCATCCATGGGTTCTTCGGCCGTGGAGAAGGTTGGTGGCTTAGCTCGCATGAACTCTCCTAAACATGATCCTCCTCGACTTCCCTGGTTGTTGGCAATTGCTTGGAGCAAGTTGGGTTTGTAAAGCCATAACCTCCGCCAGAGTGGAGGGGTTGGGTTCCGGCGGGTTCTCGTTGGTTGTTGCGGCTCTGCGGCGATGCGCCATCTGGAGAGGATAGATGAATTAAGAGATCGGACCTGCTAAGGTCATGGTTCCTAGGTGATTTTTCTTCAAGTTGTTTTTATATGATCTTCAACCAACAAGCATGGTAAAATAATAATAAGCTCATTAATTGGGATACCACAACGCGATACTTAGGTCCATCATATTACATCAAAGGGGTACACGGACTGTACATGCACAGTCCCTCATGCCATGACACAACAACTACATCGTCTTACTGCATTAACTATTAAGGGGGATAGAATGTGGTCCTTGCTGCCGAACCGTCCAGAGCGAGATCAAGCTGGGGTGGTCCTCCCGCCTAATCATCCAACCATCCGCAGGAGCCAGGTGCAAGAAGGGGGTGATCCTCTGCTGAAGCAAATCGGAGTCCCCATGGCTCGGAGGTGGTGGCCTCGGAGTCATGCCGAATCTTCCTGCTCAGTGGCCGTGTACTCTTGCGAGCGGTCTTGCGGGTGAGGGGACCTCCAGTGTGAGTCAGGCGACGAGTGGGAGCTTCCTCCTCCATTGGGTCGGTGTCACTGGACTCCCATTTGACCTCCATAGGTTCTGCCTCAGACTCCGAGTCGGTGTGGATCTGGATGGGGTTCTCCTCTCCCGATCCAGGCTCGGATGGCACTGCTACGGAGCTCGAGGTGGGTCCCATGGACGTGGCAGCAGTGGGGTCTATCAGGTACGGCGCAGGCTCTGTGCTCAACATAAAAGCTTGCTTCATCATGGCTTGAAAGGTATCCAAGCATGCTGGAGTCATAAGGTAGTAGTGGTCGGGCACAGGAGCAGGAGGTGTTGGTACAATCTCGGTGGAAGTACCTGCAGCATGGACAGGGCGGGTGCGCAGCTGCTCCTCCAGCTGGTCGACTTGCTGCTTGCTCTTCTTGAGCTTCTCCTCAAGCTCTACCAGGGCTTCCCCACGGGCCATGTAGCGGTCCGAGAGTTGCTCATATTGGGCACCGTTGGCTTGCAGCTGAGTCTGCAGCATGTTGATCTGATCCCCACAGTCCTGGTGGCTCTCGACCAGATCATTGAGGCGTTGCTGCTGGTCGTTGATCTCAAGCAAGGCCTCTTCGTAGCAGTCATCTGCCGTTTCCGCCCAGCGTGATAGACGTGTGACCATAGGGTTGTAGCAGCAGGGGGTGGCTTCCACGGTGCAAACTGGGTTGCCTTCCTCGCGATAGGGATGGTGCATGAACTCTGTCACTGTAAGTTCAGCACGATGTATCGCATTAAGGCGAAGAAATGCTTCGCGGGCCGCATCTTGGATGGCTCGCTTCCGCTAAATCCCGGTGATAGTGGGTGTGGAAGCGAAAGATGTTTCACTTCCCATGCGGGCTTCCACGGAAACGACCGCCTCCCATGCTGGATATCCTTCGGAGCCATGCCTCTTGATTTGGTAGGTGGGTGGTTCCGGATATCTTGTGGGATGGTGATCTCCCAGGCTCCGTCATGGTTCGACATCTGCTTTTGAAGGCAACTTAGGGTTAGAGGGAGAGAGCTATCATTATAACTATTTGGTAAAGAAAAGGAAATACAGATGTAGAAAAGATATATTGGTATTTTCAGAAATAATAGTTTGGAAATGATCCTACGTAGGGATACTTCCCTTTAGCCAACTAATCAGGGGTAGGGCGCCATTTGGTCTTATCCTACGGTCGCATGGCTCTGATACCAGCTCTGTGGACCCCCGTTTTTAGGACGGTAATCTTTCGTGTTCTTAGTATCATTTCCCTGGATCGAGTAGTTGGTACCCACGAAATACAGTACTGAATAATCAGGTGCACATGCACGAATAGTTGTACGGCGACATTATTACAACAATAGGCCCGAAGGCAATGTTCAACACACAGGACCTCATGGTCCGAATACAACACAAAAGCGTAAATTAGATACGGCGGCGGAATAGAGGCGTGGCATGTCATTTGCCAGGCAACGACCGGTGCTAAGACCTAGTAAGCGCCATCGGTTCCTTCACCCTCCCGGTAGTAAGCGTAAGGATCCTCCGGCTCTTCATTCCCATCACTGAAGGTTTGTGCGTATAGCAAGGGTGAGTACCAACCGTACTCAGCAAGCCAACACGGAATTGATGCATATGATAGGGTTATTCAAGGAATGGCTGGAGTTCTTTTGTATAAAGCCAATTTTCACAATTCTTTTCACAAGCCTATCAACTAGCCAAATCAAGTTTTAGTTCCATAGTTCATTAATCCGGTGACAGTTCGTCTACCATCCATCGTTGTTCCAAGGATGGATTCCCACCTCCGATTCGTCATGATTTTCTAAGGAATCCACCCCTTCTCGCATCTCGAGAAGTTGATCCACCAGCGAATGAAATCATCATGCACAACCCATCCCAAGAGTTTTAAGTTTAAAGTCTAGCCAAGCGAAAGTCTTGTCACGATGCTCGATATCCGCGAGCACGGCTATTCGAATAGATTGATTCACTCACACTGCAGTGGATGTACACTTTACCCGTACTCCGCGACAGCCCAACGAATGAGCCTACGTCCCAACACATGAGATGGTCACGGCAAAGCCTTTCGATAACCTCACTTTGGCAGTACCCGCTCCATGAACTTAAGCCCTCATGCACTCTAGCCGTCATTTTCTAGCAGTGAGAGGAGTTCTGGCGCACCCGGGGTAAGGGAAAACTTCCTCAATCTTTAAGTTCAATTAGTATGAATTTAATTCCACCATTCACAGCAAAGGCCGCAGCCTCATCCTGATCACATAAACCACATCATAGAGAACCATCTATGCAAGGATACCGCCTCCGCTCGGCTATCTAGTCGGCTAGGTCTATACCCATTCGAGAAGTACGGTTGTACCGGCTCGTTTCCCAGCCTATCTCATGGCTCGGTCCTTAATTGACCAGGGTCGGCACTTGCCTTTTTCGGAATCCACCCAAATCATCCGGCCGCCCCAGTGTAAAATATTTGTATAGCATTTTCAATTTTCATCATACTTAGTTCAACATTCTCATGGCCATGTGGCGCTCATGTCTCCACAGGCCATATTTCAACTACCTCCCCTAAGGTAGTTGCCTGAGCACAAAGCTTCTTTGTAAAATCATGAGTATGCAGGGATCTAGTATAAGCAAGGCTAATCATTTTTTACCGAAGTCAGCCTCCGGTCATATCACATCGAAGGTTGCAAAGAATAAATTCTAATGGTGATCAATATCAAAGCAGGGTATATCAAGCATAGGTACTCGTTTGTGTATAGCAATTTGTAATTTGAAATCAACATCATTTCACAAAGTAGGATCAATATGTTCAAAGAGTGTGATGACTTGCCTTGCTCGCACGCTTGAGGGTGGTGTCTTCAACGGGGTTGATGCCGGTCTCTTCAGGTGCTACCCGTACGTGCGAAAAAGTCAATTGATTCTGATTAGAATCCCAGATAACACCAAAAAGGTCGAAAAGATTCGAAAAAGCCTCAGAAACGATTCCAAGTGCTAAGCCCAGATTCCTACTTAAATTTGTACTACGATCGCCCCGGAAAACTCCAAGTTTCGCCATCGGGTCGACGACTTAGGGTTTTCGTAAAACGACGATCGTGATCTGTGCGAGAAAACGGGTTTGAAAATATCCGCGGAGGGATTTGTGCTAGAGGTTTTGAAGGTCCGAGCTCAAAATGGACACATATTTAAAATGGCGAGAAAGGTCTAACGAAATTCGGATTCAAAAACGACGCAAAACGGAGTTTCGGAAAAGTCCGGATTTGATTTCCAAATTTTTCACCGAGAAATCATGCAAGAAAATAATTAATTTTCTCCCAAAATTTTACTCAAGTCTTCACAAAATATTTTTCCAAATTTTCCAAAATTTTTCCTAATTTTCCCTATGTTTTTCTTTTTCTTTTTCTTTTTCTTTTTTTCCTTTTTTCCCCGCCGCATTGTGCATTGGCCGCCACGTTGTTCGGCCAGGGTCCGGCCGAAACAGAGACGGCGGCGCGCGACAAAAAGGGGCGGAGCGGGGCTTACCGGCGACGGCGGGCTGCGGGAGGGCGGTGGGGCACGGGGAAGCTTTGCGCACGGCGGCGCGGCGTTGCGCGCGGGAACGGGGAGAGGGAGCGGCGGCGGTGCGGCAAAGGGCGGGCGCCGTCCTTTTAGGCGCGGCCGGGAGGCGCGGCCGGGAGGCGCGGCGCGGGCGCGGGGTGGAGAGGGGAGGGCCGGCGTGGCGCGGCGCGGGTGGAGGCACGGGCGAAGCGGGGACGGCCGGGCCGGGGCGTCGGCGCGCGCGGCGGGCGGCGCGCGGCGCGGGTGGGGTCGCGCGGCGAGCCCACGCGGCGTGGGGCCGGCGCGGCACGGCCGCGTGGTGGCGAGGGCGCGGGCGGCGCGGGCGCGCGGGGTCGCGCGGGCGGGCGCGTGCGCGTGCCCACGCGGCACGTGGCGCGCGCGGGTAGGGGCCGGTGCGCGCATGAGCGCGGCGGGCGGCACGGCGCATACGGCGTCGAACACTGGCCCGATTTTCAATTTTAATTTCCCATTTCTATTTTCCTTTCTTCTAAAAATTCCAAAATAAATTCCTATAATTCAAAAATAATTTTTAATATAATATTTTCAACTTTTCTCCACTTTTATTTTCCCACATTATTTTTCATATCTATTTATTTAAAATCCCTCTTTTCTAATTTCAATATTCACCCCTTTATTTCCAAAATTTTCCGGATTTCGAGTACAACTCCCGAATATTTTATTATTTATTTTGTGTCCTAATTTATCTTCTCTCAACCACAATTACTATTTTATATCTTCCAAATCGCGTTTTCATAAATCCGCGCTTTCTCCGATTTCTTTTTTAAAAATCCTTGATACGGACTTTCGCATGCTTCATTCCGACAACTCCAAATCATCCAATAACACCGAAAGGGAAATTGATCACGACTAAATTTATGCAATTGAGCTGGCAAATAAGAAGCAACAAACCCGAGAAAGCAACAAGCGAAGGTTTTTGAAAGTTCCGATTTGTACGTTCTGATTTCGGTTTCTTCGATTTTCAGGATGTTACACCAATCCATAAAATTTGTATCATTCAATTTTTCTTTCTCGAGAATAGATCGCAAATTAAAGGTACTGGGTGTAGTATTAGCTACCATTATTCTACAACAGAAAAAGCAAAGTTTAGCACAATGTTTATGCTATGTCTATTGTTAAACAATTTAACATAAGACTCCCATTACATGTTTTAAACCTTCCCTCTAGGTTACGTATTGGGTCAAGATCCACATGTTAGTTAATTTCTAGTGAGCTTTGGCATCACTGCTAGAATATTAGTAACATGGGTAAGCAACACCTTGCTAATCATATCTCTATGTGACTCTTGTTGTTGGTGTGGCATCTCCATGCCCCGGCGCCAACCTACGCCCCAAGGCCCAAAACTGTTTTGATAGCCTTGTTAAGTAAACCAAATGCTCCTGCTGTATATATTCGACATATACCCCCTCGTGTTATGATAGAGAATGGCACTCTGCGTTGGCAGACCTACCATTGACGAGGATAACGGTGACGGGTGCAACATTTGGAAAGGCATCCTTACCACTTAATTTTGTGAAGGATACTATCCTATCAGACAAACATATCACATATATGAAAGCAGGTAGAATAGTAATTAATGAAATAGTATGGCCCCCTTCACATGGTGATCTCCTCTCCATGTCGGTGTAGAGGATCTCCATCTTCATCACCATCCTTCCAAGTGTCGAATGCTTGATTTCTTCAAACTAAGCTACTACTACATAAGCTTCTAATTGAAGATTACATCGACTCATAGGTCGTGAAAGAATATTACAAGCATTGCACGTATGAAAGAATATTACAGGGATTGCACATATGAAAGAATATTACACGCATCACATGCATCTCATACATACAATAGGGTCATACTATCTCAAAGCATTCTCTGCAAAAACAAGTTAGGCGTAGACGTTTTCTACCTAACGCAGAGATATGTATCGAGACGACATAAAAAGGGGTACGCACATAATGTGATTATGCCATCCCGATACACTATCAAGGGAGATGGTTTGCGTAGGCGCGAGGCGACAATCAAGATCGGACTACGAGATAGCTTCAGCATCATCACATTATACCGTTCCGATACACTATCAAGGAACGCTATCTCGAAACCGACTCAAACCGAGTTCTATGGATATTGCTTCGACGTAATCACTTTACGTCGTTCCGATACACTATCAAGGAACGCAATTACCATCTACTCTCCTCAACAGATCTCGTAAAACCAATTGATCTAATCAACCCGTGTACAAAACTTATTCCAGATCCAAACTAAAACCTGAACTAAGCAAGATTAGCTCTGATACCACTGAAGGGTTACGCGGAGGCTACGATAGCATAAAACAAAACTTTTCTATCGCGCAAACCAGGAACACTTGCAAGTAAGGCTTGATAGATCGTTACCAATTGGAGTGAAGTGTAGCGGATATAGCCAATCAGGAGCTATCCGATCCGGAACAGTACCACCCGATCACAGCCGATTCGTTGACAGCTGATTCCCTGAGTCGACACCCAATGCACCGCAGCCGATGCACCGATTCCACAGCCGATCTGCCGCAGCCAATTTGCCGATTTGCCCGATCGCGCTTGCCTCGCTCTGATGCGACTGACCGCAGCCGATCTGTCCGACTGCAGCCAATTCGTAGCCAATGAACAACAAAGCAATGTAGCAGTGCCTCTACCGGTATCCACATGTCTGGGGATAGAACGCCTAACTCCCGTGTGCTAGCACAAGATGCAAGGCTAGGTTTTGGCTTGGAAGTGGGGAGGGTTTCCGTGGAGATCTTGAACTCGCCGACTTCTGAAGCCACGATTAGATTGATTCGGTTCAATACAATCCGATGCGCAGCTCTCCACCCCTCGTCCCTTTATATAGACTTGCCGACTGGGTCTACAGGCCCATCAGGACTCTATCCGATCGGATCCCTATGCGAATCTCTTAGAGTTGGTCGGTCGGACTTCGTAAGACCATAGGACTCTATATCAAATCGAATCTTATCTGAATTGAGCCATATTCGAGTCCAACTCGAATGTCTATTCTATCCCCTTAAACGTGCGACCCTGTAGGTTCAGGTATACTCGGTTTTGGCTCGAGTCCAACTCAGCTGAACGTCAATAGCGGCGCCTAGCAGCACATATTGACACCATAGTATACAATAATATAATATCGGCTTTGAACCTATACTGTGTACACAAATCCCTTTGCCTCACGATACCAATTAAGCTATAGGCAAGATGTGTGCCATCCCTTCAATAGCTTAACCATTCACGCGAACCGTATTGGATTATTTGTTTGTTGATTGACTCCTCAATCAACTCGGCATGGCCATGCACTTTCACAATCCATTACCTCGAGGCTCCCACAGATATCTCTCCAAAGGAGGGACAAATTCCATCTTGATCACTCACATCCCACTCCATGTTTCATAGCAAACCCGAAGACTACTTTTATAACTACCCAGTTACGGAATAGCGTTTGGTAGTCCCAAAGTAGGCTACTACACATGTTGGAATCTATGATGATCTCAGGTCTAAGGACTTTGCACCAATACTACTTGAGATCAACTAATGGCACATTAATTCCTGTAGTGTCTCATGGTGGGTCTATCCAACAATGTGTTCTCTAACACATTTCCACGTATATTGATTTGGTATCTCCATACCATGATCTATGAGACATGATCATCAATCAATAAACATACCGATCTTAGAATCATATTTGTTCCAACAATATGACATATGATCAGGGATCGTTTAGAAATAGATTCATACATACTGAGTCTCATAAATAAGTCACGTACTTATTGATCAATACAAGATGTCTATTTCATGGAACTGAATAACACTTTATCCATTTATACATAAACATTGACCATGATATCCAACATCTCCATGTTGCCTCTTGGGCATATCACTAACAATATCAAGGTATAGGGCAGACTCTTTGCCAAGACCTGACCAGAAATGCTAGTTTCCTTCTCAGTCTACTGAAAGCTGAGAAATTCTACACACAGAGATGTGATACGGGTTAGCGGGAAGAAAGCGAGACAGAGTTTGTCTCTGAGTTTTTCCCACTCATTGTTTGCTTTCTCTATGGTAAGAGTGTACCATTGCTTTGCCCTTTCGGTAAGGAAAAAGGGAAACAACTTCCACTTCGAAGTTCTTTGTGTCATGTCTGGAATCATCAGGCATGAACACAATCGTTCAAACTGTCGCAGATGATATTGTGGGTTTTCATGATCGCGTCCAGAGAAGGATTGCTCCTGAACCATGGCTATAAAGCCAGGGCAAAGTTCAAAGCCAGATGAAAGAATTGGCTCAGAAGATGGTTGTGGCTCAAAGAACTCGCCCTTCGGAGCGGATATGCTTTGGATAGATTGCTCCATAATCTAAGAAGAAAAAATAAAAAGATACGAGGATGACCTAAACTCTAGGATAAAACAACAACTGTTCCCCGGCAACGGTGCCAGAAATGCTTGTTGGTATTTCTTACGACCACAGATAGAATCCGCAAGGGCACGGAATACCGTTGTAGCACTTCACCCAGAGAGTATTCCAAGGGATATCGAATCCAAGGAATTGTAGGGATTATCAAAGAGTTAGGATCATCCAAGGACATCCAAGATTAGGTCCTCAAGTACACACAACCTTGTACCCATCCAGATTGTTCCATGCTCATCTTCCAAAAAATCATGAGCTTTCCCAACTCTCATGTTCTTCTTGAGCTCAGCTATATCAGGATCCGATGCCTGCGCTACTCGGATTTGGTCTATCAGAGTAGGCTGGGCTTCAAGAGCGGCCACAAAACCAGGTTCAACAATTCCTGGCACTCTACATCTTTTTGCAACTATACACACATCTCTTATGTGTTGATAGAGTTACGGTAACTCTTCCGACTCAAAGCATCGACTAGTACATTAGCTTTGTCAGGATGATAGTGTATTCCAAGATCATAATCCTTTATCAACTCCAACCATCTTCGCTCACAAAGGTTTAAGTCCGGTTGGTGAAGATGTACTTCAAGGTCTTATGATCCATATACACTTCATAGCGATTACCGATCAGGTAATGTCGCCATATCTCCAAGGCATGGAGTACTTATGCTAGTTCCAAGTCATGGGTTGGATAGTTGGTTTCATGTGGACACAACTGGCGAGAAGCGTATGTGACCACTTTTCCTTCTTGCATCAACACACATCCTAGCCCTTGGTGGGATGCATCACAATAGACTTGGAAATCTTTGTTTTGGCAGACACCAACTTCTTCTTAAGCTCTTCAAAACACTTGTTGCATTATGTAGTCCATTTAAACTTCTCATCTTAATTCAACAATTGTGTCATTGGCTTCACAATTTTGGAGAAATTTTTAATGAACTGACGGTAATAACTAGCAAGTCCAAGAAACTTCTGATCTGGGTAACGGTCTTTGGTGGAGTCCACTTGGTTACTGATTCCACATTAGAGGGGTCCACCGCTACTCCTTGAGCATTCACGATGTGACCGAGGAATTGTATTTCCTTTAACTAAAAAGCACACTTGCTAAATTTAGCATAAAGTTTATGATCCCTTAACTTCTCGAGCACTAAACAGAGATGTTGCACATGCTCTTCATTTGACTTGGAGTAGATAAGTATGTCATCGATGAAAACAACGACAAACTTGTCCAAAAATTCCATTAACACCTTGTTCATCAAATTCATGAAGAAGGTGGGTGCATTGATAAGTCCAAAAGACATGACCATACACTCGTATAAACCATACAGAGTGATGAAAGCGGTCATTGGAATGTCTTCCTCTTGAATCCTTAACTGATGATAGCCTAATTGGAGGTCTATCTTGGAGAACACCTTTGCTCCCTTCAGTTGATCAAACAGATCATCGATCCGTGGTAGAGGGTACTTGTTCTTGATAGTAACCTCATTGAATGCGCGATAATCACCACACATCCTCTTGGTCTTATCTTTCCTCTCCACAAAGATTACCAGAGCACCCCAAGGTAACGTGCTTGGGTAGATGTAACCTTTCTGCAGTTGCTCATCAACTTGCTTCTTTACTTTGACTAACTCATTGGCTCCCATCTTATAGGGTCTCTTGTGGATTGGAGCAGTTCGTGGGATTAGGTCAATCCGGAACTCTACCTCTCTCTCAGGTTGCATCGTGGTTAGGTCTTCCGGAAAGACATCGGGATACTCACAAACTATAGGAATATCCTCTAACTTATTTGGGATCTTTCCATCCTTCTCTGGTATTTCTATGGTTGAGACCTGATTCAAACTTGCTACCAACTTTGGTGGCGTTGGGGAATGGAAAACAATCTTCTCCCCATTAACCATTGGTCAAGGTGATCGTGCGACTTGCACAATCGATCAATCCCTTATACCTGATCAACCAATCCATCCATATGATGACATCTAGGCCTTACGATTCTAGAAGGATATCCCATGTGCCCCGGCAAAACTCTTTGATATAAATGAATGTGTTGCACCCGAATCAAACAAGACTGTTGCAATAAAGGAGTTCATAGGGAACATACCCAATATGACTTCCAGTGCAGGTTGAGCTTCCTCTGCTGAAGCATGATTCACTCTTGCTTGGACGAACCGAGGTTCACGCTTGGGCTTCGAACATTATTCGACAAAATGTCTGGGCTCGCCACAGTTGAAGCAATTGCCCGGTTTACCTCAAAAGTCCTTTTTCGGTGGTGCTAGCTTGGGCTTCTACTATGGTTGCACCATTGGAGGACGCGGAGCGGGATTTCGCTGCTGCTGCCCATTGCGGCTGCTGCCTGCTTGGAAATTTCTTGGGTGATATGGCCGATGTTGGTAGACGATCATGGTGGTAGGTCCGTCCTGACCTTCGGGCATGAAGCACGACCGTTGTTGGTTCCCTGGTTGAGGCTGAGGCCTGAACTAAGCAGCCTTCCTCTTTTTGCTCATCTTATTACGCTGATCTTCTTGGTGGATAGCCTTGTCGACCAGCTTCTCAAAGTCCACGTATTGAACCAAAATGAGTTTATCCACCAAGTCATCATCGAGTCTAGATAGGAACTTCTTCGGTCGTTGAGCATCGGTGCGTACGTTCTCCGGAGCATAACGTGCCAACCAATTGAACTCATGCAGATATTTGGTGACAGTCCTGTTGCCTTGCTCAAGGGATCTGAATTCCATCTTCTTCTGCTCTACAATCCCTTTGGGAAGGTGCGCCTTCCGAATGGCAGAACTCTACCCAAGTGATTGCTGCTACATCCGCTCGGCGGGTGACCAATAAGTTATCCCACCAGGCATACGCAGGACCTTGGAGTTGATGGGTGGCAAAGGACACCCTTTCTTGATCAGTGCACTGAAGCAGGTCCAACTTCTTCTCTATGGCATGGGGTTGGTGGTGCTAGAGAAAGTTGTGGGTTAGACATGGAGAAACTCTGGTAATTTGGATTGAGGGTGAGGTGGGGGTGTGAACTAATTGTTGTTGTTGTTGTTGTTCTGCTGCAGCTGAAACTGTTGAAACATCTGCTGTTGTATTTGTTGGTGCTGCTGCTGCATTTGCTGCATCATTGCAACCATAATCTGAGTTTGATTGGCCAAGACTTGGGCCAAGGTGATGTTCTCTACTAGTGGTGGTGGTTGAGCATTGCCATTGGCCCTGTTGTTGTGTGTTTACCATCCGAAGGAGCGTACCGAGCGAGGAGAGGAAAGAAGGAAAACAGATTGGCCTTAGAAGCTAAACTTTATTATTTTAACTGATTTGATCTGATCTTCATTAAAACACATAAAACACGCTCAACATCCTTAATTGGGCAACCCATACCAACACTTGATATAGTTTGAAAACTACCCCGCAAGCAAACACTCCTAACACACAACAACTAACAAACAAAAAAACTAGGAAGACGGCAATATAAGGGTGGCTACACTCTAGCGGCCGGAGCGGCTCCTGCGGTCGGTGGAGTCGAAGCCATTCTCTTGGGAATCTCCATCTTCTCCCTCCTTCGAACGAACCTGGGACTCCACAAACTCCACATCTCTGCCCAGAGTCTCGGAGCTAGAGCTGTTGCTGCCTCTGCTACTGCTGGACGTGGAGATCCACCCGCCTCTTCCTTCTCCGCCCTGGTATGCCGAGGCCGAGGCAAACGCAAGGACAGGTCTAAACTCCTAAATCGGAGCCGAGGCAGGGGCTGGTGCTGGTGTTGCGGGAGCTAGGGATGGTGGAGGAGCCGGAGGGGGATTCCTGGACGCTAGTTGGATGCGCACAGGGGCCTTGTGTTAGTGATATGCCCTAGAGGCAACATGGAGATGTTGGATATCACGTCAATGTTTATGTATAAATGAATAAAGTGTTATTCGGTTCCATGAAATAGACATCTTGTATTGATCAATAAGTACGTGACTTATTTATGAGACTCTATATGTATGAATCTATTTCTAAACGATCCCGATCATATGTCATATTGTTGGAACAAATATGATTCTAAGATCGGCATGTTTATTGATTGATGATCATGTCTCATAGATCATGGGTATGGAGATACCAAATCAATAAACATGGACATATGTGTTGAAGAACACATTGTTGGATAGACCCACCATGAGACACTACAGAATTAATGTGCCATTAGTTGGTCTCGGTAGTGTTGGTACAAAGTCCTTAGACCGAGATCACCATGGATTCCAACATGTGTAGTAGCCTACTTTGGGACTACCAAACGCTATTCCGTAATCGGGTAGTTATAAAGGTAGTTTTCGGGTTTGCTATGAAACATGGAGTGGGATGTGAGTGATCAAGATGGAATTTGCCCCTCCTTTGGAGAGATATCTCTGGGCCCCTCGAGGTAATGGATTATGGAAATGCATGGCCATGCTAAGTTGATTGAGGAGTCAATCAACGACGGATAATCCAATACGGTTCGAGTGAATGGTTAAGCTATTGAAGGGATGGCACACATCTTGCCTATAGCTTAACGGTATCGTGAGGCAAAGGGATTTGTGTACACATTACGGGTCTGAGCCGATATTATTCTTGTATACTATGGTGTCAATATGTGCTGCTAGGCGCGCCGTGTGATGTCGGCTGAGTTAGACTCGAGCCGACGATCGGCTAAGTTAGACTATAGCCGAAACCGAGTATACCTGAACCTACGGGTCGCACGCTTAAGGGGATAAGAATGGCATTCGAGTTGGACTCGGATACGGCTCGATCGGATAGGGATCCGATCGGATAGAGTCCTATGGGCTTACGACGTGTGGGCGGCCAACTCTATGAGATACGGATGAGATCCGATTCAAAATAGAGTCCTAATCGGCCACTAGTCCCAGTCGGCCAACTCTATATAAAGGAGGGAGGGGTGGAGAGTTGCGGTATGTCAATTGCATCGCGTGCAACAGAAGTCGCCGAGATCAATCTCCACGGAAACCCTCCCTAGCCTTGCATCGCGTGCTAGCACACGGGTGTACGGCGTTCTGTCCCCGGACGTGTGGATACCGGTAGAGGCGCTGCTACGTTGCGCGCTGTTGATTGGCTTCGGATCGGCTACGGCATCTGTGAATCGGTTGATTGGCGAATCGGCTGTCCCCGGGTATCGGCTGTCGGCTTGCGAGAATCAGCTACACTGTTCCGGATCGGATAGCCCTGATTGGCTATTTGCTGCACACTCCAATCGGTAACGATCTATCGGCCCTTACTTGCAAGTGTTCCTGGTTTGCGCGGTATAAGTTTTTGTTTTTGGCTAGCGTAGCCTCCGCGTAACCCTTCAGTGGTATCAGAGCTAATCTTGCTTAGTTCGGGTTTTAGATTGGATCTGGAACAAGTTTTGCGCACGGGTTGATTAGATCAATCGGTTTTACGGGATCTGTTGAGGAGAGTTAATGGTAATTGCGTTCCTTGATAGTGTATCGGAACGACGTAATGTGATTACGTCGAAGCAATTTCCATATAACTCGGTTTGAGTCGGCTTCGAGATAGCGTTCCTTGATAGTGTATCGGAACGGTATAATGTGATTATGTCGAAGCTATCTCGTAGTCCGATCTTGTTAGCGCCTCGCGCGCGCAAACCATCTCCCTTGATAGTGTATCGGGACGGCATAATATGATTATGCCGACATGGTTTCCGTAAGCGATTTCATAGATTGGATCTATGAATTTCGTGTGGTGTTCCTGGCGCTGCCCCTTATAGGTCGTCTCGATGCCGTAGCTCGCGATAAGTAGAAAACATTTCTACGCCTAACTTGTTTTTGCAGAGAATGCTTTGAGATGGTATGGCCCTATTGTATGTATGAGATGTATGAGATG
This sequence comes from Oryza australiensis, assembly GCA_019925245.2. Classification (NCBI taxonomy): domain Eukaryota; kingdom Viridiplantae; phylum Streptophyta; class Magnoliopsida; order Poales; family Poaceae; genus Oryza; species Oryza australiensis. Next base: position 27,410 of record JAIFGZ020000819.1, read on the forward strand.
CATGTGATGCATGTAATATTCTTTCATATGTGCAATCCTGTAATATTCTTTCATACGTGCAATGCTTGTAATATTCTTTCACGACCTGCGAGTCGATGTAATCTTCAATTAGAGCTTCTATAGTAGTAGCTTAGTTTGAAGAAATCAAGCATTCGGCACTCGAAAGAACGGTGATGAAGATGGAGATCCTGTACACCGGCATGGAGATGGAGATCACCATGTGAAGGGGGCCATACTATTTCATGATATTCTACTTGCTTTCATATGTGATATGTTTGTTTGATAGGATAGCATCCCTCACAAAATTAAGTAGTAATGATGCCTTTCCAAATGTTGCACCGTCACCGTTATGCTCGTCAATGGTGGGTCCGCCAAAGCAGAGTGCCATTCTCTATCATAACACGAGGGGTATATGTCGACATATACAGCAGGAGCATTTGGTTTACTTAACAAGGCTATCAAAACAGTTTTGGGCCTTGGGGCATAGGTTGGGGCCGGGGCATGGAGATGCCACACCAACAACAAGAGTCACATAGAGATGTGATTAGCAAGGAGTTGCTTACCGATGTTATTAATCTTCTAGCAGTGATGCCAAAGCTCACTAGAAAATTAATTAACATGTGGATCTTGACCCAATACGTAACCTAGAGGGAAGGTGGAAAATACGTAATGGGAGTCTAATGTTAAATTGTTTAACAATGGACATAGCATAAACATTGTGCTAAACTTTGCTTTTTCGTTGTAGAATAAATGGCGGCTAATACTACACCCGTGCTTTTAATTTGCGATCTATTCTCGAAAAGGAAAAATTAAATGGAACAAACTTTATGGATTGGTATCGCAACTTGAGAATTGTTCTCAAGCAAGAGCGTAAGGAGTATGTTCTTGAAGTACCCTATCCCGAGGATTTGCCAAATAATGCCACCGCAACGCACGGAGAGCTTACGAGAAGCACACTAATGATGCCCTAGACATAAGCTGTCTCATGCTTGCTACAATGTCCCCCGAGCTTCGAAGCAATATGAGAGCAAGTGATGCTCACACTATTATTCGGGGACTGCGTGGCATGTTTGAGAACCAAGCTCGGGCCGAGAGGTTCAACACCTCGAAGTCCTTGTTTGCGTGCGAGCTTGTTGAGGGAATCCCGTCATCCGCATGTGATAAAAATGATTGGCTACATTGAGAGTCCGGAAAAACTAGGTTTTCCCCTTAGCCAAGAGTTGGCTACTGATGTGATTCTCCAGTCGCTCCCTCCGAGCTTCGAGCCATTCATATTGAATTATCACATGAACAATATGGATAGGACCTTGGCTGAATTGCATGGGATGCTAAAGACAAGCGAGGAGAGTATCCAGAAAAACGGTCATCATGTGATGATGATGCGAAGGCAAAGCGCAAACCACCTGTCAAGAAACTTTGTACCAAGAGGAAGTTAACTCCCGATGAGATCGCGAGTGCCTCTAATGCAAAGAAGGGCAAGAAGGGGTCGGCGGCATGAGATGCCGTTTGCTTCTATTGCAAGGAGACAGGCCACTGGAAGAGGAACTGCAAGAAGTACATGGAGGATCTCAAAAAGAAGCAAAGTACGACTTCGCTTCGGTATTAATGTTATAGACATTAATCTTGCTACTTCACCTACGACTCTTGGGTATTTGATACCGGATCGAGTAGCTCATATTTGCAAATCGTTGCGGGAATGAGAAGAAGTAGAGGATTGAGAAGGGGCGAGGTGAACTGCGCGTCGGCAATGGAGCAAGCGTTGCTACGCTTCTTGTCGGCACAGTACCACTTCATCTACCTTCGGGATTAGTTTTGGAATTGAATAATTGTTATTGTGTTCCAACACTATGTCAAAACGTTATTTCCGCTTCATGTTTGCAAGCGGAAGGATATGATTTTAGATCAATGGACAATGGTTGTTCAATATATCTTAGAGATATGTTCTATTTTCATGCTCCATTGGTGAATGGATTGTACGTTTTGAATCTTGAAGCGTCTCCCATCTATAACATTAATACGAAAGGCAACTCTCTAATGATATAAACCCCACGTTTATCCGGCATTGTCGCTTAGGCCATATAAATAAGAAACGCATGGAGAAGCTCCATAAGGATGGATTGCTTCACTCTTTTGATTTTGAATCATTTGAGACATGTGAGTCTTGTTTACTTGGTAAGATGACAAAGGCACCTTTCACGGGACACAGTGAAAGAGCAAGTGACTTGTTGGCACTCATACATACCGATGTATGTGGACCAATGAGCTCAACGGCCGAGGTGGTTATCGTACTTCATTACCTTTACCGATGACTTTAGTAGATATGGTTATATCTACTTAATGAGGCATAAGTCCGAATCCTTTGAAAAGTTCAAAGAATTCCAGAATGAAGTACGAATCATTTAGGGAAAACAATCAAGTTTCTACGATCGATCGTGGAGGGGAATACTTGAGCCAAGAGTTTGGTAATCATCTCGAAAGATTGTGGAATTGTTCCACGTTGACTCCGCCAGAACTCCACAATGGAACGGAGTGTCCGAACGGAGAAATCGCACCTTGTTGGACATGGTGCGGTCGATGATGAGCCAAAGTGATCTTCCGTTATCCTCCGGGGATATGCTCTTGAAAAGCTGCGCTCACACTAAATAGAGTTCCATCTAAGTCGGTTGAAAAGACACCATATGAGATATGGACAGGGCAACCCCCTAGTTTGTCTTTTCTCAAAATTTGGGGATGTGAGGCTTATGTAAAACGTTTACACTCGACAAGCTCACACCCAAATCGACAAGTGCTTCTTTGTGGGATATCCTAAGGAAACTAAGGGATATTACTTTTATAATCGGGAACAAGGCAAAGTGTTTGTCGCCCGACATGGTGTCTTCTTGGAGAAAGAGTTTCTTTCAAGAAGGGTTAGTGGGAGCAGGGTGCATCTTGAAGAAGTTCAAGAAACACCGAAAACGTTTCAGCGACCACGAACCACAACAGAGGAACAAAGTGTTGCGCCACCGGTTGTAGATACACCAGCCCCACGGAGGTCCGAAAGATCACGTCGTGCGCCCGAGTACACAGTGCGGAACAACGTGACATATTGTTGTTGGACAACGATGAACCTAAGACCTATGAGGAAGCGATGGTGGGACCCGATTCCAACAAGTGGCTTGGAGCCATGAAATCCGAAATAGAATCCATGTACGACAATCAAGTTTGGAACTTGGTTGATCCACTGATGGTGTCAAAACCATTGAGTGTAAATGGGTTTTTAAGAAAAGGCCGATATGGATGGAAATGTTCACATCTATAAGGCGCGATTGGTGGCGAAAGGTTTTAAACAGATTCAAGGAGTTGATTATGATGAAACCTTCTCGCCCGTCGCAATGCTTAAATCTATTCGGATTATCCTAGCGATTGCTGCATATTTCGATTATGAGATATGGCGGATGGATGTCAAAACGGCTTTCCTAAATGGAAACCTAAGCGAGGATGTATACATGATACAACCTCGGGTTTTGTCGATCCGAATCGCCGGAAAGATATGCAAGCTACGAAATCCATTTATGGATTGAAGCAAGCATCTCGGAGTTGGAATATTCGTTTTGATGAAGTAATCAAAGGGTTTGGTTTCATCAAAAACGAAGAAGAGGCCTGTGTTTACAAAAAGGTCAGTGGGAGCGCAATTGTATTTCTAATCTTATATGTGGATGACATATTACGATTGGAAATGATATCCCTATGCTTGAATCCGTCAAGTCTTCATTGAAAAATAGTTTTTCCATGAAAGACTAAGGGGAGGCAGCATATATATTGGCATTCGGATCTATAGAGATAGATCCAAGAGGCTAATTGGATTAAGCCAAAGTACATACATTGACAAGGTGTTGAAAAGGTTCAACATGCATGATTCCAAGAAAGGTTTCTTGCCCATGTCACATGGCATTAATCTTAGCAAGAATCGTGTCCTCGACACATGATGAGCGGAATAAGATGGGTATGGTTCCATATGCTTCGGCAATTGGATCCATCATGTATGCCATGCTTTGTACACGCCGCATGTCTCGTACGCTTTGAGTGCTACGAGCAGATACCGTCCGATCCAGTGAAGGTCACTGGATCGCCATAAAGAATATCCTTAAGTACTTGAGAAGAACTAAGGATATGTTCCTAGTCTATGAAGGTGAAGAAGAGCTCGTTGTAAGTGGTTACACCGATGCTAGCTTCCAAACAGACAAGGATGATTATAGATCGCAACGGGTTCGTGTTCTCGCCCGAACGGAGGTGCGTCACTGGAAGAGTTCCAAGCGGGATACCGTTGCGATTCTACAACGGAGGCCGAGTACATTGCTGCTTCGGAAGCCGCAAAGGAGGCTGTTTGGATCAAGAAATTCGTTTCGAGCTTGGTGTGATGACTAGTACGACTGGTCCAATGTCTCTCTATTGTGACAATAGTGGAGCCATTGCGCAAGCCAAGGAGCCGAGGTCACATCGAAGTCCAAACACATACTTCGGCGATATCATCTCATCCGCGAGATTGTGGACAGAGGTGATGTCAAGATATGCAAAGTGCACACGGATCTCAACATAGCCGATCCGCCGACAAAACCTCTCCCTCAGCCGAAGCATGAGGCGCACACAAGAGCAATGGGTATTAGATACTTACATGATTGACTCTAGTGCAAGTGGGAGATTGTTAGTGATATGCCCTAGAGGCAACATGGAGATGTTGGATATCACGTCAATGTTTATGTATAAATGAATAAAGTGTTATTCAGTTCCATGAAATAGACATCTTGTATTGATCAATAAGTACGTGACTTATTTATGAGACTCTATATGTATGAATCTATTTCTAAACGATCCTCGATCATATGTCATATTGTTAGAACAAATATGATTCTAAGATCGGCATGTTTATTGATTGATGATCATGTCTCACATCATGGGTATGGAGATACCAAATCAATAAACATGGACATATGTGTTGAAGAACACATTGTTGGATAGACCCACCATGAGACACTACAGAATTAATGTGCCATTAGTTGGTCTCGGGTAGTGTTGGTACAAAGTCCTTAGACCTGAGATCACCATGGATTCCAACATGTGTAGTAGCCTACTTTGGGACTACCAAACGCTATTCCGTAACGGGTAGTTATAAAGGTAGTTTTCGGGTTTGCTATGAAACATGGAGTGGGATGTGAGTGATCAAGATGGAATTTGCCCCTCCTTTGGAGAGATATCTCTGGGCCCTCGAGGTAATGGATTATGGAAATGCATGGCCATGCTAAGTTGATTGAGGAGTCAATCAACGACGGATAATCCAATACGGTTCGAGTGAATGGTTAAGCTATTGAAGGGATGGCACACATCTTGCCTATAGCTTAACCGGTATCGTGAGGCAAAGGGATTTGTGTACACATTACAGGTTCGAGCCGATATTATTCTTGTATACTATGGTGTCAATATGTGCTGCTAGGCGCCGCTGTTGACAGGTCGGCTGAGTTAGACTCGAGCCGACGATCGGCTAAGTTAGACTATAGCCGAAACCGAGTATACCTGAACCTACAGGGTCGCACGCTTAAGGGGATAAGAACAGGCATTCGAGTTGGACTCGGATACGGCTCGATCGGATAGGGATCCGATCGGATAGAGTCCTATGGGCTTACGACGTGTGGGCGGCCAACTCTATGAGATACGGATGAGATCCGATTCAAAATAGAGTCCTAATCGGCCACTAGTCCCGTCGGCCAACTCTATATAAAGGAGGGAGGGGTGGAGAGTTGCGGTATGTCAATTGCATCGCGTGCAACAGAAGTCGCCGAGATCAATCTCCACGGAAACCCTCCCCACTTTCGAGCCAAACCCTAGCCTTGCATCGCGTGCTAGCACACGGGTGTACGGCGTTTTGTCCCCGGACGTGTGGATACCGGTAGAGGCGCTGCTACGTTGCGCGCTGTTGATTGGCTTCGGATCGGCTACGGCATCTGTGAATCGGTTGATTGGCGAATCGGCTGTCCCCGGGTATCGGCTGTCGGCTTGCGAGAATCAGCTACACTGTTCCGGATCGGATAGCCCTGATTGGCTGTTTCTGCTGCACACTCCAATCGGTAACGATCTATCGGCCCTTACTTGCAAGTGTTCCTGGTTTGCGCGGTAGAAATTTTTGTTTTCGGCTAGCGTAGCTTCCGCGTAACCCTTCACCTTGATGGTCTTCCAAGGCGTCGTCCTGTTCCGGAGGCCACCAGGAGCCGGAAGTCCCTTTAAGACGTCAACCTCCTTCTTGAGGCATTCCACCTCCTCATTCAGACTCTTGATATTGAGGATCTTCTGATCATTCAAGGCTTTGGCCGCCATGTTAAGATCCGTGTGCATCTTATCCAATCCATTCATCACAATCCTCTTGTGACCAAATGTTGTGTCATTCTCCTGCACTACCGACTACAAGGAGCTGACAACCAATGAGTTTCGTCGGTAGGGATGGAAGCGATAGGCAGAGTGACAGATATGGTAGTCGTGCATCTCCCTCATCCTGGCCAACATCAGGTAAGTAGTCTCTTGGCTGGCATGCTCGTTCATTCCTCCTAAAGCAGTGACCACAATGTTCGGCAGGTTGGTGCCAATGAAACCATGCACCTCCAATCAGACCTGATGGGGCAACTCGCTGCTGAGGTGCGGGATGGCTGTGTACTCCGGTGCATCAGTATAGCCCACTGCCAAGGCCATACGTGTCAGCTCTGCCACGAAGCCATCAAAACCCTGACCATGGTGGGTTGCGAGATGGCCTGCCATCTAGAAAAGACAAAGGAGGGAGAATTAATTCATGCTCAAGTCCAAGTTAAATAAAGCAATATATGACTCAAGTAAAGTAAATGAGAAAAGAAGGGTTTTATGGATGAAACATTTTCATGAAGCCAAGTAGAGAAACTATTGATACCATCTAGGCTATAAAGTAAAGATTAAAATTAATGCTTAGGTATATTTGGTATGAAATCTGCGACCATTCCCACCTAAACTGGACTTAGGACATCTATCCTTTTGAAATCTAGACTGTCGGTCGAAAAATATTCCAATTATTTTCAAACTCATTTTCCAAAGTCCGATCACTCTAGACTGACTTGGTTTTTAAAACTTCCCACATTTTCCCGAAACAACTCCAACTGCAAGAACTTATGCATAGGGAAAAGTTCAGAGGGCTCTTAGGGTAATCCGGTTGGCTTGTCCTCTAGTCTGAAGTTGGCTCTAATATGAACTTGTCACGCCCTGAAATTCAACACCAGAATTTTCGAAGCTATATGTGTATTAAAAATCCCTGTCCAGGACCAGCCAGGGTACACATACGACAATTGTTGATATTATAGATCCACATCTTAAAAACATTACAAAAAGATTAGAGAAGAACAGTGGAAAAAGAAAAGGAGCTAAAGCCTAATCTTGACGCTTGTAGCATGGCACCTCCACTCCACAGGCATCTTCAAAGTGTGGACGAAGCCTACTCGCCTTTAGCGTATTCATCTGCTTTGGAAACTGGCTCTGGGGGGAGAGGCAAGGATGAGTACTTCCAACGTACTCAGCAAGTCATACCGGAAGAGAAGGTATGAATGCCAGGGGAGACAAGGAAAAGGCTAGGGCTTGACTTTTTAGCACAAAGCAACTATTTCCACAACCAAGAATTTGAAAACAGTAAAACAGATATAATTAATTAGGCAGTAATTATATCCATCACTCTCCAATGTTCTCTCCACGTTGTGACAGGCCCAACCATCCAACTATAATAGTCAAGTTCCATTAATCAGGTTTTTAGAAGTGTGAGTCTAATCACAGTGAATCCGGTCGATTGCCCATAACCACGTGCACGACTATTCGAATAGTTTTACTCTAATCAGAGGTGTTCATCTGTACCCATAAGACACAGCCCCACGACACATTTTCGTGTGTCGGAATAACACCATGGTACCCTGGAAAGGGACTATGATAGGACCTTTCTAACCAATCGAACCACACCAAGGTTTCACCCCCAATCCCGTGAGGCAGTAGGCAGCCCCCTCTAGTGCCACGGTGAATTCGGAAGACCAGCAACCCGTAAGCCCCCGGTTGACTGCAACTCCATCACGCCCACCCTTTACAGGGAACGTTGGCTAGAGAAAGGCTACACTACGGGACCAACCATTGCCCATTCTGGCTTGTGGTTTGTATGCTATTTCTTCCAGGTTTTCCCGTGAACCGTGTTCTTAATTGCCATGGGCGCGACTATCCAAAACCAATGCTCCCACAACCCACCATTATCATATTTTAGTTGATTATCATGATCATAATGTCACATGATTGAATCCAACTTAATGTGTCTATATTAGTATGATTTGGTGAAAACACCCATTTAGTGTGCTAGTTGATCCAAGCATGGCTAAGCATATCCTAGAACAATATCTAGTCATATTAATCCCCAAGTTTATCAAAGGTTCAGGGTGATCAAGTTCTAAGGCTGAGTACCGATACTAAAGGCATAATATTCCCATAAAATGACATTCTAAAATAAATACAATTTATAAGAAAAACAAGGTTTTTATATAAAATAGGTACAATATGATATGATGAAGCATTACTTGCCTTGCTCTTCGACCTGGGGAAACTCCGCAACAACCTTGAAGTAAACTAGGTCGCTGGAACTACCAAAATCTACACGACAAACAAGGCTCTCAATAAAACATGCTAAAAGTAAACTGAACCAAGGAACAAAACCATTTTTAATGGATTCTTTGCATTTTTATGAATTCAATGAAATTTGAATGGATTTAAATGGAGCTCGGATTAAAAAGATATGAGTTTTAGAAGATTAACTGTGTTTATTACTAACAGAAACACCTTAACGAATTATTGCGCAATAAATCCCGAGGATGGCGTCGGTGGCTAGGGCGACGTCGCCGGCCGAATGCTCGACGTCATCACTCACGGGAGCGTCGGTCCACGGTAGACTGGGTCCACAAGCCGAGCAGTGGCTGGCGCACCACGTGGCACACGTGGCATCGACGCGACACCGATGTGGCGGCCACGTGGCTTGCCACGCGGGCACAGGGATCAAATGGCGTCGATCTACCAATGGTAGATCGGACGACTGAGAAGGGGGCGAGCAGCGGGGCGGCTGCTCGCGATGGCACGGCTGTAGGCGACGGCGCACGACGACCGGATACCGGTCAGCGCCATCGGAACTATGGTGCAGGGTGGCGGAGTGGCGCGACAACGCGCGGCCGAGCCGCACACACATGGGAGCGGCGGTGCACACTTGGGCTGAGAGAGAGGGAGGGGAGAGCTCATCGCGGGTAGCCGGAGGGGAGGATTACGACGGCGGGACAGCAAGCGGACGGCGGGAGGCGGGGATGAGTGGCGGCCGAGAGGGCTCAGACGCTAGCGAAGATGACGGCGGCGATGCGGAGGTCCAGCGTGGCTCGGGATGCCGAGAATTGGCATCCGAACGACGCGGAGCTCAGGAAGTTGGCGCTACGGTGAAATACGACATGGGAGAGCTTGAGCAAGGTGTGGGGAGAACGGGGAGGGAGGTGGCCGACTTTTATAGGGCTCGGGGAGCTTGGATTTGGCCGGGAGGGGCGGTAATTGCTTGCCAGAGTTCGTGCAAGGGAGGAAATGGGGATTAAATGGTCAATGATTAAATCCGACCATTTACGGGCGCGGGAGCGGCGGATGGCGGCAGCAACGGCCGACGGATGCTAGGAGTAATGGCGGCGAGTTATGACGCGTGGGAGAGGCGGGGAGCGGTGGGATTCGTGCGGCGGCAGCGTGGCTGAATGTTGAAGACGGGGCTAATAGGTGGGCCCCACCTATCAGTGGCCCGGGAGAGAGGAACGTGAATTGGACTTTTTGCGATGCGAGCGAGAGGCAAACGAGCCGCGGCCACTGGGCTGGCCTGGGAGTGTCACATACCCAAAATCTAGGATCAAAGATTCTTGTCGAAACCAAACGAGTGAAGATTCTCAATTTTGTGAACCATAAATTTTCATTTCAAGCTTAGGTGGAGTATTTCAACCAAGAGGCATGATTTAAATTTGAGAGCAAAAGAAAACCTTTCTCATTCCTAACTGATAATGTAAGTACAAACACACATGTGCACATGCAAAAGCATAAAACATATTTTGGCAATAAGTCTTGTTGTGCAACTGAATTTTTGAACGCTCATTTCATCATAGGTTCATCTCCTCAACTCGAGATAAGGATCAATATAACCATGTAAACAAATTAAAAGCATTTGCAAAGTGGGAACACATAAACATAGAAGGAGTACCCTAATTCTCCAAAATAATCCACACTAGATAAAATCATGAAAAATTTCATGCATGTGCCAAACTTTATGTACAACTTAACATAATATTTGAGCAATTTAAAAATTAGGTTTGATCCCCCAAGCAGATTAGACAAAAACAGTCAAATAATAGGATAATTAATATCCTTATCAGCTAAAATGATACCTTGACTAAAAGTTGATTAATATCCAGATAAGTGTACATGTAAAATAATTTACTCAAATACTAGGTTAATCAAAATGAATAAATATAATTTTTCCAGAATTTTTCTCTTTTGTTTAGGTCCTCTAAAAATTCAAACAATTCTCCAAAATACCCTATCTTTGCTGAATTTCTGAGAGCAAACCACAGGAGGTTTTTGAGTGAAACCAAGGAATATGGATTTTATGTTTGCTTCCCTGCACTCAGAAAAAATTTCATTAATTTATGAAACTCACACAATAAGATACGGGGCTGCAAATTTAGAGGTGAGGAGTAATTCGAAAATACTTATAAAAATCAACATGTACTAAATCATCTACACATCCTCCACTCTCCAGCCTAGATTGCCACGAGGTGGACCCACTGTCAGCCTCACTGGTTTGTTTCCTGCTCGGTGCATCTCTTCCTACCAATCAAGAATGCCAGAGCGTGCGGCCGACCGTGCGCAGGACGCCGTCGACGCGTGGCCTTGACATGTCGGCATCCGAAGCCCTCTCCACTCGGCGTCAAACTTCTCCGACCACATCGCCTAGCTCCATTCATCACCCTAAGGCCAACCAACTCGAGGAAGGGAGCCCCAGCTCTTCCTTTTCCTTGCCTCGTCACCGTCGGACGTGAAGAAGACGAGGGCCGCCGCCGCCAAGTAGCAACGGTTTTTCCTCTCCTTTTGGCATTTCATTCCCACCACACCACGCCAAACATTTCTTCTTTTGACTTCATCGCTTTTGGTACACAGCAACAACGGGAACACCTTCACTCGCCACCGGCCACTGGAGCACCGCCGCCACAACTATGTTGCTGTTTCGGCCAATGTAGACCAAGGCAGGCCAAGCCATCGCGCTGTCAGCATTGCCTCGGCCACTCCCTTCTTTCCCTCAATAATCTTGATGAGAGGTACTCTAACGAGGCAGATCGCCATCGTCGTCCCAAAGTTCCGACCGCCGTTGCCACAGATGATTTCTTCACATTCGGTAAGCCATACCGAAATTAGTTGTACCTAGAGCATCCTCGGGAGTTACATGAGCTATTGTGTGCCTCACCTCTGCCTCTCATGCACCAGATCGAGCCAGCACTATTGCCCTGCCACTTCCGCCACCGCCGCTAATCGGACCTCGCATCGTCGGGCTCATCCAAGCCTCTCCAGGTCTCTTGCACCCTCAGGTAAGCACTCCAGACACTTGAGAATACTTATGCATGCACTAATTCGGCAGAAGACGAGCTGTAGACTAGATTGACAGATCGCTTGAACCCGGGCGCCTCCCGTGCTCGTCGCCGGCTCTACTTCGGTTACCGCAATACCCAAAACCACCGCCAATCGGTTCGCAATGAGACACTCTTTCTTTTCTCTTTTGGTCATCACCTCTGAAACGCCGCCGTTCGTCACCGGCGTTGCTGCAAACCTCGCTGGCCGCCGTGCTCTGCCCTTCTCCTCCCGTACTCAATGACATGTGGGCCCAACCTAATTAGAGCGTGAGGACCGTGCTTAGAGAATAGTTTAAATCTCCAAGGACCAATTAGTAAGACTTCCTCTCTATGCCATGTGGATGCAAGGACTTAGATGCAAATACTTTAAACTCTGAGCACTCTTAAGAACTTTTAAATAACCACGTGCTAAGGACCTCGGGTTGTATTTCTAAAGACTCCAAGGCCCTATATGCGAAATGACCAAGCCACTCACCTGTGGGCCCGACGAAATTCTGATTTTAAAAATAAAGAAAAATATCTACAACACTATTTCTTCAACAGGAAAATCTATAACCTTATAAAATCTATATAAAATAAATTATGACTCGTTTTTGTGTGTAAAAATTTATGTGAACTCACAAAATGATGAACTTCAATTAGAATTATGAAACTTGGCACTCAGTGTACAGATTTTGTCTCTAATATTTTTCTAAGTTAAATCACACATAGAGCTACCACAAATTTGTAAAATACATATAAAATCCAATCTAACTTATTTTTGGACAAACTGAAATTTCATAGATGCACCACCTCACACCCCATATTTAGGAAAAATAAAAACCTCTGGTTACCTTGTACCAAATACCTTTAAAATTATTGACATTAAAATAATGAACTATAGGTAAGCTGAAGTTTAGAAATTTATAAAAAATCGTTTTAATTCCTTTTTGAGTAAAATCAAGTTCTGTACAACCACCAAGGCATATACTTTCAAAATATAAAATAAAAGTATATGCCTTCTGTATAGTGAAACCTCTTAAATGTTTAAATAAGGAGATAAATAGCCTAGTATATGCTTCAACTTGTGAAATTTGTAGAAAATTCATTTTTATTCCATTTAAAGTGAGCCAAGTTTCCATAGAACCAGCAACTACTGAATTTCAATTAGGTAAAATAAAACATGGCAACCCCTGTACTAAATATGTCAGTAAACTTTAAATAGGGAAAACTAGGTGCAAATCACTACACTAGGTAGACACCATATATGTGTACAAGTGTAGATGTATATGCACATATGCATTCTAAGTTCTAAGAAAAATCAAAATTTATTGAACCAGAGAAACCATAGTTGCATCCCTAATTACCGAAAAATTAGTACACATAGCTCATATAATAATCTCTAAGTTGATGTGTAAAGTTTCTAACATAAAATACCGCTAGTTTATAGGAGGTATAGCAAAATAATCCAAACCCTAGAATTATTAACCAACATTAGATTGGTTAACCAGATTATTCATTTTGTATATCATAAACAAAATGGGGCAATTTCTGGACCTAAATCTCCAAAGCCATGTACACCTAAGACTATATGCCTAGAACCCGATATAACTTGTAAAATACATAAGAAACTCTTGGTAGCTCTAAAAATTATGAAACCAAATGTGTTAGTCTTAAAAAACACCCCTCTACACTCCTAACGTGTTAAGCCTAAGATGATCACTTTGCAAAAATACTTTACAACACTATCTAATGAAATACCACCCTATACCGAGTAAACTTCTAAAATACATAACTCCTAGATGGAATAAGATAAATTATAAGTTCTTTCGCCTAAATTAACTTTAGATCAGTACCTACTCAATGTACACAAATCATAAATTTTAGAGCATTTTTGATTTTCACCTATTTTTGATGTTTAATTGCATATCGTGCACTTTATCTAGATAATTGCATAAACGAAGAAGGAGTGGATTAGATGCTAACATTCCTCCAGATCAAGGCAAGTTCTTCCCCTCCTTTCCTTTGAACACAATTGAATCCCTTGTTTGAGGGATGAAACTATTTGTTTGCAAATTTGCATGTGAACCTAAACTATATAGATTTTTAAAAATTGGTTATGGTAGTTATGACCTAACTTGCTGCATTTCCTAATTTGATTAATTTAATTCCTTGCTGATTGTACCCTTAGAAATGGTTAGAGTACTTTCTTTGTGCTGAAATGGGATTATATATGCTTTATGCAATACTTGCTTAGCCCTGACTAGAAATTATGCAAATGCTTATTCCATCGTATACTAAAATATGTTTCGATATGAGACCCCTTGCTGAAATGGGTATAATATGATGGGTATTTGCGAACCAAAATGGGTAAAAATGTAATTTTACTTGGGCAGCAAGTGGCATGCAATTAATTTATTTGTATGCCGATAGGGGGAGTGTTTGCCCGAGTCCGTAAGGATCGAAATTGTGTCACGAACTTAAAGTATTCTGTACATCCACATGTGTTAGTATGGGATGAGCTAAGCTAAATAATCTACTTAGCACCTAGCCTTGCATTATGGTAGGCGCGATGAGTATGGGTTCGGATAACCCAGAGGAACTTTCTATTTACCACCGATGTGGTAGGTTAGGCAACTAAGTCTATCCAATACAACGATATTATGCCACGTGGGTGGGTTCCTGTCGTGTCCGCCATCACTGCGTTAAGTTTAAGGCGTGGGCCTGCCACTTAACGGTTCTAGGTTATATTCCAGTATGCCTAGGACGGGGGAACACAAGTCGTGCTGATGCAAGGCTAGGGATTAGGTAGTGTAAACGCTTCGTTATGACCTGTAGACCACATTCAACATAAAGAGTGTGGTAGTGTGTTGTGAGCACAAAACAAACTAGGGTGTTCATATCATGTGAGTAAAGCTGTACAAAGTCTGCAGAGTTCTCTAAAAACTAATCGATTAGCTATGCTCACGGTCAAGAACGCTTTGGTGAAGTGTCATGAGTATAGTCTCTCAATTGTTTTAAAAATGTGATCGTGTGTTTCTTTATGAAATGTGTTGAGTTGTCTGAGTGTGGTGATATGATGTAACTTGTTGTCATGGAGGATGACAAGATAATGAGTATGATGGGATCATAATTAAATTAATGATGAAACTTAAAACTTGTCTTTGTTAATTGCATTGTCAACTCCTTTGTAAGAGAATTGCGAACTAAAATTAGCTTTCGGCTGAAAATTGAGTTTACAAATAGCCTACCTTTGACTTAGAGCTTTCATGTATGTATGATTGATTGTGCGCTTGCCAGTACATTATTTTCTAATAATGTACTGACTCTTGCCACTGGTATATCCATTTTGCTTGCAGGTTAGATTTAGTTCTGGGATGATGCGGGTAATCGACTGTTTCTTCTAGGACTTGAACGTACTGGGGTAAACCCATAGTCGGTGTGCTTGTGAAATGGGTAGCCAAGCTTTCGTTGTTCTTTAATTTAATTGTATCTATTTGGCCGGTCGGTGTTAACACTGAAATTTGGTAGTTGAGTCCCTAAGTCTGCAAAGGCGAAGCAGAATCGGATCGGCTGGTTTGGTGGAGAAACAGAGGCCGCATCGGCTGAAGAAGTGATCGGCTGCGAGGCCGATCGTCTAAGGTTGGATCGGACAAGGGCGGCCAATAGCCGATTCCAGGTCCGGAAGAGATAAAACTGTTTCTGGAGGAGTTGTTTGAAGAAAAATAGAAGATTCGGTTATTAGATTGCGCGTTAAATGATATTGCCATATATGGATAGAGTCCTCTAATGGCAATTGTATCTGTAATTTAGGAGTTTGTTTAAACTGTTAGTTGTAATGCGGCGTGGGTCCTTCTCGGGATAATGTCGTGTTTTAAATAGTACTTTAGATAGAGTCCAGGGTTTGTACAGATAATTGTATCATGGATATAAATAGGACCCGAGACCCCCTGTAATCAAAGACAATCACAATCAATCAAACCTTCAGACGAGCAATTTGTTTAGCTACGGGCTGCATCGTTTCGATCCGCAGATCTAGGTAAATGCTTGTCATTAGTGGTATGATCTGTTGTTTCTATTGCTTCCATCGTAATGACACATTAGATTCAAGAGTTTATAGTGCGCTATTTATCATATAGCGCATATAAATTAGACCAATGTTTAGATCTATCCTGCCATTGGCTAGTTCTACCAAGAACTTGCAGCCGATAGGGCTAGATCTAAAGGTTGGCTGGTTTATATGCGGTATCTACCATCTTGAGGGATATAAATCGTCCACAACAGATCAGGTTTTTCTTTTTATACTTAATGCTGCATCGGGTTCGAACTATTGAGTCATTTTTAGAATTGCCAGTGATGTGTTCGGCTAGATTTATATTGTTTAGAGACAGTGTCGGGGTTTCAGCTGGCCTTATCTGCCCTGATATGTTTCTTTTAATATATTTATTATTAGATTTATATTAGGATTGCATCTTATATTAAGATCGCATTCTTGTCGGACGTTACCAGCCGAAATCGGCCTGCTATCAGCAGCCGAAGGCCAATTTCCAAGCTACGCACATCTGGTTCAAGAATGATATCTTTTCATAAGATTCATTAGAGTACTAGCCGATTCATCGTTAGTTTTCCAGTATCGGCTAGGTTATTGATTCATATATACTGTATTTAGGTTAAACGACTGATGCTGTCTCGGTATAACCGATCCATTCCAGTCGTTTGGCTTAAATATATTTTAAGATAGCATATATGTGCTTATAGATTCCCTCATCTGATCCAGTGGGGATCTAACCTAACATATAATGCATATTCCTTTGTTTTTCTTATTGGTTAACATATCAAATCAACTGGCACGCCCTACACAGCACAGGTAATGGAGAAGGACCTGCACTGGAGTTAAGCAGATCTCCCAGGCCAGCGCGTGAGAGAAATTTCTCATCAACACGCTTCTTGGCACGCCCGGTGGGACTTTCTCTGTCGGCTCGACTTGGACGCATAGATTTAGCCAGCAAGATGGTCGACTCCAAGAGCCCCAATGTTTCCCAGGACAATATCGTGCCTGTGAAGATGGAGCAGTTATCTGCTGAATAGCAAGCCGATTATAAGAAAATGGTGGAAGAGCTCCAGGCTAACTACTTGCACTCTTGCACCCAAACAAGATCTGGGGCCGTGCACCAAATATATAAGTTCAGTGTGAACGACCTTAAGGCATCCTCCTCTGGTGAGACAAAAGGCAAACAGAAGATGGAGGAGCCGACCTAGGAACAGGACGATTCGGCTATATATTCTCTACAAGACCGGATCGACTCGGCCGTTCATCATGCGTTAGTCAACCAAAGTAGCATCCTGGTCAACACTCTTAATAACATGATCGCTACTATGGTCGACGCCAAGATAGCCGACCAGCTGCAACGGGGGCCAACGTACTTCACAGACGGCCAATTTCCTAGTTACAGGACGTTGGTCACACAGAATCGGCCGATCCCACCACTAGCACAACAAGGGCCGCCAAGAGGGGTCCTCGGTCAGCCAAATCCAGGTGAATCGGCTGTAAGGCCAGCGATTACTGTGCTGAACCGACAGCAGCCGCTGCCCCAAGATCAGATTGCTAACATGTTCAACAACAATCGGCAGTCAGAACCGATTGATCCAAACAGACGGTACAACGTCGGTGGCCGATAGCTGTTTCCAGGACCACCAACGCCACCACCGGCGCATCGACCGCCTCCTGCTGATCATCATTATCAATACCAAGGAGGCCGTCAAGATCATCATTACAGGCCTTAGATGCCACCACCGTTGTATCGGCAAGCACCCGTGCCGTATGACCCATACGAGCCGATACCGCATGACAATCGGACCTGGGCCGATCTGATTGCCGATTTCATGCGCGATCAATTCGGCCTCAAGCCGAAAGACTCAGGGAACATGTATCGGTATCCCTATCCAGAGCACTTCGAGCGGATCCCGTTGCCCAACCGATACAAGATCCCAGATTTTTCGAAGTTCTCAGGGCAGGACAACGTTTCAACTTACGAGCATGTTAGCCGACAGTGTGGCGAAGCATCGGCTACAGACGCCTTGAGAGTCCAATTGTTCCCTCTTTCTCTTTTAGGATCGGCTTTTACTTGGTTTTCCTCATTGCCTTACAACTTAATTCAAAGCTGGGCCGATCTTGAAAAACGATTCCACAGCTACTTTTACTCCGGCAACCACGAGATGAAGTTGTTGGACCTGACCAGCATCAGGCAAAAACACAACGAATCGGTCCAAGAATACATCCAACGCTTTAGAGAGATGAGGAACCGATGCTACAGCCTGGTGCTATCGAACGCCCAGGTTTGATCGCGCCGATCCGGGAGCGATTCTCTGCGCAGGACTTTGACAACTTAGCCCACTTGGCGCAGAAGGTTACAGCCCACGAGCAACGATTCCAAGACACCAGGAAGGCCATCAAGAATATAACTCAGGTCGTCGTCGAATCAAACTACGAGTCCGATGATGAGACGCAGAAGTGGCGGCAGCCGAATGGGCCAAGAACCAAAAGGCCATCGTCTGCCAATGGCTGCTGAAGATGGCCATGGAAGAAAGATATGACTTCGACATCACCAAGGCCGATAGGATGTTCGACTTGCTACTCAAGGAGAAGCAGATTCAGTTGCCTGAAAATCACATGATACCGTCGGCCGAAGAATTAAAGAAAAAGAAATATTGCAAGTGGCACAACTCCACATCCCACGCCACCAACGACTGAGGCCGGGAAGCTGAAGTTCGCCGATTCAAATCGGCCGATGAAAGTAGACGGCAATACTTTCCCGGTCAACACGATCCAAGCCGGCCGCAGAAAAGCTGATCAATAGAACAGAATGACGCACGGCTTATTCAATACATCGATCGGGGCCAAGGCAGAAGACGAGCATATTGGATGTCACGCCGCGCTGATTAATATGGTGCGCCCAGTCATCAGATCGGCTGCCCGACGGCCGATCCATGAACACAGCCGACACCGTCATTAGAGCCGGTCTCAGCAGGAAGAAACTTACAATGAAGCACCTCGTCAGCACGAGCCGAATACCCAAAGCCGCTGATACAAGGTAAACCGCAACAATGCCGATCCGCATTGGCATTGTGATTTTTTCAGGTACTGCTGGGAATCCGGTATGAGACTGCCAACACTGACCGATTGCCCACCATGCAACGATCGCCGCGACGACGAGCACAGGAGCTCATCGTCTGCAAGCCCAACCCGGTTCGTCCCCAGGGCCGTCCGGCTAAACCAAAGGCGGCGGTCTGTCCATGATGGGCTTGGCCCGATCCACCAAGACTTCTTCGTCGATGAAAACCGCTATGGCAACAACCGCGACGATGAAGAGGCCGACGACGAGGAATCGGCCAACCCCCAATGGTGCCCGTCCGATCTCTTCACAAAGACACAGAAAAGAAGGGTTCAATGACTTAAGCATGAAGGGAGAGAAGAAGAAGTTCGGCAAATGATCTACGAACAGCGCCGTCGGCTGGGCAAAATCAAAAGGCGATGGGTACCGAAAGAGGAAGCCTGCCGTAGCCGACGAGGAGCAAGCCGAGGAAAGCCCAGCCGATCAAGCCGGAGGACGGCCAAAGGGAAAGGCAAAATTTCTGCATCGGTTAACATGGTGTTCATGCTACCAGCCGAGTTCCGCGCTCCTGAAGCCGATGCAGACACCATTGAGGACGACCTGGCGAAACTGGCAATCTCACCAGACCAGGCTGTCTTTGACAAACCCAAGGGGACCGAAAATCGGCACTTAAAGCCGTGGTACGTTAAAGGATTGGTCAACGGCAAGCCAATTTCCAAAATGCTAGTTGACGGGGGAGCTGCAATCAACCTCATGCCTTACGCAACATTCAGAAAACTAGGCAAGAGAGCCGAAGACCTGATAAAGACCAACATGGTGCTCAAAGGCTTCGGCGGTAACCCATCGGAAACAAAGGGCATCCTCAACGTTGAACTGACCATCGGCAATAAGACCGTGCCCACAACGTTCTTTGTCATCGACGGGAAGGGGTCTTACAGCATGCTGCTTGGAAGGGACTGGATACACGCTAACTGTTGCATCCATTTTGCAATGCATTCGAGCCTGATCCAATGGGACGGCGACAAGATCGAGATCGTGCCAACTGACATGTCAATTAGTGTCGTCGTGCCAATTTGCTGCTTTGGAAAATCGAAGGCATCGATTGTTTGTATGGGAAAATCTCGGCAAGCCGATTTTCTAAATGTGTCCAATTCCACAATACAGCCGATTGGAGATGATGAGCCGCAACTGCTGCTTTGAACAAGACATGGTGGAGGGCTCAAGCGTCTTCGGCATGGACACCGTAGACGAAGACGATGGCAAGCTCGGGCAAGGTTTCACGTCGGCTGACGAATTAGAGGAAAGTGACATCGGCTCCGGTGACAAGCCGAGGCCGACGTACATTAGCAAAAATCTGTCTCCTCATTGTAGATCCGAGCTTATTGAGTTGTTAAAAGAATATAAAGATTGTTTTGCTTGGGAGTACTTCGAGATGCCCGGCCTCAGCCGATCAATAGTGGTCCACCAGCTGCCTATTAAGGCAGGCTATTGGCCGTTTAAACAGCCTCCCAGGAGGTTTAAGGCTGATATGTACGATGCAATTAAAGCCGAAATCACTCAGCTATACGATGCAGGGTTCATTCGGCCTTGTCGATATGCTGAGTGGGTCTCAAACATTGTCCCAGTGCTGAAGAAAAAGGTAAACTTAGGGTGTGCATCGATTTCAGAGATCTAAACAAGTCCACCCCTAAAGACGAATACCCAATGCCGATAGCCGATCTGCTTGTCGATGCTGCTTCGGGCCACAAAATTATCAGTTTCATGGACGGCAACGCAGGGTATAATCAAATATTTATGGCCGACGAGGACATCCACAAGACCACTTTTCGGTGTCCCGGCGCAATCAGCTTGTACGAATGGGTAGTAATGACATTCGGCTTGAAGAATGCTGGGGCAACATATCAACGGGCCATGAATTACATTTTTCACGACATGATCGGCTCGCTAGTAGAGATCTACATTGATGACATGGTTGTCAAGTCAAGGGAGATAGAAGGCCACATAGCCGATCTGAGACAAGTGTTAGAGCGGACGAGGAAGTACGGTCTGAAGATGAACTGCTTAAGTGCACGTTCGGCGTATCCGCCGGGCAATTCTGGGGATTCCTTGTCCATGAAAGAGGAATTGAAGTTACACCAAGAAGCATAAATGCTATCAAGACAATTCAACCTCCGAAGGACAAAAAACAACTCCAGTCATTGATCAGCAAGATAAACTTCATCAGACGGTTCATAGCCAATCTCTCAGAAAAGATGGAGTCGTTCACACCACTGCTTTGGCTGAAAGCCGATCAAACATTCACATGGGGGCCAGAACAGCAAAGGGCGTTAGACAACATAAAAGATTATCTGAGTTCCCCTCCAGTTTTAATGCCTCCACAAAAGGGAATACCGTTCAAGCTGTACCTATCAGCCGATGACAAATCAATCGGCTCCGTCCTAATCCAAGAGGTCGACGGCAAAGGAAAAGCCATCTTCTATCTCAGCCGACGGTTGCTAGACGCGGAGTATTCACCTGTGGAGAAGCTATGCTTATGCCTCTATTTTTCATGAATGAAGTTAAGGCACTATCAGCTATCCAACGAGTGCACAATAATCTGCAAAGGCGATGTAGTTAAGTACATGCTATCGGCTCCAGTTCTCAAAGGAAGAATTGGGAAGTGGATTTTTGCGCTAACCGAATTTGATCTGAGGTATCAGGCACCAAGGGCAGTCAAGGGGCAAGCCATAGCCGATTTCATTGTGGAGCACAGAAGTGACTCAATCGGCTCAGTGGAAATCATGTCTTGGACTTTGACGTTCGACGGCTCGGTTTGCACCAAATGTTGTGGCATCGGCTTGGTCATTATTTCACCTAGGGGGGCAAGCTTCAAGTTTGCTTTTGCCATAAAACCCCACGCTACAAACAACCAAGCCGAATACGAAGCCGTCCTTAAAGGATTACATCTACTCAATAAAGTTGAAGCCGACGCCATTGAAATAATGGGAGATTCATTGTTGGTCATCAGCCAATTATCAGGAGAATATGAATGCAAAAACGACACGCTGATGGTCTATTATCGGCAATGTCGGGAATTAATGGACGGTTTTCGGCTACTTCCTTTGAAACATATCCCCAGAGAGCAGAACATAGAGGCCAACGATTTGGCTCAGGGGGCATCGGGCTATCGGCCGATGCTGAAAGAAATCAACATGGACGTTGCCGCCATTACAGCCGATGATTGGAGGTTTGAAGTTTACAACTATCTCAAAAACCCCTCTCAATCGGCTACAAGGAAGCTACGTTACAAAGCATTATGAACGATATGTCTTGCTCAATGAAGATCTGTACTATCGGACGGTTGACGGTGTGCTACTCAAGTGTTTGGGAGCCGATCAGGCTACAGTGGCCATTGAAGAAGTGCATGAAGGGATCTGTGGCACACATCAGTCGGCCTACAAAATGAAGTGGCTGCTTCGCCGAGCAAGGTATTTCTGGCCGACGATGCTGGAGGATTGTTTCAAGTATTACAAGGCCTGCCAGGATTGTCAGAAGTTTGGCGCCATACAACGAGCACCAGCATCGGCTATGAACCCAATTATTAAGCCGTGGCCGTTGAGAGGATGGGGCATTGATATGATGGGCCAGATCAATCCATCCTCAAGCAAGGGACATAAATTTATCCTGGTGGCGACAGATTACTTCACAAAGTGGGTGGAGGCGATTCCCCTCAGAAAAGCGGATTCTAAGGATGCAATCGAGTTTGTCAAAGAATATATCATCCACCGATTTGGCGTTCCACAAACAATAACAACAGACCAGGGATCTATCTTTGTTTCGGACGAGTTTGTTCGGTTTGCCGACAGCATGGGGATCAAGCTGCTTAATTTTTTGTCGTACTACGCACAAGCCAACGGACAAGCCGAGGCCTCAAACAAAAGTTTGATCAAATTGATTAAAAGAAAGATGTCTGAGTACCCTGAACAGTGGCACAGCTGACTAGCCGAATCACTGTGGGCGTATCGGATGGCATGCCACGGGTCAATTCAAGTCCCTCCATACAAGCTGGTCTATGGACATGATGCAGTACTGCCATGGGAGAGCGTCGTCGGCTCAAGGCACATTCAGCTACAGGATCAACTCATAGCCGACGATTATTATCACCTGATGGTGGACGAATCGGAAGATTTAGTTTTATCCAGGATGAGGGCCTTGGAAAAAGTCACAAAGGATAAAGAAACAAGTAGCCAGACATTATAATAAAAAAGTTGTGCCTAAATCTTTTGAGGAAGGCAAACTCGTTTGGAAATTGATACTGCCGATTGGATCTAGAGACAACAAATTCGACAAGTGGTCACCAAATTGGGAAGGGCCTTTCAAGATCCACAAATTTGTCTCGAAAGGAGCTTACATGCTAAAAGGGCTAGACAGAGAAGTATTTGGAAGAGCTCTTAATGGAAAATACCTGAAGAAATATTACCCAAGCGAATGGATCAACTCGTGATTCGGCTTTGGTTGCTTAAGCCGATTTATGACAGCTGATGTCTTGCTTTAACAAGGCATCGCCTTTAGGGATTTTTATGCAATGTTTTTACTAAGTTTTCTACGATCGGCTAATGATTGGCCGACAGGGACGGCAATGATGCGCGAACGGCTTGAACTCACAATTTTGTCGACACTGAAGCTATCAACAAAACTTGGGGGCATATACGTACACGAGCCGATTGCAAAATTGGGCGTCAGGATTTTTTAAAACATTTAAGCTTCTTAATCGGCAGTTTAAATAAAAGGGTTGGAAGTGATTTGGATCGACGGTCGTAATTCAAGTGCTGACACCGACGGTTGTGGTGTGGTCTCGGAATCGGCAACGTGAAGCAATACGGGCAGCTGGGGCCGATTTCAGCATGAACAATTCAAGACACTACGCGCGACCAAAAGCCGATCTTATCTACAAGCACAGATGCAAAAGATCGATAACTATACTACACATAAGTTAAAGCTGATTACAAGTACGAGCGAATCGATCGAAGTCCAATCCCAGTACAAAAGTCTGACAAGTATAATACAAGAGGCGGCAGCCGATTTCAGAATATTAAAGTATTACAAGCTCATTGTTTTAAGAAATCAGCTATGGCCGACAACACCGTTCGCCTGATCTAGTCTATCTCTTCAATAGCCCTGACGTCATCGGCCTCTGACCCTGCCACCGGCTGGATACCGTTCACCAGGTCTCATAAATGTGCCACAGCCGCCTTGATACCTTGGCGTTGAGCTTCGATCTCGGCTGGCAAACCAGCCATGTACTCCTTATGGATGTCGATCTCGTTCGTGACTTGAACGAGATCGGCCATCAGCTGATCTTGGCGTGCGAGGAGTTGCTCGAGCTTGGCCGCCGGCTCAGTCTTTAGGCGGTCGAAGGCTTCTTTCCGGCTCTCAATGGCGTCCTTGGTCGACTGGAGGGTGGCCGACCGTGCCTGGTTCTCACGGCAATTGGCTATCCTCTGCCGTGCCCGTTCGTACTTGAGTTGGTGGGCTTCCATGAAGGTGGCCAGCACAATGGCGTCGACTAGAGCTTCCGGCAGCTGGCCTTGAATTTCTTTGAAACACGCGCGTATCGAACCGCTGTCGACCACCAGCGCATCCAGCGAGGCCTCCAGCCGGTTGCCGATTTTGGCTTGCGTGGCCCTCAGATCCTCAGCCGGCGTCACCAATGCCTCCTCGCCGATTTCGCCAGACTCCTTGAACTCCGACAGGTCAAAATTGAGGAGGTTTGCTATGTTCTGCAGAAAAGAGAGATGAGCAGAAGACACTAAGTTGATAGAGCCTATTGTCAGTTTTAGTCAGTTTACCGTTGGCACCGGGGTCATAGCGGTCGGCTCAGCTGGTTCATCGCCTGCAGCCGTCGGGGCCTCTTCATTGGCGTCGTTGCCGCCGCTCACGGCAGGCGCAGCAGGCTCACCGATGGAGATCGTGGGGGTTGCAAAAGAAGAGTTAACAGACAAGTCGGCTAAATTCTATAGATCAAATGGCAAGAGACGATTACCGATGGCACGGGACGTGAAGTGCAGCCAGCTAATTTCTTGACCTAAAAAGGATTGTTCGATCAGATGCAAGTGATATCATCGTGAAGCTGAACTTTGTGAAATAAGGGCTTACCGGCCGACTTTTCGCTGGGGGACTTGGGACCGGCGGGACATCGGCTGGGGCGTTGACGGACTCGTGGCTCGAGCTCACGGGTTCGGCTGCCGCTCCAACAGTCGCCGGCGCTTCCTAGATGGTGACGGCATCGAGGAAATGCGCGACGGCCGGGTCTAAGGGGGGAGGCTATCGGCTGGCACTGCCGGCTTCTTCTCTTTCAGTTTCTTGGGGGCAGGCGCGACCGACAGTTGTAGGAGTGGTGCAGCCCTTTTCTTTTGGGCAATCGGCTCACACACCTGCCCTTGCAGCAGGGACGCCAGTTTCGGCGCTCCCCAGCCGATGGCCGACAGAGCGAGGCCGCCCCCATCCAGAACACCTAAACGGTATTTGATGGGGCGCCCGGAGTCTCTCACCGTCGGCTGCTCCGTCTCTGTCTCCTACAAACCAAAGGACAAATGTTAGTTGGCTATATCAGCCGATAGTAAGAAGAGTAAAATCATTTGGAATTCAAAGCTTACCGAAGGGATTTCTTTAGGCAGGAGCAGATCGACGTAATGTGATGACCGCTGGTGAAAGATGTGGCGTTTGATTTCGGCCCACCATTGGTCGTAGGCCGCGCTCTTCCTGAGTGACAGGGTCATCACGCCGATCTCGCCAAGGGGAGGGCCGGTTATATTCTACAGCCGATGCATTATCAAATCTTGGGTTACCACTCCCCTCGTTTCAATCTTATCGGCATAATAAAAGCCGATGGGCAGCTGCCCAAGACCGAACTGCCTCGCTACCGATACCGGGTAATAAAACTCGTAGCTCTTGGCCACTGATCGGCCCTGATGGATTCTGGTCGGCAAGATGCAGGGGGACAGAGCGGCAATGAACATTCCCTGCACCTTGGGTTGTCGGCCGAGTTCATGTCTTCCCAGCTGAAATCGGCTGGCAACTCAAAGAATCCCTGGTCCCGGTAGAAGTACCAGGCGCGGTTCACGTAAGACAGCCCGTCTTAGAGGGCGATGAACCATTCGGTCAGCAGCTCGGCCGATTGCCTTGAGCCCGCATGAGCAGCTGCCGCTTCTCCGTAGCTCATGCACCTCGTGGTGGTGATCTGCTTGTCGTCTTCGTCTTCGATCGGCTCTAGTCTTGGGAACACGGCGTCGATCGAGGAGCCGACCGACTACTCTTTGGGTCGCCAAGACACCCGGATCTGCAAGAACCACCGGGGGCCGCCGGTGTTGATTGGGGCATTGGCGGCTATCTTCGTGGCGGCCTGCTTGCAGCATTTGATACAAATAGCCGAGGAGGTACTTCCCCAGCGCAAGCTTGCCCACGTCGGCCAGAATCTCGGCTACGACCTGCCAGTTGGCAGTCGGCCCGCAGCTCGATCCACAAAACAAAAATTTTTAAGGCCACATCATCAGGAATGCGGTGTGCTCCCAGTGGCCGACGGGTCCATCTTTCATGTTCTGGGCGATGAGGCCGCTCCACCCGCCGATGGGCTTGGTTTTGAATTGGTGCTGCCCCTTTCGGCTCAGGTTGCTGGGGTTGGCCGACGACTCGATATCCAGCCCGGTTGTCATGTACACGTCGGCCAATGTGACTGTCATCGGCCCTTGTCGGAAGATGAAAGCGTTGAAGCTGTCATTCCAGAAGTATGTTGCGGCCGACAGAAGCGGCTCGTCCTTCTCCATGCTGGCAACGGATAGAGCCAAGCATTGGGCTATCCCGACCTCCTCCCATTGAGTGTATTTGGCCGATTGCATTCTCTTGTACCATTCGACCCAGGCGGCGTCAGTTGTCGGCCACGACTTAAATGTCCCGTTCCAATGGGCGAGAGATGGCTTCACGGTGTTGAAGGGATCCTGTTGGTCTCGGCCATAATCACATCGGTTGGATCGGTTTTGCCGGTGAGGCCGAGAAAAAACCTCTGTGCTTGTGTCAGATTTGGGATAAACACTTGGTGTGACAGGTGCTACAGTTCAGAAAAATAAAAGGGGTACTAATCAAGAATGGTTGCATATTACAGTTTGAAGAAGGAAAAAGTGCTAATCCAAAAAACATTGGAACGTAAGATGGATGCAACGTGGTTGAAGAAATAGATCCGAAATAAAAAAGGGGGGAGTTATGGATTAAATGGCAGTACCTCGGGGTACTCGGCAATGGCGGTGCCGGAGCGGCAGTGATGGTTGAGGCGGTGGCCGGAGCTACAGCTGGTGCGGCGGCGGTGGCCGACGCGATGGAGGCGCTTGACGCAGCGGCAGTGGAGGCCATTGAGGTTGTTGAGGGCGAAGATGAAGTCTGAGTCACGAAGGATGCTGAGATTTGACGAACGTGGGTGAACCGCCAGAGAGGAGAGAGAAGGCAGGAGCTTGCGTACGAAGGGATTGAGTGCGCTTTGAAGGCATAAGTGTTTCGCCCGAAGAAAGTGGATATTTAAAGGGCGCTCGGGGAGAAGCCGAAGCGGTTTAGGTCAAGAAAAGAGCGGGAGTTTGAACAGGCAAGCAAATCCATAACACTTCGTATCACGGACTTGGGGGCATGTGTTAACACTGAAATTTGGCAGTTGAGTCCCTAAGTCTGCAAAGGCGAAGCAGAATCGGATCGGCTGGTTTGGTGGAGAAACAGAGGCTGCATCGGCAGAAGAAGTGATCGGCTGCGAGGCCGATTGGCTAAGGTTGGATCGGACAAGGGCGGCCAATAGCCGATTCCAGGTCCGAAAGAAATAAAACCATTTCTGGTGCAGTTGTTTGAAGATAAATAGAAGATTCGGTTATTAGATTGCGCGTTAAATGATATTGCCATCTATGGATAGAGTTCTGTAATGGCAATTGTATCTGTAATTTAGGAGTTTGTTTAAACTGTTAGTTGTAATGCCGCGTAGGTCCTTCTCGGGATAATGTCGTGTTTTAAATAGTAGTTTAGATAGAGTCCAGGGTTTGTATAGATAATTGTATCTTAGGTATAAATAGGACCCGAGAGCCCCTGTAATCAAAGACAATCACAATCAATAAAACCTTCAGCGCATCGTCAACCTTTTTCTTCATACGAGCAATTTGTTTGGCTATGGGCTGCATCGTTTCGATCCACAGATCTTGGTAAATGCTTGTCATTAGTGGTATGATCTATTGTTTCTACTGCTTCCATCGTAATGACACATTAGATTCAAGAATTTATACTGCGCTATTTATCATATAGTGCATATAAATTAGACCAATGTTTAGATCTATCCTGCCATTGGCTAGTTCTACCAAGAACTTGCAGCCGATAGGGCTAGATCTAAAGGTTGGTTGGTTTATATGCGGTATCTACCATCTTGGGAGATATAAATCGGCCACAACAGATCAGGTTTTTCTTTTTATACATAATGCTGCATCGGGTTCAAACTATTAAATCATTTTTAGAATTGCCAGTGATCTGTTCGGCTAGATTTATATTGTTTAGAGACAATGCCAAAGTTTCAGCCGGCCTTATCTGCTCTGATATGTTTCTTCTAATATATTTATTATTAGATTTATATTACGATTGCCTCTTATATTAAGATCGCATTCTTGTCGGACGTTACCAGCCGAAATCGGCCTGCTATCAGCAACCGACGACCGATTTCCAGGCTATGCACATCTGGTTCAAGAATGATATCTTTTCATAAGATTCATCGGATTACTAGCCGATTCATCGTTAGTTTTCCAGTATCGGTTAGGTTATCGATTCATATATTTGTTATCCTTTACTGCATTTAGGTTAAACGACTGATGCTGTCTCGGTATAGCCGATCCATTCCAGTCGTTTGGCTTAAATATATTTTAGGATAGCATATATATGCTCATAGATTCCCTCAGCCGATCCAGTGGGGATCTAACCTAACACTTAACGCATATTCCTTTGTTTTTCTTGTTGGTTAACAGATCAAATCAACTGGCATGCTCTGCACAGCACAGGTAGCCGAGAAGGACCTGCACTGGAGTTAAGCAGATCTCCCAGGCCAGCGCATGAAAGAAATTTCTCATCAACAGTCGGTCTATGTAATAATTAAGTAGAGGTTATTATTTAAATTACTTTCATGTTACATGTATTCGCTATGTATATCCATGCTTGAGATGAAAGTGTGAATCTAATGCACATTCTGGGAACTAGATTCACATGACTAAGAGTTAAGGTTATTTGAGATGTTCTAGATCCTTAGCCATTTTGTCAAGCTGTTGATGAGAATTTTCCCACCCGTTGGCCTGAGAGATCCACTTAACTCCAGTGTAGGTCCAAAATTAGTCGCCTTTGGTGATTGAGCGGGCGTGCCAGTTGGTTTGATCCTGTAACCAACAAGAAAACAGAGAATAGGCATTTGATTAGGGTTAGATCCTACTCGATCGGCTATAGATATCAATAAATATATAATTGTTATCCCAAAGTACATTTAGACCAAGTGATTGGGATAGATCGTTAGTATACCGAGATAGTATAAACCACTTGTATCAAAAAGCATGCTAGAATAATAATAATTATACATATTCGTAACCTTGCAGATGTCGAAGATCTAATGTAAATCGGCTAGTACTTCGAGATGTTTTATAAAAAGATATTAATCTAAATTAAATGCACTAAACTAAGATCAATTGGCTATTAATATAACCTAACAGATTGATACCACGCTTAACTCATTTAAGTAGATTAAGATCTAATATAAAAGGCAGTTCTAATATATCTAACAGTAATAATACATAAAATATGATTAGAACATGTAAGACCAGCTGAAACCCCGGTGCTATCTCTAATAGTAAACATTGAACCGAATAGATCTTTATAACTCTAAGAGCGACTTAATAGATCAATTTGATGCGTCATTAAGTACAAAAAGAGGTACGAGATCTATTTAGGCTAATGAGAACTCCTTGAGATGGTAGACACGCCATATAACCTAAATCTGAAGGGTTACGCGGAGGCTACGATAGCATAAAACAAAACTTTTTCTACCGCGCAAACCAGGAACACTTGCAAGTAAGGGTCGACAGATCATTACAGATTGGAGTAGGATGCAACGGAAATAGCCAATCAGGATCTATCCGATCAAGAACAGTGCCAGCATCACAGCCAATTCCTGAGTACAGCCGATTCGCCGCAGCCGATGCACCGATTCCACAGCCGATCCGCCGCAGCCGATTTGCCGATTTGCCGAACCACGCTCGCACTGTCGATCCACCGCAGCTGCCTCACTCCGATGCGCCGCAGCCGATTCGTAGTTGCTGAACAACATCGCAATGTAGCAGTGCCTCTACCAGTATCCACACGTCCAGGGACAGAATGCCTAACACCTGTGTGCTAGCACAAGATGCAAGGCTAGGGTTTGGCTCGGTAGTGGGGAGGGTTTCCGTGGAGATCTCAAACTCGTCGACTTCTGAAGCCGCGCATGTTCTAATCTTTTGCTCGCGATTAGATTGATTCGGTTCAATACCATGCCTCTGCTCTCCACCCCTTGCCCCTTTGTATAGAGTTGCCGACTGGGCCTATAGGCCCATTGGGACTCTATTTTGAATCGGATCCCATCTGAATCTCACAGAGTTGGCCGGTCGGACTTCGTAAGCCCATAGGACTCTATATTAAATCGAATCTTATCCAAATTGAACCATATTCGAGTCCAAATCGAATGTCTGTTCTTATCCCCTTAAGCGTGCGACCCTGTAGGTTCAGGTATACTCGGCTCCGGCTTGAGTCTAACTCAGCCGATCGTCAATAGCGGCGCCTAGCAGCACATATTGACACCATAGTATACAAGAAAATAATATCGGCTCTGAACCTGTAATGTGTACACAAATCTCTTTGCCCCATGATACCAATTAAGCTATAGGCAAAATCTATGTGCCATCCCTTAAATAGCTTAACCATTTACTCGAACCGTATTGGATTATCTGTCTGTTGATTGACTCCTCAATCAACTCGGCATGGCCATGCACTTCCATAATCCATTAGCTCGAGGGGCCCAGAGATATCTCTCCAAAGGAGGGGCAAATTCCATCTTGATCACTCCCATCCCATTCCATGTTTCATAGCAAACCCGAAGACTACTTTTATAGCTACCCATGTACGGAATAGCGTTTGGTAGTCCCAAAGAAGGCTACTACACATGTCTGAATCCATGATGATCTTAGGTCTAAGGACTTTGTACTGACAATACTCGAGACCAACTAATGGCACATCAATTCCTGTAGTGTCTCATGGTGGGTCTATCCAACAATGTGTTCTCTAACACATTTCCACGTGTATTGATTTTGTATCTCCATACCCATGATCCATGAGACATGATCATCAATCAATAAAGATGCTGATCTTAGAATCATATTTGTTCCAACTATATGACATGTGATCAGGGATCATTCATAAATAGATTCATACAAAAAGAATCTCATAAATAAGTCACGTACTTATTGATCAATACAAGATGTCTATTTCATGGAACTTAATAACACTTTATTCATTTATGCATAAACATTGACCATTATATCCAACATCTTCATGTTGCCTCTAGGGCATATCACTAACAAAATCAACCTCTGGATCTAGCTCTGACGGCTACTATCCTCGAAGAGATATTAGCCGATCACGAGATAGATCTTGACATCGAACTAGATTATATGAAGCATATGATAAATTAAGTGGTTTATACCATCGGAATTAGAGTATCATGATGATGGAAGCACTAACCCTGACGATACAAGCTGCTTGAAACAAGAAATTATCTTGTTCGTAGATCAAAACTGATGCAGCCCGAGATCAAAGCAAAAACTCGTCGAGAAAAAGTAAAAACAGAAAGGTTGCCGATGCGTCGATGTTGTATTGAGGTGTGTTGTTATCTTTTTACAAGGTCTCGGGTCATATTTATACCCGAATATACAATGAGTCCATGATGGACATGATTCCTATTACAGATTAAATCTTTAAACAAACCGACATTATCTATAGAGGAAACTATACAAAATATCCTAACTTAAAGATACAATTGCCGTTATAGGACTTTATCCATAGATGGCAACATCTTTGAAGCACTTTGGAAACCAAATCCAATAATTATCTCTTAAGCTTTCCTTTGGGATTGGCCATCATATTCCGACTTGGACTCAGTCGACTGGCTCCGTAGCCAATTCGGACTCAGCCGATATAGTCTCTGTTTCTGTAGATCGTGCGTTCCTCCAATTCCGCTTCAATCCTTGCTTCAAACTTGGGGATTTGCTTACCAAATTTGGTCGTTAACACATGCCCCCCAAGTCCGCGGCATTGATAATGTTGCAGATTTTGTACAATCCTATTCCCAGCACAACCCTAGGTTGAATCTATTTTGGCCGTTATGAAAACCCTTTAAATAACGCCTTTCCGCACCGAACAACTCACGCAGTCAACACAATCCACAAGCCAGCAAATGCCCTCGAGTTCTCCGATGACTTCCTCGGCTTCCTCAACTCTGCCGCGGTGATCCCATCTCCCCGGCGACCTCAAATCACCGCAATGGCGACCCCCGCCACTCAATCAGGCTGTCCTCCCGCCGAGTTCCCCGAGGTACGCCCAATCGGCCAAACCTTTTCTTTTCCCGCTTTTTAGCCGTAGGTCTGAATTTTAGGTTTTTAAATCTGAAATCCACCTCTTTTTTCGATTGTAGCATCTCGCGCATCAAGTAGCAATTCCAAGCCTAGTTAGCAATGAAAGGTACTACTTAGGGCCTATCGGCAATATGGATCCCACTGAGTTCATCATAGCCGAAACCAATAGAGTGCCCTACAGGATGAGGAACCCAAACCTAGGCCACTGGAATGGCACCTTTAAATCATGGCCTTCAACTGACAAATCTTGGTCGTCATGGTACAAAAGGATGCATGCTAGCAAACAGAGTTACTGGGAAGAAACCGGAATAGCTCAATCTGGCTTTATGCATAGCCGACATGCCCAAGGACGAACCGTTAGTGTCGGCTGCCACATATTTTTGGAACAACACACTGAATGCCTTCCTTTTCCAGCAAGGTCCCATGACCCCAACTTTAGCCGATGTCTTTATGCTAACAGGACTTGACATCATGTCATCGGCTAACCCTAGTCAATTGGACAGCAAGGGCCAGTTTTATTTTAAGACCAAATCAATTGGGGGCTGGAACGGGTATGTAGCCATGAATATGGGAATCGGGCTGATTAATGCCAGAGAGCACACTGCCTTTTTAATGATGTGGCTGGAGAAGTTCGTATTCTGCGGTCCCACAGCCAACTGGCAAGTACTAGCCGAAGCGTTTGTTGATAAGAAAAAACTCCCCTTAGGCAAATTCCTCCTTGGCTACCTTTATCAAATGCTGAGCCAAGCCGTATCCAAGATCACGGCCGATGCAACCATCAGCACTAGAGGCCCTAGGTGGTTTCTGAAACTCTGGCTTGTGCTGTTAACGCAGAAAGTATCTGTTCGGCCGAGACTAGCCCACACCCGCTTCCCCCTCCTGGATCCGACTGAGGACGATGAAGGAAATGAAGTAGCTACCAGGAGATGTCTATCGTTTGGGGAAGCCACAGCAACTCACACTGGATCAAAGCAATCAAGTGAGCTACTGGCCGAGTGGTTCATCTCCTTCTATGACGGCCTGGCCAAAAACAATCGTACTTGGTTCTTCTGTGAAGACCGAATGGAATTTGAGTTGCCAATTGATCTAAACTTGGATGAGATCAACTTAAACAAATACCCAAAGTGTAGAGAAATCTTCGCCACAACACTCACTCCGTGTATCTTGCCGACTGGGGTACATCAAGGCCGCAATGTGACAAAGACTTATGAATTTTACTACCCGATGTCGGTGGAAGACAGCTTGGGCTTGGGCAGCTAACAATCGGCTACTATTATGCCGACAAGATTGAGACCCGAGGGGTAATCGACTCAAAGCTGATTATGAACAAATTAATGGAGATAGAGAGCCCACCCCTCGGCAGCATCGGGATCTTAGAGCTGGCTCACAAGAGGAGCGCGGCCTATGACAGGTGGTGGGTGGAGATCAAGCAACGTATTTTCCATCAACGTGCCTCCATGTACCTCACCACCCTTCTGCCAGATGAAATCCCTTCTGTAAGTATTTTCGTCCTTAAGCATCTTTTCTTTTTATCAACATGATCATACTTTTATTTGAGGCTTCAAGCCTGTCCGTTAGCCTGAGCATAATATGGTGAGGAATTCAACAACTTAATCCTCATGCTGTCGGCAAATTGGACAAACTTGTCGGAGACAAAGATAAGCTTGTGTCCTTTGCTTTAGGGTGGATTGATCTGGCCAATCATGTCGATTCCCCAGCCTCTGAACAACCAAGGCTTGATGATGGGGTTCATAGCCGACGCTGGTGATCTCTGGATAGCTCCAAATTTCTTGCAATCCTTAGAGCCCTTGTAGAACCTAAAGCAATCTTCCAGCATGGTCGGCCAAAAATATCCTGCTCTCCAAAGTAACCACTTTATGTCGTGAGCCGATTAATGTGTACCGCAACTTCCTTAATACACCTCTCTAATAGCATATTTGGCTTGATCAGCACTTAGGCACTTTAGTAGCACGCCATCAATCATTCGATAATATAAGTCTTCATCGAGCAAGACATATCGCAAAGCCTTGTAGCGCAATTTCCTTGAAGCCGACTGAGAAGGGTTCTGTAGATAATTGTAGACGGCATACCTCCAGTCGTCGGCTGAGATGGTTGCAATTTCTACTTCAATCTCCCTTGTCATCAGCTTGTAGCCTGATGCCCTTTGAGCCAAATCGTTTGCTTCTGAGTTTTGCTCTCTAGTATTATGCTTCAATGTTACTAGCCGAAAGTTGTCCATCAAATCTTGGCATTTTTGATAGTAGATCATTAGCATGTCGTTCTTGCACTCGTATTATCTTGATAATTGGCTGATGACCAATAGTGAATCGCCCATTATCTCGATGGCGTCGGCTTCAACTTCCTTGAGCAGTTGTAATCCTTTGAGAACGGCTTCATATTCGGCTTGATTGTTTGTTGCATGAGGTGTAATTGAAAAAGCAAATTCGAAGCTTGCCCCCTGGGAGAGATTATCACCAAGCCAATGCCGCATCCGTTCGTGCAGACCGACCAATCAAAAGTCAAAGTCCAATGCATGATATCAACAGAGCCGATTGAATCATCTCTGTTTTGCACTATAAAATCGGCTATGGTTTGTCCTTTCACTGCCTTGGGTGCCTGATACCTCAAATCAAACTCCATCAAAGCAAATATCCATTTCCCAACTCACCCTTTTAGAACTGGAGCCGATAGCATATATTTCACTACATCGGCCTTGCAAACTATTGTGCACTCTTTGGATAACAAATAATGCCTTAACTTTGTGTCGGAGAAATATAGGCACAAACACAACTTGTCCACGGGAGAATACCTTGTTTCTTGATCCAAAAGTCTTTGACTAAGATAGAAAATGGTCTTCTCTTTTCCCTCGACCTCCTGAATCAGAACTGAGCCGATGGACTTCTCGTCGGTTGACAGGTATAATTTGAATGACACTCCCTTTTGTGGAGGAATCAATACTGGAAGGGAACTTAAGTAATCTTTGATGTTGTCCAAAGCTTTCTGCTGCTCTGCTCCCCAGGTAAAGGCTTGATTGGCGTTCAGCCGTAGTAGAGGCGTGAAAGGCTCCATCTTTTCTGACAAATTGGTTATGAAACGTTTGATGAAGTTAATATTGCCGATCAGAGACTGCAATTGCTTCTTGTCCTTCGGAGGTTTAATAGTCTTGATAGCATTGATGCTCCTTTGTGTGACTCCAATTCCCCTCTCGTGAACAAGAAACCCCAAGAACTGGCCAGCCGACATGCCAAATGCGCACTTTGTTGGATTCATCTTCAGGCCTTATTTTCTTGTTCTCTCCAATACCTTTCGTAAATCGGCTATGTGGTCTTCCACCTCTTTAGATTTGACAACGACATCATCAATGTAGATTTCCACCAAGAAGCCGATTATGTCGTGAAAGATGTAATTCATGGCCCTCTGATATGTGGCTCCAGCGTTCTTCAAGCCAAAAGTTATGACGACCCACTCGTATAAGCCGATTGCTCCCGGGAACCTGAAAGCTGTCTTGTGATTGTCTTCCTCGGTCGTAAAGATCTGATTGTAACCAGCATTGCCGTCCATAAAACTTATGATTTTGTGGCGAGAGGCAGCATCTACCAGCAAATCGGCTATAGGCATGGGCTATTCGTCCATAGGGGTAGCCTTATTTAGATCTCTGAAGTCGATGCATACCCTAAGTTTGCCATTCTTCTTCACTACTGAAACTATGTTTGAAACCCATTCGGCGTATCGGCAGGGCCAAATGAAACCGGCATCGTATAGCTGAGTGATCTCGGCCTTAATCGTATCATACATATCAGCTTAAAACCTCCTGGGAGGCTGTTTGTACTGCCGATACCCAGGCTTAATAGGGAGCCGATGTTCAATAATGGATCGGTAAGACCAGGCATCTCAAAATACTCCCACACAAAGCAATCTTTATATTCCTTCAATAAATCAATAAGCTTGGTCCTAAAATGAGAAGACAAATTCTTGTCAATGTATATCGGTCTAGGTCTATCCCCTGGACCTATATCAACTTCTTCTAGCTCATCTGCCGACATGAAACCTTGCCCTTGTTGATGAGAATTTTTCCCACGCGCTGGCCTGGGAGATCTGCTTAACTCTAGTGCAGGTCCAAAATTGGTCGCCTTTGGTGATTGAGCGGGCGTGCCAGTTGGTTTGATCATGTAACTAACAAGAAAACAGAGAATAGGCATTTGATTAGGGTTAGATCCTACTCGATTGGCTATAGATATCAATAAATATATAATTGTTATCCCAAAGTACATTTAGACCAAGTGATTGGGAAAGATCGGTAGTATATCGAGACAGTATAAACCACTTGTATCCAAAAGCACGTGAGAATAATAATTATACATATTCATAACCTAGCCGATGTCACAGATCTAATGTAAATCGGCTAGTACTCCGATATGTTTTATAAAAAGATATTAATCTAAATTAAATGCACTAAACTAAGATCAATCGGCTGTTAGTATAACATAACAGATTGATACTAAGCTTAACATATTTAAGTAGATTAAGATCTTAATATAAACGACAGTTCTAATATATCTAACAGTAATAATACATAAAATATGATTAGAACAGGTAAGACCGGCTGAAACCCCTGTACTATCTCTAATAGTAAACATTGGACCGAATAGATCTATATAACTCTAAGAGCGACTTAATAGATCAATTTGATGCAGCATTAAGTACAAAAAGATGTACAAGATCTATTTAGGCTAATGAGAACTCCTTGAGATGGTAGACATGCCATATAACCTAAATCAACCTCTGGATCTAGCTTTGACGGCTACTATCCTCAAAGAGATATTAGCCGATCGTGAGATAGATATAGACATTGATGTAGATTATATGCTACATATGATAAATTAAGCGGTTTATACCATTAGAATTAGAGTATCATGATGATGGAAGCACTAACCCTGACGATACAAGCCGCTTGCAACAAGAAATTACATTGTTCGGAGATTAAAACTGATGCAGCCCGATATCAAAGCAAGAACTCGTCAAGAAAAAGTAAAAACATAAAGGTTGGCGATGTGCCGAAGTTGTAGTGAGGTGTGTTGTTATCTTTTTACAAGGTCTCAGGTCATATTTATACCCGAATATACAATGAGTCCATGACGGACACGATTCCTATACAGATTAAATCTCTAAACAAACCGACATTATCTATAAAGGAAACTATACAAAATATCCTAACTTAAAGATACAATTACCGTTATAGGACTTTATCCGTAGATGGCAACATCTTTGAAGCACTTTGGAAACCGAATCCAATAATTATCTCATAAGCTTTCCTTTGGGATTGGCCCTCCTTCGGTCTTCAATCGGAATCGGCTATCGGCCATCATGTTTCGACACGGACTCAGCTGACTTGCTCCATAGACAATTTGGACTCAACCGATGCAGTCTTTGTTTCCATAGATCATGCGTTCCTCCAATTCCGCTTCAATCCTTGCTTCAAACTTGCGGATTTGCTTACAAAATTTGGTCGTTAACACAAGTCTCCTGAATGTGTAACACATATGGTCGCCGCCTTCGAGTGGGTTGACTGGCACATCTTAGGCTAAAGTTGACTAGCAGGCTAAAGACCCAGCAATGTCTCACGTAACTTTCTCTCGGGACGTCGGAGGTTTCTTTATGTCTATTAGTTGATTTGAAGTGATTCTCTTCAACTCGCAAACATAATGAGACGTCCGGGTCGTCTCCGACACGGAGGTGCGCACACGGGCGGCGATGGGCCGTCGGTCCGAGATCAGTTTGGGCAGGAAAAAGGACGGAGAGAGAAAAGGAGTTTCCCAGGATTTATTTTAATTATGATTATTGATTTAATTGGTTAAAAATTATTTCTAATGCTATGAAAGTTCCACTAAAAAAATTATCAATGTATTTTGACATGTAGAATTTAAGAAAAGTCGTACCATGTCATTTCCACTTATAATTTGCATTTTAAAATTATTTCATTTCTCTAGGTTAATTCACAAATTATTTATTTTGTGATTTTCCTTAATGATTTTTAAAAGGGGAAAACTCCACGGTGTGACATCAGCCCTAAGGCTGATTGCACAATACATCGTTTAATTTCTTTTTTTATTAGTAGAAATAGTGAAACTTCTAAAATTTATAGAAAATTCATCCGAACTCCGTATGAGTCCATTCAAGTTGCAGATGCCTCGTAAAGATGCCTAGAATGCATTAAAAATAGTTTTAAAGCATGTCTTAGCAGACTTATAGCCTGTTTTTGTGGTGCTTTGTTTCTCGCTTAGATTCTGACGGTGCCCTCGACGGTGCCGTTTACTTTGAAGTAGTCGCAGAAGTCCCTCAAGAGCAAGAGTAAGGCAAATCATGTATTCAATATTTATCATATTGTACCTATTTGCAAAGTACCTCGCTTTTTATATTAAATTCCATTATTTTATAATGTCATGTGGGATGGGACCTATAGTGTGCAGCCTAGCTTGATTACCTTATACCATTGATAAATTGGGATTAATATGTCAAGATGTTAGGTTAGGAAATGCCTAGGCATGCTTAGAATAACTAGCTCACTGTGCGACATGCCACTCATACTTTGTGATGATATTAGCGAGGACAATTATGGGTATGTGCCTTCAAGGTACAAATGTAACTAAAATATGACTAATGGTGGGTTGTGGGTGCATGGTTTTGATAGACGCACCCACGACAGTTAAGGACTGGTTCACGGGAAACCCTAGAAGAATTATCGTGCGTACCACAAGCCAGCGTGGGCAACGGCTCGGCTTGTAGTGTAGCTTTTCCCTGTCCAACGTATCTAGGCAAGGGTGAGTGTGATGGAGTTTGGATGGGCCGAGAAAGGCCTATGCGGCTTCCAGATTCACCCAGGCACAAGAGCGGGCTGCCTATCTTGGATTTGAACATAGGGGTGAAATCTGAAGTGTGGTATCGCTTGGTTAGGGAGGGTTATGCGAAGGGTCCTGTCACAGTTCCCCTTTCGATATGTCATGGTGGCATGTCAGTGCACGAAAACGTGTTGTGGGGTTGTGTCTTGTGGGTACAGATGTACACTTCTAATCAGAGTAGAATTATTCGAATAGTCGTACCCGCGGTTATGAGCGAGCAACGAGATTCATCATGATTAGTCCCATGTTTAATAATTGGATTTAATGGAACTCGCATAGACTAGATGGATGGGTTGGGCATGTCTCAACGTGGCGTAGCGTTTTAGTGATAATTAATTTTGTTTAGTTAAATCTAAACATTTTTACTGCTTTCAACTGTTGTCTTTAAAAAGGCTTGCTTCATTCAAATAACCCCTAGCTTCCCTTTGGAAATACCTGCATCATACATCCTCTTAGTGTGACTTGCTGAGTACAATGCGTAGTACTCACTGTTGCATCATTTTTCCTAGACCTTAGACTTGGAGTTTGGATCCGATGATGGCTTCGCAGATGAGTAAGCTTGTAGCTACCATCGAGGATGCCCGTGGAGTGGAGACACCATGCTGCGAGCTCCAAGTAGTTTAGCTCATTTACTTTTCCGCTTCATTTATGTAAGACTTTTACGATGTTTCTAAGACGTGAGTTCTGTATATTCAATTTGTTGTTTGTGTACCCTGGCCGGTCCTGGACAGGGATGTAATGCACATTTTTAGCTTCGGAAATTTCGGGCAGGAATTTCTGGGCGTGACAAGTTGGTATCAGAGTTCACCTTGACCGTAGGATAAGCCAGCTGGAAACCTTAAGAGCCCTTTGAAACTCTTTCATCTGCATGCCCTCTTTTGCATTTGGAGTTATTTGGGGAAATTAGGAATTTTGTTTCCTTGGTTTGGGGAAAAAATCTTGACCATTTATTCGAATTTGATTTTTTCACATGTGGTCAGTCTAGGGTATTAGCAATTTGTACAGACAGGACTTGGACTCGAATTGAATTTTATTCGACAGTCGGTCTAGGATTTGTTGGGGCGATGCATTAAGTCTTGTCTAGGCCTTGCGGGATGCAATTTTCTATGCTTCTTGTTATTCCTATATATCTATTTAGGCACATTAATTTATTGCTCAAGTAGTGTCAATATTATTTTATTTTGAATCATGCTAAAGTATTCTATGCATAAAAGTTACCTCTTGGTTATTTACTTGAGTTATTTATTGCTTTATTTAATTTGGATCCGAGCATGCATTGATTCCCCTCCTTTGTCATCTATAGATGTCAGACCTTCCTTCGACGCACCGTCGACACGGAATGGGTGACTTCGTGGCTGAACTTAGTCGCATGTCATTCCTGGTCGGCTACCCCCAACATCCCAGAGTACACCCAGATTCGCCATCTCAACGGTGAGTTTCCCCACCGTGTCAGCTTGGAGGTGCACGGCATTCCCACCTACATGACCAACATGGTGATAAAAGCTTCTCGGGGCACGTTGGAGCATGCCTGTCAGTAGGCGACATATAGGATGATGGCCAGAATCCATGATAGGCACGACCTCGATCTCCGCGACACTACTTACTCCTACCACCCCAGTCATGGCAGCCACGACAACACCAGGACCTTCTGGTCAGCCTCCGGGGAGAACAACACTACCATCGGGTGTACGTGCGCCACGCTGTAGGGTTTGGACACTATGCATGCCAACATGCATAGGGCATCCATGGCAATAACATATGGTATCTTGCAAGGATTAAAGTTGCATGGCAAATGATAATATTGCCAAGGTACAATGATGGTGGCAATAACATACGGTCTCTCACAACAAACAAAATTGTGTGGCAAATGATACTATAGCCACGACAAAATGACTATGGCAATAACGTATGATATCTTGCAATGAATAAAATTGTGTGGCAAATGGTGCACTTGCCACGGCGTAACGGTTGTGGCAAAAAATCCTTAAGCAACAAAACTTTAGCATGGCAAATTGTCTGTATGGCAACGCTATTAATCGTTGCATGTACCACCTTTTGCTACGAAGAAGGGCATCGCAAGTGCTTTTGTTGCCATGACCATGAACGTTGCGTCAACATCCTATTACCATGCTTGGCAACAGACACCTATGGTTGCAAGAAACCCTGACGCTTGCAACGACAAACTAGCAAAGGTTGCAATACCTTATTACAATGTGACTTTTTGCAACCATTGGCAAGGAATGCGTTTTGGTTGCAACATCTACCTTTTGCAACCAAATTGGCCCTATTGC
Organism: Oryza australiensis; assembly: GCA_019925245.2. Lineage (NCBI taxonomy): Eukaryota > Viridiplantae > Streptophyta > Magnoliopsida > Poales > Poaceae > Oryza > Oryza australiensis. The sequence goes on from JAIFGZ020000819.1 coordinate 69,084, forward strand.
AACATTTTTTTGCAACCAAGAGGGAGAAGGCCATCCTCCAGGGACGCTCACTACCCAGGGGTGCTGGGGTCCGTACGACGCTAACGAAGTCGACCATAGCTTTCGTGCGCATCCAGTTAGCACATCGGAACCCGCCACCAGCACCGGAGCCTCTCCCTGTGTTCACGCCACCCTTGCCTCCACTCTCGCCGGCCTTGGCACCAGGACTTATCTTTGCTCCCGCGGCAATGGCAATAGGAAGTAGCAGCAGTGGTTTGCCGTCCGCAACGCCCAGCTCTCCCCATGAGATCAACAGCATCACCAGTAGCAGTAGCAGCATCAGCTCCGGCTCTGAGCCTAGCAGTGGCGAGACCTAGCTGCTGGACTCCACGAGCCGTTTGTAGTAGGTCAGAGATGAGCCCGAGTCTGACTTTGACTCCACCAACCGCAGGAGCCGATCCAAGCACTAGGACTGTCACCCCTAGTTTCTTGTTTTCCTTAGTTTGCTTCCTTGCTAGCTTGTGTGGTTAGGTTTGTTTTTGTTGTGTGTTAGCTAGCAGATCTTACCAAGCAGTTGTGGTATGGCTGCTCTTAATTAGGAGTTGAAATGTTTTCTTTTCTCGTAAATGCTTTAATTTTTAGAGCAGGATAAATTATAATAAAGATTAGTTTCTAAGCAGTCTGTTTTTCTCCTTGTATTTTCTTTCCCTCTACCTGTCCCTCTCCAAATGGTGAACATGAGGAACACCAACTGTCAATGAATGGTCGATCAGTTCTCCCGGGGGGCTACCCGAGGAGGTGAAAGAGTGATCGGGGCATCTACCGAAAGGATCTGATGGTCGACTCAAACAAAAAGCGTGCCAAGGATTTTAGACTAGTTCGGCCCTCCTAGCGGATAACAAGCTTACGTCCGGTGTTCTTTATTCGGGTGGTGTATGAACCAGGAATGAGTACAATGGTGAGAGCTCTGGAGAATGGATCTGGCTTCTCCCTCGCCCATGTGACCTGCCATCTCTTTTATAGCTCAAGGGGCAGTTACAAGGGGACTTGGGGGGTCAAGAAAGCTATGTCCTAAAGTAAAAAAGCAAGTACAAGATATCATCTCAAAAGTACATGCATATCCTACGGGTCCTAATTGCCGTAGGTATCTTGTGTACAGCCTTGCATTGGGATCCTGTTAACGCCAGAATTTTGTAAGCCCTATAGATAAGTCCAAGTGTTGCCTATCTGGTATATCGTCTCTATCTTCATTTTCATTATTGTTTGTAGTCGCATCGACTTAGTTAGGACTTTCTCGATTAGGTCCGATATTCTGTTCAAGTTGATGTTTCTTTAAACATAATATCACTTTAGATAGATTTGTTATATCCATCATATTAGACAGATCTATCAGCTCCTCGAGTATTAGATTATCATATACAATCTCGTGCTGCATCGGTTAGGTCCGACCTACTAAATTATTATCGATAATCTAAGTCTTGTCAAGCTGATAAGTTCATGCTAGTGTTTCACCGGAGGGTTAGCCGGTCTTATCATATGTTTCTGTTAATCTACTCCTAGTATCTCGATTTAGCTCTATCGGCTGTCTCTCGTTTTAGGGTTTCTACCGATATCGGCTAAATCGTTATATTAGATTAGATTAGCTTAGACATCTACCACCCTGAACCAAAATCACTGATCACGGTCATGCCAGACGTGTTCCTAAGGCGCGGGGCTGCATCGGTTAGGTTTGATCTCCGGCGAAGTCTAATACTCGAGAGGCCGATAGATCTGTCTAATGTGATGGATATAACAGGTTTACCTAAAGCAACATTACGTTTACCGAAACATCGACTTGATCGGAATATAAGACCAAACCGAGAAAGTCCTAACTAAGCCGATGTATCTATGAACGGTAATGAAACTAAAGATAGATATGATATACCTGGGCCGGCGAGACCTTGGACTTACCCGTTCGCCGGATATCAAAGCCGATGCAGCCCCACATTGGGTGCCAAGTTCCACCGGTTGATGAACAACGTAGCCAAAAGTAAAAAGATGGCGATGCGTCGAGTTGTATTGATCGAGAGAGATGAGTTACATGAACCACGGGCTTACATATTTATACCCATGGGCTAATAAAGATCCTAACAGATTACAAATCCCAACTTTCCTAAAGATAAAAGGTAGCAAACTGAATCCTTACCGGATACTAACACACTTTCCTAAAGATAAATTAGGAAACTAACAAACTCTTCCTAATTAATAGATACAATTGCCTTTTTAGGACTATATCCTTATATGGCAATCCTGATGAAGCACATCATCTTGATCCAACGGTGTCTCAAATGTAGTTATACCGAAATCGGCTACATCGGCTTGCCTTGTCCAATTCAGTATCAGCCGATGGACACCTTAGCCGATTCAGGCTCCGGGGCTTACCAAATTCTGGCGTTAACACGTTTGTCCTTCGCAGGTACCTTGTGCACAGTCCTATCAGTGATGTCATGTTTTGTTGGGTTGTCCCTCCTTGTCTCTTCTGCGATTCTTATGGGAGAAGTTTCCTTTCCAAAGAGGTAAACTTGCCCTCTCTGGGTTCGAGTCATAGTTGAGATCGGGTTTGGAGTGCTGAGGCCGGTCTGAGAGGCGGAGGTCGGAACGGCCGACCCCGAATGAGGTCGGGGTGGCCGGCCGTGAATGGATGAATGGGACATTCGTCCTTAGGGTCTGAATTCCCTAGGTCAAGTCTTCTAGCTGACTCTTGAGGCTTCTTGTTTGTGCTTTGGCAGGTGCACCTGCCAGGTGTAGCCCCCAAGCCTGGGGCCAGATGGAACTTCCGGGCCTAGGGTCAATGTTTTTCAGGCCAAGGCCATAAGCTTCACTTTTGAAATTTCTTAATTGTGTTTTTGCAGGTACACCTACCAGGTGCAGCCCCCGAGCCTGGGGTTGGATGGTACATCCAAGCCTAGGGTCAAGCCTGAAGTATGATTGACAATGCCTCGGCCCTCAGGTCGGTAGTGAATGGTGTAGTCAGGAATGTCATTGCCTGGGTGCGTATGGCGGTCAGTGAATGACCATAGCCCGGAAGCCGATGGCCGAGGTATCATAACCCAGAGCTTGGTGATCGGGATGCCATAGCCCGAAGGTTGATGACAATTAGCGCGAGAGACCATAGCCCGGAGGCTGATAGTCGGGATGCCATGGTCTCGAGGCTGATGACAGTTGGCACGAGGGACCGTAGCCCGAAGGCTTATGGTCGGGAAGCCATAGCCCGGAGGTTGGTGGCAGTTGGATTGAGAGACCATAACCCGGGGGCTGAGGGTCGGGATGTCATAGCCCGGAGGCTGATGGCTGTTGGCGTGAGAGACCATAGCCCGGGGGTCGATGGTAAGGATGCCGTAGCTTGGGGGTTGATGGCAGTTGGCGCAAGAGACCACAGCTTGCAGGCTGGGGGGTCGGGACGCCATAGCCTAGAGGCTGGTGGCAGTTGGCGCGAGAAACCGTAGCCCGGGGGCTGATGGTCGGGATGCCATAGCCAAAATGCTAATGGTAGTTGGCGCGAGAGACCATAGCCCGGGTGCCGATGGTCAGGATGCCATAGCCCGGGGGCTGATGGCAGTTGGCATGAGATACCACAGCCTAGAGGCTGGGGGTCGGGACTCCATAGCTCGGAGGCCGATGGCAGTCGGCGGGAGACCATAGCCAGAGGCTAAGGGAGGGTGGTGATGTCACAGAAGGATCTCGGGGGGTCAGTTGTCGGGCTGACAACCGAGTTCGAGCATGCATGCCATGCACGTGGGCCACTGGCAGTTTGAAGCAAGCGTTAGTCACGTGCCATCAATCTTGTCAAACTTGGAGTTGGGCAACGGCTCATCAAACATCAGGTATCCGTCCCACGTCCAACGTCTCGTAGATCCAACGGCCGGGATTCATCGCTCAAGTGGCGTCGCTGGCTCGGGGGCAGGTTTACTGGGGCACGTAACCCACGTCACACGTGCCATTAACTGCTCTCTAGGATTGACAACCCGGATCTACCGTCAGGGTGACATTGCAGCCGGGGAGGTAGTCAGACAGGGGTGCTTCAGATTCAATGCACGCGCCGTTAATGGTGCCGCGTGCTTTCCGGGAATAGCACTGCCAGGCCAATCATTGCCCGTTTTATGTCCTGCCATTTTGCCTTCTTCTTCCTTGCGTCATTCACCAAAATATCATAAACGTTTCATGCCCACGTTCTTGCTTTGCAAAGGCCGGCGCTTGTTTTCGCTGAACCCCATGCCGCCCACCAAGATGACTTTGAAGAAGGAGGGGTGGGAAGGGCTCGGGCTTTGTGACCTTATATGTCGGGGGTGATATGCTGCATGAGCTAGAGCTGGACGGCGTCCTTCCACCGCGAGAGGTCGCGCAATGGCGCCCAGCGCAAGGGCAGCAATTCCCTACTCCTGACTATGGGAGTTGGTCGTCTTCTCCACCTTCCTCCTCTGTGGCTTCGAAGTGCCGGCCCACCCTTTGTTCGGGGCCTCCTCTAGTATTACAACATCACCCTCTGCAACCTCAATCCAAACTCCATTCTTCATCTTTCCATCTTCATTCATCTTTGCGAGGTCTATCTTGGGATAGCCCCACACTTCAACCTCTTCTACCACTACTTCTGTCTTCGGCGGTAGGTCGGCGGCGTGGTCGACGGAGCCGGGATTCAGTTCTGGAACAAGATATCCCTGCGCTACATCCCTGTCAACCTCACCTATTCCAACAATGGGTGGCACGCCGAGTGGTTCTATGTCAGGAACCACGAACCGGCGATCTCCCCGGACAAGGAGCCGATCCCGGCGACCACCTGGTCAGCTCCTTGCCCCGATGCCGATCATGATCAGGTGGAGTAGCTAGTGGCCAGAATCGAGGTCCTCCGAGATGAGGGATTGATCGGTGCTCGGGTGGCTCTCAACTTCACATTCGAGGACTACAGCCCTGCAAGGAAAGGGTGATGGCTGCCTATGAGTTCTCGGGCACCAACGACCTAGCTCAGGAGGAGAAGATGGCTCATTACCGCATGTAGCAAAGGCAGGCGACTTTCTTCTCCATTTTAGCCGACTTCAGCAAGGGAGGCCTGAGGGCCTCCAGCCTCATCCACGCACGGCCGGAGGTAAGCCCGACCTCTTCCTTCGTTCACCTATTATTTTTTTATGTGTCTGATGCCTCACCCGCCAGGTGCTGACTCTTGACAAGGGTTGGACGTCTACGTGTCGCTACCACCGATCATGGGGGAGGCGGCCACGAAACGGGAGAAGCCACAGACCCAAAGGGAATGAAGCCTAAGCCCCACAAGCAAAAGCCAGAGGTGCGAAGGGCGGCGCTTGGGAGCCTAAAGCTCCTAGTGTCAAAAAGGAAGTTGGTGATCTCCTCCGACGAGGACGTATCGGGGGAGGCCGACGTGGGGCACGCTACACCGTCGTCGAGGTCGGGCAGGCCTCTAAAGCCGAAGTCGTCGGCGCCCCCGAAGAAGGCGCCGAAGCGAGTCGGCTTTGGGTTCTCGGTATCTACAAGGTCCGTACCAAGCTTGGCCGCAACTCGTCTACCATTTTTTTTAGGTACTAACAGATTGCGTTGAGCAGGCAAGCTGTGGACATTGATCCCTGTGCCGAGGAGCCGACGAGGACGGCCGAGGTGACCATCCCATCTGGAGCGGTAGGGTTTGGCCCGCCTTCGTCCGGTGTGGAGCCAATAGTCCGTCGACGGGAGTCGAGTGTTGACGAGAAATTTCTCTCACGCGCTGGCCTGGGAGATCTGCTTGACTCCAGTGAAGGTCCTTCTTGGCTGCCTGTGCGGTGCAGGGCGTGCCAGTTGGTTTGACCTGTTAACAAATAAGAAAAACAAAGAAACATGCGTTAAGTGTTAGGTTAGATCCCACTGAATCGGCTAAGGGAATCCATGAGCATGTATCTGCTATCCCAAAATATATTTAAGCCAAGCGACTAGAATGGATCGGCGATACCGTGACAGCATTAGCCGTTAACCTAAATACAGTAAAGGATAAGAGATATATGTATTGAAAACCTAGGCGATACCGGAAAACTAACAATGAATCGGCTAGTACTCTGATGGTTCTTATAAAGAGATATCATCCTTGAACCAGAGGCTTAGCTCAGAAATCGGCTGTCGGCTGTCTATGGCCAGCCGATTTTGGCTCACGAGGTCCGACAAGAACAAGATCTTAACATAAGAGGCAGTCCTAACATCAATCTAATAATAAATATACTAGGAAAATATATTAAGGCAGATAAGGCCGGCTGAAACCCCGGCACTGTTTCTTAAACATATAAATCTCACAGAACAGATCATTGGCAGTTATAAAAATGACTAAATATTTCAAACATGATGCAGCATTAAGTATAAAAGAACAATCCTCATCTGTCGTAGCCGATTTATATCTCTTCGAAACGGTGGATACCGCATATAAACCAGCCAACCTTCGGATCTAGCCTTGTTGGCTGTGAGTTCTTGATAGAACAAGCCAATGACAGGATAGATCTAAACATTGATCTAATTTATATGCGCTATATGATAAATGGCGCAGTATAAACTCCTGAATCTAATGTGTCATTACGATGGAAACACTAGAAACAGTAAATCATACCACTAATAACAAACATTTACCTAGGTTTTAGGGATCGAAACGATGCAGCCCGTAGCCAAGTCAATTGCTCGTCTGAAGAAAAAGGGTGGCGATGCGCCAAAAGTTTGACTGATTGTGATTGTGTTGAATGTCATTTATAGGAGGTCTTGGGTCCTATTTATACCCAAGATACATTATCCGTACAAACCCTGGACTCTATCTAAACTACTATTTAAAACACAACGTTATCCCGGGAAGGACCCACGCCGCATTACAATGAACAATTTAAACAAACTCCTAAATTACAGATACAATTATCGTTACAGGACTCTATCCATAGATGGCAATATCATTTAATGGCGCAATCTAATAACCGAATCTTCTATTTATCTTCAAACTGCTGCACCAGAAACGACTTTATCTTCTCCGATCTTAGATTCGGCTATCGGCCGCCCTTGTCCAATCCAACCTTAGCCGATTGGCCTCACAGCCTATCGCTTCTCGGCTGATGCGGCCTCTGTTTCTCCGCCAAACCAGCCGATCCGATTCTGCTTCACCTTTGCCAGGACTTAAGGATTCAATTACCAAATTTCGGTGTTAACACATGCCCCAAATCCGTGATGCGAAGTGTTATGGATTTGCTTGCCTGTTCAAATTCCCACTCTTTTCTTGACCTAAACCGCTTCGGCTCCCCCCATGTGCCCTTTAAATAGCCACTTACCTCGGCCGAAACAACTACGCCTTCAAAGCGCACTCAACCCTTCGCACACAAGCTTGTGCTTTCTCTCTCCTCTCCGGCGGTTCACCGGCGATTCATCGGCATCCTTCGCCAGATCTCAGCGCACTCCGCAAATCAGAACCTGGCTTCGTCTCCAACAACTCAGATGGCCTCCACCACTACCACGTCAAGCACCCCCGTGGCGCCGGCCACCGCCGCACCAGCCGTCACCACCGCACCGACCATCACCACCGCACCGGCCGCCGCCATCATCGAGTTCCCGAGGTACCCCGCCGGTCCATAACTCTTTTTCTCCGGATTTATTTCTCTACTTATGTCTCCAACCTCGTTCCATCATCATGTTCATAGCTGTTTTTGATTAGCACTTTTTCCCCTTTCAAACTGTAGCGTTTTAGCCATCCCTAATTAGAGTTTCTTTCTTTTGCACGTAGCACTTGTCTCATCAGGTATTCATCCCCAATTTGACCCAAGTAGACACGTATTTTCTTGGTCCCGTCGGCAACACCGATCCAGCCGATGTTATCATGGCCGAGACCAACAGGATCCCCATCAATACCAACAGGCCATCCCTAGCCCATTGGAACTAGACCTTTAAATCATGGCCGACCACCGACGCCGCCTGGGCCGAATGGTACAAGAGGATGCAATCGACCAAATACACTCAATGGGAGGAGGCCGGGATAGCCAAGTGCTTGGCTTTGTCCATTGCCAGCATGGAAAAGGATGAGCCGCTTCTGTCGGCTGCAACATATTTCTGGAATGATAGCTTCAACGCCTTAATCTTTCGACAAGGGCCGATGACAGTCACACTGGCTGACGTGTACATGACGACAGGGCTGGACATCGAGTCGTTGGCTAACCCCCGCAACCTGAGCCGAAAGGGGCAGCATTAGTTCAAAACCAAGGCCATCGGCGGGTGGAGCGGCTTCATCACCCCAAACATGAAAGATGGACTCGCCGGCCATTGGGAACACGCCGCATTTCTGATGATGTGGCTGGAAATATTTTTTTCTGTGGATCAAAGCTGCGGGCCGACCGCAAACTGGCAGGTCGTAGCCAAAATCCTGGCCGATGGTGACAAGCTCGTGCTGGGGAAGTACCTCCTCGGCAACTTGTATCAAATGCTGCATCAGGTCGTCGCAAAGATAGTCACCAACGCCCCAATCAACACTGGCGGCCCCTGGTGGTTCTTACAGATCTGGCTGGTGCTGGCGACGCAGAAAATAGCCGGTCGGCTGCCCCTGACCGAGGCCGTCTTCCCAAGGCTGGAGCCGATCGAAGACGAGGACGGCAACCAGATCACCACCACTAGGTGCATGAGCTACGGAGAAGCAGCAGCTGCTCATGCAAGCTCAAGGCAATCGGCCGATCTGCTGGCCGAATGGTTCATTGCCCTCTACGACGTGCTGTCTCGCGAGAACCGTACCTGGTACTTTTACCGAGACCGGGGACTGTTCGAGTTGCCGATCGACTTCCATTGGGAAGACATCAACTCAGCCGACAACTCGAGGTGCAGGGAGCTCTTCATCGCCGCTCTGTCCCCCTGCATCTTGCCAACCGGGATCCACCAGGGCCGATCAGTGGCCAAGAGCTACGAGTTCTATTACCCGGTGTCAGCGGCGAGACAGTTTGGTCTTGGGCAATTGCCCATCGGCTTCTATTATGCCGATAAGATTGAAACGAGGGGAGTGGTGAGCCAAGACTTGATAATGCATTGGCTGCTGAATATAGCCGGCCCTCCCCTCGGCGACATCGGCGTGATGACACTGGCGCTCAGGAAAAGCGCGGCCTACGACCAATGGTGGGCCAAAATCAAATGAAATATCCTTCACCAGCGGTCATCTCATTACGTCGATCTGCTCCTGCCCGAAGAAATCCCTTTGGTAAGCGAATTGCAAACGACTTTCCTCTTCTTATCATCGGCTGATATAGCTGATTAACATTCGCCCTTTGGTTTGCAGGAGACGAAGACGGAGCGGCCAATGGTGAGCGACTCCGGGCGCCCCATCGAATACCGTCTAGGTGTTCTGGATGGGGGCGGCCTCGCTCCGTCGGCCATCGGCTGGGGAGCGCCGAAGCTGGCGTCGCTGCTGCGAGGGCAGGTGCGCGAGCCGATTGCCCAGAAGAAAAGGGCTGCACCACTCATACAACCGTCGGCCGCACCTGCCCCCAAGAAGCTGAAAGAGAAGGAACCGGCAGTGCCAGCTAATAGCCTCCCCCCCTTGGTCCCAGCCGTCGCGCAGTTCCTCGGTGCCGTCGCCAGCGAGGAAATGCCGGCGGGTGTCAGAGCGGCAGCCAAACCCAGGAGCTCGAGCCATGAGTCCGTCAACGCTCCAGCCGACGTCCCGACGGTCCCAAGTCCCCCCACAAAAAATCGGCCGGTAAGCCCTCACTTCACCAAATTCGGCTTTACAATGATATCACTTGCATCTGACCGAACAATTCTTTTCAGGTCAAGAAATTGGTCGGCCGCACTCCACGTCACGTGCCATCAGTAATCGTCTCTCGCACCTTGATTTGTAGAAATTAGCCGAATCGACCGCTAACTCTCTTTTGCAGCTCCCACGATCTCCGTCGGCTGCCCCCCAAGCGTCCAGCGAGCATGTTGTGACTGCCGCGGGCGGCGGCAACGACACCGACGAAGGGGCCCCGACGGCTGCAGGCGGCGAACCAGCCGAGCCGACTGTTTCGGCCCCGGTGCCCACGGTAAGCCGACTAAATCTGATGATCGGCTCTGTCAGCTCAATATCTTCTGATCATCTTCCTCTTTGCAGAACATAGCCGACCTCCTCAACTTTGACTTGTCGGAGTTCGGGGAGTCCGGTGAAATCGGCGAGGAGGCGTTGGTGACGCTGGCCAAGGACCTGAGGGCCACCTTGGCCGACATCAGCAACTGGCTAGAGGCCTCGCTGGATGAGCTGGTGGTCGACAGCGGTTCGATACGCGCGCACTTTAAGGAAATCCAAGGCTAGCTGTCGGGAGCTCCAGCCGATGCCATTGTGCCGGCCACCTTCATGGAAGCCCACCAACTCAAGTATGAACGGGCACGGCAGCAGATAGCTGATCGCCGCGAGAACCAGGCATGGTCGGCCACCCTCCAGTCGACCAAGGATGCCATTGAGAGCCGGAAAGCCGCCTTCGATCGCCTAAAGACTGAGCTGGCGGCCAAGCTTGAGCAACTCCTCGCACGCCAAGATCAGCTGATGGCCAATCTCGTTCAAGTCATGAACGAGATCGATGTCCACAAGGAGTACATGGCCAGCTTGCCAGCCGAAATCAAAGCTCAACGCCAAAGTATCAACGTGGCTATGACACATCTATGGGACCTGGTGAAGGGCATCCGGCCGGTGGCGGGGTCTGAGGCAGACGACGTCAGGGCCATTGAAGAAATAGACCATATTAGGTGAACGGCGTTGTTGGCCATAGCTGATTTCTTGAAACAATGAGCTTGTAACATTTAAAAATTCTAAAATCGGCCATGGCCTCCTGTAATATATTTGTCAAACTTTTGTAATGGTCTTGAACTTTAATCAACTTGCTCGAACTTTGTGATTGGCTTTATCTTTTGTGTAGTATAGTTTATCAATCTCTTGCGGCTGTGCTCGTGGATAAGATCGGCTTCGGCCGCACGTAGTATTTTGAATTGTTTATGCTGAAATCGGCCCTAGGCGTCCGTATCGCGTTACCTTCGCTGATTCCGAGACCACATCACAACCGTTGACATTAACAATTGAATCACGGCCGTCGATCCAAATCACTTCCAACGCTTTTATTTGAACCGCCGATTACAAAGTTTGAAAAGTTTAAAAAATCCTGACGCCCAACTTTGCAATCGGCTCGTGTATGTATATGCCCCCAAGTTTTGTTGATAGCATCGGTGTCAACAAAATTCTGAATTCGAGCCGTTCGAGTATTATTACCGTGGCTATCGGCCAATCATTAGCCGATCGCAGGAAACCCACAGAAAAATGTTGCATAAAAATGCCTAAAGGCGATGCCTTATTGAAGCAAGACATCGGCTATCATAAATCGGCTAAGCAACCAGAGCCGAATCATGAGTTGATCCATATAATTGGGTAGTATTTCTTTAGGTATTTTCCATTAAGAGCCCTTCCAAATACTTCTCCGTCCAGCCCTTCTAGCATGTAAGCTCCCTTAGAGATGCATTTGTGGATCTTGAAAGACACTTCCCAATTTGGTGACCACTTGCCGAATTTGTTATCTCTAGATCCAATCGGCAGTATCAATTTCCAAACAAGTTCGCCTTCCTCGAAAGATTTAGGCACCACTTTTTTGTTATAATGCCTGGCCACTCGTTCTTTATCCTTCGTAACTTTTTCCAAGGCCCTCATCCTAGATAGAACTAAGTCCTCTGATTCGTCCACCATCAGGTGATAATAATCATCAGCTGTAAGTTGATCCTGTAGCTAAATGCGCCTTGAGCCGACGACGCTCTCCCATGGTAGCACTGCCTCATGTCCATAGACCAGCTTGTACGGAGGGACTTGGATTGAACCGTGGCAAGCCATCCGATACGCCCACAGTGATTCGGCCAATCGGCTGTGCCACTGTTTAGGGTACTCAGAGATCTTTCTTTTAATCAGCTTAATCAAACTTTTATTTGAGGCTTCGGCTTTGTCCGTTGGCCTGTGCGTAGTATGGCGAACAATTAAGCAGCTTGATCCCCATGCCATCGGCAAACTGAACAAACTCGTCTGATACGAAGATAGATCCATGGTCTATTGTTATCATTTGTGGAACGCCAAATCGATAGATAATATGTTCTTAGAATCCACTTTCCTTAGGGGAATCGCCTCCACCCACTTTGTGAAATAATCTATCGCCACCAGAATAAATTTATGCCCTTTGCTTGAGGGTGGATTGATCTGGCCGATCATATCAATGCCCCATCCTCTGAACGGCCAAGGCTTAATAATTGGGTTAATAGCCGACGCTGGTGCTCGTTGTATGGCGCCAAACTTCTGACAATCCTGGCAGCCCTTGTAATAGTTGAAACAATCCTCCAGCATCGTCGGCCAGAAACACCCTGCTCGGCGAAGCAGCCACTTCATTTTGTGGTCCGATTGATGCGTGCCGCAGATTCCCCTCATGGACTTCTCCGACGGCCACTTTGGCCTGATCAGCTCACAAACACCTGAGTATCACACCATCAATCGTCTGACAGTACAGATCTTCATCGAGCAACACATATCTTAATGCTCTGTATCGTAATTTCCTTGTAGCCGATTGAGGGATTTTTGAGGTAGTTGTACACTTCAAACCTTCAATCATCGGCTGTAATGGCGGCAACTTCTATGTCAATCTCTTTCAACATCGGCCGATAGCCCGATGCCCCTTGAGCTAAATCGTTAGCTTCTGTGTTCTGCTCTCTCGGGATGTGTTTCAAAGTAACTAGCCAAAAACCGTCCATTAATTCTTGGCATTGCTGATAATAGACCATCAACGCATCATTTTTGCATTCGTAATCTCCTGATAATTGGCTGATGACCAACAATGAATCTCACATTATTTTGATGGCGTCGGCTCTACTTCCTTGAGTAGATGTAACCCTTTAAGGACGGCTTCGTATTCGGCTTGGTTGTTTGTAGCGTGGGGGTTGATAGCGAAAGCAAACTCGAAGCTTGCCCCCTTGGGTTTAATAATGACCAAGCCGATGCCGCAGCCATTAGTGCAAACCGAACCATCAAACGTCAAAGTCCAAGGCATAATCTCCACTGAGCCGATCGAGTCGTTTCTGTGCTCTACAATGAAATCGGCTATAGCTTCTCCATTGACTGCCCTTAGTGCCTGATACCTCAGATCGAACTCTGTTAGCACAAAAATCCATTTTCTGATTCTTACTTTTAGTACTGGAGTCGATAGCATGTACATAACTACATCGGCTTTGCAAATTATTGTACACTCGTTGGATAGCAGATAATGCCTCAACTTTGTACATGAAAAATAGAGGCATAGGCATAGCTTCTCCACAGGCTGAGATAAAAGATGGCCTTTTCTTTGCCCTCAATCTCTTGGATTAAAACTGAGCCGATTGACTTGTCATCGGCTGATAGGTACAGCTTAAACGGTATTCCTTTTTGTGGAGGCATTAAAACTGGAGGGGAACTTAGATTCTAACGCCTTTTGCTGCTCTGCCCCCCATGTGAATGCTTGATCGGCTTTTAGCTGAAGCAATGGTGTGAATGGCTCCATCTTTTCTGAGAGATTGGCTATGAATCGCCTGATGAAATTTATTTTGCCGATCAATGACTGGAGTTGCTTTTTGTCCTTCGAAGGCTGAATTGTCTTGATAGCATCTATGCTTCTTGGTGTAACCTCAATTCCTCTTTCATGAACAAGAAATCCCAGGAACTGCCCGGCTAATACGTCGAACGCGCACTTAAGCAGATTCATCTTCAGGCCATACTTCCTCGGCCGCTCTAACACTTGTCTCAGATCGGCTATGTGACCCTCTATCTCCCTTGACTTAACAACTACGTCATCAATGTATATCTCTACTAACGAGCCGATCATGTCAAAAAAATGTAGTTCATGGCCTGTTCATATGTTGCCCCAGCATTCTTCAAGCCGAATGTCATTACTACACATTGGTACAAGTCGATTGCGCCGGGACACCGAAAAGCAGTCTTGTGGATGTGCTCGTCGACCATAAATATTTGGTTATACCCTAAATTGCCATCCATGAAACTGATAATTTTGTGGCCCGAAGCAGCATCTACAAGCAAATCGGCTATCGGCATTGGGTATTCGTCCTTAGGGGTTGCCTTGTTTAGATCTTTGAAATTGATGCACACCCTAAGTTTACCATTTTTCTTCGGCACTGGGACAATGTTTGAGACCCACTCGACGTATCGGCAAGGCCGAATGAATCCTGCATCGTATAGCCGAGTGATTTCGGCTTTAATTGCATCATACATATCGGCCTTAAACCTCCTGGGAGGCTGTTTGAATGGCCGACAGCCTGCCTTAATCGGCAGTTGATGGACCACTATTGATCGGCTGAGGCCGGGCATCTCGAAGTACTCCCAAGCGAAACAAACATTATATTCTTTTAACGAATCAATAAGCTGGGATCTACAATGAGGAGATAAATTTTTGCTAATGTACGTCGGCCTCGGCTTGTCTCCAGAGCCGATGTCAACTTCCTCTAATTCGTCGGCCGACGTGAAACCTTGCCTGAGCTTGCCATCGTCTTTGTCCGCGGTGTCCATGCCGAAGACGCTTGAGCCCTCCGCCATGTCTTGTTCAAAGCAGCAGCTGCGGCTCATCGTCTCCAATTGGCTGTACTGTGGAATTGGACACATTTAGAAAATCGGCTTGCCAGATTTTCCCAGACAAACAATCAATGCCTTCGATTTCCCAAAGCGGCAAATCGGCACTGATGACACAAACTGACCTGTTGGCTGGCACGATCTCAATCTTGTCGCCGTCCCATTGGATCAGGCTCTGATGCATCATAAAAGAAATGCAGCCGTTAGCGTGTATCCAGTCCCTTCCGAGCAGCAGGCTGTAAGACCCCTTCCCGTCGATGACAAAGAATGTTGTGGGCACAGTCTTATTGCCGATGTTCAGTTCGACGTTGAGGACGCCCTTGGTTTCTGATGGGTTGCCGCCGAAGTCTTTGAGCGCCATATTGGTCTTTATTAGGTCTTCGGCCCCATTGCCCAGTTTTCTGAATGTTGCGTAAGGCCTGAGGTTGACTGCAGCTCCCCCATCAACCAGCATCTTGGAAATCGGCTTGCCGTTGATGAATCCTTTAACGTACAACGGCTTCAAGTGTCGATTTTCGGTCCCCTCGGGTTTGTCGAAGATAGCTTGGTCCGGTGAGATTGCTAGCTTCACTAGGTCGTCCTTGATGGTGTCTGCATCGGCTTCAGGAGCACTGATCTCGGCTGGTAGTACGAACACCATGTTAACCGTTGCAGAAACTTTGCCTTTCCCTTTGGCTGCCCTCCTGACTTGATCGGCTGGACTCTCCTCGGCTTGCTCTTCGTCGGCTACAGCAGTTTTTCTTTGGGAACCCATCGCCTTTTGACTTTACCTAGCCGACGGCGCTGTTTCTGGATCATTTGCTGAACTTCATCTTCCCTCCCTTCACGCTTAAGTCGTTGAATTCTTCTTTTCTGCATCTTTGTGAAGAGATCGGATGGGCACCATTGGGGATTGGCAGATTCCTCGTCGTCGGCCTCTTCATCATCGCGGTTGTTGTCATTGCGGTCTTCGCCGATGAAGAAGTCTTGGTGGATCGGGCCGAGCCGATCATGGATGGACCGCCGCCTTTGGTTCAGCTGAACAGCTCTAAGGACGAACCCTGCTGGGCTTGCAGCCGATGAGCTCCTGCGCTCGTCGTCGCGACGATCGTTGCATGCTGGACAATCGTCCAGTGTTGGCAGTCTCATGCGGGATTCCCAGCAGTACTTGAAAAAATCACAATACCAATGCGGATCGGCACTGTTGCAGTTTACCTCGTATCGGTGGCTTTGGATCCCCGGCTTGCGCCGATGAGGTGCTTCATTGTAGGCTTCTCCCTGCCGAGACCGGTGCTGAGGATGGTGTTGGCACCTTTTTTGGCAAAAGGAACGAACATGATCGAATCACCTAAAGCCTTGCGGTGGTTCTTGGTACAGAGTCGCCAACCACTCCAATCTAGCAAGAAACTATAACAAAGTGGGTTTTGTATATCAAATCGGCTAGCAGAACCGATTTAGATGGATAGGTTGATAAGTACTCGTCTCGTGAGTAAACGGAATGTTTTCAAGACAAACTTACAAAGAAGTGTCGCACTCTCGCAACGGCGGCGGACGGTTTTCAGCGCAAACCGACAAAGATGGACTAAACTAGGGCAAAGTAGAAAATAGGGCTGAAAAATAAAGAAAACGATTCAAATAGATTGATTGTATGTTGTGTGATTCGATATTACAATTGAACCGGCCTTGGCCCTTATATAGGGGTTGGCCTTGCCCTCCACAGACCCTTCTCCACATCCAATTCAGGATAAACATGTTTGGAAACCCGAGATACATTTATGGAGAAAGGAAACCCGAATACCGACGAAGTCGTCTAGGTTTCGGACTCTGCCGGTCAGACCGGCCATATGCCTTCGGTCTGACCGGCCCCACTGCCTGGCCTGACCGGCCTATACACGGCGGTCAGACCGGCCTCTCTGAAGAAACTGGCAAATTTCCAAATATTGGCAATCTTTCCTATTTTGATTCCTAAGTGCCAATTTTGGGTGTAAACACATGCCCCCTGCCTTTTATGATGAACATCGTGAATCTAAAAACATAAGATATGTTTTAACTTGGGACGATAACTCAATTATCGGCCACACAACTCCCAAAGCATCCTGCCAAATACTCGGGAAGTGTTTCTTCAGATATTTACCGTTGATAGCCCGCTGAAACCGTTCTCCTTGAAGTGTCTCCAAGAAATACGCATCGCCTCGAACGATTCCATATATCCGATAAGGTCCCTCCCAACTCGGCGACCACTTACCAAATTCTTTAGATCGAGAACCCAAAGGCAAAATAGTCTTCCATACTAGATCTCCTACTTGGAACGTCTTTGCCTTCACCCTTTTGTTATATGCTTTTGCCACCCTCTTCTTTCTTTTTCTAACTCTTCCAAAGCCTTCAAACGTTTGTCGACCACTTCATCAAGATTATCACCCATAAAGGACTTGTAATCTTCGGCTGACAAATCGTCTTGCTTTATATATCGAAGAGAACCAAGATTTACCTCAACCGGTAAAACGGCTTCTTGTCCATAAACAAGCTCAAAAGGGGTCACCTTGGTAGCACCATGCTAGGATTTTATATGCGCCCATAAAGCTTCAGAAAGCACCTCATGCCACCTTCTCGGATGTTCTTCGACCTTCTTCTTGATTAGCTTCAACAACGTCTTATTACTAGACTCGGCTTGTCCGTTAGCCTGAGCGTAGTAAGGAGACGAACTCAACAACTTAATTCCATAAGATTCGGCAACATCTTTCACCTCTTTAGACATAAAAGAAGCTCCTTGATCTGTAGTTAATGTTTGAGGAATGCTGAATCTATGAATAATATGCTTCAGAATAAAATCAATTACCTCCTTATATGTCATATTCCTGAGCGGCACGGCTTCGGCCCACTTAGTGAAGTAATCTGTCGCAACTAGCATGAACCGATGCCCCTTTGAAGACGGAGGATAAATCTGACCAACAAAATCTAAAGCCCACCCCCGTAACGGCCATGGTTTAATTATAGGATTCAACACCGAAGCCGGTGCCAATTGAACATTGCCGAACCGTTGACAAGCTTCACATCCCTTACAATACCTAAAGCAATCATGAAGATTTGGTTGTAGCCGGCATTGCCATCTAAAAAGCTAATCACTCGATGACCCGAGGCATCATTTATTAGCATGTCTGCTATAGGCATAGGATACTCATCTATAGGCATAAGTCTCTAAAATCTATGCAAACCCTGATTTTGCCGCTCCCCTTCTTTTCTACCGGTACTATATTAGACACCCACTCCGCATACCGGCATGGCCTAATAAACCCCGCTTTCAATAATCGGTCTATCTCTTCTTTGACATGATCATATATAAGTGGGTTAAACTGACTTGGAGGTTGTTTATAAGGCCTAAACCCTGACTTTATGGGAAGCCGATGCTCAACAAGATCACGGCAAAGTCCAGGCATTTCATGGTACTCCCATGCAAAACAATCATTATATTTTCTAAGCAGCTCGATCATCCTAACTCTATGATCGGCTCTCATGTTTTTATTTATGAAGGTCGGCCTTGGTATGCTCCCATCTCCTATGTCTATTTCTTCTAACGGGTCGGCTGATGTGAACCCTTGATCGAGCTTCTCTACCTCGTCAAAATCCTCTATAGTTTCCCCAATATCGTTCTTTGTTGACCGATATTCTTGAACTCTCTTTTGTAACCATTCCAAAATGGTTGTTTTACTCATCATACAAAGTAATGTCACCAAGCCGAGTTAAACTAGCCGGCTTTACAGAAATGGGTACAAAGCCTTCTTTGGAAACACTAATAAAATCAAAACTAGAAAGATCTAGCCCTGATAAGCACTGCATGTCTCCATGTTTCCACCCCATAGAAACATCGGCTATGGCAACATTAGCCGATGTATCCGCCTGAACCACCTCAACCTCATCGCCATCCCATTGTACTAGGCACTGATGTAAAGTAGATGGGACGCAGCAGTTGGCATGAATCCAACACCACCCCAAGATGACACTATAGTTACCTTGCACTTCGACAATGAAGAAGGCGGTAGGCAACGTCTTGTTCCCCACTGTAAGCTCCACGGACAAGATCCCCTTCGCCTCTGTTGACTCGCCATTAAAGCCATTGAGAAGCATGTTGGTCTTCTTCAGCTCCGCCTCTTCGCGACCCAACTTCTTGAAAAGAGAGTAAGGCATCAGGTTCACCGCCGCGCCTCCATCTACTAGCATCCTCGAGACCGGCTTCCCATCAATGTGGCCCTTCAAATAGAGAGGCTTCATGTGACGGTTGGACTCATCGAGCTTCTCAAAAACCGCATCCTTTGGACCTAGTGACATTTGAGCGACCTCGGCCTCATCCATGGCACAAAACTCCATGGGCAACACGCAAACCATGTTGATATCCATGTTCTCGCCGAACGATGCCTCCACAGCCGGTTGTTCATCCTTTTGAACAACTACCAGCTTCTCAGCAGTTGATGACTTACGCTTCCACTCCTTCGTAGGTGGTGGTCGCAATTCATCGAACTCCCAGTCTCTCCTCTCCTCAGCTTCCTTTTCCTTCAACTCAGAAGCACGAAGACGCTGCAACCTCCTCTTCTGAGTAGCCATCAAATCTTCAGGCATCCACCTAGGATTTGGCTCTGTTCCAGGAGGCAAATAGTGTCCCCCGTTGCCTTTACCCGAAGAGGGGATTACCCTAGTACCCTTCTTACCAAAATGTCGGTCGGACCGACCCTGGTGGCCGGTCAGACCGGTACTATGTCTGTGGTCAGACCGGCGACTAGGCCCGGTCAGACCGGAGCGAACATCAGACCGGTCAGATGGCGCGGTTTGACCGGCTATAGACGTGTGGTTAGACCGGCCAGAAGGCTCAGTCTGACCGGCTACTGAACTGCGGTCAGACCGGCCAGGATGTCTGGCCTGACTATCTTCGTGCGTGGCATTCTTCACGCCTTCGGTTCGGGGGCCAAATATCAACTTAGCCTCCTTGCCAGATGTTACCGGCACATCATACGATCCTATCTTGACAGTGATCGCCTCTGAAGTCCTTTCCTCGGGCTTGGCGCGCTTGTGTGCCCTTTTCTCGGCATCGAGCCGGTCCTTTGTGGGGAACCGGCTTCCACTAGAGGTAGACGCCTGCCCTCGCGGCTATCTCCTCTCCCCTCTCCATCCTTGGTGGTCCTACATTGGAGGCATGTTGTACATAGGCGGGGGTGCCCCCCAAGGCATGAAGTAAGGGAACGGATAACCTGGAGGCGGCATCGGGCATGGTCCCCATGGCATAACTTGAGGGAGATGGGGAAACGGCGGCTCCAAAACCTTTGACGAAGGACCAAATCACTCCTTAGGGGGTGATCTTGGTCTCTTTCCTTTGGCACGCTCCTTCTCGGCACTCTTCTTTTTGTACTTGTCAAGGAGCATGTCGAAGGTCACCTTGGGCTTGTGGGGCTTCCTTGATGTAGATGCCTTGGCCTTATTCTCCTTCCATGTCCCAATCTCTGGGCTCTTTGGCACAAGCATCTTGGGCCTAGGCTCCCCAATGACAACTTCCTTCCTCTCAGCCGATTGGCTTGCTCCGGCCGAATCAACACCTTCTTGCCATCAAGATCGATGGTATTCACCGGGAAAGGATTGCTGTCAAGCTTCATCTTCGGGCCCTCGGTGAATTTCAATCGTCCATCATCTATGGCCGATTGAACCTGTCGACAAAAAACATTGCACTCGTTAGTAGAATGCGAATAAGAATCATGCCATTTACAATAAGAACGACGCTTCAATTCTTCTAACGAGGGTATGATGTGGCCTTTAGGTAATTTGATCTGTTTTTCCTGCAGAAGATAGTCAAAAATCCTATCACATTTGGCCACATCAAAACTGTATTTGATCTCGCTTTGCCGATCCTTGCGAGGAGTCGGCGTCAAGCTAGAACAAACAAAGGGTTTGTTCTTGTTTGTCCAAGACCACTCAGTGACATACATATCATAATCAGACTCAGAATCACTAGTAGGACAGTCGATCATGCTAACAAGAGGTTTCTTATCACTGGGCCTAACAAACTTTTTAGCATCTCTGACTCGGCTTTCCTGAGCCAGAGCTTTCTACATCACTTGGCTAACATCCAAAAATTGTTGGCCATCTAACCTTTCTTTAATGGGAGCAAGCAATCCATTAAAGGCGAGGTCAGCCAAATCTCTCTCGGTTATGCTCAAGCTAAAACACCGGTTTCTAGCATCTCTAAACCTCTTAACGTAATCTGTAACAGATTCATTATATTTTTGCCTAACCGATGTCAAGTCGAAAATTCTAAGCTCAGTCTCACCTGTATAAAAGTAATCATGAAACTTCTGTTCTAACATAGCCCAAGTATGAATAGAGTTAGCCGGTAAAGATGTAAACCAAGTAAAAGCAGTGCCGGATAGAGATAAAGAAAATAAGCGCAATTTAAAAGCATCCAACGTGCTAGCCTCCCCACATTGCGCTAAGAATTGGCCGATATGTTCCCATGTAGTCCTATTGTCGTCTCCACTGAATTTGGTGAATTCAGGGACCCTATAACCACGAGGATATGGGATGTTATCGAAGTAGTCAGGATACGACTTTTGGTAAACCATAGCACGATTCCTGGGCTCAATTCCGAATGACTCACCAATGATATTCTGGATTTGTACCTCCATATTTTCAGGCCTAGGCGGGTCGGGCATGACCGGCGGCCTAAAAGGTGGTTGATGCGGCGCAATATTGTCATATTGGCCATCTCTCGTGTCGCGTGGATATCCCCTATTAGGATCATTGTATTGATTGGGGACATGCGGGGGAATTGGTGCATGGACAGTAGCCACAGGGGAGTCGTGTGAACCGAGTTGCCCGTGATAGGATCTATCTCCTGTACTGGCACCAGAGCGCCGGTTTGACCGGCCATGGGCTCGATCTGACCGGCTAGGTAAGGCGTGGTTTGACCGGCCAGATAGCCGCCGGTCAGACCGGTGTAGTATGGGTGCAGACGACGGATGGTTTGACCGATGTAAGGTGGGCTGGTCAGACCGGCGCAAGGCGACCTAGTCAGACCGGCCATAGGGCCGGTCAGACCGCCGTATTGTGTTCTGGTCAGACCGGCCATCGGGCCGGTCAGACCGAGATATGATGGGCCGGTCAGACCGACATAGTTAGGGCCGGTAAGATCGGCCGTATGGCCGGTCAGACCGACAGAGGTGGCACAACTACTTTTGCCGGGGCCTTGGGCAATCGCCTGTTGGTTTTACTAAATATGTGGTTCATAGGGGGTTGGCTCCCCCATGAAACCGAGGTAGGCGGTGAATCAGTCGCGGGAAGACCGGATTTACCAATCATGTGCGCTTTAAGCAACCTATTAAAACAAGCTTCCATAGCGGATTCAACCTTATTGTTCACGGCGGCGGTAACGGACTCATCCACCGTACTAGCAACAAGTTTTGAATAGGCATAGAGATGTGATCAGCACTTACCTCGCCGCGAGTTACCTTGAGCGGGCTCCCGGGCTTGATGATAACGCCTTGTCGCATTTTGGTGCAAGATTGATCTAGCACCTCCTGAGTGATCGCTCGGATACGCTCCTCCATTATTTGGTGAGCCTCCCCATCCAAGTCATCCAACAAGATGTGGACAACGTTGGGTGGCTCCACGTCTTGCGCCGCTTGCTTGGACATGGCGGCGTTGAATCTGAGATGGCGTCGTGTCTTCCCCAGCGGAGTCGCCAAAAATCGTGTTGGCACCTTTTTTTGCAAAAGGCACGAACACGATCGAATCACCTAAAGCCTTGTGGTGGTTCTTGGTACAGAGTCGCCACCCACTCCAATCTACAAGAAACTAGAACAAAGTGGGTTTTGTATATCAAATCGGCTAGCGGAACCGATTTAGATTGATAGGTTGATAATTACTCGTCTCGTGAGTAAAGGGAAAGTTTTCAAGACAAACTTACAAAGAAGTGTCGCACTCTCGCAGCGACGGCGTATGGTTTTCGGCGCAAACCGACAAAGATGGACTAAACTAGGGCAAAGTAGAAAATAGGGCGGAAAAATAAAGAAAACGATTCAAATAGATTGATTGTATGTTGTGTGATTCAATACTACAATTGAACCGGCCTTGGCCCTTATATAGGGGTTGGCCATGCCCTCCACAGACCCTTCTCCACGTCCAATTCGGGATAAACATGTTTAGAAACCCGAGATACATCGTAAGGAGAAAGGAAACCCGAATACCGACGAAGTCGTCTAGGTTTCGAACTCTGCCGGTCGACCGCCATATGCCTTCATGGATCGGCCACCGCCTTGGCCTGACCGGCCTATACACGGCGGTCGACCCGCCTCTCGAAGAAACCGCAAATTTCCAAATATTGGCACTCTTTCCTATTTTGATTCCTATGTGCCAATTTTGGGTGTAAACAGACAGTATCGGCTATCTTCATGGATCGGCTGTCGGTCAGCCGATCTGATAACTGGGCGCACCATATTAATTGGCGCGGTGTGATATCCAATCGGCTCGTCCTCTGCCTTGGCCCCGATCGATGTATTGACTAAGCCGTGCGCCATTCTGTTCTGTCGATCAGCTTGCCTGGGGCCGGCTTGGACTGTGTTGACTAGGAAAGGGTTGTCGTCTACCTTCATCGGCTGATTTGAATCGGCGAACTTCAGCTTCTCGGCCTCAATTGCCGACTGGATTTGCTGCCTGAAGACTTTGCAGTCGTTGGTGGCGTGGGATGTGGAGTTGTGCAACTTGCAATACTTCTTCTTCTTCTTTAATTCCTCGGCCGACAGGATAACGTGATTTTCAGGCAGCTGAATTTGCTTCTCCTTGAGCTGCAAGTCAAAAATCATGTCGGCCTTGGTGATGTCGAAGTCGTATCGTTCTTCTTTGGCCGTCTTCAACAGCCATTGGCAAACGATGGTCTTTTTGTTCTTGGCCCATTTGGCTGCTGCCACTTCTGCGTCATCGTTGTCGGACTCGTAGTCTGATTCGATGACGACCTGAGTTATGTTTTTGACGGCCTTCCTGGTGTCTTGGAATCACCTTCTGCGCCATGTGGGCCAGGCTGTCGAAGTCCTGCGCAGAGAATCGCTCTCGGATTGGCGCGATCAGACATGAAAGGCCAAATTGGCCAGTTGGGCGTCTGCTAGCACCAGGCTGTAACATCGGTTCCTCATCTCCCTGAAGCATTGGATGTATTCCTAAACCGATTGATTGTGTTTTTGCCTGATGCTGGTGAGGTCCGACAACTTCATGTCATGGTTGTCGGAATAAAAGTAGCTGTGGAATTGTTTTTCAAGATCGGCCCAGCTCTGAATTGAGTTGTAGGGCAATGAGGAGAACCAAGTAAAAGCCGATCCTGAAAGAGAAAGAGGGAACAATCGGACTCTCAAGGCGTCTGTAGCCGATGCTTCGCTGCACTGTGCCAAGAATCGGCTAACATGCTCGTAAGTTGAAATGTTGTCTTGCCCTGAGAACTTCGAAAAATCTGGGATCTTGTATCGGTTGGGCAACGGAATCCGCTCAAAGTGCTCTGGATAGGGATACCGATACATGTTTCCTGAGTCTTTCAGCTTGAGGCCGAATTGATCGCGCATGACATCTGCGATCAGATCGGCCCAGGTCCGGTTGTCCTGCTGTATCAGCTCGTATGGTTCGTACAGCGCGGGTGCTTGCCGATACAGCGGTGGTGGCGCCTGAGGCATGTAGTGATGATCTTGACGGCCTCCTTGGTACTGGTAGTGATGGTCAGCGGGAGGTGGCCGTTGCGCCGGTGGTGGCATCGGTGGTCTTGGGAACAACTGTCGGCCATCGGCGTTGTACCGTCTGTCCGGGTCAATCTGGGGAATCGGCTCTGACTGCCGATTGTCGTTGAACATGTTAGCAATCTGATCCTGGGGTTGTTAGTGATATGCCCTAGAGGCAACACGGAGATGTTGGATATCATGGTCAATGTTTATGTATTTATGAATAAAGTGTTATTCAGTTCCATGAAATAGACATCTTGTATTGATCAATAAATACGTGACTTATTTATGAGACTCTATATGTATAAATCTATTTCTAAATGATCCCTGATCATATATCATATTATTGGAACTAATATGATTCTAAGATCGGCATGTTTATTGATTGATGATCATGGGTATGGGGATACCAAATCAATAAACATGGACATATGTGTTAGAGAACACATTGTTGGATAGACCCACCATGAGACACTAGAGGAATTAATGTGCCATTAGTTGGTCTCAGGTAGTGTTGGTACAAAGTCCTTAGAACTGAGATCACCATGGATTCCAACATGTGTAGTAGCCTACTTTGGGACTACCAAACGCTATTCCGTAACTGGGTAGTTATAAAAGTAGTCTTCGGGTCTGCTATAAAACATGGAGTGGGATATGAGTGATCAAGATGGAATTTGCCCCTCCTTTGGAGAGATATCTCTGGGCCCCTCGAGGTAATGGATTATGGACATGCATGGCCATGCTAAGTTGATTGAGGAGTCAATCAACAGACAGATAATCCAATACGGTTCGAGTGAATGGTTAAGCTATTGAAGGGATGGCACACATCTTGCCTACAACTTAATTGGTATCGTGAGGCAAAGGGATTTGTGTACACATTACAAGTTCAGAGCCGATATTATATTCTTGTATACTATGGTGTCAATATGTGCTGCTAGGCGCCACTGTTGACAGGTCGGCTGAGTTGGACTCGAGCCGACGATCGGCTAAGTTAGACTATAGCCGAAATCGAGTATACCTGAACCTACAGGGTCGCACGCTTAAGGGGATAAGAACAGGCATTCGAGTTGGACTCGGATACGGCTCGATCGGATAGGGATCCGATCGGATAGAGTCCTATGGTCTTACGACGTATGGGCGGCCAACTCTATGAGATTCGGATGAGATCCGATTCAAAATAGAGTCCCGATCCAACTCTATATAAATGGGTGAGGGGTGGAGAGCTGAGATATATCAATTGAAGTCAATTGCGCCGAAATCAATCTGATCACACGCGGCTTTAGAAGTCGGCGAGATCAATCTCCACGGAAACCCTCCCACCTTCGAGCCAAACCCTAGCCTTGCATCGCGTGCTAGCACACGGGTGTTCGGCGTTCTGTTCCCAGACGTGTGGATACCGGTAGAGGCGCTGCTACGTTGCGCACTATTGATCGGCTACGAATCGTCTGCAATCAGAGCGAGGCGACTGCGGCAGATCGGCAACGAGAACGCGGTCGGCGACTCAGATCGGCTGCGGCATCGGCGAATCGGCTGATTGGTGAATCTGCTGTCCCTAGGAATCGGCTGTCGACTTGCGGGAATCGGCTGTCATCGGCCAGCACAGTTCCAGATCGGATAGCCCTGATTGGCTGTTTCCGCTGCATAATCCAATCAGTAATGATCTATCAGCCCTTATTTGCAAGTGTTCCTGGTTTGCACGGTAGAAAAGTTTTGTTTTTCGGCTAGCGTAGCCTCCACGTAACCCAACAGGGGCAGCGGTTGTTATCGGTTCCGCATGGTAATCACTAATTTTGTAGCCAACTCAGTTGGGTTTGGTCGGCTGAGGATGCCTCCTGGCGGCCCTAGTTGTGCTAGTGGTGGGATCGGCCGATTCTACGTGACCAACGTCCTGTAACCAGGAAATTGGTCGTCTGTAAAGTACGTCGGCCCCCGTTGCAGCTGGTCGGCTATCTTGGCGTCGACCACGGTATCGATCATGTTATTGAGAGTGTTGACTAGGATGCTACTTTGGTTGACTAGCCAGTGATGGACGGCCGAGTCCATCCGGTCTTGTAGGGAATATACAGCCGAATCGTCTTGTTCCTGGATCAGCTCCTCCACCTTCTATTTGCCCTTTGTCTCACCAGAGGAGGATGCCTTGAGATCGTCCACGCTGAATTTATACTTCTGATGCACGGCCCTAGATCTTGTTTGGATGAAAGATTGCAAGTAGTTAGCCTGGAGCTCTTCCACCATCTTCTTGTAATCGGCTTGTTGCTCAGCCGATAACTGCTCCATCTTCACAGGCACGATGTTGTCCTAGGAAACGTTAGGGCTCTTGGAGTCGACCATCTTGCTGGCTGAGTCTATGCGTCCGAGTCGAGCCGACCGAGAAAGTCCCACCGGGCGTGCCAAGAAGCGTGTTGACGAGAAATTTCTCTCACGCGCTGGCCTGGGAGATCTGCTTGACTCCAGTGCAGGTCCTTCCCGGCTGCCTGTGCAGTGCAGGGCGTGCCAGTTGGTTTGACCTGTTAACCAACAAGAAAAACAAAGAAACATGTGTTAAGTGTTAGGTTAGATCCCCACTGAATCGGCCAAGGGAATCCATGAGCATGTATCTGCTATCCCAAAATATATTTAAGCCAGGGGACTAGAATGGATCAGCGATACCGACACAACATTAGCCGTTTAACCTAAATACAGTAAAGGATAATAGATATATGTATTGATAACCTAGGCGATACCGAAAAGCTAACAATGAATCGGCTAGTACTCCGATGGTTCTTATAAAAAGATATCATCCTTGAGCCAGAGGCTTAGCTCGAAATCGGGTCGGCTATCTATGGCCAGCCGATTTCGGCTCACGAGGTCCGACATGAACAAGATCTTAACATAAGAGGCAGTCCTAATATAAATCTAATAATAAATATACTAAAAGAAATATATTAGGGTAGATAAGGCCGACTGAAACCCGGCACTGTTTCTTAAACATATGAATCTAACAGAACAGATCATTGGCAGTTCTAAAAACAACTCAATAGTTCAAACATGATGCAACGTTAAGTATAAAAAGAACAATCCTGATCTGTCGTAGCCGATTTATATCTCTTCGAAACGGTGGATACCGCATATAAACCAGCCAACCTTCAGATCTAGCCTTTTTGGCTGTGAGTTCTTGATAGAACTAGCCAATGACATGATAGATCCAAACATTGATCTAATTTATATGCGCTATGTGATAAATGCCGCAGTACAAACTCCTGAATCTAATGTGTCATTACGATGGAAGCACTAGAAACAGTAAATCATACCACTAATGACAAACATTAACCTAGGTTTTGGGGATCGAAACGATGTAGCCCGTAGCCAAGCCAATTGCTCGTTTGAAGAAAAAGGGTGGCGATGCGCCGAAAGTTTGATTTATTGTGATTGTGTTGAATGTCTTTTACAGGAGGTCTCGGGTCCTATTTATACCCAAGATACATTATCCGTACAAACCCTGGACTCTATCTAAACTACTATTTAAAACGCAACGTTACCCCGGGAAGGACCCACGCCGCATTACAATGAATAATTTAAACAAACTCCTAAATTACAGATACAATTGCCGTTACAGGACTCTATCCATAGATGGCAATATCATTTAACGCGCAATCTAATAACCGAATCTTCTATTTATCTTCAAACTGTTGCACCAGAAACGGCTTTATCTTCTCCGATCTTAGAATCGACTATCGGCCGCCCTTGTCCGATCCATCCTTAGCCGATTGGCCTCACAGCCGATCGCTTCTTAGCCGATGTGGCCTCTGTTTCTCCGCCAAACCGGTCGGTCCTATTCTGCTTCACCTTTGCCAGGACTTAAGGATTCAATTACCAAATTTCGGTGTTAACACATGCCCCCAAATCCGTGATGCGAAGTGTTATGGATTTGCTTGCCTGTTCAAATTCCCACTCTTTTCTTGACCTAAACCGCTTCGGCTCCCCCCATGTGCCCTTTAAATAGCCACTTACCTCGGCCAAAACAACTACGCCTTCAAAGCGCACTCAACCCTTCGCACACAAGGTGGAGATGGGGAGGGAGGTCGCCGGCGAGGAATAATTCCCTGAGCTAAACGAGGACGAGAACTCCCTCCCCCTCATCACTGCAGAGATGCTTAGGGCGTTCTCAGTCATGGCGACAGCCCAGGGAGGGCCCTTCCCGGGCGCTAGGGACCTAGTTGTCGAGGGCGCCGAAGACCAAACTGCCTTGAGGTCGATGGTCGGGGACCAGCCCGACATAGGCGGTGGGCCGATGGCAGGAGGATGGGCAGCTGAGTTCAAGTGAGCTCAGCACCACGTCCACGATGTGTTCATGGTAAGTGCCAATCTCCCCTCATCTGTTCCTCTCTTCAGCCTTGCCTCTCATGTATCCTACTCGTAGGGGGCCGTTCAGGAGTCCACGTCCGCCGAAGCAGTCGGAGAACTCGAGGCGAAGTTGGCTGAAGCCACAACTCGTAAGTCTTCCGACTTCCTTTCCTAAATTTCCTTCATTTTTAGAGCTACCACCTGACTCCTTTTTCCTGGACAGGGGTCAATGAGGCCTCGTAGCGTACCAAGAGGCTCGAAGCGGTCGCCCGGGATGCTGAACTGGTGGCCAAGAAAGCCCTAGCAAAGCGGGAGGGCGTCGAGAAGCTCCTCCAGGCGTTGGATGCCGCATTGCTGGAAGCCAAGGCAAAATTGGCGGTAATCGCAGCGGCGAAGACCGAGGAAGAGGTGGAGCAAGCAGTGGCGGCGGTGGCGAGGACGAAGGTGGAGGAGGAGTGGGTGGCGGTGGATGCCGCGAGGGCAAAGGCGAAGGAGGAGCAAGTGGCAGTGGTCGCGGCAAAGACCGAGGTCGAGGTAGAGCCCGGGTTCTACTCGCCGAGGCTGACTCCAAACTGGCGCTTGCCGACAAGGCCAAGGACACGCTGATAGCGTGCCTTCGGGGTCGTCACCGAGGGCTGGACAAAATCGTGGGTCTCCAGGATGAGGGCCACACTGGTGCTCGGGTGGCCCTTAACTTCACCATCCGAGGACTGCAGCCCTGCAAGCAAAGTGTGACGACAGCCTATGAGTTTTTGGACACCAACGACCTGTCTCGGGAGGAGAAGGTGACCCACGATCGTATGCGGCAAAGGCTGGTGACCATTTTGTCCAGCTCAGGAAGGGGGGCCCAAGGGCCTTCAGCCTAAGCATCCGAGGCCAGAGGTAAGCTCGACCTCTTCCTTAAGTCACATGTTGTTTGTTGTTTGTCTATTGTTGTTGTTGTTTTTTTATGTGTGTCCGATGCCTCACCTTCCAGGTGTTGACACTTGATAGGGGCTGGACGCCTTCGTGTCACTACCACCGATCCTGGGGGAGGCAGCTGTGAAACGGGACAGGCCGTGGATCTGGCTCCCTTGTGAGACATCAGAGCCGAAGGAGAAGAAGCCTGAGGCCCTCAAGCAAAAGCCGAATGCGTGGAGGGCGGCACCGGAGAGTCTAAAGCTCCCAGGCGCGAAAAGGAAGCTAGTGATCTCCTCCGACGAGTAGGGATTGAGGGAGCCAAACATCGGGCCCGTGACACCATCATCAGGGTCGGGCAAGCCACTGAAGCCAAAGTCGTCGGCGCCCCTGAAGAAGGTGCCGGAGCGGCTAGGCTTCGGGTTCTCGTCATCAGCCTGCCCGCTAGTTTTTTGGCTTTTAGTTTCACGTACTAATAGATTGCTCCGGGCAGGCGAGCTGAAGACCTTGACCCTAGTGCTGAAGAACCGGCAGGAACAGCCGAGGTGACCGTCTAGACCAGAGCTGTGGAGTTGGGTCCACTTCCGTCTGATAGTCCCGTCGACGGGAGTCGCCCAGACCGGGGAACAACTCCCGGTGGGGGTCGAGGAAACAACCCCGGTAGTGGCGGAGGAGGACACCACAGAGATAGTCGTGGCGGCTCCGACGACACACACGGCCATCACAGAAGAGGCTACATTGTCTATTGCGGGTACCGAGGGTGAAGCTGTGCCAGCTGTCAGGGTCGGCAGGCAACAAGTTGTATCAGCTACTGGGGCGGCCGAAGAAGATGCCGGATCGGCTACCGGAGCAGCCTTCATGGTGAGTGCCAACCTCCTCTTACCCATTCCTCTCTTTGGCTTTGTCCCTTATACATCCTATTCGCAGGGGGTCATCCGGGAATCTGCGTCTGCCGACTTAGTCCGGGAACTTGAGGCAAAGCTGGCCGAAGCCACCACCCGTAAACCTGCCGATTCCCTTCCTCAACCCTCCTTCTCTCCGAGTGTTACCATCTGACCCCTTTCACTAGACAGGAGCAAACGAGGCCTCACGGCGTGCCAAGATGCTTGAGGCAATTGCCCGAGAATATGAGTCGGCTGCCGAGAAAGCCCTGGCACAGCGGGAGAGCGTCGAGAAGCTCCTGCGGATTTCAGATGCCAGGAAGGAGAAGGCTGAGGGGGAGCGGGCGACAACGGTCACGTCAAAAGCAAAGGCTGAGGCCACTTTGACGACGTTGGCGAAGGCGAGGGAGGAGGTTGAGAGTAAGTGTTAATATTGATTTTCTCTCGTTTCCCTATCCCCTTTTCTCCCGACATCGCTAACTGGCCTCCTCCCATGTAGCTCACCGCATCACGGTCCGTAAGCAGGTCGACGACCTCGAGGATCGCCTGAAGACTGTCCGTAAGCAGATCGGTGGGAGCTATACCAAAAGGGTGCCCAAGCTCTCCTGGTCGAGGTAGACTCTGAGCTGGCGCCAGCCGACGAGGCTGAGGACAAGCTGATGGCGCGCCTTCGGGATGGACCAAAGCGCCTCCGAGGCTTCGTCCGAGTTGTGGCCAAGTTGGCGACTACTCATGCCCTCGATGTACTACACTGGTTGTACCCTCGCGTCAAGGTCTAGGCCGTCACCGAGGGTTGGCCGGTCGGGGTCACCGAGGCTGACGTCCCCAGAATATACGTCGAGGTGGAGCCGATAGCGGAGGAGTTAATCTCCAAAATGGACTTTTATGCGGCAGAGTCCCTAGGATAGATAGAATAGTGTTAATCGAATAATGAATGTAAAGTTCTAACTTTATTTTTGTTTTAATAAAGTCTTGACTTTTTCTCATGAATCAGATTTTAGTTTTTTGAAGACGGCTTTTTTAAATTTAACTTCTACTCGGTGCATGTATGACTGTCGCGTTCGGTCGACATGGGCCCTCAATAGAACGGATCTAGGGGGAATTCAGTCGGTCTAAATGGCTTAGTCGTTTATGCATTGAGTAGGCAAACGGAGAGATTAAGGGCCCGTTTGGTTGGGCTCCAGATCCTGTAAGAAACATTTCGGATTCAGATTCTCCCGAGAAACATTTCTCTGAAGAAGTAGAATAACTTGTGAAACCGTTTGGTAAATTTGCTAGAAACTAGGAGAAGTGGAAGTGAATCACTAGAAACTACCCCAACCCAGTTTCACCTTGGCCCATGTAAAACTAGAAGCATTTCTATTTCGAAATTGCTGGCTCCACTCCCATTTGGCACAGTTTATTCGGTTTCTCACTAGAGTTTGAAATGTTTCAACCATCCAAACGGGGCCTAAGTGAGAGACGATGGAGCCCTCGAGCTCATTTGCGAGGTATCCCATGTTGACAGCCGTTAAGTAACGATTCCAACCGTCATAGACCTCAGAAATAAAAGGGAACTAGCGTCTACTACCGGCATTTAGGTTTAGAGTTAATAAAGTTCCACATGTCCTTGGACTTTAGTTGATTCCAGGAACATTTATCACATAATTGAAGCGAAGATGAGCTTGAGTGGTGAAGAAACACAACTCCAACCTATCGGCAATCACCACGTCGGATTCCCATGGATCTGAGGGCCCACAAGTCAGGTGAAACAGACTTACGATGGGACCAAAGCACCGGGAACCGCCGCAAGGGCCCACATGTCAGCCTCAGGAGAAAGGCGGTGGAGTATGGCGGTTATGGGGATTCGGCCGAACGGCCCCTCCCCGTGGCCCCTCCCCGCTCCTGCGGGGCGCCGACGCCGCGCCGTCGAGCGTCGTTCCCCGCGCTTCGCACCTCCATCCACCGTCGCTGCCGCATCGCGCCGAGCCGGCCGGCCACGCACGACCATGGTCGGCCAAGTCGAGCACTGCCACCACCGTCCGCGCAAACCCTAACCCTAGCCATCGCTCGGCCGTCTGATCGACTGTGCGGTAGATCGAAGTCGTCTGATCCCGTCGGCCCGCATCGCCGTTGCGATGCCGCCAGGTGGCACGCTGCCACCGCCGCCGTCCGTGGACTCAGTCCACCATGGACCAAGCCCGTGCACCGCTTGCGTTAGCCCTAGCTAACGTCAGCCCTCATGTCAGTCGCCGACGTTAGCAGTTGCGCAATGCTAACGTCAGCCTACCTGACCTCGCACCAGCACTTGTGTCAGTACGTACTTAATTGTGCAATAAATTAACTTAGGCTTTTCTGTTTAGTTTAAAAATTGCAATTAAAATTCTAAAATCTATATCTTTTTAATCCGAGATCCGTTCTAGTCCATTCAAATTTCATTATGTCTAGAAAAATGTCAATAATCTATTAAAAATAGTTTCTTGTGTTGTTTCGGTAGACTTTTAGCATGTTTTGTTGAGTGCTTTGTTTATCATGTAGATTCTGATAATTCCGGTGATCCCATTTACTTCGGAGTAGTTGCCAAAGTTTCACAATCTTCAGAGCAAGGAAAGTCATACTATGCATTGATCATATTGTACCTATTTTATTTAAATATCTCATTTATCTCAAATAATGCATATGTTTTAGAATGTAATTTCATGGGACTATTATATCTATTTTACTTAGCCATAGGGATTGTTTACCTCCTACTATTGATAACTTGTGTTCAATATGATTAGATATTGGTTTAGGACATGCTTAGCCTGGCTTAGATCAGTTAGCTCACTTAGGGGAATCACACTAATCCAAATATTATAGTGGAGATTAATATTCAGGTGTTGTCAAGTATGTGATAATATACTAATAAAAATAAAATATGATAATGGTGGGTTGTGAGCACATGGTTTGATAATTTTGTTAGGGTGCTCATGGCAATTAAGGATCGGTTCTTGGGAAACCCTGGAAGAATTACCGTGCATACCACAAGCCAGCATGGGTAATGGCTGGATCTGTAGTGTAGCTGTCTCTAGCTGACGTACCCTACTGAGGGTGGGCATGATGGAGTTGGGTCAGCCCCGATTTTAAGGGTTGATTGGCTTCCGGATTCACCGTGGCATGTGGAGGGGCTGCCCATTGCCCTGATGAGAGTGGGGGCGAAACATTGGTGTGGTACGATTGGTTAGAGGGGGTTATGTAAAAGGTCTTGTCACAGTCCCTTTTCAGGGTATCATGGTGGTACATCGACACGCGGTAACGTGTCGTGGGGCTGTGTCTTGTGGGTACAGTTGTACACCTCTGATCAGAGTAAAACTATTCCAATAGCCATGCCAGCGGATGGGCAATCAACTAGATTCACCATGATTAGTCTCATTTAATTAAATCGTTCGAGTAATGGAACTTGACTAGTATAGATGGATGGTTGGGCCTGTTGCAACATGGGTTTAACGTTGGATAGTGTTTATTTAAAATTGCTTAACTATTTTTACTGTTTTACTACTTTCAACTATTATTATTATTTTTGAAATGTTGTTTATGCAAATGAGACCCTGTCCTTCCTTGTGAATTATCCTGCATCATACCTTCTCTTCTAGTATGACTTGTTGAGTACAGTGGGTAGTACTCAATCTTGCTTAATTTTCCCACCAAAGCCAAAGGTTGAAGCAGAGGAAAGTTTCGACGAGGATTAGGCTTGCGTCCGAAGTCAAGGTTGCCTGTGGTGTGTTGAAGTTCCGTTGCAAGATTAGAGTTTAGTTTAGTTAGTCTTTTCTTTTTCGCTGCATTATCTTAATCTTTTATGCTATTTCTAAGACGTGCATTCTATAATATCAATAATTGTTGATTTGTGTACCTCAGCTGATTCCTCGACGAGGATTAAATGCACAAATTAGCTACAAAAATTCGGCTTGAATTTTTGAGCGTGATAAGTTGGTACTGAGCCGAGGTTTGACTGTAGGACAAGCCAACTAGAAAACCCTAAGAGCCCTCTAAAACCCTTTCCTTTGCATAAGTTTTGAAAAAAAATCCTGGCCTTTTCTTGAAAAGGGAGGTTTTAAAAAGGGTAAAGTCAGTCTAGGGTTTTAGAAATTGTGAAAATAGGTCTGAGGTCTTTTTGGTTTTGAGCATGCATTGATTCTCATTCCTTTGTCTTGTATAGATGGCAGGTCCCCCAGCTACGCACCATGGTCAAGGTATGGTGGGTTTCGTGGCATAGTTGGCTCGCATGGCCTTGGCAGTTGAGTACACTGATGCTCTGGAGTACACTACGCTCGCACCTCTCTGTGGCGAGCTGCCTCACCGTGTCCATTTGGAGGTTCATGGCTTTGTGGGTACTTGTATTCCCAATATAGAGGTCACAGCTTTAGGAGACACAGCCGAGCACACATGACAGGAAGTTGCGTATCTGATGTTGGTTAGGATAAGGGAGATGCACGACTTCGACCTTCGCATCTTTGCTTATCACAACCATCCCCGTCATGGCAGTTCCTACGATGTCAGCACTTTCAGGTCAACGGCAGATGAGTATGACTCTACTTTTGGTCGCATGTGCACGGTGATCAAGGGACTAGACAAGATGCACTCTGACCTGCAGAAGGCAGCCAAGGCTTTGAACAGCAAGAAGATGGTAAGGAACATGAGTTTCCAGGACGAAGTGGTTCGTCTCAAGAAGGAGGTCGCCAAGTTTAAAGGACTCCCAGCACCAGGTGGCGTCAGGATCCGCACTACACCCCAAAAGACCACCACTGCAACTGTGCACATCCAGCTGGTGCCTCGGATTCCTCTACCAACCCCTCCTCCGCCTCCACTAGCTCCTCTCACTCCACCAGTTTCGGCTCTGGCTTCCGCTACAGGACCCGTCCTTGCTTTCACCCCAAGTTCGGCATACCAGGGCAAAGGTGGCAGCATCGGGCGGATCGCTATTTCCAGTTGTAGTAGCAGAGCTTTGAAGAGCCAAGTGAAGACATGAAGACGGAAAACTTTCGAAGTCATTCCGAGGAGGAGGAAGACTGAGAGGAGAGCAGTTTCAACTCCACCACCCGCAGGAGCCCCTCAGATCACTCTAGTTGTCATCCTTCGATTTGATCGTTTTGCTTAGTTTGTCTTCTTGGTAGTTGCTGTGTGTTACGTTTGTTGTGCGTGGGGTAGCTGGTAGTCCATATCAAGTGTGGTATGGCTGTCAAATTAAGGTTGTTGCATGAGTTTTACTTATTTTAATTAAGATCAAAACAATGTAGTTAATTCAAATAATAAAGTTTACTTCCTAAGTCAGTCCGTTTTTCTTCTTCTCTCTCTTTGTTCGGTCGACTTATCCAGATGGTGAACACCAGGACCATTGGAGCTAATAGCAACAATGGATAGTCAGAGAACAACAACAACAACCATGATGTCAATGGCAACGCTCCTCCACCACCCCTTGAGAACCCCACTATCGCTCAGTTGCTTGCCTCGCAAACTCAAATGATGGCTGCTATGATGCAGCAGATGCAACAACAACACAAGCTAATGCAACAGCAGATGTTGCAAGAAATGCAGCAGCAACAACAGTAGCACAACAATCAGTTTGCTCCTCCACCACCTCAATCCAAGTTGCCAGAGTTTCTTTGAGTCCGACCGCCAACCTTCTCCAGCACCGCTAACCCCATGGAGGCCAATGACTGGCTTCATGCCATTGAGAAGAAGTTGGATCTCCTACAATGCATGGACCAGGAGAAAGTCTCTTTTGCTACACATCAGTTGCAAGGTCCCACTTCTGCTTGGTGGGACAATTATTTGGTCACTCGCCCAGCTGGAGCAGCAGTCACATAGGAAGAGTTTTGTCGTAGCTTCAGGACAACGCACATTCATGCAGGAATAGTCGCGCAGAAGAAACGGGAGTTCCAATCTCTTGAGCAGGGTAATAGGTCGGTTACTGAATACCTGCATGAGTTCAACAGCCTTGCACGTTACGTCCCAGAGGACATGCGCACTGATGCAGAAAGGCAGGAGAAGTTCCTGGTTGGCCTTGATGATGAACTCACAGAAAAGCTGATCTCTAGAGAATATGCTAACTTTGAGAAGCTGGTTGACAAGGCCATTTGGTAGGAAGACCAGCGCAACAAGGTGCTCAGAAGAAGAAAGGCATTGCAGTTTAAACCTCCACAGTAGCAGGGAAATCAACAGAGACCGCATTTCATACCCGGAGGTTAGGGTGCACCTACCACCATGATTGTCCGCCAGCATCGGCCTTATCACCCGGGAAATTTTTAAGCTGGCAGTAGTGGCAGTGGCAGTGGACAGCAACAATGCAATCCAACTCCGCGTCCCCCAACAACGCCACCCTAGCAGAACTCCAAGCTGCCACCTCCCAAGAAAGGACTTCGGGGAAAGCTAGGAGTCTGCCTCAAGTGTGGTAAGCCTGGGCACTTTGCAGACATGTGTACGAAGCCGAAGTGCACCGGACACAGATTCATCCAGGCACGTGTCAACCATGCATCTGCAGAGAGGTGCTCCGAGACATGGCTGGCCAAGCCGAGCGCCACCACCGCCGTTCGTGGAAACCCTAACACTAGCCATCGCTTGGTCGTCCGATCTGCCGTGCGGTAGATCGGAGCTGTCTGAACCCGCCGCTCCGCATAACTGTTGCGATGGCGCCACGTGGCACACCGCCGCCACCGCCATCCGTGTATTCGGTCCACCATGGACCGAGCCCGTGCGTCACTTGCATTAGCCCTAGCTGACATCAGCCCTCGCGTCAGCCGTCGATGTCAGCGTTGCGTAATGCTGACGTCAGCCCCACCCGACCGTGAGCGCTTGCGTTAGCAGGGACTTAATTGCACAATAAATTAAGTTAGTGTTAACGATCAAATTTGGTAAGCCAATTATCAAATTTGGAACTAAAGCCGAAGCGGATTCGGAGGAGAACTTAATCGCTGGAAACAGAGTGCACACCAAGTCACAAGCCAAATCAGAAGAGGCGTTCATTGGCTGGGACCAAATCAGATAAGGAAGCCGATGTAGCCGATTCTGGTGAGATAACATTGGAATAATCTTTGGATTCATTTGAAGTGTTTCATGAAGATTGCCATACATGGATAGAGTCCAGGAAAGGCAATTGTATCTATTAATTAGATTATTTTAAATAGTTTACTTGTAGATAATGTCGGTAAGAGTTTGTTGTAGGCAATTATCTGTAATGTGAACTGTAGTAGAGATAGGAATTGTGTCCGACTAGGACATATCTTGTATCTGGGTATAAATACACCCATGACCTTGTAATTTAACAACAATCAGTTCAATACAACTTTCGGCGCATCACCACCCTTTCCTTTTAGTTATTTTGATGAGCTCTTGCTTCTAGTTGGGTTGCATCGAGTTCGATCTCCAGCAAAAGGTAAAGCTTGTTATGGCGGCTTGCACTCTCGGGATTAGTGCTTCCATCATTATGATACTCTAATCTTGTTTACGTAAATCGTCGAGTTATCATATACCCTATATAACCTAGATCGATAATGCGATCTTATCCTAATTGGCTGGTCTCTATTATTAGATAACAACCGATAGGGTTAGATATTATCGTCGATTTAGACTATATAGTGTATCCACCATCTTGAAAGGTTTTCATAGATTTGCTTAGATCTTATGCTTCTTTCTATGTTTAATGTTGCATCGGTTGAGTTCAACCTATTAAGCAATATTTAGAATCATAATATCTATCTTGTTTTCAGTCGATCTTACCTGTTTTAGCTATCCCGTTTATTTTATGTGTACTTGATATGTTAAAACTTTCCTTTATATTAAGATCTCACTATAATTAAATATGTTAAGCTTGCTATCGATCTGTTAGGGTATCTTAACACTTTTTCGATGCCAGTTTAATGTATTTAATCTATAATTATATCTTAGTATAAAGTGGTATCGGGGTACTAGCCGATACACATTAAATCTATGACATCGACTATGCTATAAATATATATAATCTGTATATTAAGGTACTTTTAGACATAAGTGATTTATAATGTCTCGGTACACTACAGATCTATCCCAATCACTTAGTTTAAACATATTTTGATATTTAGATTATATATTATGAATATTTACATCGATCTATTAGATTTAATTTCCC
This sequence comes from Oryza australiensis, assembly GCA_019925245.2. Taxonomy (NCBI): domain Eukaryota; kingdom Viridiplantae; phylum Streptophyta; class Magnoliopsida; order Poales; family Poaceae; genus Oryza; species Oryza australiensis. Next base: position 107,616 of record JAIFGZ020000819.1, read on the forward strand.
CGGCCGATTCAATGTATGCTGCATCGCTTAACACCGAACGATACATCATCGACCACCAACCGATCGGCTATCGTTTACGAGACTAACACTTGTTTTCTTTCTTTGTTTCTTGTTGGTTGCAGGGAACAAATCAACTGGCATGCCTGCGAACGTAAAAGCAATAACTTTGGACCTGCACTAGAGTAAAGCAAATCTCTCAGGCCAGCGCGTGATTTTCCAAGTCAACACATGATTTGGGATCAACACGCTTTTGGCACACCCAGGAAATTATGAAACTAAAAGTAAATTGTACTTTAAATCCTCGACTAAGGCTATCTCTTTCAATTCAAATTTGTCACTTACCTTGATAAATCCGGTAGCGAGAACGGCACTTGTAGAAGCATCTCCAAAGATGATCGATTCAGTCTTGGATGCCATCTTGAGGGAGGAGAACCAATTTTTATCTCCAGTCATGTGCCGCGAACAACCGAAGTCAACGATCCACACGTTCTCCTTCCTCACCACCAACGCCACGCAAAAGAAGATGTCGAAGCCTCGATGGGGTTAGTCAAAAGAAATTTAGGAATCCAGATCTTGAGACACACGACCAACGATCCAATAGGCATATATCCACGTGCAAAAACAGTTTTAGAATTTCTAGAAAAATTCCTTCGGGGCCGGTCTGACCGCTGAGGTACTGGCTGGTCTGACCGAGGCAGTGCTATCGGTCTGACCAGGTGCCACGGCCGGTCTGACCGGTTGACCAACTGCGGTCTGACCGGCCTTCTCGAGGGAAAGCCAGATTTTTGCCACTTTGATTTTGCAAAATTAACCTCTCTTTCCTTTTTCTGTTTTCGTGCTAATCCATAACAAAAACCAACAAGATGACTATCTTTACCACAAAACAAGCAAGAAAACTTTTCCTTAGCGGTTGATGGTTTTGAAATATTAGTTTTAGTTTCTTTTAAATAAACAGAAAGAGATGGCATATTTCCAGCAGATTTAAAAACTGTTTTCACATCATTAGGTTTTGTCAAAATCTCACCATTTTCAGTCATTCTCAAAACATTTGGGGGATTTTTGGTGAGATAGTCACGAGCATCAAAACATATTCCTCTATTGTCGCAACACACTTTAGATTGATCCAAAATCATGTTAAGTTGTTTCTTACCATCGAAAATTTTTGCAAAGAACTTTTCAAAGAAGGAACTTCTTTTGAAGATTTGCACAATTTTCACAACCAATATTGACATCTTTATTTTTTGCGACATTTAGAGCAAGAAACTACCTCATCTTGTTTAACTATGTCTTCCATGTGCTTAACGCGAGCTAAAGCATCTTTTAATTTCAATTCATTAGCATCACTAGTTAAACAAGGTTTAGTAGCCAAAACTTGAGAATAATTGGTATCTCTAATTTTTGAAATTTCAAGCATTAAAACCTCACAATTTTTGCATTCATCATCATTAGGAATAAGAGATTTTAATCTAGCAATTTCAGCATTCAAAGACTCAATCACAAATTCTTGTTTTTAAACATATTTTCACATTTTTTATTTTTAGCACTTAAAACAAGAATTGCTTCCTCAAGTGAGCTTACCTCATTGTCTTCATCTTCAGAATCCTCATCTCCACGCGTCATGAGGCAAACGCCGAAAATGTTCTTGCCCTTCTCTTCCTCGCTATCGGAATCTATGTCGCTTAGTGGTTCCAAAGCGGCATAGACTTGGCTCAGCACCTTCTTGATCATCTCCTTTGAGTGCTTCCCCTTGGGCTTGTCGTCCTTCGCCTTCTTCCCGCTCTTGTCCTCCTTCTTGCTTCTCCCACGCTTAGGGCAGTTGGAGCGAATGTGATCCAAAGCGCCGCATTCAAAACACCGAGCTGGTCCCCCTCTTTTCCTGAACCTGACTTTGTTCATAGCTCGAGAAAGTTTGGTCTTTAGTTGAACCACCTTCAGGACATAATGTTATTGGAACCAGGTGGGTTTTTAAAAATAAACAAAATGAGGATGGTTTAATTGTTACAAATAAAGCTAGGCTTGTTGCTCAAGGCTTTACTCAGGTGGAGGGTTTGGATTTTGATGAAACTTTTGCTCCTGTTGCTAGGATTGAAGAAATTAGACTTTTGTTAGCTTTTTTGCTTCAAAAGGTTTTAAATTGTATCAAATGGATGTTAAAAGTGCTTTTCTAAATTGCTTTATACAGGAGGAAGTTTATGTTAAATAACCACCATGTTTTGAAAATCCTGATTTTCCCAACCATGTGTTTAAATTGTCAAAAGCTTTGTATGGTTTAAAACAAGCACCTAGAGCATGGTATGATAGACTTAAGAACTTTTTGCTTGTAAAGGTTTTCAAATGGGAAAGATTGACAAAACGCTTTTTGTTCTTAAGCATGGTGAAAATCAAATTTTCGTTTAGATTTATGTGGATGATATCATCTTTGGTTGTTCAACTCAGCTTTGGTTGTAGAATTTGCTGAGACTATGCGCAAGGAGTTTGAGATGAGTATGATGGGTGAATTGTCATGCTTTTTGGGATTGCAAATTAAGCAAACACCTCAAGGTACGTTTATTCATCAAACAAAGTACACCAAAGATCTTTTGCGTGGGTTCAAGATGGAGAGCTGCAAGCCAATCTCTACACCCATTGGTTCTATTACTGTTCTTGATCCCGATGAAGATGGTGAGGCCGTGGATCAAAAGGAGTATAGAAGCATGATTGGATCTTTGTTGTATCTAACTGCTTCTAGACCAGACATACAGTTTGCTGTGTGTTTGTGTGCACGCTTTCAAGCTTCTCCTCGTGCTTCACATCGTCAAGCGGTCAAGCGAATAATGAGGTATTTGAATCATACACTTGAGTTTGGAATTTGGTATTCTACTTCTTCTTCTATTTGCTTAAGTGGATATTCCGATGCTGATTTTGCTGGTTGTAGAATTGATAGAAAAAGTACTAGTGGAACATGCCATTTTCTTGGTACATCATTAATTGCATGGTCCTCTAGGAAACATTCTAGTGTAGCTCAATCAACTGCTGAATCTAAATATGTTGCTGCTACTAGTTGTTGTTCACAGATTCTTTGGCTTATTTATACTTTGAAAGATTATCGACTCGCTTTTGAGAAAGTACCTCTTTACTGTGATAATACAAGTGCCATTAACATTGCTAAGAATCATGTTCAACACTCACGCACAAGGCACATTGGTATTTTCTTTCACTTTTTGAGGGATCATGTTGAGAAGGAAGATGTTGAATTGAAGTTTTTGGACACAAAGTTGCAACTTGCTGACATTTTCACTAAACCATTGGATTCTTCTCGCTTTGCTTTTCTTCGAGGAGAGTTGGGAATTATTCATCCTTTTGGCATGTTTTGAGGGGGAGTTTTGTGCTCTTGTTTTTATCAAATAATTCTTGAATAATATAAATTGAGAAAAAGAGAGCTTTATCCATACCTATTGTATTTTCATGTGCATGCTAGCAATACTATGAAGATTTATTTGTCACTAGAATAGCTTATATGTGTTCTAATATCTTTATGTGATCTAGATTTTATTTTTAAGTGAAATGATGCATGACACTTAATATCATACTTAAGTTAAACAAATATGCAAGGTTGATACTAGTGCATGTGTTGGATTATAAATGCTTATATATATATTATGTTGAATTATTATTCCTCAAATTACTTTAAAATTTCTCATTATGTAAAGAGAATAAAATGTTATCGATGAGAGAAAAAAATGAATACCGAATCCTTGGAAGCAGTCTTGACGACAAGGACGTATTCGAAGTGAGAAAAAATAATGGGCACCGAATCCTTGGAAACAGTCTTGACGAGAAGGACGTACCTGGAATAATTGAGAGAAAAAATATGAGCAAAGAAAATTTTGGCTCAAATCAATATGACAAAAATTCTCTTGATTATTGTGTGCAATAAGGTCAATTTGAGAAAGAGTAATAGTTGCAATAGGTATATATATTTGGATTTAATTTTCAACCTATGTGCTTGTAAAGATGTTGTATTATAAATCATTTGGATCCATGATTTTTGATTGCATTATTGATCTTAATTATAAAATCTTTGATTCATGACTATACTCTAGTGCATATTTGCTATATAATTGATGAGTTCATCTTCTTCTTATTGCAACACATGACATTACTTGCTCTATGTATGGTGCTAAGGTCTTCAATAATCATGAACATAATTCTTATGCTTGATGACACCATTGTCAAAAGGGGGAGAACAAATGGGAGAACAACATAGCTAAAAAGGGGGAGAAGAAAGTTTGAAAGAACAAGTGCAAGTTTTTCAAGTTCAAAGGATTTTCTTTCTTTTAAAAAGGGGGAGAAATTTTCTTTGATATTTGAGCACTCAAATGCTTTTTACCATTTTTGTTTTTAATTTTTCCAAACACTAGAACAACACTTTTTATTTGGTTTGCTAATGTGTTCATCAAGGGGGAGATTGTAAAATAAAAATGTGTTTGATTCTTCATTGGTGATGAACAATTGGCATCTGTGGTTATTGGTTTTGTTATTTGGAGATTATTGGCAAAATAAATTTTGAGATATTTGGTTTTTGGACGTGAACAGTAATCTACTAGTTGCATGATCCGGTCAGACCGGGCTTGTACTGCCGGTCTGACCGGAGGACCTTGTGCAGTCAGACCGGGTAGGTTTCACTGGTTAGACCGGCCGACACAGTCGGACTGCAGGCCGATTTGGTTTCGGTTACGGTTTTGGGTTGTTTCCTTGTTTGTTTATGGAAGATTCGTGTTTCTATGCACATGTATGATTGTTTATGCTGACAATGAGTCAAGTTGGAGATAGCTTGTGCTCGGATATGGTTTCTTTGTTTAATTATGTGCAGGTAATCTTTACGCCTCGGGAAAGTGTCGCCGGTGATCGAGTTGGAGTCAACGTGGAGATAAGGTGACGTCCAAGATGGAGATCATGCGGGATGCTGAAGGGTAGAGATTGGTGCACATGATTGGTAAAGTTTCCATATGGCATACGATGGAGATATTGTGTGCGTATGGAATACGATATTTCAAGATTGAAAACATCGAGATTGCGATGGTTGATTTATGTCAAGTTTGTACTTGTATGGGAAGGTTTCCTAGGGGATTAGGACATTCTATATGAGTTGGATTCGTGGCTTTTGGTTGCGTGTTTTGTGTATAAATAGTGAGGGGAGACGTGGCCTCTTTGTATCGAGTTTTAGAGAGTTTAGAGTTGAGATAAATTTAGGGTTTCGAGTTTTGCTCGTAATTTTGTGAGGAGTGTTGTGGACTGCACTTTGTAAACACAGAGAGATTCAATAAAGTTTCAATCTACTTTGAGGGATCTTCAATTTGTGTTTTTCTCGGGTACGGCGGTCTAATCGACGGTTAGACCGGCGGGCTTCGACTGGTCAGACCGCAAGGATCATTGCGGTCAGACCGGCCTTCATCGACTCAGCACGGCTATCGCTGCTTAAGGAGAATCAGCTAAGTCTTGGCGATCGGCTACACGGGCGGTCAGACCGGTGTACCACGGGCGGTCGGACCGGCAGCATATAGCGGTCAGACCGGCGGCACACCTTCGGTCAGACGATCTGTGTCAAGATCAAAGGGTAACTTTTATTTCTGCTAAAAGTTTTTTTTGGTTACATCAACCATTCACCCCCCCCTCTGGTTGGCCTTGTATTGGTTATTCGATCCTACACACTGCTTTCAAACTAAAGGCAAGTTGACACCACGTTTTGTGGGACCATACAGAATTCGGGAATGTCGAGGAGAAGTCGCCTATCGGCTTGAGCTTCAATCCAACATGGCTGGTATTCATGACATATTCCATGTCTCTCAGTTAAAGAAATGTTTGAGAGTACCAGAAGATCTGGCGAGTCCAGACCAAATTGAAATTCAAGAGGACTTGAGCTACGTAGAGAAACCAGCTCGTATCCTTGAAAACAGTGAGAGAAGAACTCGAAACAAGGTTATCAGATTTTGCAAAGTTCAGTGAACTCATCACTCAAAAGAAGAAGCTACATGGGAAAGGGAAGATGAGTTGAAGGTCGCACACCTGCACCTCTTCGCCAGCACCTCCAAATCTCAGGGTCGAGACACCGTTTCAAAATCAGTAAAATAATTCCACAAAAAGAATTGGAATTTTGGAATTAATCTGGAGCCAACAAATAATTTTAAAATACAATTAATAAGTGGAGATGGCATGGTAGGATTTTTCTTGGATTCTACATGTTAAAAAAATATTAACAGGATTTTCGAGCAAAATAAATATTTTTAACCAATTAAATGAATTATTTGCAATTAAATTAAGTCCCTAGAATTATTTGCTTATTTTTTCCCTCGGGACGTATGGTTTCCCGCCCAATCCGTACGGGCCACCGCCCATTTCCCGCCCCGTGCGCGCGCCTCCTTCCTCTTGCCCATGGGCCGTGGCCCACGAGCCACCGCCGCCCTTGCCGAAAAGGTCCGTGGCCCTCTCCACTCCCGCGGGCCGCCAACAGTGGGGCCCACCTATCGGGCCCGTCGTCCCCGTGCCCGACCGAGTCGTCGCCACCACGCCGTCGAGCGTCATTCCCGCGATCCGGCCGCCGTCCGCCATCGCCACTAGTATCGCCAAGCAAGCCGGCCCCGTCGCGCGGCCATGGCCGGCCAAGCCGAGCGCCACCACCGCCGTTCGCGCAAACCTAAACCTAGCCATCGCTCGGTCGCCCGATCTACCGTGCGGTAGATCGGAGCCGTCCGATCCCGCCGGCCCACATAACCGTTGCGATGGCGCCACGTGGCACGCCGCCGCCACCGCCATCCGTGGACTCGGTCCACCATAGACCGAGCCTGTGAGCCACTTGCGTTAGCCCTAGCTAACATCAGCCCCCGCGTCAGCTGCCAACGTCAGCGTTGCACAATGCTGACGTCACCCTACCTGACCCTACGCCAGCGCTTGTGTCAGCAGGGACTTAATTGCACAATAAATTAAGTTAGTGTTAACGACCAAATTTGGTAAGCCAATTATCAAATTTGGAACTAAAGCTGAAATGGATTCGGAGGAGAACGTAATTGTTGGAAACAGAGTGCACACCAAGTCACAAGCCGAATCGGCTGAGGCGTTCATTGGCTGGGACCGAATAAGATAAGGATAGCCGATGTAGCCGTTTCTAGTGTGATAACATTGGAATAATCTTCGGATTCGTTTGAAGTGCTTCATGAAGATTGCCATACATGGATAGAGTCCAGGAAAGGCAATTGTATCTATTAATTAGATTATTTTAAATAGTTTACTTCTAGATAATGTCGGTAAGAGTTTGTTTTAGGCAATTATCTGTAATGTGAATTGTAATAGAGATTGGAATCGTGTCCGAGTAGGACATATCTTCTATCTGGGTATGAATACGACCCAGGGCCTTGTAATTTAATAACAATCAATTCAATACAACTTTCGGCGCATCGCCACCCTTTTCCTTTTAGTTATTTTGATGAGCTCTTGCTTCTAGTTGGGATGCATCGAGTTTGATCTCCAGTTATCATATACGCTATATAACCTAGATCGATAATGCGATCTAACCCTAATCGGCTAGTCTCTGTTAATAGATAACAACCGATAGGGTTAGATATTATCGTTGATTTGGACTATATAGTGTATCCACCATCTCGAAAAGGTTTTCTTAGATTTGCTTAGATCTTATGCTTCTTTCTATGTTTAATGTTGCATCGGTTGAGTCTGACCTATTAAGCAATATTTAGAATCATAATATCTATCTTGTTTTGAGCCGATCTTACTTGTTTTAGCTATCCCATTTATTTTATGTTTACTTGATATGTTAAAACTGTCCTTTATATTATGACCTCACTGTAATTAAATATGTTAAGCTTGCTATCGATCTGTTAGGTTATCTTAAAACTTTATCGGTTCCAGTTTAATGTATTTAATCTATAATTATATCTTAGTATAAAATGGTATCGGGGTACTAGCCGATACACATTAAATCTATGACATCGGCTATGCTATAAATATATATAATCTATATATTAAGGTACTTTTAGACATAAGTGATTTATACTGTCTTGGTACGCTACCGATCTATCCCAATCACTTAGTTTAAACGTATTTTGATATTGAGATTATATATTATGAATATTTATAGTCAATCGATTAGATTTAATTTCCCCTGGCCGATTCAATGTATGCTGCATTGGCTTAACACAGAATGATACGTCATCGACCACCAGCCGATTGACTATCGTTTACAGACTAACGCTTGTTTTCTTTCTTTGTTTGTTGTTGGTTGCAGGATCAAACCAACTGGCATGCCTACGAAACTAAAAGCAATAACTTTGGACGTGCACTAGAGTAAAGCAAATCTCTCAGGCCAGCTCGTGATTTTCCAAGTCAACACACGATTTGGGATCAACACGCTTTTGGCATACCCAGTGGGACCCAATTACAAGGAAAGCACCATGGTGGACATCAAGACATCCGATGTTGTCCAGGAGAACATCATTCCTGTGACCATGGATAAGCTGATGTCGGAGCATAACGCTGAACTTGAGGAGATCATTAATAAATTGCAGACACAATTCTGTCACTCCTTTGTCCCAACTTGGTCAGGAAGGGTCATCTAGAGATGACAAGCCTGAGTCAAGTGCCAAATGACGAGCTTGACTCAAGTACTGGCAAGAGTGGAAAACTTCAGGATGCCAACCAGGAGGAAGGTCTAGAGTTGAATAATCTGCAGGACAGAATCAATTACACTGTGCACCACGCTCTGATCAACCAATCGGGGATTCTTGTTAACACCTTGAATAACATGATCGGCTCGGTGGTTGATGCTAAGATTGCTGAACATCAAGTCAAGGGGCCAATATTCCTTCCTAGGGGCAAATTTCCTCCATATAGGACTCTAGCTATCGATGGGGTGCAACCTGTCTCAGGCATAGCACCAGGACAGCCGATGGCATCAGCATCAGCACCCGGAAAGACGATCATATCATCATCCGCACCAAAATAGCCAGTGTTCAATCCTATGCTTCTGGTTAAACAGCAACCTCAGCACGGGGGACACAACATTCATCAAGTTTCTCAAGAACAGCTTGCTGCCATGTTCAGGACAAGCCAGCCGATTGTCGAGCCAAATCAGCAGACACCGATCCAACATGCTTTCGGCACTCAGCACCAGCCGATCGGCTCCCAGCTTGTTCCTGATCAACAGCCTCCCATGAAGCATCAATCTCCTCAGCATCACATGGGGGCATTATCAATTCCCTCTATCAGCCCCATTCACCTCAGGCACCGTATCGGCAAGGGGGACCACCTCAGCCCCAGTACCTGCCTCAACTTGATCAATTCGTCCCGATGCAGCAGCAGGTGCAAGGAGCACAGCAGCAGAAGCCTTGGGAAGACATGATTGCAGATGTGATGAGGAAACAATATGTCCTAAAGCCCAAGGACATAGGCAACTTGTATCGGTACCCATATCCAGAATACTTTGAGAGGGTTCCATTGCCTAACCGATACAAAGTGCCAGACTTCTCCAAATTCTCAGAGCAGGACAATGTCTCTACATATGAACATTGATTTTTAGCTCAATGTGGTGAGGCATCGGCTACTGACGCCCTAAGGTTTAGATTATTCCCTCTCTCTCTGTCCGTATCGGCTTTTACGTGGTTTTCTTCTCTACCTTACAATTCTATGCAAAGCTGGGCCGATCTAGAGAAACAGTTTCACATATACTTTTACAGCGGTGTTCACGAGATAAAACTGTCCGATTTGATAGCTATCAGGCAGAAACATGATGAATCTGTCCAAGACTACATCCAAAGATTCAGGGACACGAGGAACATATCCTATAGCCTGGTTCTGTCAGACTCCCAGCTAGCCTATCTTGCTTTCCAAGGCCTGTTGACACCGATAAGGGAAAAGTTTTCGGCTCAGGACTTTGAAACTTTTGCTCACTTGGCCCAGAAAGTAACAGCACATGAACAAATATTCCAAGAGGCCAAGAAAGCTTCCAAGAAGGTTAGGCATGTTGCATACGCCTCTGAGTCGGAAGAGGAAAGTGACTCCGTAGTGGCAGCAGCCGATTGGGCTAGGAACAAGAAAGTTGTCACGTGTGAGTGGGTGAAAAATTCTGCTGAGGAAGAAAAGTACGATTTTGATATCACCAAGGCTAATAAATTTTTGATCTGCTGCTTTGGGAGATGCAAATTCAGCTTCTGTGGAGATTATGGCAATCGGATACCCTCATGGCAAGCATGTCCGACTAGTAATAGGGATAGGTTACGCCTAGGGATTATGTAAACCGACTATGACTTGGGTGTTACGTTGCCGATCAGATAAGGCAACGGCTCATAGTCATAGTTTGGTCAGATTGAGAAACCGACTTCGAGTATGATAGGGTTTCCGATTTATAAGCCCACCTCCAAGACTATATAAGGAGGGCAGAGGCGTCCCCTGAGACATATGCAACATATGAGCAATAGATTTGATAGGTCATACACGAGATCGTGAGATCAATATACACTCGGCGGATCGAACCCCGAAACAGGAGTAGGGTATTACCTCACGAGAGGGCCTGAACCTGTCTAAACCCTTGTTTTCCATCTAACCCATTGTGCTTTGTGATCTTGACTGCACCCCCCCAAATTTCTATTGCCGAAACCAAGTTTCGATAGTTGGCGCACCAGGTAGGGGCCCGAGCGTCAAGATTTCTTCTTCATCTCGCCGACAAGCGCGATGGGATCTTTACCAGGCGTCAACGACTTCGTCGCCAAAAGATTCGACAAGCTCTCCTTCCCCGACTCAGATTCGGACCAGTCGGGAGGGGGAACCCGCTCGGCGCCGTTCGGATTACCAAACGACGCTGAGATCTACTGCATCATTTTGACTTCCGAGCTGGAATCCATACACTTGGAAGGAGGAATCCACTCGGCGCCGTTTGGATTGCAAAACGCTGCTGAGACCTACCGCAACTTCTTAACCTCTGAGTTGGGATCTATCCAGTCGGGAGGCGAAACCCACTCGGTGACCGATTGGGTTACCAAACGTCGCTAAGATATATTCCAATCTCCTTTCTTCTGAGTCAAAATCGACTCACTCAGAAGAACCGTCGTCATCAAGCTATGACACGGACTGGCACGATCCAGATTCAAGCGATCGGGGCTCAAGGGAAGTCGCCGTCATCCTCCAACTGTTTGGGTCATGCTCATCCACGGAGCTTGATGAATACCTCCCCTCTTCAGACTTCGACGACCTCTATGGCATCTCCAGGGATGAGCCAACGACTCTAACTTCGACAAGGATTACGAGTCAAAGTACATCGACACCCTCATGCCTGAGCTGGCCGTGACCGACTCGGCCATGGCCCGCAGAATCGCGGAAGAAGAACAAGGCAGGCTTGAGCAGGAGCGCAAGCTGGCGGAGGAGGAGAATAGACACAAGGAAGAAGCCGACAGGAGGAAGCAAGACCTGAGGGCAACTGGGCGATCCGCTTGCGAGGCTATACTCCAGACATGAGTCGACAACACGAACATCTTCTAGACGCCTCAACAGAACGCCGTTGCCATCCTCACCCTCCTCGACACTGTTATCGAAGCGGCTCCTGCTACGGTAACACCAATCTTGGACAAGATCAAGACCGTCATCGCGGCTACAGCCAATTGCTCTCCCTCCACCTCAGCACGAAGGCCGACTAAGTCTGTCGCTGAAACACCCGACGGAAGCCGACCTTCGCCGCTATGATCAAAGGACTATAGGAGGCCCGAGCAAACCAAGACGGCCACTAGGTCAAGAGACCCGCGCCACGAGACAACACGAAGGCATCACGAGCAATCGGCCGAGTCCCGCAAAAAATGACATGGACAACCACCCGTCCATGACCGGATCCGCCGCAGCTACAACTCCGATTACCGTAGCAGCCTACAAAGAACCCCGTTGAGCGATCTACGGGAAGTCCTTGACCGGCGCTATCAAGAGCGTGAGCAGCGCTCCTACGAAGACCGAAGGAGATCGCCCGATTGCAATGACGACGGAGTGCCCGCGTTCACTCGAGACCTGCACCGAGTGGATTGGTCGAGTGGTTTCAAGCCTACAGGAATTGAGAAGTACGACGGAAAGACCGACCCCGAGTCATGGCTGACCGTGTACACCCTCGCCATTCGCGCAGTAGGAGGAGACAACAAGGCCATGGCCAATTACTTGCCTGTCGTCCTCGCCAGCTTAGCCAGGAACTGGCTCACGAGCTTGCCAAGAGGCTCGATTGGCTCATGGAGTGAGCTCCGGGACCACTTCATCGCCAATTTCCAAGGGACCTTTGAAAGACCTGGGACCCACTTTGATCTCTACAACGTCATCCAGAAGCAAGACGAGCCGCTAAAGTACTACATCCGGCGCTTCTCGAAAAAGCACAACAAGATCCCCAACATCACCGATGACATCATAATTGCCGCCTTCCAGAAGGGAGTCTATGATTAGTTGCTGATCGGAAAATTTGGGCGTAAACCACAGAAGACGGTGAAACAGATGTTCGAGACAGCGAACTCCTACGCCAAATCCAACGACGCGACCAAGGCGACACGACAGGATCGTCACGACAAGAGGGACGACAAGCAGTCGGGAGGCAGCCGCCATCCTAAGAAGGATAATGGCAACAACAATCAGGGCCAGAAAGATTGCAAGCGCCGGCCCGAGGACCTGGTTGCTACAACGTCCAACTCCCAATGCCGTCCCCGGGTCGCGGCCTACGACACGATCATGAACCCTCAGTGCACGCATCACTCAAATCACAAGCATGCGGCCAAGGATTGCTTCATCTACAAGCAGTTCGCTGAGCAATACGCGGCACAACTAAACAAGAAGCCGACTGACGAAGCCAGCCCATCGCAAACCAAGAAGAATAACCCGACTGGCAACTCAGAGCCTTTTCAAGACCTCGTGGGCGAGCTGAATCACATCTCCGGGGGGCCACAGGCTTACGAGTCCAAGAGGAAGCAAAAGCTGACGGACCGCGAGGTCAACGCGGCACAACCCGAAGTCACAATATCTACGATGGTCGGAGGTGGCCATCACGTTTAACTGCTCGGATCATCCTGACCGAGTGGTTCACCCGGGGCGGTATCCCCTGGTACTAGACCCGGTGGTTCGAAACATAAAGCTGAAGCGCGTCCTCATTGATGGGGGCAACGCCCTCAATATTCTGTTCGTCAAGACCCTGGACGAGATGCAGATTCCAAGATCCGAGTTGAAGGCAGGCTTAGCCCCCTTCCACGGAGTTATCCCGGGGCTGTCATCCACGCCACTCGGGCACATCGCCCTTCCAGTCACCTTCGGAGTTCGCGAGAACTTCGGGACGGAGAACATCACCTTCGAGGTGGCCGACTTCGAAATGGCCTACCACGCAATCATTGGAAGGCCTGCGCTCGCCAAGTTCATGGCGATACTACACTACACGTACCTCTGCATGAAGATGCCCGGCCCCAACGGCGTCATCACCCTACGCAACGACGTCAAACAAGCCTTTACTTGCGACAAGGAAAGTTGTGATATGGCCCAATCTCGTGAGAGATCACATGTCCAGGAAGAAATCCGACTGGCTGCATCAACATCCGAAGAGGGTGAAATCCCCACAAAAAGATAGCCAAGTCGGGACAAGGCGACGCCAAAACGAAGAAAATCTCCCTTGATCCATCGGATCCTTCCAAAACTGCTGTAATCGGCTCTGAGCTAGATCCTAAATAGGAAAGCGCGCTCGTCACCTTCCTCCAAAATAATAAAGATATTTTTGCTTGGAAACCATCTGATATTCCTGGAATTCCTAGGGAGGTGATCGAGCACTCTTTACACATCGAAGATGACGCGAAACCTATTAAACAACGATTACGTCGTTTTGCTCAAGATCGAAAAGATGCCATCATGGAAGAACTCACAAAACTCTTAGCCGCCGGGTTCATCAAAGAGGTTTACCATCCTGACTAGCTAGCTAACCCGGTCCTAGTCCGGAAGAAGACAGGGCAATGGCGCATGTGCGTTGACTACACCGATCTCAACAAAGCCTGCCCCAAGGATCCCTTCGGACTGCCTCAAATCGACCAAGTTGTGGATTCAACAGCCGGCTGCCAGCTCTTGAGTTTTCTGGACTGTTACTCTGGCTACCACCAGATCAGCTTGAAGGAATCCGACTGCTTGAAAACATCATTCATCACATCGTTTGGAGCTTACTGCTACAACACGATGCCCTTCGATCTAAAGAACACCGGAGCCACGTACCAACGCATGATCTAGAGATGTTTTCAGACGCAGATCAGGAAAAACATGGAAACTTACGTCGACGATGTCATCATCAAGACCAAGCAAAAGGAAGACCTAATTGCCGACTTAGAAGAAACCTTCGCAAACATTCGGGCCTTCAGAATGAAGTTGAACCCGGAGAAATGCACATTCGGCGTGCCATCAGGCAAACTGCTCTGCTTCATGGTGTCCCATCGTGGCATCGAAGCTAACCTAGAGAAAATCAACGCTATTTTGAATATGAAGCCCTCGAGTAACCGTAAAGATGTCCAAAAGCTCACCGCTGCATGGCAGCGCTAAGCCAATTCATCTCCCGACTCGACGAGCGTGGCATGCCTTTTTTCAGGCTACCGAAGAAAACCGACGACTTCCAATGGACTACGGAAGCCCACAAGGCCTTTGAAGATTTTAAAGAATTTCTCACGACGCCGCCCGTCTTAGCCTCACCTCAGCTTTAGGAACCCCTGTTGTTGTATGTCTCAGCAACTCACCAGGTCGTCAGCACAGTTCTCGTCGTTGAGCGTGAGGAAGAAGGATGAGACCAGAAGATTCAAAGGCCAATCTACTTTGTTAGTGAAATGCTGGCGGGAGCCAACATTCGCTAACCCCAAGTACAAAAATTGTTATATGGTATTCTGATAACCGCAAGGAAATTGGCACACTATTTTCAGGGTCACTCGGTCACCGTCGTCACCTCCTTTCCACTCGGCGATGTCATCCACAACCGGGAGGCGACTGGGCGCATCGCAAAGTGGGCCCTGGAACTAATTCCGCTGGACTTAACTTTCAAGGCGAGGACGTCCATAAAGTCACAAGCCCTGGCGGATTTCCTGGCCGAGTGGACCGAACAACAAGAAGATGTTCCTAGGGAGGACCTACAATACTGGACCAAGCACTTTGACGGATCCAAAGAGGATCACTGGCTTGGGAGCGGAGTCTTGCTGATCTCCCCAACTGGAGAAAGGCTGCGATATGTCCTTCATATCCATTTCCCCGCCTCACACAATGTCGCCGAATACGAAGCCCTGCTGCATGGCCTACGACTGGCTGTTTCACTCGGGATACGATGGCTGGTTGTGAAAGGAGATTCCCGACGGGTTGTCAACCAAGTAAAGAAAGACTGGTCCTATTTGAACGACACCATGGAATCTTATCGGCAAGAAGTTCGCAAACTTGAAGACAGGTTTGACGGACTGGAGCTATCCCATGTCGTGAGACATAACAATGAGGCAGCTGACGAGTTGGCGCAGTTTGGGTCCAAGCGAGAAGCCGCTCCAACAGACGTTTTCGTAGAGCATCTCTATGAGCCGACTGTCGTAGCAAAACCAACTCCCAATGAGCAAGCTGCAAACCAAGTCGCCATGCTCGACGCCGACTGGAGGACACCGCTCATCAAATTTTTAACTCAGCAAGAGCTGCCGGAAGACCGGGATGAGGCGGAGCGAGTCCGACGTCGTTATCAGAGCTATGTCATGGTTGACTCCAAATTATACAAGAGAAGCCCTTTTGGAGTCCTAATGAGATGTATCACGCCTGAGGAAGGACGACAACTACTCCAAGATATCCACTTGGGTGTATGCGGAAGGCACGCGGCGGCACGCACCTTTGTAGGCAAAGCCTATAGGCAATGCTTCTTCTGGCTTACGGCGGTCTCTGACGATGACAAAGTGGTTCGCACATGTGAAGGTTGCCAGTTCTTTGCTCAGCAGAGCCATGTTTCAGCCTAAGAGCTACAAATGATTCCATTATCTTGGCCGTTCGCGGTATGGGGCTTGGATATGGTCGGCCCTTTCAAGAAGGCTCCAGGAGGATTCACACATCTATTCGTCGCAATCGATAAGTTTTCCAAGTGGATTGAGGCTAAGCCAATTGCTACGATCACCGCTGACAAGGCACGAGACTTCATCCTCAACATCGTGCACTGGTTTGGTGTCCCAAACAGAATTATAACAGACAATGGAACTCAATTCACTGGGGCATTTTCAAGGAATTCTGTGAAGACTTTGGCATCAAAATCTACTACGCATCAGTCGCACATCCTAAAAGCAATGGACAGGTTGAGCGCGCCAATGGCATGGTTCTTCAAGGCATCAAAGCCCGAGTGTTCGACAGGCTAAATCATTATGCCGGCAAATGGGTTCAATAGCTGCCCTCGGTTTTATGGTCTCTACGGACTACGCCTAGTCAGGCTACCGGCCAAACTCCTTTCTTCCTGGTTTACGGGGCAGAAGCCATGTTGCCGAATGAAATGGAGTATGAATCTCTTCGAGTCTGCAGTTTCAACGACGAGCGCTACGATCTAGACCGAGTGGATGACCTGACTCGACTGGAAGAGGCCAGTGAGGCAGCCTTGGTCCAGTCGGCAAGATACCTTCAAGGACTTCGACGATACCATAGTTGCAATGTTCGGGCACGAGCCTTCATTGTCGGCGATTTGGTTCTTCACAAGATTCAGACTACCAAGGACCGTCACAAATTATCTCCACTATGGGAAGGACCATACATAATCGCTGAGGTGACTCGGCCAGGAGCATATCGACTAGAGGGTGAAGATGGATCCATGGTGGAGAAGTCCTGGAATATCGAACATCTTCGACGATATTATGCTTAAACGCTTTAAGTTTCATGTTATTCTCGACTGCCAACCTCAAGCAAGATGACTTCTTGAGTTGACAGTCTGGAGCTGCACATATGTCAATAAAGCATGGTTTTCTTCGACAACTTGTGTATATTTGGATTATCATTGTTCAATGTTTTGATTCGAGTTCAATAGATAAGGACTGAGAATTTTTTGATGACCTAATCAAGCTTAGGCTTGGTGACAGTCGGATGAAAATCACTTAAGAAATCTTCTACAAAGAGTCGAGTCAAGGCGTTAACATAAATAAGCCAGATATCTACAAGTTCACATCAGAGTTTATAAACAACATTCACAAAGCCATCAAGAACGAAAGTTGTTAACTACATCAGCAGCTACCTTTTTAACCGATTCCTGTGCTTCACTAATCAACTCTAAGGCCTGCTCATCCGAAGTGCAATCGGCGAAGTCTTCCCTGACTGAGTCAACATCTATCCGAGGATAGAGTGACTTGGCCTGTGCAAGAGCAAAGCCTGCTCCCATGGTGGCCGCTTCTGAGATGTTGGTTATGTACTGATCCGAGGCTCTCCTGAGTTTGTCAAATACCTCGACGGCATCTAGTGAGCTGGTCCCGAGCCCATGCTGGAACAGCGACAACAGGATCGGTGTGGCTGCATTGGCAATATCGTCCCTTACGCTTTCGGCTCTTCGAACCCTTTCGACGAAGACATCAAATTGTGCTTGGGTTTTGACTTTATAAGCTGCAAGAGACATATGATTACGCAGACACTCGAAGATGAAGCAAAATGAAGAATGCTATCTTAAGAGAATTTACCTTCAACATCAGATTCCAGCTCGGCTTTGTTAGTGTTAGCTTCTTCTAGCTGGGTCTGGAGTGTATGGACTTCTGACGAGTTCTCTGCAACAAAGAATTTCCTAACGTCAAGATCAACACAGACTACAAATAGAGGCATAAAGAGATCGAGAAGATTAAACTTACTCCTGACTGAACCCCGGAGGTCGAGGTTCTCTTCCCGGAGCGCGGCAATATCTCTCCGCAGGGCAGCTTCTCTTGATGCAGCCTCCTCCCGAGTGGCCTTGAGCTCCTGCTGGATATTCTCCAGGGAATTCAAGTGGGGGACCAGTTTCTCAAGGGCATCAGACTTGGCCATGGATCGGCAATATACTCTCTGCACACGAGTTCAGGGTTAGTCGACTAAAAGAAACCATAAGGCTATTATAGAGAAGATCGATGCTTACATTGAGCAGCCGGGTAGCTTCATTCAGGCTGTCCACAAGCATGTCTCTTTCTTTGTTTTCTTTCTGCTTGTTCAAGACGATGCCCTACTTCAAGCCCTCGGAGTCGCGCCACCCTATTTTAATTGGAGGGATCCAGGTTTCTGAAGATGGCAACATGGGGATCCCCTCTTCCTTGGCTGATCGATTTGAAGAAGACAAATGAAGACAAAGGAAAGACAGATTGAAGACTAAAGTCAGAAGACTCCTTTAGAGCTTACCAGCATCAGTGGCCGTACCCTCGACTGGGACCTCCCAGCTGTCTTTTTCTTGGTTCGCAACCCGACTAGCTCTCAGTCGGGGCGCCTCGAGCGGCAGTCGGGACCTCTTCTTTCGCTGACTGGTTTCCAGTAGAGTTCTCCTGGCTGGCAGTGAGGGGCTCCTCCCTCAAGATCTTCACTAGGAGATGGGGGCTTCTCACTCGGAGCGCTCTCACTCGGGAAAGGGCCCCGAGTTTCTTGTTATGCAGGCTTTGTCACTTCAGCCACTGCAGATGGCTTTGGGCCCTCACTCTGCCCAGTGGGATCTATGTTTTGAGGCCTCGTGCAAGAAAAAGATGGGAACAATCGGGACAAAGGCAGAAAGGTTTTCAACAAGGACATGATTTCAGTTATGAGACATACCTGGTTGATCGGCGAATCTTAGGTGCGGATTTGGGGGATGGCCTCGGAGGCGTCACTTTAGCTTGAGGAGCTAGGACATCATCGTCCGAGTCATCAATCACTAGCCTCCTTTTACTCGCCCGCTTGCTGATATCCTCGTCGCCAGCAGCCCTCTTGTCGACCGGATCACTCCTGATCTTGACGTCGCCGGCTGGCTTCTTAGCAGGCCGAGCTGGCGCATCGTCATGATGCACCTTGTACGGCTTTGAGATGATAAAAGCATTTTCCTGCAAGGAAGATTTTATGTACACTGAGAGGTGCAATATTAAGATTAAGAGACATTAAAGAAGTTAAGTCAGCTTACCGGAGGATGAGGACGGTACAAGCTGAAAGGGAGAACAGGCAACATGAGGCTCCGTTCGACTGTGATCCCAGAAGAAAAGATCTTGTACATACGAGTCTTCAGGGTCTTGTAGCTCAAGGAATCGCGGTCTTCCCGATTGGGATCCTTTTCACCCTCATACTCACATGTGGGCTTGGATCATTCTTTAATGGGCACTGGTCGGTTCTTGATGAAGTGCCGAGTGATCTGTTCTCCCCGAAGACCTTTTTTCTTCATCTCCAGGATATTGGCCAAGAGCTTGTTGGCTTCATCCCAGTCTTGGGCCACCGGGACAGTGCTCCATTTAGGCCTTGGAACAGGTGGAAGGCCGACAAAGTTGGGCAAGCTGGGTTCGAGATTTGAGATATAGAACCAGTTCACGTGCCAGCCTTTGTTAGAAGATTTCAAGGGAAGAGAGAAATAATCTTTGCGAAGAGTTCTGCGGAGTAGAAAGCCGGCCCCACCAACGACACAGGGCTCATCCTTGTTTGGATGTGGCTTAAGATAAAACATGCGGCGGAAAAGTTGGAAGTGGGGAAGGATGCCAAGAAAAGATTCGCAGACATGGATGAAGAGTGCAATGTCAAGCATGGAGTTGGGATTCAAGTGATAGAGTTGAAGACCATAATACTCGAGAAGGCCCCGAAAGAAATCAGAGGTGGGAAGGCCAAGGTGGAAACAACGATCTCGCGGATGTTTGGAGTGGGGAACTCCTCACCAGCCGCCGGACGCCAGCCGATAATCTCTTTGGGCGGAAGAACTCTGTTCTTCACCATCTCCCGAAGAGTTGATTCCTTGACGTCTGCGGTCGCCCATTGCTCGAAGGGGATTTCCTTCTCTCTCGCCATGGATGCGATTTGGGGAGAATGGATCTCACACGAGAGTTGGAGATTCGACAAGGGGATCTTGGAGGCTGGATGAAGAAGATGGCTTGTGGTGAAATAAGAGCTTCTAGATCGATGGATTTAGGCGCACGCGAGTTTAGGGTTTTCTACGAAGAGCTTGTGAACAGTGCTGTGAAAGAGGAAATTTTTGGAAAGACGAAGTGGCAGGGATGACCTGGAGGCTTCAGACTTGAGGGTTTTTTGCTAAGTCATCTCACGATTGGGCCGAGCCCATGAGAGACTTGCGGCCCAGCTAAGGTGTGGCCTAATACGTGTCTTTAGGGACTTAAGTGGATGGACTTAAGCAGATTTGCCCTGGCAATATGCACGTGTCACAGAGCCCAATACCTTTAAAATCCTTTCATACCGCGGTTTGCACAACTTCATGAGAAGTTGGCACGATGCAATTTGAAAGGTGACAACAATTAAGCTTTTCATGGCTGTCCTAATGACAGGGACTGTTTGGTTTTTAAGCATTTGATTAAATTATATCAATGCTATTTTTCCACCTTGGTGAAGATCTTTTTAGATTAAGACTAATATTATGGCAGGAGCTATTTAATATTTTGGTCGTATTTTTCAGATGACTGAAAAATTTGTCCCGAGATGACTCGAGCAAACCAACTCGGATGAGCATGAGCTTGCTGAGTGAATTGATTTCTTACCCATGAGGGCTAATTAAATTATTTGTTTCGAGACGATTCGGGCAAATTTACTCGGATAAACATGAGTTTGCCGAGTGATGTGTTATTTGATTTTTTATGATTGCTTTAGCTTGAGCTAAGCATTTATGTGAGTATGATTTTTTATAGTTCTTGACTATATACTTAGTCTGTTTTTGACTAACCACATAGTCGGGGCCTACACCTAATTAGGTGCATCAGGAGATGCACCTAGATATTTATTTTTGAGAATTTTTTGAGGTATTTTTCAGCCCTTCACAGTCTTCTTATCGGATGATGAAGAGCTCAGGAGATTCAGGCAGAGATAATGAAGCCATTCGGAAATAAAACCACTCGGCCGAAGGAGCAGTCGGCCGTGTGTTATTCCGAGTTGAGGCAAAGTTATCTCGTCGACTGCGAAGGACTCAGGGGCTACTGTGGAGATTATGGCAATCGGATACCCTCATGGCAAGCCTGTCCGACTAGTAATAGGGATAGGTTACGCCTAGAGATTATGTAAACCGGCTATGACTTGGGTGTT
This sequence comes from Oryza australiensis, assembly GCA_019925245.2. Lineage (NCBI taxonomy): Eukaryota > Viridiplantae > Streptophyta > Magnoliopsida > Poales > Poaceae > Oryza > Oryza australiensis. The sequence continues at coordinate 128,826 of JAIFGZ020000819.1, forward strand.
ACGTTGCCGATCAGATAAGGCAACAGCTCATAGTCATAGTTTGGTAAGATTGAGGAAACTGACTTAGAGTATGATTGGGTTTCCGATTTATAAGCCCATCCTCCAAGACTATATAAGGAGGGCAGAGGCGTCCCCTGAGACATATGCAACATATGAGCAATAGATTTGATAGGTGATACACGAGATCATGAGATCAATATACACTCGGTGGATCGAATCCCCGAAACAGGAGTAGGGTATTACCTCACGAGAGGGCCTGAACCTGTCTAAACCCTTGTTTTCCATCTAACCATTGTGCTTGGCGATCTTGACTGCACCCCCAAATTTCTATTGCCGAAACCAAGTTTTGACAGCTTCCAACCGGTCATGTGATTCCATCGGCTGAGGAATTAAAGAAGATGAAGTATTGCAAGTGGCACAACACTGGATCTCAAAGTATCAATGACTGCAAAGTTTTTAGACAACAGATCCAATTGGCTATCGAATCAGGAAAAATCAAATTTGAAGACTCGAAGAAGCCGATGAATATTGATGGCAATCCCTTTCCTGCCAACATGGTCCACACAATTAGCAGGGCAGCCAATGAGAGGGACTATCGGTCTACAAAGTATAATTTTGCCAGGGTGATTAACAAATATCAGACGAGACATGATCGGCAGGAAGTGGACTATTGTGAAGAAGACGATGGCTTTGATCCCCACTAGAGCTGTGAATTTTTTAGATTTTGCTGGAACGAAGGAATGAGGCTGTCATCAATAGAAAACTGTCTAGCTTGCAACAATTATGATGGCAACTACGCTGGAGAGTCTAGCCGATCTCGTCCTGAGGGAAAACGGCTGCAACAAAGGAAACTTTCTGTTCACCAGAGGTTGGGTCCGATTCATCAAGATTTTCTGCAGGACTCTGATGAAGATGAAGATGAGACCATGAACCCACAATGGTGCCCTTCTAATACTTTCATGAAGAGTCAGAAAAAGGAGGGTACAGAGGATGAAGAGCAGGGGTCGGCTCTAGGAAGTTCAAGCCAAGATCGATCATCGGCTGAGGAAGAAGAACCAAGGACGCCCAAAGAAAGAGTGGCGTGTCAAGAGCCAGGTGCTCTCAGCCGATGAGATCAAACCGACAAGGCGAAAAGGTTGGCTAAGGGAAAAGTTGTTGCTTCTGCATCGGTCAGCATGGTGTTTGTACTACCAGCCGAATATGAGGCTAATCAGGCCGATGCAAATCTTGTGGAAGAATCCCTGGCCAAGTTAGTTTTGTTCTTGAAGCAAGCTGGTTTTGAAAAACCAGAGGGGACAGGGCATCGGCATCTTAAGCCACTATATGTCAAAGGGTTTGTCAATGGCAAGCCGATGTCCAAGATGTTGGTTGATTGGGGAGCTGCCATGAAATTAATGTCGTATTATACTTTCAAGAAGTTGGGCAAGAATTCTAACGACCTCATCAAGACCAACATGGTTTTGAAAGACTTTGGAGGCAACCCATCGAAAACCAAAGGGGCTCTAAATGTGGAGCTGACAGTCGGCAACAAGACTGTGCCTACCACCTTTTTTGTCATCGATGGGAAGGGATCATATAGCCTGTTGCTGCGGAGGGACGGGATCCGTGCCAATTGTAGCATTTCTTCTACCATGCACTATAGCTTAATCCAATGGCAAGGTGACAAGGTCGAAATCGTGTCGACTGACAGGTCAGTTAACATTGCCAACGCCGATTTAACCCTTTGGGAGATGGATGGCATTGGTTGATTGTCTGGCAAGGTTTGGGAAGCCGATTATCTAAAGTGTCCGATTCTGAAATACAACCAATTGAAGATGAAGAGCCCTAACTGCTACTTTGAGGGCGTCATGGAGGGGTCAAGCTTCTACACAAAGGACACTGTAGATGATCTCGATGGCAAGCTGGGACAAGGCTTTATGTCGGCCGATGATTTAGAAGAGGTTGATATAGGTCCAGGAGATAGGCCTAGGCCCACATACATTAGTAAAAATTTGTCTTCTCAATTTAGAACCAAGCTAATATAACTTTTAAAATAATATAAAGATTGTTTTGCTTGGGAGTATTTTAAGATGCCAAGACTTAGCCGATCGATTGTCGAACATCGGCTCCCTATCAAACCAGGATATCGGCAGTACGAACAACCGCCTAGAAGATTTAAAGTCGATATGTATGATGCTGTTATGGCCGAAATGACTCGATTATATGATGCTGGTTTTATTCGGCCATGCCGATACGCAGAGTGGGTTTCTAACATAGATCCAGTCATCAAGAAAAATGGTAAACGTAGGGTGTGTATTGATTTTCGAGACTTAAATAAAGCTTACCCTAAGGATGAGTACCCCATGCCGATTGCTGATTTGTTGGTTGATGATGCTTCAGGGCATAAAATCATAAGTTTTACGGATGGTAATGCTGGATATAATCAAATTTTTTTGGCTGAGGAAGACATTCATAAGACTGCTTTTAGATGTCCTGGTGCAATCAGCTTGTATGAGTGGGTCATCATGACTCTTGGTTTGAAAAATGCTAGAGCTACGTATCAAAGAGCCATGAATTATATTTTTCACGATCTGATCGGCTTATTGGTTGAAATCTATATTGATGATGTTGTGGTGAAGTCAGGAGAGGTTGAAGACCACATAGCCAATTTGAGGAAAGTTTTAGAAAGAACAAGGAAATATGGCTTGAAAATGAATCCTACAAAATGTGCTTTTGGCATATCGGCTGGATAGTTTTTGGGCTTTCTTGTTCATGAGAGGGGGATCGAAGTGATGCAACGGAGCATTAATGCAATCAAGAATATCCAACCTCCACAAGGCAAGCAACAGTTACAATCGCTGATCAACAAGGTAAATTTCATCAGAAGGTTTATTGCCAATTTATCTTAGAAGATGGGCCCTTTACACCTTTACTTAGGTTGAAAGCCGATCAGGAATTTACTTGGGGAGCAGAGCAACAAAAGGCTTTGGACAATATTAAAGATTATCTGAGTTTCCCTCCAGTTCTGATTCCTCTATAGAAGGGAGTGTCTTTCAAGTTGTACTTGTCAGCCGACTAGATGTCAATCGTCTCGATCTTGATCCAAGAGTTTGAGGGCAAGGAAAGAGAAATATTTTATCTAAGCAAAAGGCTTCTCGATGCAGAAACAAGGTTGCGCTTGTGCTTGTGGAAAAGTTGCGCTTGTGCTTGTATTTCTCTTGCATGAAGTTGAGACATTATCTGTTATCCAATGAGTGCACCATAGTTTGCAAAGCTGATGTTGTCAATTACATGCTATTGGCTCTAGTGCTGAAAGGGCGAGTTGGGAAATGGATCTATGCCTTAACAGAGTTTGATCTTAGGTATGAGTCACCCAAAGCAGTCAAAGGACAAGCCATAGCTGATTTCATTGTTGAGCATCGTGACGACTCAATCGGCTTGGTTGATATAGTGCCCTGGACTTTGTTCTTTGATGGATCAGTTTGTACCCATGACTGTGGCATCGGCTTGGTCATCATATCACCTAGGGGGTAAGTTTTGAGTTTGCCTATACTTTTAAGCCCTATGCTACAAATAATCAAGCTAAGAATGAGGCAGTTCTTAAAGGATTGCAACTCTTGAAGGAAGTTGAAGTCGATGCTGTGGAAATCATGGGTGATTCTTTGTTGGTCATCAATCAATTAGCTGGAGAGTATGAGTGCAAGAATGATGCATTGATGATCTACTATGAAAAGTGCCGAGAATTGATGAAAAGTTTTCGGCTAGTAACTTTGACACATATTCCTCAAGAGCAAAATGTTGAAGCCAATGATTTGGCTCAGGGGGCATCGGGATACAAGCCGATGGTCAAGGACATCGAGGTAGAGATTGCTACAATCTCAGCCGATGATTGGAGGTATGATGTTTTCAATTATTTGAAGAATCCTTCTCAATCGGCTTCGAGGAAATTGTGTTACAAAGCTTTAAGATATGTTTTGCTGGACGACGAGCTATATTATCAGATGATTGATGGGGTATTGCTGAAATGTTTGAGTGCCGATCAAGGCAAGGTTGTGATCGGCGAAGTACATGAAGGCATATGCGGTACTCGTCAATCGGCTCACAAGATGAAATGACTACTTTGATGAGCTGGGTATTTTTGGCCAACGATGTTGGAAGATTGCTTTAGATATTATAATTGTTGTTAAGATTGTCAAAACTTTGGGGCAATTCAAAGAGCACAAGCGTCAGCTATAAATCCCATAATCAAGCCATGGCCGTTCAGAGGTTGGGGAATTGACATGATCGGCCAGATTAATCCACCCTCGAGCAAAAGGACATAAGTTCATATTGGTGGCAACCGATTATTTTACGAAGTGGGTGAAGGCAATCCCGTTGAAGAAGGTTGATTCTGGGGATGGGATACAGTTCGTTAAAGAGCACATTATCTACCGATTCGGTGTCCCTCAGACGATTACAACCGATCAAGGGTCTATTTTTGTATCTCATGAGTTTGTCCAGTTTGCAGAGAGCATGGGGATCAAGTTGTTGAATTCTTCACCATATTATGCACAGGCCAAGGACAAGCGGAAGCACCAATAAAAGTTTGATCAAGTTGATAAAGAGGAAGATCTCTGAATTTACAAAGCAATGGCATAGCAGATTGGCCGAAGCATTATGGTCCAATCGGATGGCTTGTCATGGGTCGATCCAAGTTCCTCCTTACAAGCTAGTTAATGGGCATGAAGCCATGTTGCCATGGGATAGTGTCATCGGCTCAAGAAGGATTGATTTACGAGATGAGTTGACAGCCGATGACTATCACAATCTCATGGTAGATGAATCGAAAGACTTTGTTCAATCTAGGATGCGTGCATTGGAAAAGGTGACAACGGATAAGGAGAGAATCGCTCGTCATTACAACAAGAAGGTTGTGCCAAAATCTTTTTCAGAAGGAGAGTTGGTTTGGAAGTTGATCTTGCCGATTGGGACTCGAGATAATAAATTCGGCAAGTGGTCACAAAATTAGGAAGGGCCTTTATGAATCTACAAGTCTGTTTCTAAAGGAGCTTACATGTTGCAAGGGCTTGATGGAGAAGTTTTTGAAAGGGCTCTCAATGGAAAGTATTTGAAAAAATATTATCCAAGTGTTTGGATCAATTCGTGATTCGGCTATGTTATGTTGATACATGGTAGCCAATGTGTTTACATCGCCTTTAGATGGCCGATATAAGTTATATCGCCCTTAGTCTTTTCAAATCTATCATAATCGGATGTGCCCTACCGATATGTGATGGCCGATATAAGTTATATCGCCCTTAGTCTTATTATTCTTATCATAATCGGTTGTGCTTTTGCCGCTATATGATGGCCGATTTAGTGTGATATTGTCCTCAATAAGGCCATAATTTTATCAATGATCGATTGACTTCTTAAAATTAGGGGGGCATATATAAACACAAAAAGTGAACTCAAATGGACTTCAAAATATTTGTGGACTTCGAAAGTTTTCAATGCATGAGAAATTGCAAGAATCGGCAGATATTATATTACAAGAAACATTGCAAGAGTTCACAAAAGTTTGTAAGGATCAATACAAGGGGCTATATTGCAGAAATTTACAAGATTCAACACAAAAGTTCATAAGTCTTCAAGTCCTAGTTCTATTACAATCGGCTTATGCAGACAGCATTTCATTGATTGCCGATATCGCTCTTCGCAGAATTTGATCAATGTCTTCAATGGATTTGGCGTCGGCTTCAATGGATTTGACGAACGGCGGCCGATCTCAAGTCGTGACCAGAAGGAAAAAGCTAGAGAAGACTAAGGCGAAGCTACGGTGGTCTTCTCGTCTACTGCCATCACCGAAAACGTCGTCGTCGATGGTACGGGCAGCACCATGGTTCGGGTGGATGTTGCATGTGCGTTTTAGCCCTAGTTCTGGTCGTGCATGTGCAATGTATAGCTTTTAGAGGTCACTGGGGAGCTTACCGAGCGAAGGCTAGGCTCTGGCAAGGTCCAGTTGTCGGTGGCACCGTGCGGAGCTTCGAGACGGCGGCGCTGTTTCCTCGGGCGAATGTCATCGAGGTTCCTCGGCTCTCAGCTGTTCATAGGGGGAGCTGGCATTTACTTAGCATTGCACAAGGATGCTATCAACAGATGGAATCATGCCGAAGCTCACCAGAGAAGGAGGAAGAGAGGAATGGCGTCGACGGCCGGAGTTCAGGAAGAAGAAGGGGATTTCCTCCACAGGGCACTTCGCGGTGATTTCCTTTGATTTCAACCATTGTCAGGCCTCCGGTAAAATGTTGGCGAGAGAGTTTGGCCAATGGCTCATCGTGGAAGGTTGTCGACGTGCGGGTGTGCTATGGCGGTTGGCTCAGAGCGCGTCCAAGATCCGAAGTGGCGTGGTCGTATTCTCGGCGGTCGGCTTCACCAAATGCGATGATTTCGGTGGCATTAGAGAGGGGATTGAGCGGAGATGCGGGAACATATATTGGGCAAGAGCGAAGCTCACCGGGCGTCAATGGCGACGAGGGCCCCGCTTGTCGGTAGCAAAATACTTTTGGTTGTTCCCATCGCTCTCAAGGTGCGTGGTCTCAGTTTCTCCGTGAAATGGGGCAAGAGTGAGAGAAAGGGAAGGATTGTCGGCCGGTCGGGTTTAAATATGGTCGTCGGCGAGGAAGGGGATGAGGGGGTGCTCGCCGCTACAGTCGACGCGTGCGCCCTTGCGTGGCGCGCGGGTTCTGGCATGTGGGTCTGCGGAGAGAACAATGTGTGATTGATAAAGGGGTCCCACCATGCGCCTTGGCCCACATGGCAGTATAAAGAGTGAGAGGGACGAAGGAGAGGCTGGATTTTTCCGAGATCAGTGGTGAGATTACAACTTTGGGCTCCGGTTAAATACATTTACAGACCGATTGTGAGGCGGTGCCCAATGGCAAAGTTGTAAAGCATGACATGAACTATAATACTGCCAAATTTCACCGCCTGAAGATAACTGGTTTAATTATGGTGTTAATTCAAAGATGGCTCCAGAGCTCAGTTTGTCAGCATTAAACCTTGGAAAAATTTTGTAGGTTTAAGTCTAGATATTTGATTTAACCCATTCTTCTAACTTCATAATGTGTTCCTAAATCTTTTAGGTGGTTGTTCAATGTCGCTAATATGCATATGCAAGTTTTTCTTATATGCAAAGAAATCAACTAGCCATATTTTTTCTAGGGAAACTTTGGTTCCTAGTTACATTACACTTTACTCCATGGTCTAACACATACATGATTTGCTGGTATGTTACATCCGACCTATTAAGCAATATTTAGAATCATAATATCTATCTTGTCTTATGATTACTATTACAGATAGTATTGGGGTTTCAGCCGACCTTACCTCTTTTAGCTATTCCGTTTATTTTATGTTTACTTGATAAGTTAAAAGTGTCCTTTATATTAAGATCTCATTGTAATTAAATATGTTAAGTTGGTTATCGATTTGTTAGGTTATCTTAACACTTGACCGGTTCATGTTTAATGTATTTAATCTATAATGATATCTTAGTATAAAGTGATATCGGGGTACTAGCCGAGACACATTATATCTATGGCATCGGCTATGCCATAAATATATATAATCTGTACTTTTAGACATAAGTGATTTATACTGTCTCGGTACGCTACCGATCTATCCTAATCACTTAGTTTAAACGTGTTTTGCTATTTAGATTATATAGTATGAATATTTATAGCCGATCGATTAGATTTAGTTTTCCCTAGCTGATCCAGTGCATACCGCATCGGCTTAACACCGAATGATACGTCATCAGCCACCAGCCGATCGGCTATCGTTTACAGACTAACACTTGTTTTCTTTCTTTATTTCTTGTTGGTTGCATAATCAAACCAACTGGCACACCTATGAACCTAAAAGCAATAAATTTGGACCTGCACTAGAGTAAAGCAAATCTCTCACGCCAGCGCATGATTTTCCATGTCAACACACGATTTGGGATCACAGTTAGGCTTTTCTGTTTAGTTTTACAATCGCAATTAAACTTCTAAAATTCATATCTTTTTAATCTGAGCTCCATTTTTTTCCATTAAAATTTAATTAAATCCAAAAAAAATGTCAAGAATCCATTAAAAATAGTTTCTTGTGTTATTTCAGTAGACTTTTAGCATGTTTTGTTGAGTGCTTTGTTTATCGTGTAGATTCCGATAATTCCAGTGATCCTGTTTACTTTGAAGTAGTCGCCGAAGTTCCCCAATCTTCAGAGCAAGGCAAGTCATAATTTACATTGATCATATTGTACCTATTTTATTTAAATATCTCATTTCTCTCAAATATTGCATATGTTTTAGAATGTCATTTCATGGGACTATTATACCTATTGTACTCAGCCATAGGGATTGTTTACCTCCTACCATTGATAACTTGGGTACAATATGATTAGATATTGGTTTACGACATGCTTATCCTGGCTTAGATCAATTAGCTCGCTTAAGGGAATCACACTAATCCAAATATTACAATGGAAATTAACATTCAGGTGTTGTCAAGTATATGATACTATACTAATAAAAATAAAATATGATAATGGTGGGTTGTGAGCACATGGTTTGAGATTTTGTTAGAGTGCTCATGGCAGTTAAGGACCGGTTCTTGGGATACCATGGAAGTATTACCATGCATACCACGAGCCAGCATGGGTAATGGCTGGATCTGTAGTGTAACTGTCTCTAGCTAACGTACCCTAGTGAGGGTGGGCATGATGGAGTGGGGTTGGCCCTGATTTTAAGGGTTGATCGGCTTCCAGATTCACCGCGGCACGTGGGGGGCTGCCCATTGCCATGATGGGAGTGGGGGTGAAATCTTGGTGTGGTACAATTGGTTAGAGGGGGTTATGTTTAGGGTCCTGTTACAGTTCCTTTCTGGGGTATCATGGTGATACACCGGCACGCGGTAACATGTCGTGAGGCTGTGTCTTGTGGGTACAGTTGTACACCTCTCATCAGAGTAAAACTATTCAAATAGCCATGCCTGGGCGATCAACCAGATTCACCATGATTAGTCTCATTTAAGTAAATCATTTGCCTAATAGAACTTGACTAGTATAGATGGATGGTCGGGCCTGTTGCGACGTGGGTTTAATAATGGACAATGTTTATTTAATATTGCTTTATTATTATTACTGTTTTACTACTTTCAACTACTATTATTATTATTTCTGAAATGTTGTTTATGCAAATGAGACCCTATCCTTCCTTGTGAATTATCCTACATCATACCTTCTCTTCCGGTATGACTCGTTGAGTACAGTGGGTAGTACTCAGTCTTGCTTAATTTTCCCCACCAGAGCCAGAGGTTGAAGCAAAGTAAAGTTTCGACGAGGATTAGGCTTGCGTCCGACGTCAAGGTTGTCTGTGCTGTGTTGAAGTTCCGTCGCAAGATTAGAGTTTCAGTTTAGTTAGTCTTTTCTTTTTCACTGCATTATTGTAATGTTTTATGCTGTTTCTCAGAGATGGATTCTGTAATACCAATAATTGTCGATTTGTGTACCTCGGCTGATTCCTGGACGAGGATTAAATGCACAAATTAGCTGCGGAAATTCTGGATTGAATTTCTGGTTGTTACACTATCTCACAAGTTTGAAGCTTTTTGGGCCTTGCGAGATTCTATCACCGTGTTGTGAAGGATTTCAGCACTATTACTGCACCATTGCAAGAGCTTACAAAGAAGGGGGTGCCTTGTGTTTGGGATACGCCACAAGAACTTGCCTTCAACACGTTAAATGATAAGTTGACACATGCACCTCTCCTCCAACTTCCTGATTTTAATAAGACTTTTGCACTTGAATGTCATGCTAGTGGGCTTGGATTGGGTGTTGTTTTATTACAAGAAGGCAAACCTGTTGCATACATTAGTGAGAAGCTGAGTGGGCCAGTTTTGAATTATTTCACTTATGATAAAGAATTATATGCTCTTGTGCATACTTTAGAAACACGACAACATTATTTGTGGCCCAAAGAGTTTGTTATTCATTCTGATCATGAATATTTAAAGCATATTCATAGTCAAGAAAAATTGTACTACATGTCAAAAAGCTAAGTGGCGACTAAATCCACATGGTTTGTATAACCCTTTACCTGTTCCTAGTGCGCCTTGGGAAGATATTTCAATGGATTTTGTGTCAGGCTTGCCTCGTACTCGTAAGGGACGTGATAGTGTTTTTGTGGTTCTGGATATATTCTCTAAGATGTCACATTTCATACCCTATCATAAAATTGATGATGCTACACATATTGCCGATTTGTTCTTTCGTGAAATTGTTCATTTGCATGGTGTGCCAAATATAATTGTTTCATGATGCTAAATTTCTTAGCCATTTTTGGAGAACTTTGTGGGCTAAATTGGGGGCTAAGCTTTTATTTTCTACTACTTATCATCCACAAACTGATGGTCAAACTGAGGTAGTAAATAGAACTCTGTCTACTATGCTTAGGGTTGTTTTGAAGAAAAACATTCGGATGTGGGAGGAACGTTTGCCTCACATTGAGTTGCTTATAATCGTTCATTGCATTCTAATTCCAAGATGTGTCCATTTGAGATTGTTTTTGGCTTTTTGCCTCGTGCTTGGCTTTTTGCCTCGTGCACCAATTGATTTAATGTTTTTACCATCTTCTAAAAAATTGAATTTTGATGCTATGCAATGTGCCAAGCTGATGTTAAAACTGCATGAAACCACTAAAGAAAACATAGAGCGCATGAATGCTAGGTATAAGCTAGCTGATGACAAAGGAAGAATGCAATTGACTTTTGAACCTAGAGATTTAGTTTTGTTGCATTTGAGAAAAGATAGATTTCATACATTGAGAAAGTCTAAGTTAATTCCTAGAGCTGATGGAACTTTCAAAGTTTTATATAAAATTAATGACAATGCATATAAGCCATATTTGGGCGAAGAAGATGAGTTTGAGTCGAGGACACTCAAATGCAAGAAGGGGAGGATGATGAGGACATCAACACCATCATCGATACGTCCACATCCACTCCTACCCCAACTCCTATCCCAACCACACTTGGTCCTATTACTCGTGCGCGTGCCCATCAACTCAACCATAAAGTAAGTTCATTTTTAATCTCCTTTTCATCATATTTAGACAATGGAGATTTGTGCACTCTTGTTTTGCTTATGAACGATGGAGAGGATCAAAACGGAGAAGGATTCGCGCCAGGCTCATTCGGACTGCAGTACATCACCAGCTTGTGACAGTTGCCACGGCTTCATTCGGACCCGATTTGGACTTTCAAGTACTTCATGGAAAGCTTATAAAGTCTACTTTCCAACGGATTTGGCCTCACTGCCATATCTATCCAGAATCGTCCATAATCATCAAATTAGTGCAGCAAACTTTTTCTGTCTGAGGTGCTGCGCTGCCAAATTGGGCTGATGGGCCTTGTATCAGGTTGAGTCCATTACGGACGTGTATTAGGCTGGGAGAACGACCCTAAGTCATCCTCCCACCTGTATAAATACCCCATAGCCGTCATAGAATAATTTGGGTTTTGTTTACGTAAGTTTAGCTATTGCTACTTCCTGATAGACGCGTTGTCAGCTAGACCAGCCGTTCTATTTGTTTTGAAACCCCACCTTTTTCGTGCGATTCAGATCTGAAGTCCATATTTGCAATTTGAGTTGCTGTTCATCTTGTTCTTTCTAGTTCTTCGGCTGCTTGCAAGAATAACCCTAGTGGTTCGGTTGATCAAGCTCCACAAGATCGCATCAACCAGTGGAGTGGTGTATCGGTCTCTAAGGCGTAATTCCTCCGTGGAGTTTTGTAGTCGGGCTGTGGACGTTGCTCCATCAAATTGAGGTTATCATCTCCACCGAAAGATCAGGACTAAAGATTGCAACGGGTAAAATCCGCGCGGATACCTGTATCTTAAACCCGTACCCATGAGATTAACTTTGTGTCCGCGCCCGCTACCCGCCACGGGTAGCAACTTTCGCCCGCGCCCGCTATCCGTGGGCAAAACATGCCCGCGGGCATACCCGCATCCCCGCCAGAAGTATAAATAGATTACAATTAAAAAAGTACATGGCAACTAACACATACATACATATCAAAATATATACACACTGAAATACTGAATTAAACTAGGGCTGGTTGATTAACATTCATGTTGGTGCACTGGAGTCCAAAGAAACCAGACTTTCAGAACCATTTTCTCTGATATTTGCTTGATACGGCTTATTCCACAACCATACACAAAGCAAAAAGGTTTATTTCACATAAGCAGAAAGCACTTCACATTGATCTATAAAACCATACACAAAGGTTTAATCCACAACCAGAAATCAGGAAGGGGAAATCACCTACACATAAGCAGTAGGTACTATCATCCACAACCACATACACATAAGCAGCAGGTACTATCATCCAATAGGGGGAAATCAAGAAATGGCACAAGATTTTACCTCTGAGGTTTGTAGCTCCTCTTATGCCGGCGACTTGCGGATTGGGGGGATCGGGCGGCTGCGGCCGGCATCGAGCCCCTTATGAGCCCGGCGGTGTCGAGCCCGGGGCGGCTGCGACGTCGAGGCCGGGATGCCGAGGCCGACGTCGAGCCTGTGCACAGCAGGGGGCAAGGGACGGTCATTTGTGGCCGACGTCAAGCCCGACGGTCCGATGGCCTTCAGATTGGGGCGAGCCGTGCGCACGTAGTAGGGAAAGGGGTGGGCCCGCGGCTGCAAACGGCGTTGAGCCCGATGCTTCGGCGGCCTTCGGATTGGGGCTATCCACGAGCACGCAGCTGGGGGCAAGGGGCGGTCCCGCGGCTACGGCCAGCGTCACCCGGTGCTCCGGCGGGCTTCGGATTGGGGCGAACCCGAGCACGCGCAGCAGGGGGGCAAGGGGCAGGCTGGCGGCTGCGCGAGTCAAGAGGATGGGGGTTGGGACTGGGGAACCGGTGAAATGAAACCCTAGATTGAGTGCTTATATACCTCTACTTTCGTGGTCCCACATGTTAGTGCGGGTATGCGGGTTTGCGGGTACGGGCATACTTAAATTTTACCCGGATGAAAATACCCGTTGGGCTCAACCCTATGCCCGTGCCCGTGCCCGTGAGCACGGGTTCATGCCCGTATCCGCGCCCGTCGGGTCGGGTGCCCGCTGGTACATGGGTATTTTTTGCTCGTTGCCATCTTTAACGGGACACCCTAGTGCACATCAACAAGAGTCTAAAATACATTTCCACCCAATCGGATCTGAACCTCCGACAGCAAAGATGGTTGGAGTTGACTATGATATGGGGATACACTACCACCCCGGCAAGGCCAACGTCACCTGGACTATGATATCGGCATTGACACGCCCTAACTAGCGCACCAACTATCGACGGGTGGGTCGGCAGTCCACCAAGCGGGTCCCCTAGGAGGTAGAAGAGAGTTTGGTAGAGAAGCTGTCCTCCGATGGATCCGATGGTCAACTCAAATCCTAAGATGAGACAAGAAATAAGACGCGAGGGATTATACTGGTTTAGCCCTCCCGAAGGATAATAGGCCTACGTCTAGTGTGTGTGGTCTTCTTTCTCAAGGGCGGATGATGAACAAGAGTTACAAGCATGAGAGGGAATCTGGACTCCTCCTTCCTCTCCTTCGGCCCCCCTGCCCACCCTTTTATACATCAAGGGGGCAGGAACAGATGAACTTGGGGGCCAAGGAAGCTAAGAATAAGGGAGACAAACAGTGGGGTAAAAAGAATATCTGATAAAGTACATGCTGGTCTGCTAGGTCCCGACACCGTGGGTGTCTTGTCCTCCTGCCAGCCCCGGGCCCTACTCCTCTGCCGCCAGGAGGTGTCAGATGCTGCCGGGTTGTCTCCTCCCTCTTCCTCCTTGCCTACCAAGTTTCCTCCCGAGGATGCTCAAGGTCGGGTGATGAGTCGGAGTCGAGAGAAGGGGCCGAGATCGGACTCGGGGGAAGGCCGGCATGCCCGACCCCTAGGGGGTCAGGCTCTCGGTCACATCCCGAGGACACTCGGTTTGACTTCTGTTGGGGCTCGACCCGTGTTTTTGAGGCACCCCGGGGTGACACCTCCCACAGTATTCCATGCGCTTGTGGATTTTATCTATGGTCATAAGAAATACAAACAGTAACCATGCATAAAAATAGAGAGAATTATGATGCTAAGTAAATTTTTAACATTACTTACGTATGTCTCGTGGGTGCCCTGACTTCGACGCACGTGGAGTCACATAAGTCTGTTGACGGTCGTTACGTAACGATTCCAATCGTCACAGACCTCGGCAATAAAAGGGAATTAGCATCCTTTACTAGCATTTAGGTTTAGAATTAATAAAGTTCCACATGTCCTTTTGACTTTAGTTGATTGCAGGAACATTTATCACATAATTGAAGAGAAGACGAGCTCGCGTGACAAAGAAACACAACTCCAACCTGTCGGCTATCGCCACGTCCGATTCCCGAGGATCGGAGGACCCACAAGTCAGGTGAAACTAACTTAGAATGCGACCAAACCACCGAGAACCGCCTTAAGGGCCCACATGTCAGAGGTGGAAGAAAGGCGGCGGCGAATGGCGATGCTGGGCGTTCAGCCGAACCCTTGTTCGGCTGAACCAGCCCTGAGCCTGTTGTCGCCGACCTTTGATGTGTCACCTTGTGATTGGATGGTAAAGTCAGTTAAGTGGGTATGACAGTTAGTAACTGTCATACAAACCACCATTGGAGCCCTATAACAAGGTGGAGCTCACTTCAATTCAACACACACCACAAGAAGAAGTTCCTACAAGTTTTAACTTAGTCTCTAGGCTAGTGGAGTTTAGGATGTAGTTTAGAGTTCCTTTCGGTTCCCGAGTCGCCTTTGGAATTCAGGTATGTCTTTAGTACTCTTCTTCCTTTGTACGACTTTGAGCTTAATAAAGATATTATCTTCTAGTTCATATGAGTGTGGTTCTTCTTATGCTTTAATAGATAAGAGCTCCATTATTAGTTTAATTCATAGTCTTGTTGTGTTTAGACGAGTAACTTCATTGCCACGGACGCGGTCCAATGAGCAATTAGGATGTAGATCTGCTTTATCTTGCTCATGAAAGGTAGAGGTATCTATGGAAATGTAGGCATGGTGCTTAGATTATTTCATAGACACTGTTTATGGCCATCACCCACGGGTGAGAGGTTGGTGGCAGGTGGTGACAGCCCTGTCCGTCCGTTGTATTCCTCCACGTTCGGATTTGGTCTAGGGCGAATGGTAAGAGATTGCTTCGTGGTGGCAGGTCGGGCCACTGGGTGGCGGTATGCCCTGAGTCCTGGGAGCATAGGACTGGGTTTAGGCATAACTAGAATAATTAATTAAACTATGTACTCTAACTAAAAGAACTATAGGAACCTTACTCCAACTAACTACTCTCCACTTAGCACTAGTGTATTATTAAAATAGGACTCTTCTGTGTGTGTCACACTACCTTTATCCTACAATTATCTTACCCCTGTGTGGACTTAGGTATCTCATCTATAGCTTATGAATGACCATGGCACCTTGTTATCTCTTCCAGACCACAATCTTCCTTCGGGATAAAATAAATAATGATACCTTTGGAATACTTCTTGGTGAAATGCTACAACGGTATATCCATGCGCTTGCGGATTTATCTATGAACGTAAAAAATACCAACAGGCATTTCTGGAGCTGTTTCCGGGGAAGTCAACGGTCTAGGAAGAAATAATAAGTGCTTGGATATCCATATAATTATATTTGCCTTACCTTTGCTCTAGCAGGCTTATCTTGGTCATTTTTCTCTTTTATGTGAAAATAGGGTAGTGGATGACCGGTTTCAACTTACCAGATAATTATAATCCAAATCCAAAGGCCCTTGTGAGAAGAGTCCAACCTCGTGTCGTTCCTCCTCAGATTTTCCTCTCGGCAGTCGAACCAAATGTCATGGCATCATCGGGATCAAAGACTCTCCACGATTTCTCGGCACCATCAGCTGCCAATGTCCGTACTGGACCAGCAATCAATATGGGGGAGGCAAAATTTGAGATCAAGATGGGTCTTATAACCATGGGGCATGCCAATCCCTTCTGTGCGAAGGCCAACATGGACGCCATCGCACATCTCCAAACTTTCCTAGAGGTCTGTAACACTTTCACCATCAATGGAGTCACCTAAGATGTTATCCAACTTTAGCTGTTTCCATTCTCCCTCACTGTGAGAGCAAAGCAGTGGTTCTACGTGAACCGAAGTGCTCTGGATACCTAGGACAAGTGTTCCAATGCGTTCCTCGTGAAGTTTTTCCTGATGGGCAATACAAACGCCCATCGCGGATAGATTTTAAGTTTTCAACAAGCATCAGATGAGTCAATCCCAGAAGCATGGGAGAGGTTCCAAGAGTACATCCTGGCATGCCCTCACCATGGTATGGATGATTGGCAGCTTATCCAGAATTTCTATAATGGGCTGACTTCAACGACCCGTGATCATTGTTGACGGTCACTATCACCTTAAATCAGACCATCAACTCCTGCATAAGTGGAACAAACTTGGCATATCAATGTAGCAGTAGGGGTTATTAACTATCCTTTTCCACGAGTGTTGGTAAATTAATGTATGTAGGTGACTCGTGTATCAAAATTAAGTGAAAAGTGTGCTTTCGTGACGAAGAACATAACTCCAACCAATCAGTGATTGCCACGTCAGCTTTCCCATGGATTGAAGGGCACACAAGTCGGGTGTAACCGACTTGGATTGGTACCAAACACCCGGAAACAAACCTAAGGACCCACAATGGCGGGCACCCCTCACCTCCATCTTCAATGTGGCACTTTTGCATTGGCTCCCAATGGCGGTTAGGTGGGTATGAAGGGGATCACTTCATCCACTTCAACACAACCTCCAAGAAGATTAAAGCTTCAACTCCAATGGTTTTAGTGCTAAATTTCTAGTACTTAGAAGATAGGTTAGAGAGTGATGGAAAGCTCCGAAAGGAGTGCCCCAAATGTTGAAGTTATCTCCGAGGGGTAGTTCGGAGGAGTGTCGGGAGTCTCGGTGCCGACCTTCGGCCTTGTACCTCAACGAATGTTTTCTTCAATAAAGTAAGTGTTCGTGATTACTTTGGTTGTTAAGCATTTACATTGAGTACTTTACTTTCCTTTGATTTTGCTTGCAGGATCCCCGCCCTAATTTGGGTGCTCTAGTCTAAGACCCCTGATAAAGACGGGTGTTCTTGGCCGAGACTAGAGTAGTATTCAATAGCTTAGACATGGTGTCTAGGCTAGAGATTACCTTTGTTTGCCTCGTACTCCATGGGTGAGAGTTAGGCGGCAAGTGGTGAAAGCCCTGTCCGTCCTTTGTATTCCTCCACGTTCGGGTACGATGTAGAGCTGTAAGCTGGAGTCACTCGGTAGACCGAGTGTAACCCGGTGCCCGAAGCAAGCAAGAGAAAAGCTAAAGTAATTTACCTACTTCTTAGAGCCGCAACCATACTAATCTTGGGCGTCCTTGGATGATCCTAACTCTTAGATAGTCCCTACCGTTCCTTGGATTCGATATCCCTTGGAATACTCCCTTGGGTCATAAGCTTGTGGATTATTCTGTGGTCATAAGAAATACCAACAAGCATTTCTGGCACCGTTGCCGGGGAACGGTTTTTGATTTATCCTAGAGCTTAGGTAATCCTCGTATCTTTTTTATTTTTATTTTATCCCCTAGATTATGGAGCAATCTATCCAACGTTTATTTGCTCCGAAGGGCAAGTTCTTTGGGCCACCACCATCTTCTGAGCCAATTCTTCCAACTGGCTTTGAACTCTGCCCAAGCCTTATAGCCATGGTTCGGGAGCAATCGTTCTCTAGGCAAGACCATGAGAATCCATATCATCATCTGCGAGAGTTCGAACAATTGTGTTCATGCATGGCAATTCCAGGCATGACGGAAAGAACTTTGAAGTGAAAGTTGTTTCCCTTTTTGCTTACCGAGAGGGCGAAACAATGGTACACTCTTACCGTAGAGATAACAAACGGTGAGTGGGAAAAACTCAGAGACAAGTTCTGTCTCGCTTTCTTCCCGCTAACCCATACCATATCTTTGCGCGTAAAAGTTCTCAGCTTTCAGCAGACTGAGAAGGAAACTATAGGTGCAGATTGGGCCAGTTTCTTAACTCTCATTCAGTCCGGCCCCGACCAATCTCTACCCGACCATGTGCTGTTGCAGCACTTTTGGTTCGGTCTTGGCAAAGAGTCTGCCCTATACCTTGCTATCGCATCCGGTGGTTCGTTTTCACATAAGACTCCGGCGAAAGGATGGGAAATCCTAAGTCATATCTTAGAGAACACCTCCTTCGTCGATGATTATCGTGAATCACTACCGGTGATCAAGGAAAGCGATGACGATCACCCTCTAGCTGAGTCCAATGCTTTAATTTGCATATCTCAACATACGGTTGTAGAAACCTCACCAAAACCAGAAACACCGAAGGATGAAGCAATTCAAACTTCGGACTTTCCTTTTAATTTCGAGGATGATATTTTCGAAGATTATGGAAATACCTCGAATTTGTTCTGCAAAAAAGACCACCCATTCCAGTTCCCCCTCTGTGCCTCTCGAGGATAAATTCCTTAGAGAGAACGTGAAGGGATTAACATCTATTATGCGCCATGAGTGGTTGAAAGAGTGTGAAATATCGTCTGAAGTAAATTGGGTTTGTTCACCTTCGTCAACCATTCATTGCAACATAAGGAGAACAACGGTTAAGGTCCTTTACAATCCCAATGTCAGGGCAAATATCATTTCTGATTCCCTAGCGTTCATCCTTTGACCCTGACTCTTAAATTTTTCAGGACTCCTCATGGAGATATCTTAGAAAGTAACTAGATTTTCACTACTACAGAAGAGGCCAAAGGTGTCGGTTGGGAAACCCCCTTAGGTGCCGGTTTCCCTAACCGGCACCTATTGGTCGGCACCAATGATCAAAGTCATTGGTGTCGGTTTTTCAATCGGCACCTATTCAGGCGAATAGGTGCCGGTTCGTGTAGAACCGGCACCTATTTATCCGACACCTATACGGACCGAACTCCATTCAACGAGATGCTCCCAATTTCTTCTTATGGGCCCACTCCTTTAACCGGACCCATCATATTTACCGGACCCACCAAATTTTTCCACGCAACTACGTACCTTGATGGCGGGCCCTCTTTGGCGCCCGCGAGTTAGAGTTACAGGCACGAGCGACTGAGTCCAGCTGGCCATGCGCATGAGAGATGCATATTTAAGCTGGTGTTGGTCTTGTTCGGCAAGCGGTATGGTACTAATCGAGGAAATAGTGTTTTTCTGAGAATAGGTGCCGGTTCTTGTTACGAACCGTCACCTATATAGTATAGGTGTCTGTTCTACTATTCATCCAACACCTATTCGCGAAAAATAGGTGGCGGTTCGTAATAAGAACCGCCACCTATAGTATAGGTGCCGGTTCTACTATTCATCCGACACCTATTCGCGAAGAATAGGTGGCAGATCGTAATAAGAACCGTCACCTATACTATAGGTGTTGGTTCTACTATTCATTCGACACCTATTCGCGAAGAATAGGTGACAGTTCGTAATAAGAACCGCCACCTACAATATAGGTCTCGGTTCTATTATTCATCCGACACCTATAGATATAATTGGTGCCGGATTTAATTGAACCGACACCTTTTGAACCGATACCTATGAGCTTTTTTGTAGTAGTGTGACTTTAAGTCACAAAAATATTGCGGCAATCCTAGACTTTCATGTGTTCGAAGTCTTAGACTTTGACATTCTAGTTGAGCATCTGCTTGAAAAGCTCTTGTTAGATGCACCAACTCTAGGAGTCCTTAATATCAAACTCGGGAGGGATTCGTTCTCAATGCCTACATCTAGAGCTATGAACTCCATAGCTGAGCCCTCGCCTGAGTATGAGCCTGTCGAGGAAGTTTTGGAGGTTTCTCCTTTTGAATCCTCAGAGTCCGTCCTAAAGAAAGAAGCTCACCTTTTTACTCAAGAACCAGACGATTCTGGAGAGACAACTAAGCTGCCCACGTCAGAACCACCATCACAACCTCCGATAGAACTCAAATCTCTACCTTCTGGCCTTTGATACGCTTTTCTGCATGGAGATGAAGAATCGCCTGTCATCATCAGTGACAAGCTTTCCGAGGATGAAACTTCCAAACTCATGTCTATCTTAGAAAAACATCGATCTGTTCTAGGCTATTCATTCCAAGACCTCAAGGGAATCAGTCCCACTCACTGCACACATCGCATCCCTATTGATCCAAGTCTTACACCTTCTAGGGAGCCTCAAAGGAGGTTAAACAATGTGATGAGAGAGGTGGTGAAAAAGGAGGTCTTAAAGCTCCTTCATGTCAGGATAATTTATCATGTTCCCTATGGTGAGTGGATCAGCCCAGTCCAGGTAGTGTCGAAGAAGGGAGGAACGACAGTCGTTGCCAATTCCCGAAATGAATTAATTCCGCAACGCACTGTCACTGGATGGAGGATGTGCATAGATTATCAGAATCTTAACAAGGCAACAAAGAAATATCACTTTCCACTTCCTTTCATCAATGAGATGTTGGAACGATTAGCGAATCATTCTTTCTTCTGTTTCCTTGATGGGTATTCCGGATATCATCAAATTCCTATCCATCCAGATGATCAAAGTAAGACCACATTCACATGCCCCTATGGATCGTAGGCCTATTGCATGATGTCTTTCGGGTTGTGTAATGCACCCACATCGTTCCAAAGGTGTATGATGTCTATTTTCTCAGACATGATCGAGCAAATCATGGAAGTTTTCATGGATGATTTCTCCATCAATGGAAAAACCTTTGATCATTGTCTTGAGAATCTAGACAAGGTCTTACAAAGAAGCCAAGAAAAGGACATGGTACTTAATTGGGAAAAGTGTCATTTCATGGTTTAGGAAGGCATCGTTCTTGGGCATCTCGTGTCCAAGAGAGGGATAGAGGTGGACAAAGCTAAAATTGATGTCATCAAAAAGCTTCCACCTCCTATCAATATCAAGAGAATCCGTAGCTTCATGGGTCATGCGGGGTTCTGTCGTAGGTTCATTAAGGACTTCTCCCAAATCGCTAGACCCCTCACAATCCTATTAGCCAAAGATGCTCCCTTCGACTTCCATGATGAGCGTTTGTGCTCCTTTAATATCCTTAAGGAAGCACTCATCTCTGCTCCTATAATTCAACCGCCAGATTGGTCGCTACCATTTGAAATAATGTGCGATGCTAGCGACTTTGTTGTAGGAGCAGTCCTTGGTCAGACCAAGGATAAAAAGCATAATGCAATAGCCTATGCTAGCAAAACCTTAACTGGAGCCCAACTTAATTATGCTACCACTGAAAAAGAGCTCCTAGATATGATTTTTGCAATTTATAAGTTTAGGTCCCACTTAGTTGGAGCTAAGGTAATAATATACATTGATCATGGTTCCTTAAAATGCCTCCTCACTAAGAAAGACACTAAACCTAGGCTAATCAGATGGATTCTCTTGCTCCAAGAATTTGATATTGAAATTAAAGATAAAAAGGGAGTAGAGAATGTAGTAGTAGACCATCTGTCTCATATGCATTATACTAACATGCAGGAATTGTCCATCAATTATTTCCTACGAGACGATATGCTACTAAAAGTGATGGACTCTAGTCCTTGGTATGCGGACATAGTGAACTTTATAGTCACTGGATATGTCCCACCAGGGGAGAACAAAAGGAAGCTCATCTATGAGAGTCGACGTCACTTGTGGGAGGAACGTTACCTTTACAGAGTGTGCTCTAATGGATTGTCAAGAAGATGCATCCCGACTGCCGAAGCCACCTAGATTATAGAGAAATACCATGCGACCCCGTACAGAGCGCACTACGATGCATTCCGGACACAGGCCAAAATTTGGGAAAGTGGGTTTTTCTGGCCAACCATGTGCGAAGGCACCAAGGAATTCATTCAGAGGTGTCACAAATGCCAGAAACACGGCGGGATCACTGCTCGAGATGCAATGCCCCTTACATACAATCTTCAAGTGGAACTTTTTGATGTATGGGGTATTGACTTCATGGGACCTTTCCCAAGGTCCTATGATTGCGAGTATATCCTGGTGGTCGTTGACTACGTGTCCAAGTGGGTAGAAGCAATGCCTTGCCAAGCTAATGACGCCAAGCATGCTAGAAAGATGTTTCATGAGATCATTTTCCCTCAATACAGAACGCCAAGGATGGTGATAAGTGTCGGAGGGTCTCCTTTCATTGATAAGACCTTCCATAATTTATTGAAGGATGTTGGAGCCCAGCACAACATAGCAACTCCATATCACCCTCAAAGAAGCGGTCAAGCAGAAACATCTAACAAGCAGATCAAGAACATTTTGCAGAAGACCGTTCATGAGATGGGTAAATCATGGAAGTTGAAGCTACCCGATGCACACTAGGCATATCGGACTGTGTATAGGACACCACTCGGCATGTCACCCTATCAACTTGTTTATGGAAAAACGTGCTACCTACCAGTCGAGTTGGAACATAGGGCATACTGGGCGATCCGGAAGTGAAACATGGACTTTTATCAAGCCGGAGCCCGTAGAAAGATGCAACTTTCGGAGTTAGAGGAATGGAGAGACAAGGCTTATCATAGTGCCATGATCTACAAGGAAAGAACAATGCGATGGCATGATAAGAGAAACAAGCCGACGGAGTTCAAGCCTGGGGACATGGTACTACTTTTTAATTCAGGGTCAAGCTATTTGGGCATGGAAAACTTCGAAGCAAGTGGGAAGGACCATTCACCATCATCAACTTGTCATCACATGGGGCAATCACACTCCAAAATGACGAAGGTAACATTTTTAATGTAAATGGTCATCGCTTAAAAGTTTTTCTTGATCCCGTTGATAATTTAGAGTCTGAGGTAGATGCAATAGATTTGGTTGATCTAGATGATTTGCCTGAGTGCTCTTGTTTATCCATAGCTGGACCTACCTTTTCCTTATCCTTATAGGTTTAGGATTTTCCCTGAGAAAGTGGAGACAAATCGGGCCCAAGAAGGGTTCAGTCGAACCAGGGTTTGGCCGAACCTAGTCGGACTCCGATTTGCCCCCAATTTCTCCTATCACCTTAGAACTCCGACTCACACATGTTAGGCTTGGTCCGATGTCGTTTGGGCTTCAGAACCGGTGACTTCCCATATAAATTCCCAACCGACCTCACTTCTTTCCATATCAAAAACTCCGCCTACTTTCCATCTAGCCAAAACCAGAAAAATTCCTCGCATGGCTGGCAAGGGAAAAGGGATCGCGCCTTCATCGTCGACTTTTGATCTTGAGGGAGAGCCGACGCCTGCCAACCGGATGGACGCCAACGACATCTACATGTTAGAAGACGTCCATGCTGTCCATGTAGAACCCATTGCCATGCTACCGCCGACAAACGGAGGATGCGGCGGCGATTCAGTTGGACCGTCGGTTCGGCTGAGTCGTGGCTGTCAGCCCCCATCTTCCCGTTTGGTCCTGCATACTCCATCATCGAGAGGACAATCCCGCTCAACTCCCTATGATCGTCCTACTCCACATGCCCCAGGACCAAAGCAGTCCCTGAAGGTTCGTCTTTTCCAGGACGAGGAATTAGGACCGTCTTCCTATCCATCCAACATGGCATCGTTTTCCATGGAGAGTCTACCACCACAGCCACAATATCAGGTCTTCGTGCGAACCCCCAGAGGCTATGGAAAAGCTTTAAAGCCACTCTCCATCCCAAAGCGAAAACTGCTGGTACCGTTCGCTGAGTCCTTGCCCACTGCTAATAAGATTAGGCGACACACCTCGCCGCCACATATCCATGGTGCACCATGGTTGTTTGAGAGTGATGAGGAGAGGCACCCAGCCACTCTTACCCAGGAACAGCTGACTGCCACCATTAGAGAGCTCCAAGCTGAAAATCGTTTGTTGTGCGAGCAAAACATGGAGAACACCGTTGAGATCGCCGATCTCATGGGTAACATGGATATTCTCCACCGCGGCCTAGGTGTTAAAATCAAGAGACTATGCAAGGCTGTAGGGAAGGAAGACCTCTATTATGTTGCCTCACCATGAAGACCTTCCCGTGTATCGTAGATTTTAGGACTTGGCGCTTTAGGTTAGGTTTAAATTTTAGGACTAAATTCAGTTTAATTCTTAGGATTAAATGCTTTGCTTAGATGTTAGGTTAATGTTACGATTAAATGTTAAGTTTCCTTTTATTCTGTAAGCGCCATCTTTTAATGGAATAAATTGCGGCAATCTATGCCGTTAGGATTATATGTTTGTTTTCACTTGTGTTGTGTCCAATAAAGCTGCAGGTACAAAAATAAGTGTACGGGAGTCCCTCGTTTCAACATGCACATCGCTCGGACCACCTCTACACTATTGCACACTCTAGCACAATGGCGGTGCAAGACATCTTCGTCATGCTCTACCATTGCGCAGGTTTGCAACTTTATTTTTGCACCGTGCATACTAATATATTGTGCTAGTACTTTTAGCATGAACCTATATAATCTTGGAGACATGACACATGTTGCTTGGCTTACATACACGTTATTCCATGACTTGCACTCATATGCTGTGAAATCAAATATTTAGGGATAGCATGTTATTCGGGATATTGATCTATGCGAGATAGTCCGGTAATGAGCAACTATGTTTCATGCTGCATAAAATTACTTGGGAATTTATTTTGCAAAATTCAAAAATCATAACTTGAACTCCTCGATGATGTTTTCTTCCTACCAAGGCCATATGTTAAATTACATGATTAAACTTTATACATATGCTACTTGCTATCATTTTGAGTTTGGTCATATATTTAGACCCTTGGTAGAATCTTTTTATGTTCTCATTGACCAACGTCTTGTGCATATCCACCATATAAAATTTTCTCTCCCTCTACATTAGCGGATTAGCCAAAAAATATATTTCCACAATACATCCACATCCTCATTTATGCAGATTTCTACTCCGGGGATTTGGATCCACTATAGTCATCCACAAAATAAATGCTCTAATCATTTAGTGATCCTCCTACTCAAGACAAATGAGATATGAGCTATAAAAAAGGGAAAGAAAGTAAAAGATTCATGATGCTCATGAAAAAGAAGAAAAATCTTCTCGAGCAGAATGACTATGCTGAAAAAGGGGGAGAGAAAAAAATAGCCATGCTCTCTAAAATAAAGTAGGAGGAGGTTCATTCAAAAATAGGAGCCACCAAAATAAATATTTTCCTTTTCCACTTCTCCATCCACTTATTCCACCCCAAATAATATGCAGAAGCTTGGCCATGAGTACATGATTAGTTTTCTTCTTAGATATTTTATTTGACTATACAAAATATTTGATGCAAGTATGTCGGATGAATTTTCCTACCTTGAGCTCCACATAAGCCTATTAGTAGTAGGAGAATTTTGGGCGAGCATTTCCCTGGTAAGGAATCAAACACCTAGAGTGATATGAGAGAATCATCGGAGGAGTAAAGTCATGTTTTTCATCCTTTTGAAAACTTATCAAAAACCCAAGTTATTTAGTGCAGAAGAAACTATGGTAGCTTATGCTTAGACTGTTCCATTTTTCAGTACTTAGAATTTCACAGTTATGAGTAGGTCTAGGAATAATCTGTATGTTCGCACCATACCAATAATGTATCAGCCACCTTAGTATACCAACCTTTACTCGAGGACGAGCAAAGACTATGTGTGGGGGAGTTTGTTGACGGTAACTATCACCTTAAATCAGACCATCAACTCGTGCATAAGTGGAACAAACTTGGCATATCAACGTAGCAGTAGGGGTATTACCTAACCTTTTCCACGAGTGTTCGTAAATTAATGTATGCAGGTGACTCATGTATCAAAATAAAGTGAAAAGTGTGCTTTTGTGGCGAAGAACATAACTCCAACCAATCGATGATTGCCACATCAGCTTCCCGCGGATCGGAGGGCCCACAAGTGAGGTGAAACCGTCTTGGATTGGTACCAAACACCCGGGAACAAACCTAAGGGCCCAAAGTCAGTCACTGGCAAAAGGCAATGGAGAGAGGGGCCAGCCAGGGTTCGGCCAAACCTTGGTTTGGCCAAACCAGGCCGGGCGCCCCTCACCTCCATCTTCCACGTGGCACTTGTGCACTGGCTCCCAATGGCGGGTAGGTGGGTATGGAAGTTACTAACCGCCATCCAACCACCATACCAAGCTATAAAAGGGGATCACTTCATCCACTTCAACACAACCTCCAACAAGATAAAAGCTTCAACTCCAAAGGTTTTAATGCTAAATTTCTAGTACTTAGAAGATAGGTTAGAGAGTGAGGATAAGCTCTAAAAGGAGTGCCCCAAATGTCGGAGTTATCTCCGAGGGGTAGTTCGTGATTACTTTGGTTGTCAAGCATTTACATTGAGTACTTTACTTTCCTTTAATTTTGCTTGCGGGATCACTGCCCTAATTTGGGTGCTCTAGTCTAAGACCTCTGATAAAGGCGGTTTTCTTGGCCGAGACTAGAGTAGTATTCTATTGTTTGGACATGGTGTCTATGATAGAGATTACCTTTGTTTGCCTCGTACTTCACGGGTGAGAGGTAGGTGGCAGGTGGTGACAGCCCTATCCATCCTTTGGATTCCTCCACGTTCGGGTATGGCGTAGAGCTGTAGGCCGGAGTCACTCGGCAGACCGAGTGTAAGCCGGCGACCGAAGCAAGCAAGAGAAAAGCTAAAGTAATTTACCTGCTTCTTAGAGCCGCAACCATAGTAATCCTCTCTATACTATCACCTACCTAATCTTGGACGTCATTGGATGAGCCTACTTCTTAGATAGTCCCTACCGTTCCTTGGATTCGATATCCCTTGGAATACTCCCTTGGGTGAAGTGCTACAACGGTATTCCATGCGCTTGCGTATTATTCTGTGGCTCTAAGAAATACCAACAATCATATTCATGCTGCTACGGGAGGAGCTTTCTTCTCACTAACGGTCGGGAGTGCGACTGATTTAATTGAGAAGATGTTATCCAACCAAGGATGGAGCGATGATCGTTTCTAGTCCCAAAAGCGCGGTATGCATACCGTCAAGGAGACAGATATGTTGGCCGCTAAATTGGACCTCTTGCTGAAGAAGTTCGAGGACAAGGCTAAAGGAGTCCAGGCGGTAGATGCTAGCATGATGTGTGAGACGTGCGGCAAAACTGGCCACTCGGGGAATAACTACCCCAAGACCAGTGCGGACGTCTTCTACCTAAACAACAACGACTACCTTTTGCAAGGAGGTCAAGGGTGGAACCAACAACACCCTTATTATCAAGGAGGTAACAACTCTGCTCATTCTTTCAATCATAACCAACCCTCCTAGAAAGATCTTGTCTTAGGCCAAGCTAAAATTTATGAGAATATTTCTAAGAAGTTAGTGGTCAATGATAAAACCTTGGAAAGCATTTACGCTAAAATGGAAGGTTTCTCCTCTGCTATTAAGAACCAGTTGAGTTTTAACAAGATGCTAGAAACTCAGTTAGCTCAACTGGCGGCCGCTATCCCTTCATCGGAGGCGGGGAAGATCTCGGGGCAACCTGAGGCTTCCATTGAAAATGTTAGTGCGGTGACCACACGAGGGGGTAAAACCACATGTGATCCAACAAACATTCAAAGCCAAGTTCATGAGGGAACACCGGCACTGGAGGAATTCCATGATACCACATTATTGTCGTTCCCTCATCACAACAGGAAGCCAACTGTGGATGAGCAGTTCGCTCGTTTTGTTGAGGTCATCCGGAAGATTCCCATTAATGTTCCTTTGATGGAAGCGATGCAAGTACCTACGTGCACTCGCTACCTCAAGGAAAACCTCAACAACAAGAGACCGATGCCTACCATGGAGGTTATCAAACTAACAGAAGAGTATAGCGCTGCTATACTCAACTAGCTTCCTGAAAAGAAGAAGGATCCTGGGTGTCCCACAATCACCTGCTCGATCGGGACACAGCAATTCGACTACGCCTTGTGCAACCTTGGAGCAAGCATTAGTGTCATGCCCAAGGAGGTGTTCAATCGGTTGAACTACACCTCGCTGGCATCAGCGCCAATGTGGCTGCATCTGGCCAACTCGTCGGTCTGCTTTTCGGCGGGATTCGCAAAAGACATACTGGTGAAGATCCGGGGATGTTTTATTCCCGTTGATTTCATGGTGCTCAACATGGATGTCGAAAAGAGGACGCCACTCATTCTAGGGTGACCATTCCTCAGCACCGCGAATGCCCAGAGAAATCCGACTCCTCAATGGGAAGGAGGAGAAATTCAACTTTCAGCCAAGGGTGGAGCAATGTTCGATGGTTAAGATCAAGTACGGACCCAATACAAAGAATATTAAGGAGGTCGAAGTCAAGTCCCCGGAGATGGACATCATTATCAAGTTCAATAAGGACTTCTTAGAGAAGAAATCACCGTCTCCAAGGAGAATCAAGAAAGAAAGGCGGGTGGTGTCATTCCAGCCATCGCCAAAGTCCAAGAATCCTTCAATCACACCTGATGAACAAAAGAAAATCAAGAAGGTGGGGCACGTGAATTCGTCTGCGTCTGCTTCTCCAAGACCAGGCGATGCACAAGCTTAATTGAGCGAAGAAAGTCTGGGTCGTCAGACTTTAAATGAGGAGCCCTGGCCAACAGGAAATTAGTATGTATCCCCATATTTAATTTCAAAAGCATATTTACTTCCCTTAATTTTGATTCTTGCATAATCAAGCATGGCATGTTTACTTTTCCTCTCATGCATAGAAAAATTAAAAATTAAAAATTAGGATTTCTATATTGAAGAATTCTTGTGCTTATCATGGCAAAACTTTAGCCTTGGATTCCACTCACCAAACATACACTAGGCTGAATTATTTAAAATGGGCTAGCATTGGATCCTTGGGTGGGGGACAACCCCCAGCAACATGGTTCGGCCGAACAAGCATGGGGTCCAATGGTGCTCAATCTTTTAGGTGTAGTGGATGATGATGTGGAGATAAGGAATCCAAAGTATGGAGGAAAGTGGAGCACTCCTTGGTTCGGCCGAACCAAGGGTATCACTCCTCTATATAAGGGAAGGTGGGGAGGTTGCTCTCCTTGCACCAACTTGAGCTGCCATAGTGTGCCCTCAAGTTCCCTTCTCCTCTCTAGAGTTCTTTCAATGTGTTAATCCTAAGTTCATAAGAAATGTTTCCCTAAGTTTGCTTGCATTCAGAGTTTCCTCCGTGGGTTGTCACGCAAGAACGGTTTGTGGTGGCGACCAACCTCCACAAAAACAACTAACTCTCGGACGGCTAACTTAACTTTGTGCTAAAACATAACCCGTCCTGAGTGTTCTTGTGTGTTTGTTCTTTTCATTTGCAGATGAAGAAAAGTGTCAAGCAGTAGTTTGGTGCGATGCGCAAGGGATCGGGATCAAGCTCGAGCCATTCAAGCTCGGCTCCGTCCCCTGGTCATGTGCATAGCCCAGCAATGCAGGACGATCCACAAGCCGCTTCATCAAGAGGAGAAGGAAGTCATTATGCTTCCTCTCTCATCAGCGACACTGAGCTCGATTTGAAAGATGAGCGAGAAAGACAGGCGTACGTCCTCCTCAAGGACCGGATATTCGCTCCTACGCTAGCGTATGATCCGGAAATGCTCAGCAAGATAGGTATGGACTCTAAGTTTCATCTTGTTTGGCAATCAATAAGATGGCAAAATTTTGCTCATGTGGAGGAAGAAGGTTCACACCTTCTGACCATCCAAATTCTTTGCACCTTGAAAGAAATTGGAGGTGGTATTTCTTTCCGATTATTCCAGAGGGAATATTACTATACATGGAAAGAATTTAGTCTCTTGCTTGGCTTCGCTCAACAGTGTTCTGTTGAGTGGGAGTCAAAATTGTCAAATTTTGATAAGCATAGTTTTCGGTAAAGTATATGAGGAGAATCCTTTTGTACTAAGCCAAGAACTAATGATATCCATAATCTAACCTTAAGGTTGATGCATAAATGGTTAGCATTTACTGTTTTTCCTAGAGAGGATGTTAGACCTCCTAGAATATGTGAGTTGATGATCTTGTATGCCATGGTTAAAAAATTAAAATCTCTCCTGTTAAGGCAATGATTAAACAATGGTTGGAACAATTTAAGATGAAGGGGCCTATAGAGTGCACTTCATTAATTACTCGCATTGCTCGTCATGCCGGAGCTACGGGGAATGTACATGTCTTGTACATCACCGAGACCCGTGAATTTATTGATGCGGAGTATTTAGTGAAAGGACATACTTTGAAGCATGGCCCTGAGGGATCCCTTATTTTCTTTTTCCCCAGATATACAAATGAAATTCCACTTCCTAACCCGGAGTATCATTTGTATAAGTGTTGGGCACTAACCATTGCTCTCCGTCCCAGAGAGATTGCCCGCAGGAGTAGTATATCAGGCAGGATCACAAGGAGCAGGTCTAGAATAGTTGCTATGGAGGAAGAACCACAACCGCCTCCGCAACATGTGTCGGAGCTGGGGTGCGTTCCAACTGGGTACACATCAGTTGGGATCAACCTCAGCAATATTATGAGGCGGGAGGCTCTTCATGGCAGTCAGCTAGCAGTCCTCAATGGGCACACGGACCTCGTTGGCACCATGAACAAGCCACGGAGTCATCAAACTCCAGTGGTTTGCCTCCATCATACGGTGTTCCATGCTCGTTCTCAGCATGAGGTGAGATCACCGAATGACTCGAAACATTGGAAATGAGGACTGTAAAGATGCACGATGAACATCATCAGCATCTCCAAGGTTCTTAGCAGTGACAGGGCCAAGCCTATCAGTGGCAGCAGCCGACCGCTGATCACCTCCGGGAGATCAACTCCAATCTGCAGCAGAGCCAGTCTGACATGCAAGCATACTTTCGGTCGCAAGGGTTTAATCCATATCACGATCCGTGAGTAAAAGGACAAGCTTGGGGGAGGACCCCCACATGAGGTACCCCGTATCCCCTTTGTTTTATTTCTTTCTTTCCATTGCATCTAAAAGAGAAAATCTAAAAAATCTGAAAATTAAAAATGAAAAAATATAATAATGTAGACATGCTTCGTAGGAATGTTAATTCCCCATCTTTTGGATATGATGAATAGTTGCTCCGTTTTAATTTTCTTCTGTGCCTAGTTTACAACTTAGCATTCTCCAGGTTTTCAGTTTCTTGGCTTAGGTATGACATCATGAACTTGAAAACATGTGGGTAGCAAGTGCATGATCTGAGTCTAGATTGTTGCGAAATTTGAGATGGTAAGAGTAGACTAACTATGATCATATTCCAAATGAAACCAAAGTACGGAGAATTTAATTTTCAAAAAAATCCAAAAAAATAGTTGAGTTCCTCAAATGATGATACATTCCTACGGAACCATATGTTGATGATAATTGAATTATCCCCAACAAATGTTGCTTGTTATTGATTTGAGTTTGGTCAAGTAGTTAGACCCTTGTTAGAATTTTTTCATGCTTTCATGGTCTAAGTCTGGTGCATATCCACCATAAAAATTGCTCTCCCTCTACATTAGAGGTTTAGCCACAAAAATATTTCATCCCAGTCAATATGTCGACTTCTATTCCGAAAGTTTGCATCCACCAAATAAAGACTCCAAAAAATTTTATGGTCCTCTATCCTCATATCCCTACCAAAAGAGACATGAGCCAAAAAGAGTACACGCAAAAAAAATATTTGAAAAATATTCATGGTGCTATAAAAGAAGGAATAATTCTTCTTTTGCATGATGACAAAAAAAGAAACAAAAAGTGTGCTTATAGCCATGATCTCCAAAATAAAAAAGGAGGAGGATCATACAAAAAGATTCATCCATTTTCTTTCCACCATATATCCACCAAATAAATATGCACAAGCTTGGTCCTGATTGTATGTTAGTTTTCTACTAGGATCTACTTTTTGTCTTTGCAAAATAATTGATGCAAGTATGCCTCACGATTTTCCCCTACCTTGAGCTTCACATAAGCTTAGTAGAAGTAGGAGAAAAGAAGGCACAATGCCTTGGTAAGAAATCTAAACACAATTGAATGATATGAGAGTATCATTCGAGGAACTCTTCCTTTTCTTTTTCAAAAACATTGAAAAAAAATCTCCGGACTGAAGTGGAACAAGGAGTAAAAGAAGTAGCACTGTCATCTACTGTTTCTCAACCACCCAAAACAAATTGAAGCCAAAGCTCCCATGAGGACTAAGGTAATACAAGTGAGACTATCATTGCCAACTTATTCAATTCAAGGTAGAATACTTGTTTGTAGGCATGGTACTCTAGAGAACTAAAACATGGTAGCAATTCCTGATCCACGAAGCCTAAGTCTTGACTTTGCTCAGGGACGAGCAAAGGATAAGCTTGGGGGAGTTTGTTGACGGTCGTTAAGTAACGATTTCGACCATCACATACCTCGGCAATAAAAGGGAATTAGCGTCCTTTACTAGCATTTAGGTTTATAATTAATAAAGTTCCACATGTCCTTGGACTTTAGTTGATTGCAGGAACATTTATCACATAATTGAAAACAAGATGAGCTTGCGTGGCGAAGAAACACAACTCCAACCTATCGGCAATTGCCACGTCGGATTTCCGCGGATCGGAGGGCCCACAAGTCGGGTGAAACCGACTTAGAATGGGACCAAACCACCGAGAACCGCCTTAAGGGCCCACATTAAGAGGTGGAAGAACGGTGGTGGCGATTGGTGGTGCTGGGGGTTCGATCGAACCCTGCTTTGGCCGAACCAGCCCTAAGCCGCCACCGACCTTTGACGTGTCACCTTGTGATTGGATGCCAAAGTTGGTTAAGAGGGAATGACGGTTAGTAACCGTCATACAAACCGCCATTGGAGCCCTATAAGAAGGTGGAGCTCATTCAATTCAACACACACCACAAGGAGAAGTTCCTAGAAGTTCTAACTTAGTCTCTAGGCTAGTGGAGTTTAGGAAGTAGTTTAGAGTTCTTTTCGGTTCCCAAGTCGCCTTCAGAATTTGGGTATGTCTTTAGTACTCTTCTTTCTTTGTATGACTTTGAGCTTAATAAAGATATTATCTTCTAGTTCATATGAGTGTGGTTCTTCTTATGCTTTAATAGATAAGAGTTCCATTATTAGTTTATTTCATAGTCCTGTTGAGTTTAGATGAGTAACTCTATTGCCACGGACATGATACAATGAGCAATTAGGATGTAGGTTTGCCTTTATCTTGCTCATGAAACGTAGAGGTATCTATGGTAATGTAGCCATTGTGCTTAGATTATTTCATAGACAATGGTTATGGCCATCTCCCACGGGTGAAAGGTAGGCGGCAGGTGGTGCCAACCCTGTCCGTCCATTGCATTCCTCCACATTCGGATTTGGTGTAGGGCGAACGGTAAGAGATTGCTTCATGGTGGTAGGTTGAGTCACTGGGTGGCTGTACCCCTAGAGTCCTAGGAGCATAGAACTGGGTTTAGGCATGACTAGAATAATTAATTAAACTATGTACTCTTACTAGAAAAACTGTAGGAACCTGACTCTAACTAAATACTCTCCACTTAGCACTAGGTTATTATTAAAATAGAACTCTTTTGTGTGTCATACTACCTTTATCCTACAATTATGTTACCCCTGTCTGGACTTAGATATGTCATCTATTGCTTATGAATATCCATGGCACCTTAGTATCTCTTCCAGACCACAATCTTCCTTTGGGATAAAATAAATAACGATACCCTTGGAATACTCCCTCGGTGAAATGCTACAACGGTAATCTGCGCTTGCGGATTTATTGGTGAACGTAAGAAATACCAACAAAGTGCTCATCCCAGTGTGTGCGCCAAGTTTTCCCCTATCAGCAGGTAAGGGAAGTTTGCCGTTGCAGATGCTCCCGAAGTATAGTAAACTGGAGGTTGAGTATGGTATACCTCCTGCACCTATGGACGTGGTGGCGACATGCTCGACACTGATACCCCAAAGTCAGATGACCTCCCATGGTGGACAGGTGGAGGGTTCTCCTGAAGCGAAGGACGAACGTGTGATGGACCAGCAAGTCGTAATTGCGACGCGACGTGGAGGGACCCACGTGATCGACACTAGAACGTTGTGGTAGTGGTGGTGATCTCGTCCATCTGGAAGGCTGCACAACATCAGACACGCTCCAACAGTAGACACAACGAGGTAGTGCCGCAGCACGGGAACACAAGGTTCGAAGGACACTTGCTACCTCATCTGGCCTGACGACTTGAAGTCTCGTCTCTAGTCTCCGCAACAACGTGTCCGACTCGAGGTAAACATGCTCAAAAAAACTCAGACTGTTCAACAAATAGATAATGTCATTAGAACGATTAAGTTAGTTGCACATTTAATGACAATCAACAAAACCAACCATGTACCATGGAATTGTTTGCAGATTGAGGCTGTTGGGCAAACGTGTCCGTGATCATCACCTGGTGGGGACGGAAGTTTCCCCTTGTGGCAGGAAACACCTCCAGCATGTAACACTGCATTACCAACAAAGATATGCCCCGTACGAAGCGTCGTCATCTGGTGTTTGGAGCAGCAAGTTTTCAGTCGTATGTTCCCACTCAACAACCATTGGCTAAATCATCTGAAAAATGGTCGCCTCGTTTGAAAGACTGAGTCCATTCTGGGAGTACCTGCACACGATGAAATATGGACATAAGAAAAACATAGAATGAGACAAAACTTAATGATTGAATATAACAATTCTTGTGTATACTTACTTGTGGAGGCTAATAGACAAATGGTGACCATCTCTAAGAGGGAAGTATTGGTACATGCCGAGCTGTTTAAGTACCATCTGGATGTTGTATGGCATGACGTGCACATCTAGCACGAGCTTACAAACTATCATTGGAGGCCTATAAGATGGAGGGAGCTCATCTCACTCAACACACACCACAAGAAGAAGTTCCTACCTTTCTAACTTAGTCTCTAGGCTATTGGAGTTTAGGAATAGTTTAGAGTCTCTTTTCGGTTCCCGAATTGCCTTCGAAAGTCGGGTATTCCTCTTGTACTTCTCTTCCTTTGTATGACTTTGAGCTTAATAAAGAATTTATCTTCTAGTTCATATGAGTGTGGATCCTCTTCTACTTTAGTAGATAAGTGTTCCATTTATAGTTTACTTAATAGTCTTGTTGTGTTTAGACAAGGAACTCTATTGCCATAGACGCGGTCCAATGAGCAATTAGGATGTAGGTTTGCCTTTATCTTAGTCAGGAGAGGTAGACGTATCTCAGCCACGGCCAAAGACCGGAAATCCTTCGACCACACCAGATGAACAAAAGAATATCAAGAAGGTGTGGCGAGCAAAACAGGCAAAGTCGTTCGCGTCTAACTCTCCGAGACTGGGCGGTGCGAAGGTTTAACTCCACGGAGAAGTCCTGCTCATCAGACTTTAAACGAGAAGCCCTGGCCGATAGGTAAAATCAGTATATATCCTCATATTTAATTTCCAAATGCATATTTATTTCTCTTAACTTTGATTCTTGCATAATTAAGCAAGGCATGTTTACTTTTCTAATTTATCCATAGAAAAATTAAAATTTTGAAATTAGGATTTTATATTGACGAACTCTTGTGCTTTTCATGGCAAGACTTTATTCTTGGATTTCACTCATCAAACATTCACTAGGCTGAATAATTTTAAGTGGGCAAGCATTGGATCCTTCGATGGGGGACAAACCCCACTAGGGTTGTTCGGCTAAACCCCCAATAAGGCTATTAGTGCTCAAACTTTTTTGTGTAGTGGGTGATGATGTGGAGATAAGGGAATCCAAAGTTTGGAGGAGAGAGGAGCCCCTCTTGGTTTGGCAGAACCAAGGGAGAGCCCTCTCTATAAAAGGAAAGGTGGGGAGGTTGCTCTTCTTGCACCAACTTGAGCTGCCAAAGTTTGCCCTCAAGTTCCCTTCTCCTCTCTAGAGTTCATATAAAAAAATATTTCCCAAATTCTTCTTGCATTTGAAGTCTTGTGCATATCCACCATATAAAATGCTCTCCCTCTACATTAGAGGTTTAGCCACAAAAATATTTCATCCTATTCCATATGCTAACTTCTACTCCAGAAATTTGCATGCACCAAATAAAGACTCCAAAATAATTATGGTCCTCTATCCTCATATCCCTACAAAAAGAGACATGAGCCAAAAAGAGTGCACATAAAAATATTACAAAATTCATGATGCTTACAAAAAGGAGAAACAATTCTTCTTGAGCATGATGACAAAAAAAGTGTGCTCATAGCCATGTTATCCAAAATAAAGAGATAGGGAGGAGGATCATACAAAAAAGAGTCACCCATTACTTCTTCCAATTTTCCACTCATACCTCCACCAATAAATATATATGCCCAAGCTTGGTCCTGATTGTATGATTAGAGTTTTACTAGGATATGCTTTTCGACTTTACAAAATAATTGATGCAAGTATGCCTCGTGATTTTCCCTACCTTGAGCTCTACATAAGCTTTAGTAAAAGTAGGAGAAAAGAGGGCAAATTGCCTTGGTAAGGAATTTAAACACATTTGAGTGATACGAGATTATCATTCGAGGAACTCTCCCTTTTCATTTTCAAAAACTTTGAAAAACCTCCGGATAGAAGTGGAACAAGCAGTAAGAGAAATAGCACTCTCATCTACTGCTCTGTTTCTCAACCACCCAAGACAAAGTGAAGCCGAAGCCTCATGAGGACTAAGGTAATAAGGGTGGACGACCATTGCCAACTTATTCAATTCAAGGTAGAATACTTGGTTGTAGGCATGGTACTCTAGAGAAATAAAACATGGTAGCAACTCTTGATCTACCGAGCCTAAGTCTTGCCTTTGCTCAAGGACGAGCAAAGGATAAGCTCGGGGGAGTTTGTTGACGGTCGTTAACTAACGATTCTGACCGCCACGGACCTCAGAAATAAAAGGGAATTAGCGTCCTTTACCGGCATTTAGGTATAAAAAAAGTTCCACGTGTCCTTGGAGTTTAGTTGGATGCAGGAACATTTATTAAACAAATGAACTGAAGACGAGCTCGCATGGCAAAGAAACACAACTCCAACCTATTGGTGATCATCACGTCGGATTCCCATGGATCGAAGGGCCCAAAAGTCGGGTGAAACTGACCTAAAGTAGGGCCAAAACCACCGGAACCACCTTAGGGGCCCACTTGGCATAGACCAGAGAAAGGCGATGGCGATTGGCAGTTAGGGGGGTTCGGCCAAACCCTTGGTTTGGCCGAACCACCCTTGAGCCCGATCGCCACCGACATTGACGTGGCACCCCCTCATTGGCTCCCAAGGTCGACAAAGTGGGTATGGCGGTTATAAACCGCCATACAAACTGTCATTGGAGGCCTATAAGAAGGAGGGAGATCATCTCACTCAAAACACACCACAAGAAGGAGTTCCTACATTTCTAACTTAGTCTCTAGGCTAGTGGAGTTTAGGAATAGTATTGAGTCTCTTTTTGGTTTTTGAGTCACATTCGGAAGTCGGTATGCCTCTTGTACTTCTCTTCCTTTGTACGAATTTGAGCTTAATAAAGAATTTATCTTCTAGTTCATATGAGTGTGGATCCTCTTCTACTTTAGTAGATAAGTGTTCCAATTATAGTTTACTTAATAGTCTTGTTGTGTTTACATGAGTAACTCTATTACCACGAGCATGGTCCAATGAGCAATTAGGATGTACGCTTGCCTTTATCTAGTCATGAGAGATAGAGGTATCTATGGTAATGTGGACATGGTGCTCAAATCATTTCATAGACATTGGTTATGACCATATCCCATGGGTGAGAGGTAGACGATAGGTGGTGACAGCCCTGTCCATCCATTATATTCCTCCTCGTTTGGATATGGTGTAGGGCGAACGGTAAGAGATCGCTTCATTGTAGCAGGCCGGGCCACTGGGCGGCGGTACCCCCGGAGTCCTGGGAGCATAGAACTGGGTAACTAACCATAACTAGACTAGTTAATTATACTATGTCATACTAGAAGAACTATAGGAACCTGACTCTGAACACTACTCTCCACTTAGCTCTAGTGTACTACCAAAATAGGACGCTTCTGCGTGTGTCACACTACCTTTATCCACATTTATCTTACCCCTGCCTAGGCATTTGTATCTCATCTATAGCTTATGAATATCCATAGCGCCTTGCTATTCTCTTCCGGTTGTATTTTTCATCACCCGGTTGTACACTTCAAGCAAGATTAGTTGTCGTCACACCATATCGTGAACCACTCGTATCGTACAACATTGATCATTTCTCCTTTGGCTCATGTTCTATCTACTCCAAGAAGCACTTCGTAGCCCTCCCGTGCTTCCTACACCGAGTAACACTTGGTGATTCATTTGGAACGGGTTCCAAGCCCTCTGGCTCCTCTTGTTTGGCAACAACGGGCTTTTTTCGAACTTCTTCCATGTGAGTAGTGGTCAGTTGATCCAGTTGTTCCCATCTAGCAGCGAACTTTCTTTGTTTATTCTGCTTGCACAACTTCTTGAACAGGTCCATCAACCTCTACTCCTGAATTGCTCATGAAATCTAGCCATGGCAAATCCTCGCTATGCAAATCTGGCCATGGCAAATCCCTGCGACATGTTTCTTTAGCTTTTGTACCGCCGATAGAAAACATGGACGTCGGTCATGCGAACACACACATTTGGTCTGTTTTGAACTACACACCTTTTAATGTGCCGCAAGAACCAAAGCCGACTTGATGTGTTCTCGCTTCCAACAAAAGTAAAAGCAACAAAGACGACATTGTTAGTGATATGCCCTAGAGGCAACATGGAGATGTTGGATATCACGTCAATGTTTATGTATTTATGAATAAAGTGTTATTCAGTTCCATGAAATAGACATCTTGTATTGATCAATAAGTACGTGACTTATTTATGAGACTCGATATGTATGAATCTATTTCTAAACGATCCACGATCATATGTCATATTGTTGGAACAAATATGATTCTAAGATCGGCATGTTTATTGATTGATGATCATGTCTCATAGATCATGGGTATGAAGATACCAAATCAATAAACATGGACATATGTGTTGGAGAACACATTGTTGGATAGACCCACCATGAGACACTACAGAATTAATGTGCCATTAGTTGGTCTCGGGTAGTGTTGGTACAAAGTCCTTAGACCTGAGATCACCATGGATTCCAACATGTGTAGTAGCCTACTTTGGGACTACCAAACGCTATTCCAATGCGGGTAGTTATAAAGGTAGTTTTCGGGTTTGCTATGAAACATGGAGTGGGATGTGAGTGATCAAGATGGAATTTGCCCCTCCTTTGGAGAGATATCTCGGGCCCCTCGAGGTAATGGATTATGGAAATGCATGGCCATGCTAAGTTGATTGAGGAGTCAATCAACGGACGGATAATCCAATACGGTTCGAGTGAATGGTTAAGCTATTGAAGGGATGGCACACATCTTGCCTATAGCTTAAGCGGTATCGTGAGGCAAAGGGATTTGTGTACACATTACAGGTTGAGCCGATATTATATTCTTGTATACTATGGTGTCAATATGTGCTTGCTAGGCGCCGCCGTTGACAGTCGGCTGAGTTGGACTCGAGCCGACGATCGGCTAAGTTAGACTATAGTCGAAACCGAGTATACCTGAACCTGGGTCGCACGCTTAAGGGGATAGAATAGATATTCGAGTTGGACTCGGATACGGCTCGATCGGATAGGGATCCGATCGGATAGAGTCCTATGGGCTTACGACGTGTGGGGCGGCCAACTCTATGAGATACGGATGAGATCCGATTCAAAATAGAGTCCTAATCGGCCACTAGTCCCAGTCGGCCAACTCTATATAAAGGAGGGAGGGGTGGAGAGCTAGAGACGTCAATTGCATCGCGTGCAACAAAAGTCGCCGAGATCAATCTCCACGGAAACCCTCCCCACTTTCGAGCCAAACCCTAGCCTTGCATCGCGTGCTAGCACACGGGTGTACGGCGTTCGTCCCCGGACGTGTGGATACCGGTAGAGGCGCCGCTACGTTGCGCGCTCTTGATCGGCTGCGGTCGGGCGCATCGGAGCGAGGCGTGAGAACGCGGCCGGACGACTCGAATCGGCGATTGGCGAATCGGCGTCTCCGGAATAGGCTACACTGTTCCGGATCGGATTGCCCGATTGGCTATTCCGCGCTCTACTCCAATCGGTAACGATCTATCGGCCCTTACTTGCAAGTGTTCCTGGTTTGCGCGGTAGAAAATTTTTGTTTTCGGCTAGCGTAGCTTCCGCGTAACCCTTCGGTGGTATCGAGCTAATCTTGCTTAGTTCGGGTTTTAGATTGGATCGGAACAGGTTTTGCGCACGGGTTGATTAGATCAATCGGTTTTACGGGATCGTTGAGAAGAGTAGATGGTAATTGCGTTCCTTGATAGTGTATCGGAACGACGTAATGTGATTACGTCGAAGCAATTTCCAAATAACTCGGTTTGAGTTGGGTTCGAGATAGCGTTCCTTGATAGTGTATCGGAACGGTATAATGTGATTATACCGAAGCTATCTCGTAGTCCGACTTTGTTTTGCCTCGCGCCTACGCAAACCATCTCCCTTGATAGTGTATCGGGACCGCCGTGTGCGTACCCCCTTATAGGTCGTCTCGATGCCGTATCTCTGCGATAGGTAGAAAACGTTTCTACGCCTAACTTGTTTTTGCGAGAGAATGCTTTGAGATGGTATGGCCCTATTGTATGTATGAGATGTATGAGATGCATGTGATGCATGTAATATTCTTTCATATGTGCAATCCCTGTAATATTCTTTCATACGTGCAATGCTTGTAATATTCTTTCACGACCTGCGAGTCGATGTAATCTTCAATTAGAGCTTCTATAGTAGTAGCTTAGTTTGAAGATATCAAGCATTCGACACTTGGAATATGGTGCCGAAGATGGAGATCCTCGGCGCCGACATGGAGATGGAGATCACCATGTGAAGGGGGCCATACTATTTCATTATATGCTATTCTTCTTGATTTCATATGTGATATGTTTGTTTGATAGGATAGCATCCCTCTCAAAATTAAGTAGTAATAATGCCCTTCCAAATGTTGCACCGTCACCGTTATGCTCGTCAATGGTGGGTGCGCAAAGCAGAGTGCCATTCTCTATCATAACACGAGGGGTATATGTCGACATATACATGCAGGAGCATTTGGTTTACTTAACAAGGCTATCAAAACAGTTTTGGGCCTTGGGGCATAGGTTGGCGCCGGGGCATGGAGATGCCACACCAACAACAAGAGTCACATAGAGATGTGATTAGCAAGGTGTTGCTTACCGATGTTACTAATTTTCTAGCGGTGATGCCAAAGCTCACTAGAAAATTAATTAACATGTGGATCTTGACCCAATACGTAACCTAGAGGGAAGGTGGAAAATACGTAATGGGAGTCTAATGTTAAATTGTTTAACAATAGACATAGCATAAACATTGTGCTAAACTTTGCTTTTTCGTTGTAGAATAAATGGCGGCTAATACTACACCCGGTACCTTTAATTTGCGATCTATTCTCGAAAAGGAAAAATTAAATGGAACAAACTTTATGGATTGGTATCGCAACTTGAGAATTGTTCTCAAGCAAGAGCGTAAGGAGTACGTTCTTGAAGTACCCTATCCCGAGGATTTGCCAACTAATGCCACCTGCAACCGCACGGAGGGCTTATGAGAAGCACACTAATGATGCCCTAGATATAAGTGTCTCATGCTTGCTACAATGTCCCCCGAGCTTCGGAAGCAATATGAGAGCGCGATGCTCACACTATTATTCAGGGATCTGCGTGGCATGTTTGAGAACCAAGCTCGGGCCGAGAGGTTCAACACCTCAAAGTCCTTGTTTGCGTGCGAGCTTGTTGAGGGAATCCCGTCGTCCGCATGTGATAAAGATGATTGGCTACATTGAGAGTCGGAAAAGCTGGTTTTCCCCTTAGCCAAGAGTTGGCTGCGATGTGATTCTCCGTCGCTCCCTCCGAGCTTCGAGCCATTCATATTAAATTATCACATGAACAATATGGATAGGACCTTGGCTGAATTGCATGGGATGCTAAAGACAGTGAGGAGAGTATCCAGAAAACGGTCATCATGTGATGATGATGCGAAGGCTAAGCGCAAACCACTGTCAAGAAACTTTGCACCAAGAGAAAGTTAACTCCCGATGAGATCGCGAGTGCCTCTAATGCAAAGAAGGGCAAGAAGGGGTCGGCGGAATCGGATGCCGTTTGCTTCTACTGCAAGGAGACAGAGAGCCACTGGAAAAGGAACTGCAAGAAGTACATGGAGGATC
Source organism: Oryza australiensis (assembly GCA_019925245.2). Lineage (NCBI taxonomy): Eukaryota > Viridiplantae > Streptophyta > Magnoliopsida > Poales > Poaceae > Oryza > Oryza australiensis. The sequence continues at coordinate 171,161 of JAIFGZ020000819.1, forward strand.
TCAAGAAGAAGCAAAGTACGACTTCGCTTCAGTATTAATGTTATAGACATTAATCTTGCTACTTCACCTACGACTCTTGGGTATTTGATACCGGATCGTAGCTCATATTTGCAAATCGTTGCGGGAATGAGAAGAAGTAGAGGATTGAGAAGGGGCGAGGTGAACGCGCGTCGGCAATGGAGCAAGCGTTGCTACGATTCTTTGTCGGCACGCACGTACCACTTCATCTACCTTCAGGATTAGTTTTGGAATTGAATAATTGTTATTGTGTTCCAACACTATGTCAAAACGTTATTTCCGCTTCATGTTTGCAAGCGGAAGGATATGATTTTAGATCAATGAACAATGGTTGTTCAATATATCTCGAGAGATATGTTCTATTTTCATGCTCCATTGGTGAATGGATTATACGTTTTGAATCTTGAAGCGTCTCCCATCTATAACATTAATACGAAAGACAACTCTCTAATGATATAAACCCCACGTTTATCCGGCATTGTCGCTTAGGCCATATAAATAAGAAACGCATGGAGAAGCTCCATAAGGATGGATTGCTTCACTCTTTTGATTTTGAATCATTTGAGACATGTGAGTCTTGTTTACTTGGTAAGATGACAAAGGCACCTTTCACGGGACACGGTGAAAGAGCAAGTGACTTGTTGGCACTCGTACATACCGATGTATGTGGACCAATGAGCTCAACGGCCGGAGGTGGTTATCGTACTTCATTACCTTTTACGATGACTTTAGTAGATATGGTTATATCTACTTGATGAGGCATAAGTCCGAATCCTTTGAAAAGTTCAAAGAATTCCGAATGAAGTACGAATCATTTAGGGAAAACAATCAAGTTTCTACGATCGATCGTGGAGGGGAATACTTGAGCCAAGAGTTTGGTAATCATCGAAAGATTGTGGAATTGTTCCACGTTAACTCCGCCAGAACTCCACAATGGAACGGAGTGTCCGAACGGAGAAATCGCACCTTGTTGGACATGGTGCGGTCGATGATGAGCCAAAGTGATCTTCCGTTATCTTTCGGGGATATGCTCTTGAAACATTGCGCTCACACTAAATAGAGTTCCATCTAAGTCGGTTGAAAAGACACCATATGAGATATGGACAGGGCAACCCCTAGTTTGTCTTTTCTCAAAATTTGGGGATGCGAAGCTTATGTAAAACGTTTACGTCGACAAGCTCACACCCAAATCGACAAGTGCTTCTTTGTGGGATATCCTAAGGAAACTAAGGGATATTACTTTTATAATCGGGAACAAGGCAAAGTGTTTGTCGCCCGACACGGTGTCTTCTTGGAGAAAGAGTTTCTTTCAAGAAGGGTTAGTGGGAGCAGGGTGCATCTTGAAGAAGTTCAAGAAACACCGAAAATGTTTCGGCGACCACGAACCACAACGGGAGGTGCAAAGTGTTGCGCCACCGGTTGTAGATACACCAGCCCACGAGAGTCGAAAGATCACGTCGTGCCCCGACAGTACACAGTGCGGAACAACGTGATATATTGTTGTTGGACAACGATGAACCTAAGACCTATGAGGAAGCGATGGTGGGACCCGATTCCAACAAGTGGCTTGGAGCCATGAAATCCGAAATAGAATCCATGTACGACAATCAAGTTTGGAACTTGGTTGATCCACTGATGGTGTCAAAACCATTGAGTGTAAATGGGTTTTTAAGAAAAGGCCGATATGGATGGAAATGTTCACATCTATAAGGCGCGATTGGTGGCGAAAGGTTTTAAACAGATTCAAGGAGTTGATTATGATGAAACCTTCTCGCCCGTCGCAATGCTTAAATCTATTCGGATTATGCTAGCGATTGCTGCATATTTCGATTATGAGATATGGCGAGATGGATGTCAAAACGGCTTTCCTGAATGGAAACCTAAGCGAGGATGTATACATGATACAACCTCGGGGTTTTGTCGATCCAGAATCGCTCGGAAAGATATGCAAGCTACATAAATCCATTTATGGATTGAAGCAAGCATCTCGGAGTTGGAATATTCGTTTTGATGAAGTAATCAAAGGGTTTGGTTTCATCAAAAATGAAGAAGAGGCCTGTGTTTACAAAAAGGTCGGTGGGAGCGCAATTGTATTTCTAATCTTATATGTGGATGACATATTACGATTGGAAATGATATCCCTATGCTTGAATCCGTCAAGTCTTCATTGAAAAATAGTTTTTCCATGAAAGACTTAGGGAGGCAGCATATATATTGGGCATTCGGATCTATAGAGATAGATCCAAGAGGCTAATTGGATTAAGCCAAAGTACATACATTGACAAGGTGTTGAAAAGGTTCAACATGCATGATTCCAAGAAAGGTTTCTTGCCTATGTCACATGGCATCAATCTTAGCAAGAATCGGTGTCCTCGGACACATGATGAGCGGAATAAGATGGGTATGGTTCCATATGCTTCGGCAATTGGATCCATCATGTATGCCATGCTTTGTACACGCCCGCATGTCTCGTACGCTTTGAGTGCTACGAGCAGATACCGATCGAGATCCGGTGAAGGTCACTGGACAGAAAGAATATCCTTAAGTACTTGAGAAGAACTAAGGATATGTTCCTAGTCTATGGAGGTGAAGAAGAGCTCGTTGTAAGTGGTTACACCGATGCTAGCTTCCAAACAGACAAGGATGATTATAGATCGCAATGCGGGTTCGTGTTCGCCCGAACGGAGGCGCATCACTGGAAGAGTTCCAAGCGGGATACGTTGCTGATTCTACAACGGAGGCCGAGTACATTACGCCGGAAGCCGCAAAGGAGGCTGTTTGGATTAAGAAATTTGTTTCTGAGCTTGGTGTGATGACTAGTACGACTGGTCCAATGTCTCTCTATTGTGACAATAGTGGAGCCATTGCGCAAGCCAAGGAGCCGAGGTCACATCAAAAGTCCAAACACATACTTCGGCGATATCATCTCATCCGCGAGATTGTGGACAGAGGTGATGTCAAGATATGCAAAGTGCACACGGATCTCAACATAGCCGATCCGCTGACAAAACCTCTCCCTCTCCTACATTTCTAACTTAGTCTCTAGGCTAGTGGAGTTTAGGAATAGTATTGAGTCTCTTTTTGGTTTTTGAGTCACATTCGGAAGTCGGTATGCCTCTTGTACTTCTCTTCCTTTGTACGAATTTGAGCTTAATAAAGAATTTATCTTCTAGTTCATATGAGTGTGGATCCTCTTCTACTTTAGTAGATAAGTGTTCCAATTATAGTTTACTTAATAGTCTTGTTGTGTTTACATGAGTAACTCTATTACCACGAGCATGGTCCAATGAGCAATTAGGATGTACGCTTGCCTTTATCTAGTCATGAGAGATAGAGGTATCTATGGTAATGTGGACATGGTGCTCAAATCATTTCATAGACATTGGTTATGACCATATCCCATGGGTGAGAGGTAGACGATAGGTGGTGACAGCCCTGTCCATCCATTATATTCCTCCTCGTTTGGATATGGTGTAGGGCGAACGGTAAGAGATCGCTTCATTGTAGCAGGCCGGGCCACTGGGCGGCGGTACCCCCGGAGTCCTGGGAGCATAGAACTGGGTAACTAACCATAACTAGACTAGTTAATTATACTATGTCATACTAGAAGAACTATAGGAACCTGACTCTGAACACTACTCTCCACTTAGCTCTAGTGTACTACCAAAATAGGACGCTTCTGCGTGTGTCACACTACCTTTATCCACATTTATCTTACCCCTGCCTAGGCATTTGTATCTCATCTATAGCTTATGAATATCCATAGCGCCTTGCTATTCTCTTCCAGTTGTATTTTTCATCACCCAGTTGTACACTTCAGCAAGATTAGTTGTCGTCACACCATATCGTGAACCACTCGTATCGTACAACATTGATCATTTCTCCTTTGGCTCATGTTCTATCTACTCCAAGAAGCACTTCGTAGCCCTCCCGTGCTTCCTACACCGAGTAACACTTGGTGATTCATTTGGAACGGGTTCCAAGCCCTCTGGCTCCTCTTGTTTGGCAACAACGGGCTTTTTTCGAACTTCTTCCATGTGAGTAGTGGTCAGTTGATCCAGTTGTTCCCATCTAGCAGCGAACTTTCTTTGTTTATTCTGCTTGCACAACTTCTTGAACAGGTCCATCAACCTCTACTCCTGAATTGCCTGTAAATCTAGCCATGGCAAATCCTCTGCTATGCAAATCTGGCCATGGCAAATCCTCTGCGACATGTTTCTTTAGCTTTTGTACCGCCGATAGAAAACATGGACGTCGGTCATGCAGAACACACACATTTGGTCTGTTTTGAACTACACACCTTTTAATGTGCCGCAAGAACCAAAGCCAGCTTGATGTGTTCTCGCTTCCAACAAAAGTAAAAGCAACAAAGACGACATTGTTAGTGATATGCCCTAGAGGCAACATGGAGATGTTGGATATCACGTCAATGTTTATGTATTTATGAATAAAGTGTTATTCAGTTCCATGAAATAGACATCTTGTATTGATCAATAAGTACGTGACTTATTTATGAGACTCGATATGTATGAATCTATTTCTAAACGATCCCTGATCATATGTCATATTGTTGGAACAAATATGATTCTAAGATCGGCATGTTTATTGATTGATGATCATGTCTCATAGATCATGGGTATGAAGATACCAAATCAATAAACATGGACATATGTGTTGGAGAACACATTGTTGGATAGACCCACCATGAGACACTACGGGAATTAATGTGCCATTAGTTGGTCTCGGGTAGTGTTGGTACAAAGTCCTTAGACCTGAGATCACCATGGATTCCAACATGTGTAGTAGCCTACTTTGGGACTACCAAACGCTATTCCGTAATCGGGTAGTTATAAAGGTAGTTTTCGGGTTTGCTATGAAACATGGAGTGGGATGTGAGTGATCAAGATGGAATTTGCCCCTCCTTTGGAGAGATATCTCGGGCCCCTCGAGGTAATGGATTATGGAAATGCATGGCCATGCTAAGTTGATTGAGGAGTCAATCAACGGACGGATAATCCAATACGGTTCGAGTGAATGGTTAAGCTATTGAAGGGATGGCACACATCTTGCCTATAGCTTAACTGGTATCGTGAGGCAAAGGGATTTGTGTACACATTACAGGTTTAGAGCCGATATTATATTCTTGTATACTATGGTGTCAATATGTGCCGCTAGGCGCCGCGTTGAGTCGGCTGAGTTGGACTCGAGCCGACGATCGGCTAAGTTAGACTATAGTCGAAACCGAGTATACCTGAACCTACTGTGGTCGCACGCTTAAGGGGATAGAATAGATATTCGAGTTGGACTCGGATACGGCTCGATCGGATAGGGATCCGATCGGATAGAGTCCTATGGGCTTACGACGTGTGGGGCGGCCAACTCTATGAGATACGGATGAGATCCGATTCAAAATAGAGTCCTAATCGGCCACTAGTCCCAGTCGGCCAACTCTATATAAAGGAGGGAGGGGTGGAGAGCTAGAGACGTCAATTGCATCGCGTGCAACAAAAGTCGCCGAGATCAATCTCCACGGAAACCCTCCCCACTTTCGAGCCAAACCCTAGCCTTGCATCGCGTGCTAGCACACGGGTGTACGGCGTTCTGTCCCCGGACGTGTGGATACCGGTAGAGGCGCTGCTACGTTGCGCGCTCTTGATCGGCTGCGGTCGGGCGCATCGGAGCGAGGCGTGAGAACGCGGCCGGACGACTCGAATCGGCTGATTGGCGAATCGGCTGTCTCCGGGAATAGGCTACACTGTTCCGGATCGGATTGCCCTGATTGGCTATTCCGCTGCGCTCTACTCCAATCGGTAACGATCTATCGGCCCTTACTTGCAAGTGTTCCTGGTTTGCGCGGTAGAAAATTTTTGTTTTCGGCTAGCGTAGCTTCCGCGTAACCCTTCAGACATGGCTATCCACGTCGACTCCAATCATGCTTAAAATAGTTCCTCTGTACTTGCCTGTCAAGAAAGTACCATCAACACATAGCAACGTAATGGAATTTCTAAAGGCCTCTATCGTGCACCCAAATGACCAAAAAGCACGACAAAGTACATTTTCCCCAGTTTTCTTCACCTCATTTAGAATAGCCATGTATGTGCCCGGGTTTCTTGCCTGCATCACCTCCAACAGCGGGGGAAGATTGTGGTAAGAATCCTGGTAACTTCCAAACCGCATCTCTAGTGATTTCGCTTTGCCCTCCAAGCCTTGTCGTACGATATCTCATAGCCTTACTCTTTCTCTACGTCATGCATTCTTGTGAACGGCGACAAAGAGATTCTTTTACAACCTTTCATTACACCAGTTGTGCCATGAATGCAGCCATCATGTTCCTGTGTACCAAAGAGATATTGTCCAACAAATAGGTATGTTCCTCAACCCTTGAAACTATACATAAGTTGTCATGTGGTGGCTTGTAACCATGCACTCTCCAAGGACATCCAGGCCTTGTGCACTTCACGTCATACGTCATCCTATTTGAAATCTTCACCCCAATCTCTCGCCTCTGCAGAATAGCCCACCTCTTCACCGCATCTTCTAGGAGCCCTTTGTCATGAAACATCTGTACAACTTTCACCTACTTACAATCATACCGCTAGTAGGCATCTAAACCATTGTTAACCCTCAGATGACTCATCGATATGGTAGTCCAATCATCAGATATGTTGGTTTCTGTGTCCCACTATGTTGTATCTTAGCCTTCCACCACATGCACAATTTATTCCTTGTTTCCTGTTCCATCTCTTCTACTGGCGTCTCATTCTCCTCTGATGTATCAATAGCCAAAGGTCGATGACGATGAGCCGAACAATTACTATCAGCCACAATGAACAATACTAGTGCAATAACCTCTTTCGGTGCTTCACCTTGACCACTCCTGCAAACATTAACCACTTCCATGGCCTCCTGTTGACGTGAAAAACACACACTGGCCTGAGAGATCTGCTTAACTCTAGTGCAGGATCTAAATCTTGCTTTTGGGTTCAAGGCGTGTCAGTTGGTTTGATCCTAGAACCAACAAGAAACAAAGAAAGAAAACGAGGTTAAATCCATAAACGATAGCCGATCGGCTAGTGGCCGATGACATATCGTTCAATATTGAGCTGATGCAATATGCATGGGATCGGCAAAGGGAAAATTAGATTTACTCGATCGGCTGTAGATATCAATAGTATCTAATCTAGGTCTCAAAATACGTTTAAACCAAGTGACTGGGATAGATCGGCAGTGTGCGGAGATAGTATAAATCACTTATGTCTAAAAGTACTTTAGGACAGAGACTATACGTATTTATAGCATAGCCGATGTAATAAATCTAACACGTATCGGCTAGTACTTCGACACCACTTTATACTAAGATATCAATATAGATTAAATACATTAAGTAGGAATTAATCAAGTGTTAGGATGACCTAACAAATTAATAACAAGCTTAATATATTTTACCAGAGTGAGATCTTGATATAAAGGGCAGATTTAGCATGTCAAGTGAACATGTAAGAAGCAAGATAGATAAACCAAGTAAGATCGGCTGAAACCCCGATACTATCTCTATGAGCAATCGTAGAACAAGATAGATCTTATGACTCTAGAAAATACTTAGTAGGTCAGACTTAACCGATGCAGCACTGAGTATAAAGAGAAGCATAAGGTCTAAACAAGTCGATGAAAGCCTTTCGAGATGGTGGATACACTATATAACCTAGGTCAACATCGTTAGCTAACCCTATCGGTTGATGTCTGGTAACATATGCTAGCCGATTAGGGTTAGATAGCAATATTGATCAAGATTATATAGCATATATGATAACTCGATGATTTACATAAACGAGATTAGAGTGTCATAAAGATGTAAGCACTAATCCCGAGAGCACAAGCCACCATAACAAGCTTTACCTCTTGTCGGAGATCGAACCCAATGAAGCCCAACTCGAAAGCAAGAACTCATCGAAACAAACGAAAGTAAAAGGTGGCGATGCGCCGAAGGTGTTATTAAACTGTTTGTTGTCTCTTTTTTTACAAGGTCTTGGGCTATATTTATACCCAATTACACAATATGTCCATGTCGGACACGACTCTTACCTCTATTACAACTCAAAATACAAACAAGTCCCTTAGGTGGACTCTTACCGGCACAATCTATAAGGAAAATACTTAAAACAACCTAATTAATAGATACAATTGACTTTTTTGGACTCTATCCACATATGGCAATCCTCATGAAGCGCTTCAACATGAACCGTCAATGATTCCAATGTCCTCTACCAGAATCGGCTACATCGACTTACCTTGTCCGATTCGGTATCGGGCGATTGAACACCTTGGCCGATTCGGTATCCGCCGATGAACTCATTAGCCGATTCGATTTGCGACTAGTGAGTACTCTATTTTCGAAGATCACGGTTTCCTCCAAATCTGCCTCAGCCTTGATTCCAAATCCGATTCATGACTTGCCAAATTTGTTTGTTAACACATGCCCCCCAAGTCCGCTGAATTTATAATTTTGCAGATTTTCCTAATATTATCTCCGAGGAAATCCAGGGATTTCCGTTTTGGTCGTTACCACACCTCTTCAAATGACAACCACCGCCTTGAAATTTTTCACGCCAGTTCTTCTATTTTCATCTCTTTAGTCACAGCTTTCCCCAACTTCACTGGCGATTTCCTCCAAGCCCTCAGTGGACTCACAGACCATCCCATTGCTGCGGCGATTCCATCTCCGATGATGTCAAGCTTTGCCAACCCATCTGGTACTCCATCGGCTGAGTTCCCTGAGGTATGCCCTATCGGCTATAACTCCTTTTCTTTAGGCAGATTGGTTTTCTTCTTTTTGATTTGCTTTTCCCTATTGTAGCATCTCTCCAGCCAAATTGCAATTCCTAGTTTAGTCCATCCGAACCAATTCTTCTTGGGTCCAATCGGCAACATAGACCCTACCGAGTTCATCAATGCTAAAATGAATAGGGTTCCCTTTAGGTTAACAAACCCTAGCTTAGCCCACTGGGCTAGAACCTTTAAGTCTTGGCCATCCATTGATAAGACCTGGCCAGAGTGGTATAATAGGATATCGGGTAGTAAGTAGACCGATTGGGAAGAACTTGGAATAGCTCAGTGCTTATATCTAACTATAGCCAATATGATTAAGGACGAACAAATGTTGTCGGTTGCAACCTACTTCTGGTCCAATACCCTGAATGCCTTCTTGTTCAATCAAGGACCAATGACACCGACCCTTCTGCACATAATCATGATAACAGGCCTGGACATTACCTCATCGGCTAACCCAGTTAGCTTGGACACCAAGGGGAAATTCTCCTTCAAAACTCGGGCCACGGAGGTTGGAATGGATTCATCTCTCAGAATATGGGAACTAGCCCAGTAACCCCTTAGGAACACATAGCTTTTCTGTTGATGTGGCTGGAAAAGTTCTTGTTCTGTGGTCCAAGCTGTGGCCCTACCACCAACTGGCAACACATAGTCGAAGCCCTAACAGATAAGAAACAACTTCCTTTGGGCAAATATCTGCTAGGATACCTCTATCAGACTTTGAACTCTGCATCGACACGGATTGCCACGGATTCTGCCATCGGCACTGGTGGCCCTTGGTGGCTCTTGCAGATTTGGCTCAACTTGCACACTCTTATCAATCCGATCTGTGTTTTCAAGAATATAAAGATTGTTTTGCTTGGGAGTACTTCGAGATGCCCGGCCTTAACCGATCAATAGTGGTCCATCAACTACCAATTAAGGAAAGCTATCGGCCGTTCAAACAGCCTCCCAGGAGGTTTAAGGCCGATATGTACGATGCAATCAAAGCTTAAATCACTCGGCTATACGAAGCAGGATTCATTCGGCCTTGCCGATACGCCGAATGGGTCTCGAACATTGCTGAACGGTAAACTTAGGGTATGCATCGATTTCAGAGATCCAAACAAAGCCACCCCTAAGGACGAATACCCAATGCCGATAGCCGATTTGCTTGTCGATGCCGCTTCAGGTCACAAAATTATTAGTTTCATGGATGGCAATGCAGGTTATAATCAGATATTTATGGCCGACGAAGACATCCACAAGACTGCTTTTCGGTGTCCCGGCGCAATCGGCTTGTACAAATGGGTGGTAATGACATTCGGCCTGAAGAATGCTGGGGCAACATATCAATGGGCCATGAACTACATCTTTCATGACATGATCGGCTCACTGGTAGAAATCTACATGGATGACGTGGTTGTCTAGTCCAGGGAAATAGAGGGCCACATAGCCGATCTGAGACAAGTGTTAGAACGGACGAGGAAATATGGCCTGAAGATGAATCCACTTAAGTGCACGTTCGGCGTATCGGCTGGGCAGTTCCTGGGAATTCTTGTTCATGAAAGAGGAATTGAGGTCACACCAAGGAGCATAAATGCTATCAAGACAATTCAGCCTCCGAAGGACAAGAAACAACTCCAATCTTTGATCGGCAAAATCAATTTTATCAGGTGATTCATAGCCAATCTCTCAGAAAAGATGGAGCCGTTCACACCATTGCTTCGGCTGAAAGCCGATAAAGCATTCACATGGGGGCAGAGCAGCAAAAGGCTTTAGACAACATAAAAGATTATTTGAGTTCCCCTCCAGTTTAATGCCTCCACAAAAAGGGATACCGTTTTAAGCTGTACCTATCAGCCGATGACAAGTCAATCGGCTCCGTTTTAATCCAAGAAGTTGAGGGCAAAGAAAAGGACATATTCTATCTCAGCCAACGGTTACTAGACGCAGAAACAAGGTATTCGCCTATGGAGAAGCTATGCCTATGCCTCTATTTTTCATGTACGAAGTTAAGGCATTGTCTGCTATCCAACGAGTGCACAATAATCTGCAAAGCCGATGTGGTTAAGTACATGCTATCGGCTCCAGTATTAAAAGGAAGAATTGGGAATTGGATTTTTGCGCCAATAGAATTTGATGTGAGGTATTAGGCACCCAAGGCAATCAAAGGACTAGCGATAGCCGATTTTATTGTGGAGCACAGAAATGACTCGATCGGCTCATTGGAAATTATGCCCTGGACTTTGACATTTGACGGCTCGGTTTGCACCAACGGCTGTGGTATCGGCTTAGTCATCATTTCACCCAGGGGGGCAAGTTTCGAATTTGCTTTCGCTATCAACCCTAACGCTACAAACAACCAAGCCGAATACGAAGCCGTCCTTAAAGGATTACATCTACTCAAGGAAGTTGAAGCCGACGCCATAAAAATAATGGGAGATTCATTGTTGGTCATCAGCCAATTATCAGGAGAATACGAATGCAAAAACGATGCGCTAATGGTCTATTATCAGCAATGCCAGGAATTAATGGACGATTTTTGGCTAGTTACTTTGAAACATATCCACAGAGAGCAGAATACAGAAGCCAATGATTTAGCTCAAGGGGCATCGGGCTACCGGCCGATGTTGAAAGAAATCGACATAGAAGTCGCCGCCATTGCAACCGATGACTGGAGGTTCGAAGTTTACAGCTATCTCAAAAACCCCTCTCAATCGGCTACAAGGAAATTACGATACAAGGAGTTAAGATATGTTTTGCTCGATGAAGATCTGTACTATCGGACGATTGATGGTGTGCTACTCAAGTGTTTGTGAGCTGATTAGGCCAAAGTGGCCATCGGAGAAGTGCACGAAGTGATCTGTGGCACGCATCAATCGGCCCACAAAATGAAGTGGGTGCTTCGCCGAGCAGGATATTTCTGGCCGACAATGCTGGAGGATTGTTTCAAATATTACAAGGGTTACCAAGATTGTCAGAAATTTGGCGCCATACAACGAGCACCAGCGTCGGCTATGAACCCAATTATTAAGCCTTGGCCGTTCAGAGGATGGGGCATCGATATGATCGGCCAGATCAATGCAAATGGCATAAATTTATTCTGGTGGTGACAGATTATTTCACAAAATGGGTGGAGGCAATTCCTCTGAAGAAAGTGGATTCTAAGGACGCAATCGAGTTTGTCAAAGAACATATTATCTACCGATTTGGCATCCCACAAACGATAACAACAGATCAGGGATCTATCTTCGTATCGGATGAGTTTGTTCAGTTTGCCGACGGCATGGGGATCAAGATACTTAATTCTTCGCCGTACTACACATAGGCCAACGGGCAAGCCTAAGCTTAAAATAAAAGCTTGATTAAATTGATTAAAATAAAGATCTCTGAGTACCCCAAACAATGGCACAGCCGATTAGCCGAATCACTGTGGGCGTATCGGATGGCATGCCACGGATTAATTCTAGTCCCTCCGTACAAGCTGGTCTACGGGCATGAAGCGGTACTACCATGGGAAAGCATCATCGGCTCAAGGCGCATTCAGCTACAAGATCAACTCACAGCCGACAATTATTATCACTTGATGGTGGACGAATCAGAAGACTTAGTTTTATCCAGGATGAGGGCCTTGGAAAAGGTTACAAGGGATAAAGAACGAGTAGCCAGACATTATAATAAAAAAGTAGTGCCTAAATCTTTCGAGGAAGGCGAACTCGTTTGGAAATTAATACTGCCGATTGGATCTAGGGATAACAAATTCGGCAAGTGGTCACCAGATTGGGAAGGGCCTTTCAAGATCCACAAATGTGTCTCTAAAGGGGCTTACATGCTAGAAGGGTTAGATGGAGAAGTATTTGGAAGCGCTCTTAATGGAAAATACCTGAGGAAATACTACCCAAGTGTATGGATCAACTCATGATTCGGCTTTGGTCGCGTAGCCAATTTATGACAGCCGATGTCTTGTTTCAATAAGGCATCGCCTTTAGGCATTTTTATGCAATTTTCCCTAAGTTTTCTACGATCGGCTAACGATGGGCTGATAGTGACGGCTATGATGCGCGAATGGCCTGAATTCACAATTTTGTCGACACCGAAGCTATCAACAAAATTTGGGGGCATATACATACACGAGCCGATTGAAAAAATTGGGGGTCAGGAAATTCTAAACTCTTTAAGCTTCGCAATCGGCAGTCAATATAAAAGCATTTCAGGTAGTTGTGATCGACGGCCGTAATTCGAGTATTAAGATTGACGGTTATGGTGTGGTTTCGGAATCGGCAAACGTGATGTGACACGGACGGCTAGGGCCGATCTCAGCATAAGCAATTCAAGATACTACATGCGGCCGAAGCCGATCTCATCCACGAGCACAGTTGCAAAAGATTGACAAACTATATTACACAAAAGCCGATCCGATTACACAATTTGACCGATCGATCGAGTTAAAGCACATTACAAAAGTTCAACAAATATATTACATGAAGCAGTAGCCAATTTCGAACGCTAAAATATTACAAAGTTCATTGCTTCAAGAAATCGGCTATGGCCGACAGCGCTGTCCGCCTAATCTGATCCACCTCCTCAGTTGCTCTGACGTCGTCGGCCTCGAGACCCACCATCGGCCGGATGCCCTTCACTGTGTCCTAGAGATGTGCCACAGCCGCCTTGATACTTTGACGTTGAGCGTCGATTTCGACTCGCAGGATGGCCATGTACTCCTCGTGGACGTCGATCTCGTTCGTGACTTGAACGAGATCGGCCGTCAACTGATCTTGGCGTGAGAGGAGCTGCTCGAGCTTGGCCGTCGGCTCAGTTTTTAGGCGGTCGAAGGCGGCCTTCGGCTCTCGATGGCTTCCTTGGTCGACGGAGGGTGGCCGACCGCATCCGGTTCTCGCGACGGTCAGCTATCCGCCGCGTGCCCGCTCGTATTTGTGTTGGTGGGCTTCCAAGAAGGTGGTGCACGATGGCATCGGCTAGAGCTTCCGGCGGTGCCTTGGATCTCCTTGAAGTGTGCACGGATTGAACCGCTATCGACCACCAGCGCGTCCAATGAGGCCTCCAACCGGTTGCCGCTGTCAGCTAGGGGTCCAGGTCCTCGGTCGGCGTCACCAACGCCTCCTCGCCGGATCTTGCCGGACTCCTCGAACTCCGACAAGTCGAAATTGAGGAGGTCAGCTATGTTCGCAAAGAGAAAGATGATTAGAGAATGTTGAGTTGACGAACCGATCATAAAATTCAATCGGCTTACCGTAGGCACCGGAGTCAGAGCGACTGGCTCGGCTGGTTCGCCGCCTGCAGCCGCCGGGGCCTCATCATCGGCGCCGTTGCCGCTGCCCGCGACGGTCACAACGTGCTCGCTGGACGCTTGGGGGGCAGCCGACGGAGATCGTGGGGGCTGCAAAAGTTCTATAAGTCGGCTAAGTTCTATAAGTCAAGTTGCAAAGGACGATTACCGATGGCGCGTGATGTGGAGTGCGGCCGGCCAATTTCTTGACCTAAGAAGAATTGTTTGGTCAGATGCAGGTGATATCATCATAAGGCCGAATTGGATGAAACGAGGGCTTACCGGCCGATTTTTCGCGGGGGGACTTGGAACCGGCGGGACGTCGGCTGGAGCATTGACGGATTTGTGGCTAGAGCTCTCGGGTTCGGCCGCCGCTCAATAGCCGTCGACATCTCCTCGCTGGCGACGGCGTCAAGGAACTGCACGAAGCTCGGGTCCAAGGGGAGAGGCCATCGGCTGGCGCTGTCGGTTTCTTCTCCTTCAGCTTCTTGGGGGCAGGCGCAGCCGACGGATGTATGAGAGGCGCGACCCTTTTCTTGTGAGCGATCGGCTCGCACACTTGCCCACACACAAAGAAAGACGCCACTTTGGTGCGCCCCCGATCACCGACGGAGCAAGGCCGCCCCCATCCGAAAGCCTAGATGGTATTCGATGGGGAGCCCGGAGTCGCACACCGTCGGCCGCTCCGTCTCGGTCTCCTGCAAGTTAGAGGGCAAGTGTTAATCAGCTATGTCGGCCGATGTCAAAAGGAAAAATCTGTTGGGGTTTAAAGCTTACCGAGGGGATCTCCTCAGGCAAGAGCAGATCGATGTAATAAGATGACCGCTGATGGAAGATGTGTCGCTTGATTTTGGCCCACCATTGGTCGTAGGCCACGCTTTTCTTGAGCACCAGGGTTATCTCACCGATGCTGCCGAGGGGAGGGCCGGCTATATTCAGCAGCCAATGCATTATCAAATCCTGGCTCACCACTCCCCTCGTCTCAATCATGTCGGCGTAATAAAAGCCGACGGGCAGTTGCCCAAGACCGAACTGTCTCGCCGTCGACAACGGGTAGTAAAATTCATAACTTTTGGCCACCGATTGACCCCTATGGATCCGGTCGGCGGGATGCGGGGAGTCGAGCGCGACGAACAGCTCCCTGCGCCTTGGGTTGTCGGCTGAATTGATGTCTTCCCAATTGAAATCGGCCGGCAACTCAAAACAGTCCCGGTCCCGTAAAAGTACCAAACGTGGTTCTCGCGTGACAGCCCGTCGTACAGGGCAATGAACCATTCGGCCAAAAGGTTGGCCGATTGCTTTGAGCCTGCATGAGTAGCCGCTGCTTCTCTATAGCTCATGCATCTGGTAGTGGTGATCTGGTTGCCGTCTTCGTCTTCGATCGGCTCCAGCCTTGGGAAGACGGCCTCGGTCAGGGGCAGCCGACCGGCTATTTTCTGGGTCGCCAGCACCAACCAGATCTGTAAGAACCACCAGGGGCCGCCGGTGTTGACGGGAGCGTTGGTGGCTATCTTCGCGGCGGCCTGATGTAGCATCTGATATAGATAGCCGAGGAGGTATTTTCCCAACGCAAGCTTGCCCCCATCAGCCAGGAGTTCGGCTACTACCTGGCAGTTGGCGGTCGGCCCGCAGCTCGATCCACAAAACAAGAACTTCTCAAGCCACAACATAAGAAAAGCTGTGTGTTCCCTGTGGCCGACTGATCCGTCCTTCATGTTTTGAGCGATGAAGCCGCTCCACCCGCCGATGGCTTTGGTTTTGAATTGGTGCTGCCCCTTTCGGTTCAAGTTTCCAAGGTTAGCAGACGCCAGAATGTCCAGTCCGGTCGTCATGTATACATCGGCTAATGTGATCGTCATCGGCCCTTGCCGGAATATGAAGGCAATGAAGCTATCATTCCAAAAGTATGTTGCAGCCGATAGAAGTGGCTCATCTTTCTCCATGCTGGCGACGGACAAGGCCAAGCATTCGGCTATTCTAGTCTCTTCCCACTGAGCGTACTTGGCCGATCGTACCCTCTTGTACCATTCAATCCAGGCTGTGTCTGTGGTCGGCCACGACTTGAAGGTCCCATTCCACTGGGCAAGGGATGGCTTGTTGGTGTTGTAGGGGACCCTGTTGGTTTCGGCTATAATCATTTCGACTGGGTCGGTGCTGCTGATGGGGCCGAGAAAGTACCTCCTTTCTTGGGTCAAACTTGGGATGACCACTTGATGTGACAGGTGCTACAGTTCGAAAGAGGAAAAAACGCTAATCAAGAATGGCTAAATGCTACAGTTTGAAAGAGGAAAAATGCTAATCAAGAACGGCTAAAGGCATGATGAATACAACAATGCTAGGAGGCATGGTCGGAAAAGGAAATCCGAGGAAAAGAGTTTTAAACCAGTGTGCATACCTCGGGAACTCGACGACGGCGGCGGCATGGTGCGGCGGCGACGGCCGGTGTGACGGAGGCGCGCCTGACGCAGCAACGGTGTTGGAAGCCATCGGAGTTGTTGGAGACGAGAATGAGTCCGGATCCGCGAAGGTTGATGGGAGATGATGAAGGGCGCCGGTGAATCGCCGGAGAGGAGAGAGGAGAAGAAAACTTGCTTGCGAAAGTGTTTGAGTGGGTTTTGAAAGTGTAATCGTTTCGGTAGAAGCGAAGGGCTATTTAAAGGGCACTTGGGGCAGCGGAAGCGGTTTAGGTTAGAAAAGAGCGGGAGTTTGAACAGGCAACAAATCCGTAACACCTCGTATCACGGACTTGGTGGGCATGTGTTAACAACTAAATTTGGTAATTGAATCCCTAAGTCCTGGCAAGGGTGAAAAAGAAGCGGATCGGCTGGGTTGACGGATAAACAGAGGCCGCATCGGCTGAGAAGCGATCGGCTGCGAAGCCAGTCGGCTAAGGTTGAATCAGACAAGAGCGGCCGATAGCCAATTCTAGGTTCAGAGAAGATAAAACCGTTTTTGGCGCAGATGTTTGAAGATAAATAGAAGATTCGGTTACTAGTTGGAGCGTTAAAAGATATTGCCATCTATTGATAGAGTCCTATAACAGCAATTGTATCTGTAAATTAGGAGTTTGTTTAAACTGTTCATTGTAATGCAGCGTGGGTCCTTTCTGGGATATCGTCATATTTTAAATAGTAGTTTAGATAGAGTCCAGGGTCTATACAGATAATGTTATCTTGGGTATAAATAGGACCCGAGACCCCCTGTAATAAGACATTCATCACAATCAATCAAACAACCTTCGGCGCATCGCCAACCTTTTCTTCAGACGAGCAATTGATCTCGCTACGGGCTGCATCGTTTCGATCCTCAAATCCAGGTAAATGCTTGTCATTAGTGGCATGTTCTGCTAATTCTAGTGCTTCCATCATAATGATACATTAGATTCAGGGGTTTATACTATGCTATTTACCATATGTCGCATATAAACTGGAGCAATGTTTAGATCTATCCTGTCATCGGCCAGTTCCGTTGAGAACCCGCAGCCGATCGGTCTAGATCTAAAGGTTGGACTAGTTTATATGCGGTATCCACCATGTCGAGAGGTATAAATCAGCCACAACAGATCAGGTTGTTCTTTTTATACTTAATGTTGCATCAACGTTGAACTATTAAGTCATTTTTAGAACTTCCAATGATCTGTTCGGTTAGATTTATATGTTTAGAGACAATGTCGGGGTTTCAGCCGGCCTTATCTGCCCTAATGTATTTTTTAGAGCCGAAATCGGCTCGCCATCGACAGACGGCCGATTTCCGAGCTAAGCATCTAGTTCAAGAATGATATCTTCTCATAAGAATCATCGGAGTAATAGTCGATCCATAGTTAGCTTTCTAGTATCGGCTAGGTTATCAATACATATATTTATTATCCTTTACTGTATTTAGGTTAAACGGCTAATGCTATCTCGGTATCGCCGATCGATTCTAGTCACTTGGCTTAAATATATTTTAGGATAGCACATATATGCTCTGGATTCCCTCAGCCGATCCAGTGGGGGTCTAACTTAACACTTAACGCATATGTCTTTGTTTTTCTTGTTGGTTAACAGATCAAACCAACTAGCACGCCCTACATTGCACAGGCAGTCGAGAAGGACCTGCACTGGAGCTAAGCAGATCTCTCAGGCCAGCGCGTGAGAGAAATTTCTCGTCAACACAACTCATCTTGTAAATCAATCCTCCTTGAGCCGATGACACTTTCCCATGGTAACACGGCTTCATGCCCATAAACTAACTTGTAAGGAGGAACTTGGATCGATCAATGAAAGCCATCTGATAAGACCATAATGCTTCACCCAGTTCTCGTGAAAAACACATATCGGCTTTACATCTTCTAGGTGGTTGTTTATATGGCCGATATCCTTGTTTAATAGGAATCCGATGTTCTACAATCGATCGGCTAAGTCCTGGCATCTCAAAATATTTTCAAGCAAAGCAATCTCTATATTATTTGAAAAGCTCTATCAACTTTGTTCTAAAATCAGAAGATAAATTTTTACTGATAAAAGTCGGCCTAGGCCTATCCCTTGACCTATATCAACTTCTTCCAAATCATCGGCCGATATAAAACCTTGTCTCAATTTGAAATCGAGATCATCTACGTATCCTTGGTGTACAAATTTGAACCCTCCACAACGCTCGAAAGCAATAATTGGAGCTCTTCATCTCCATGTATATCACAATTGGACACTTTTAGATAATCTCCTTCCCAAACTTTTCCAGACAAGCAATCAATTCCATCCATCTCCCAAATAGTTAAATTGGCATTAGCAACATTGACTGACCTGTCGGCTGGAACGATTTCTATCTTGTCACCTTGCCATTAGATCAAACTCTCATGCATGGTCGAAGGAATACAACAATTTGCATGAATACAATCCCTTCCAAGCAATAGACTATATGAACCCTTCCCATCGATGACAAAAAACGTGGTAGGAACAGTTTTGCTGTCGATTGGCAACTCCACATTCAGCACTCCTTTGGTTTCTGATGGATTGCCACCAAAACCTTTAAGAACCATGTTGGTCTTTATGAGATCATCAATTCCTGCCCAACTTCTTGAATGTAGCATATGGCATCAAGTTCACAGCAGCTCCACCATCAACTAACATTTTAGACATCGGCTTGCCATTGACAAATCCTTTGACATACAATGGCTTGACGTGTCGATGCCCTGTTCCTTCTGGCTTCTCAAAGATAGCTTGTTCTGGAGATAACACCAATTTGGCCAAGGATTCTTCCATAACATCTGCATTGGCTTGGGTAGCCTCATATTCTGCTCGTAGCACAAAAATCATATTAACCGATGCAGAAGCAACAGCCTTCCCCTTAGCCAGCCTTTTTGCCTTATCGGCTTTGACCTCGTCGGCTGAAAGCACCTTACTCTTGACATGCCACTGCTTTTTCCTCTTTAGCTGATGATTGATCTCCTCTTGAACTTCTTGGAAACGTTCCCTATTCCTCATCCTTTGAACCCTCCTCTTCTGGTTCTTAGTAAAAATACCAGAAGGACACCATTGTGGGTTCCTGGTCTCATCTTCATCATCATCAAAATCCTCCTGTGAAAAATCCTGATGAATTGGACCCAACCTCTGATGAACAGGCAACATCCTTTGTCTTAGCCAATTTTCCTAGGACAAGATCGGCTTGAATCTCCAGCATAGCTTTTATCATAGTTGTTGCATCCTGGGCAATCTTCTATTGATGGCAGTCTCATCCCTTCATTCTAGCAAAACCTGAAGAATTCACAACTCCAATGGGGATCAAAACCACCATCTTCCTCATAGTATCTCTCTTCCTGCCTATCATATTTCCTCTAGTACTTATTGAAGGGTTACGTGGAGGCTACGCTAGCCGAAAACAAAACTTTTTACCGCGTAAACCAGAACACTTGCAAGTAAGGGCCGATAGATCGTTACCGATTGGAGTGTGCGCGGAAACAACCAAGCGGGGGCTATCCGATCCGAACAGTGTAGCCGATTCTCGCAAGCCGACACCGATACCCGGGGACAGCCGATTCGCCAATCAGCCGATTCGCAGATGCCGTAGCCGATCCGAAGCCGACCAACAGCGCGCAACGTAGCAGCGCCTCTACCGGTATCCACACGTCCGGGGACAGAACACCGAACACCCGTGTGCTAGCACGTGATGCAAGGCTAGGGTTTGGCTCGAAAGTGGGGAGGGTTTCCGTGGAGATTGATCTCGGCGACTTCTGTTGCACGCGATGCAATTGACGTGTCGCAGCTCTCCACCCCTCCCTCCTTTATATAGAGTTGGCCGACGGGACTAGAGGCCGATTAGGACTCTATTTTGAATCGGATCTCATCCGTATCTCATAGAGTTGGCCGCCCATACGTCGTAAGCCCATAGGACTCTATCCGATCGGATCCCTATCCGATCGAGCCGCACGAGTCCAACTCGAATATCTATTCTATCCCCTTAAGAGTGCGACCACCTAGGTTCAGGTATACTCGGTTTCGGCTATAGTCTAACTTGCCGATCGTCGGCTCGAGTCCAACTCAGCCACCGTCAACGCGGCGCCTAGCAGCACATATTGACACCATAGTATACAAGAATAATATCGGCTCGAACCTGTAATGTGTACACAAATCCCTTCGCCTCACGATACCGGTTAAGCTATAGGCAAGATGTGTGCCATCCCTTCAATAGCTTAACCATTCACTCGAACCGTATTGGATTATCGTCCGTTGATTGACTCCTCAATCAACTTAGCATGGCCATGCATTTCCATAATCCATTACCTCGAGGGCCCAGAGATATCTCTCCAAAGGAGGGGCAAATTTCATCTTGATCACTCACATCCCACTCCATGTTTCATAGCAAACCCGAAAACTACCTTTATAACTACCCGATTACGGAATAGCGTTTGGTAGTCCCAAAGTAGGCTACTACACATGTTGGAATCCATGGTGATCTCAGGTCTAAGGACTTTGTACCAACACTACCCGAGACCAACTAATGGCACATTAATTCTGTAGTGTCTCATGGTGGGTCTATCCAACAATGTGTTCTCCAACACATATGTCCATGTTTATTGATTTGGTATCTCCATACCCGTGATCTATGAGACATGATCATCAATCAATAAACATGCCGATCTTAGAATCATATTTGTTCCAACAATATGACATATGATCGAGGATCGTTTAGAAATAGATTCATACATATCGAGTCTCATAAATAAGTCACGTACTTATTGATCAATACAAGATGTCTATTTCATGGAACTAAATAACACTTTATTCATAAATACATAAACATTGACGTGATATCCAACATCTCCATGTTGCCTCTAGGGCATATCACTAACAATCTCCCACTTGCACTAGAGTCAATCATGTAAGTATCTAATACCCATTGCTCTTGTGTGCGCCTCATGCTTCGGTGAGGGAGAGGTTTTGTCGACAGATCGGCTATGTTGAGATCCGTGTGCACTTTGCATATCTTGACATCACCTCGTCCACTATCTCGCGGATGAGATGATATCGCCGAAGTATGTGTTTGGACTTCGATGTGACCTCGGCTCCTTGGCTTGCGCAATGGCTCCACTATTATCACAATAGAGAGACATTGGACCGCGCTGGTCATCACACCAAGCTTAGAAACGAATTTCTTGATCCAAACAGCCTCCTTTGCGCTTCAAGCAGCAATGTACTCGGCCTCCGTTGTAGAATCAGCAACGGTATCCCGCTTGGAACTCTTCCAGTGATCGCGCCTCCGTTCGGGCGAACACGAACCCAGATTGCGATCTATAATCATCCTTGTCTGTTTGGAAGCTAGCATCGGTGTAACCACTTACAACGAGCTCTTCTTCACCTCCATAGACTAGGAACATATCCTTAGTTCTTCTCAAGTACTTAAGGATATTCTTTACGCATCCAGCTGACCTTCACCTGGATCGGCGGTATCTCGCTTGTAGCACTCAAAGCGTACGAGACATCGGGCGTGTACAAAGCATGGCATACATGATGGATCCAATTGCCGAAGCATATGGAACCATACCCATCTTATTCCGCTCATCATATGTCCGAGGACACCGATTCTTGCTAAGATTAATGCCATGTGACATGGGCAAGAAACCTTTCTTGGAATCATGCATGTTGAACCTTTTCAACACCTTGTCAATGTATGTACTTTGGCTTAATCCAATTAGCCTCTTGGATCTATCTCTATAGATCCGAATGCCCAATATGTATGTTGCCTCCCCTAAGTCTTTCATGGAAAAACTATTTTTCAATGAAGACTTGACGGATTCTAGCATAGGGATATCATTTCCAATCAACAATATGTCATCCACATATAAGATTAGAAATACAATTGCGCTCCCACTGACCTTTTTGTAAACACAGGCCTCTTCTTCGTTTTTGATGAAACCAAACCCTTTGATTACTTCATCAAAACGAATATTCCAACTCGAGATGCTTGCTTCAATCCATAAATGGATTTCGTAGCTTGCATATCTTTCCAGACGATTCTGGATCGACAAAACCCGAGGTTGTATCATGTATACATCCTCGCTTAGGTTTCCATTTAGGAAAGCCGTTTTGACATCCATCCGCCATATCTCATAGTCAAAATATGCAGCAATCGCTAGGATAATCCGAATAGATTTAAGCATTGCGACGGGCGAGAAGGTTTCATCATAATCAACTCCTTGAATCTGTTTAAAACATTTCGCCACCAATCGCGCCTTATAGATGTGAACATTTCCATCCATATCGGCCTTTTCTTAAAAACCCATTTGCACTCAATGGTTTTGACACCATCAGTGGATCAACCAAGTTCCAAACTTGATTGTCGTACATGGATTCTATTTCGGATTTCATGGCTCCAAGCCACTTGTTGGAATCGGGTCCCACCATCGCTTCCTCATAGGTCTTAGGTTCATCGTTGTCCAACAACAATATATCACGTTGTTCCACACTGTGTACTGTCGGGCGCACGACGTGATCTTTCGGACCTCCGTGGGGCTGGTGTATCTACAACCGGTGGCGCAACTCTTTGCTCCTCCTGTTGTGGTTACGTGGTCTTGAAACATTTTTCGGTGTTTCTTGAACTTCTTCAAGATGCACCCTGCTCCCACTAACCCTTCTTGAAAGAAACTCTTTCTCCAAGAAGACACCGTGTCGGGCGACAAACACTTTGCCTTGTTCCCGATTATAAAAGTAATATCCCTTAGTTTCCTTAGGATATCCCACAAAGAAGCACTTGTCGATTTGGGTGTGAGCTTGTCGATAAACGTTTTACATAAGCCGCATCCCCAAATTTTGAGAAAAGACAAACTAGGGGTTGCCCTGTCCATATCTCATATGGTGTCTTTTCAACCGACTTAGATGGAACTCTATTTAGTGTGAGCGCTTGTTTGTTTCAAGAGCATATCCCGAAGGATAACGGAAGATCACTTTGGCTCATCATCGACCGCACCATGTCCAACAAGGTGCGATTTCTCCGTTCGGACACCCCATTCCATTGTGGAGTTCTGGCGGAGTCAAGCGTGGAACAATTCCACAATCTTTCGGATGATTACCAAACTCTTGGCTCAAGTATTCTCCTCCACGATCCGATCGTAGAAACTTGATTGTTTTCCCTAAATGATTATGTACTTCATTCTGGAATTCTTTGAACTTTTCAAAGGATTCGGACTTATGCCTCATTAAGTAGATATAACCATATCTACTAAAGTCATCGTAAAGGTAAATGAAGTACGATAACCACCTCGGCCGTTGAGCTCATTGGTCCACATACATCGGTATGTACGAGTGCCAATAAGTCATTTGCTCTCTCACTATGTCCCGTGAAAGGTGCCTTTGTCATCTTACCAAGTAAACAAGACTCACATGTCTCAAATGATTCAAAATCAAAAGAGTGAAGCAATCCATCCTTATGGAGCTTCTCCATGCGTTTCTTATTTATATGGCCTAAGCGACAATGCCGGATAAACATGGGGTTTATATCATTAGAGAATTGCCTTTCGTATTAATGTTATAGATGGGAGATGCTTCAAGATTCAAAATGTATAATCCATTCACCAATGGAGCATGAAAATAGAACATATCTCGAGATATATTGAACAACCATTGTTCATTGATCTAAAATCATATCCTTCCGCTTGCAAACATGAAGCGGAAATAACGTTTTGACATAGTGTTGGAACACAATAACAATTATTTAATTCCAAAACTAATCCGAAGGTAGATGAAGTGGTACTGTGCCGGCGACAGCAACGTAGCAACGCTTGCTCCATTGCCGACGCGCAGTTCACCTCGCCCCTTCTCAATCCTCTACTTCTTCTCATTCCCGCAACGATTTGCAAATATGAGCTACGATCCGGTATCAAATACCCAAGAGTCGTAGGTGAAGTAGCAAGATTAATGTCTATAACATTAATACCTGAAGCGAAGTCGTACTTTGCTTCTTTTTGAGATCCTCCATGTACTTCTTGCGGTTCCTCTTCCCGTGGCTGTCTCCTTGCAATAGAAGCAAACGGCATCGATGCCGCCGACCCCTTCTTGCCCTTCTTTGCATTGGAGGCACTCACGATCTCATCGGGAGTTAACTTCCTCTTGGTACAAAGTTTCTTGACGGTGGTTTGCGCTTTGCCTTCGCATCATCATCACATGATGACCATTTTTCGGATACTCTCCTCATTGTCTTTAGCATCCCATGCAATTCAGCCAAGGTCCTATCTATATTGTTCATGTGATAATTCAATATGAATGGCTCGAAGCTCGGAGGGAGCGACCGGAGAATCACATCGTAGCCAACTCTTGGCTAAGGGGAAAACCTAGTTTTTCCGGACTCTCGATATAGCCAATCATCTTTATCACATGCGGATCGACGGGATTCCCTCAACAAGCTCGCACGCAAACAAGGACTTTGAGGTGTTGAACCTCTCGGCCCGAGCTTGGTTCTCAAACATGCCACGCAGTCCGAATAATAGTGTGAGCATCGTTGCTCTCATATTGCTTCGAAGCTCGGGGGACATTGTAGCAAGCATGAGACAGCTTATATCTAGGGCATCATTAGTGTGCTTCTCGTAAGCTCTCCATGCGTTGCGGTGGCATTATTTGGCAAATCCTCGGGATAGGGTACTTCAAGAACGTACTCCTTACGCTCTTGCTTGAGAACAATTCTCAAGTTGTGATACCAATCCATAAAGTTTGTTCCATTTAATTTTTCCTTTTCGAGAATAGATCGCAAATTAAAGTGTACTGGGTGTAGTATTAGCCACCATTTATTCTACAACAGAAAAAAGCAAAGTTTAGCACAATGTTTATGCTATGTCTATTGTTAAACAATTTAACATTAGACTCCCATTACGTATTTTCCACCTTTCCTCTAGGTTACGTATTGGGTCAAGATCCACATGTTAATTAATTTTCTAGTGAGCTTTGGCATCACTGCTAGAAAATTAGTAACATCGGTAAGCAACACCTTGCTAATCACATCTCTATGTGACTCTTGTTGTTGGTGTGGCATCTCCATGCCCCGGCGCCAACCTATGCCCCAAGGCCCAAAACTGTTTTGATAGCCTTGTTAAGTAAACCAAATGTTCCTGCATGTATATGTCGACATATACCCCTCGTGTTATGATAGAGAAAGGCACTCGCTTTGGCGGACCCACCATTGACGAGCATAACGGTGATGGGTGCAACATTTGGAAGCGCATCATTACTACTTAATTTTGCGAGGATGCTATCCTATCAAACAAACATATCACATATGAAAGCAAGAAGAATAGCATATAGTGAAATAGTTTGGCCCCCTTCACATGGTGATCTCCATCTCCATGCCGGTGTACAGGATCTCCATCTTCATCACCGTTCTTTCGAGTGCCGAATGCTTGATTTCTTCAAACTAAGCTACTACTATAAAAGCTCTAATTGAAGATTACATCGACTCGCAGTCGTGAAAAATATTACAAGCATTGCACGTATGAAAGAATATTACAGGATTGCACATATGAAAGAATATTACATGCATCACATGCATCTCATACATACAATAGGGCCATACCATCTCAAAGCATTCTCTGCAAAAACAAGTTAGGCGTAGAAACATTTTCTACTTATCGCGAGCTACGGCACCGAGACGACCTATAAGGGGGTACGCACACGGCGAGTCCCCTCGCGGGCTTCGGGCGCGCCGGAACACCACACGAAATTCATAGATCCAATTTATGAAATCGCTTACGGAAACCATATCGGCGTAATCATATTATGCCGTCCCGATACACTATCAAGGGAGATGGTTTGCGTAGGCGCGAGGCACTAACAAGATCGGACTACGAGATAGCTTTGGCATAATCACATTATACCGTTCCGATACACTATCAAGGAACGCTATCTCGAACCCAACTCAAACCGAGTTATATGGAAATTGCTTCGACGTAATCACATTACGCCGTTCCGATACACTATCAAGGAACGCAATTACCATTAACTCTCCTCAACGATCCGTAAAACCGATTGATCTAATCAACCCATGTGCAAAACTTGTTCCGATCCAATCTAAAACCCGAATTAAGCAAGATTAGCTCGATACGAAGGGTTACGCGGAGGCTACGCTAGCCAAAAACAAAACTTTTACCGCGCAAACCGGGAACACTTGCAAGTAAGGGCCGATAGATCGTTACCGATTGGAGTGTGCGGCGGATACCAATCGGGGCTATCCGATCCGGAACAGTAGCCGATTCTCGCAAGCCGACGCCGATACCGGGACAGCCGATTCACCAATCAGCCGATTCGCGATGCCGTAGCCGATCCGAAGCCGATCAACGGCCGCGCAACGTAGCAGCGCCTCTACCGGTATCCACACGTCCGGGGACGAACGCCGAACACCCGTGTGCTAGCACGCGATGCAAGGCTAGGCTTTGGCTCGAAAGTGGGGAGGGTTTCCGTGGAGATTGATCTCGGCGACTTCGTTGCACGCGATGCAATTGACGTGTCGCAGCTCTCCACCCCTCCCTCCTTTATATAGAGTTGGCCGACGGGACTAGTGGCCGATTAGGACTCTATTTTGAATCAGATCTCATCCGTATCTCATAGAGTTGGCCGCCCATACGTCGTAAGCCCATAGGACTCTATCCGATCGGATCCCTATCCGATCGAGCCGTATCCGAGTCCAACTCGAATATCTATTCTATCCCCTTAAGCGTGCGACCACAGTAGGTTCGGGTATACTCGGTTTCGGCTATAGTCTAACTTGGCCGATCGTCGGCTCGAGTCCAACTCACCGAGTCAACGGCGGCGCCTAGCAAGCACATATTGACACCATAGTATACAAGAATAATATCGGCTCGAACCTGTAATGTGTACACAAATCCCTTTGCCTCACGATACCGGTTAAGCTATAGGCAAGATGTGTGCCATCCTTTCAATAGCATAACCATTCACTCGAACCGTATTGGATTATCGTCGTTGATTGACTCCTCAATCAACTTAGCATGGCCATGAATTTCCATAATCCATTACCTCGAGGGGCCCAGAGATATCTCTCCAAAGGAGGGGCAAATTCCATCTTGATCACTCACATCCCACTCCATGTTTCATAGCAAACCCGAAAACTACCTTTATAACTACCCGATTACGGAATAGCGTTTGGTAGTCCCAAAGTAGGCTACTACACATGTTGGAATCCATGGTGATCTCAGGTCTAAGGACTTTGTACCAACACTACCCGAGACCAACTAATGGCACATTAATTCCCGTAGTGTCTCATGGTGGGTCTATCCAACAATGTGTTCTCCAACACATATGTCCATGTTTATTGATTTGGTATCTCCATACCCATGATCTATGAGACATGATCATCAATCAATAAACATGCCGACCTTAGAATCATATTTGTTCCAACAATATGACATATGATCGAGGACCGTTTAGAAATAGATTCATACATATCGAGTCTCATAAATAAGTCACGTACTTATTGATCAATACAAGATGTCTATTTCATGGAACTGAATAACACTTTATTCATAAATACATAAACATTGACGTGATATCCAACATCTCCATGTTGCCTCTAGGGCATATCACTAACACTTATCGATGACTCTGACAGAGTTACGCTACGTGGACCGATAATCTTTTCTATCGGCTGCCCTCCCACTCGTATGAACCATGTTAATAGGAAAAGGGTTACCATCAACCCTCATTGGTCTTTTTGAATCATCAAATTTTATCTTCCCTTGCTCAATAGCCGATTGGATCTGTTGCCTGAAAACCTTGCAGTTGTTAGTGCTATGAGATCCAGTATTATGTCACTTGCAATATTTTCTCTTTCTCAACTCATCGGTCGATGGAATTACATGACCAGCAGGTAGTAGAATTTGTTTCTCCCGAAGTAGCAAATCAAAGATCTTGTTAGCCTTCGTAATGTCAAAGTCATACTTTTCTTCCTTCGCAAAATCTCTGATCCATTGATATGTAACAATTTTCTTGTTCCTTGCCCATTCACGTCGCTACTTTGGAGTCATCTTCTTCATCGATTCGAAGCATATATAACATGATTCACCTTTTTAAATGTTTTCCTAGCTTCCTGGAACCTTTGCTCATGTGATGTCACCTTCTGAGCCAGATGAGCCAAGCTTTCATAGTCTTGAGCGGAAAATCTTTCCTTAATCGGTGTCAACATGTCGAAACTCGGTATCGGCAATAGAAATTTGGCGGTGCAGTCAAGATCGCCAAGCTCGATGGGTTAGGTAGAAAACAAGGTTTAGATAGGTTCAGGCCCTCTCGTGAGGTAATACCCTACTCCTGTTTCGGGGATTCGATCCGCCGAGTGTTTATTGATCTCAAGATCCGTTGCTCCTAAAGTCGATAGCTTGTAAAAATATATCCCTCAAGGGACGCCCCTTACCCCCTTATATAGTCTTAGGAGGCAGACTTACAAGTCGAAAACCCTATCTTACTCTAAGTCGGTTTCCTCAATCTTACCAAACCATGACTATGAGCCGTTGCCTTATCCAATCGGCAACGTAACACCCAAGTCGTAGTTGGTTTACATAATTAGCAAGCGTAACCTATCCCTATGTCCAGTCGGATAAGCTTACCATGTGGATATTCGATTGCCACAATCTCCACAGTAGCCCCCGAGTCCTTTGCAGTCAACGAGATAACTCAGCCTCGAACCAAAATAGCACACAGCCAAACAACTCTTTGGCTGGGTGCTTCTGGCGCCGAGTGATTCCATCACCTCCGCTTGAATCTCCCGAGTGGCTCCAAAGACTGTGAAGGGCTGAAAAATATCCAAAAAATTCTTAAAATAAATATCTAGGTGCATCTCCTGATGCACCTAATTAGGTGTAGCCCCCGACTATGTGGTTAGTCAAAAACAGACTAAGCATATAGTCAAGAACTATAAAAAATCAATCTCATATAAATGCCTAGCTCAAGCTAAAGCAATCATAAAAAATCTCATTACTCGGCAAGCTCACGCTTATCCGAGTAAAGTTGCCCGAGTCATCTTAGAACAAATAGATCAATCAACCCTCGTGGGTGAAAAACACTCGGTAAACTCACGTTTATCCGAGTGGATCTACCCGAGTCATCTCGAAACAAATATTTTAACCATCCCTCATGGGTAAACAAGTTTTTCAATCATCTGAAAAATATGACCAAAATATTAAATAGCTCTGCCATAATACCTTGGTCTCAATCTAAAAGATCTTCACCAAGGTGGAAAAATAGCACGATACAATCATTTAATCAAATGCTTAAAAACCAAATAGTCCCTGTTATCAAGGCAGCCATGAAAAGCTTAACTGTTTGTCACCTTTCAAATTGCATCATGCCAACTTCTCATGAAGTTATGCAAACCGCGGTATGAAAGGATTTTAAAGGTATTGGGCTATGTGACAACGTGCATATTGCCAAGGCAAATCTGCTTAAGTCCATCCACTTAAGTCCCTAAGGACACGGGTCAAGCCACACCTTAGCTGGGCCGCAAGTCTCTCATGGGCTCGGCCCAATCACGAGATAACTTGGCAAAAAACCCTCAAGTCTTTTATGAAGCCTCGAGGTCATCCCCGCCACTTCGTCTTCCCAAAAATTTCCTCTTTCGCAGATCGTTCACCGGCTCTCGCCTTTGTCCCAATTGCTCCCATCTTTCTCTTTGCGGGAGGCCTCGTAACATAGACCCCCCTGGGCGAGTGAAGGCCCAAATCATCATCTGCAGCAGAGAAGAGACAAGGCCTGCAGAACAAGAATCCGGGCCCTCTCCCGAGTGACGGCGCTCCGAGTGAGAAGCCCCCACCTCCCGTGAGGATGTCCTAGCGAAAGAGCCCCCGACCGGCCAAGAGACCCCTGGAAACCGTCGCGAAGAAGATCTCCGACGCCACCCAAGATGCCCCGAGAGCCGGTCGGGCGTAAACCAAGAAGGAAGAGGGCGGAAGTACCGGTCAAGGGTACGACCATTGATGCTGGTAAGCTTTGAAGCGGTCTTCTGACTTTAGTCTTCAATCTGTCTTTTCTTTGTCTTCATTTATCTTCTTTAAATCGATCAATAAAAGAGAAGGAGATCCCCAGGCTGCAATCCTCAGAGGCCTGGATCTCAATGACTTTGTGAATGTTGCTTGTAAACTCTGATGTGAACTTGTAAATATCTAGTTTATTTATGTTAATGCCTTGACCTGAGTTTTCATAGAAAATTTCTTAAGTAATTTTCGTCTGACTGTCACCAAGCCTAAGCTTGATTAGGTCATCAAAAAATTCTCAGTCCTTATCTATTGAACTCGAATCAAGGAATATTAAACAATGATAAACCAAATATGCAGGTTGCCAAAGAAAACCATACTTTATTGATACGTATGGAGCCCCCGACTGCTAACTCAAGAAGTCATCTTGCTTGAGGTTGGTAGTCAATAATAACATAAAACTTAAGGCAATTTAAGCATAGTATCGTCGAAGATGTTCGATGTTCCAGGAGTTTTCCACCATGGATCCGTCTTCACGCTTTAGTCGGTATGCCCCTGGTCGAGTCACCTCAGCAGTTATATATGATCTGTCCCATAACGGGGATAATTTGTGACGGTCCTTAGTGGTTTGGATCTTGCGTAGAACCAGATCGCCGACAATAAAAGCTCGTGCTCGAACATTGCGACTGTGGTATCGTCGAAGACCTTGAAGATATCTTACCGACTGGATTAGAGCTGCCTCTCGGGCTTCTTCTAGTCGGGTTAGATCATCCACTCGGTCTTGATCGTAGCGCTCGTCGTTGAAGCTGCGGACTCGTAGGGATTCATACTCCATTTCGTTTGGCAACATGGCTTCTGCCCCGTAGACCAGAAAGAAAGGAGTTTGGCTGGTAGCCCGACTGGGCGTAGTCCGTAGAGACCACAGAACTGAAGGGAGCTCTTGGACCCACTTGTCGGCGTAGGGATTTAGCCGGTCAAACACTCGGGCCGTGATACCTTGAAGAACCATGTCGTTGGCACGCTCAACTTGTCCATTGCTTTTGGGATGTGCGACCGATGCATAACAGATTTTGATGTCGAAGTCTTCACAGAATTCCTTAAAGATGCCTCCAGTGAATTGGGTCTCGTTATCGGTTACTATTCTATTTGGGATGCCAAACCTGTGCACAATGTTGAGGATGAAGTCTCGTGCCTTTTCAGCAGTGATCGTAGCAACCGGCTTAGCTTCGATCCACTTGGAGAACTTGTCAATTGCGACGAATAAATGTGTGAATCCTCCTGGAGCCTTTTTGAAAGGACCGACCATGTCTAAGCCCCATACCGCAAATGGCCAGGATAATGGAATCGTTTGTAGTTCTTGGGCTGGGACATGACTTTGTTGAGCGAAGAACTGGCAACCTTCACAGGTTCGGACCCCTTTGTCAGCGTCGGAGACCGCCGTAAGCCAGAAGAAATCTTGTCTGTAGGCTTTGCCCACCATGGAGCGTGCTGCCGTGTGGCTTCCGCATACGCCCGAGTGGATATCCTGGTGTAATTGTCATCCTTCCTCGGACGTGATACATCTCATCAGGACACCAGAGGGGCTCCTCTTGTATAAATCAGATTCTACCATGACGTAAGCCTGACAATGGCGTCGGATGCGTTTCGCCTCATCCCGGTCTTTCGGCAGCTCTTGCTGAGTTAAAAATTTGATGAGCGGTGTCCTCTAGTCGGCGTCAATCATGGCAACTTGGTTTGCAGCTTGCTTGTTGGGCGTTGGTTTTGTTGCAACAGTCGGCTCATAGAGGTGCTCTACGAAAACGTTTGTTGGGGCGGCTTCTCGCTTGGACCCGAACTGTGCCAACTCGTCAGCTGCCTCGTTGTTATGTCTTAGGATGTGGGATAGCTCCAGTCCTTCAAACCTGTCTTCAAATTTGTGAACTTCTTGCTGGTAGGCCTCCATGGTGTCGTTTAGACAAGACCAGTCTTTCATTACTTGATTGACGACCAGCTGGGAGTCTCCTTTCATGACTAACCGTCGTATCCCGAGTGAAACAGCAAGTCGCAGTCCATGCAGCAAGGCTTCGTACTCGACGACGTTGTGCGAGGCGGAGAAGTGGAGGTGGAGAACATATCTTAGCTTCTCCCCAGTCGGGGAGATCAGCACGACTCCTGCTCCCAAGCCAGTGATCCTCTTGGATCCGTCAAAGTGCATGGTCCAGTGCTGTAGGTCTTCTCGAGGTACATCTTCTTGTTGTTCGGTCCACTCGGCCAGGAAATCCCCAGGGCTTGTGACTTTACAGACGTCCTCGCCTTGAAAGTTAAGTCCAGCGGCATCAGCTCCAGGGCCCACTTCACAATGCGCCCAGTCGCCTCCCAGTTGTGGATGACATCGCCGAGTGGAAAGGAAGTGACGACGGTGACCGAGTGACCCTGAAAGTAGTGCGCCAATTTCCTTGCGGTTATCAGAACACCATATAGTAATTTTTGTACCTGAGGGTATCGAATTTTGGCTCCTGCCAGTACTTCGCTGACGAAGTAGATTGGCCTCTGAATCTTCTGGACTCGTCCTTCTTCTTCGTGCTCAACCACAAGAACTATGCTGACCACTTGGTGAGTCGCTGAGACGTACAGTAGCAGGGGCTCCTGAGGCTGAGGTGATGCTAGGATGGGCGGTGTCATGAGAAATTCTATAAAATCTTCAAAGGACTTGTGGGCTTCTGCGGTCCACTGGAAGTCGTCAGTTTTCTTCAGTAGTCTGAAGAAAGGCATACCTCGTTCGCTGAGTCGAGAGATGAATCGGCTTAGCGCCGCCATAGAGCCAGTAAGCTTCTGGACTTCTTTCTGGTTACTCGGGGGCTTCATATTCAGGATAGCTTTGGTTTTCTCTGGGTTAGCTTCAATGCCGCGATGGGACACCATGAAGCTGAGCAGCTTGCCTGATGGCACACCGAACGTGCACTTCTCCGGGTTTAACTTCATTCTGAAGGCCCGAACATTTGCAAAGGTTTCTTCTAAGTCAGCGATCAGGTCTTCCTTCTGCTTGGTCTTGATGACGACATCGTCGATGTAAGCCTCCATGTTTTTTCAGATCTGCGTTTGAAAGCATCTTGGAATCATGTGTTGGTATGTGGCTCCGGCGTTCTTCAAGCCGAAGGGCATCGTGATGTAGCAATAAGCCCCGAACGGCGTGATGAACGATGTTTTCAGGCAGTCGGATTCCTTCAAGCTGATTTGGTGGTAGACCGAGTAACAATCCAAAAAGCTTAGGAGCTGGCAGCCGGCTGTTGAGTCCACGACTTGGTCGATGCGAGGCAACCCGAATGGATCTTTGAGGCAGGCTTTGTTGAGGTCGTTGTAGTCAACGCACATGCGCCATTCCCCTATCTTTTTCTGGACGAAGACCGGGTTAGCCAGCCAGTCGGGATGGAGGACTTCTTTGATAAAACCGGCGGCCAAAAGCTTTGTGAGTTCTTCCTTGATGGCATCTTTTCGATCCTGAGCAAAACGGCGCAATCGGTTTTTGATTGGTTTCGCGTCATCTTTGACGTGTAAGGAGTGCTCGATAACCTCCCTAGGAATTCTAGGCATACCAGATGGTTTCCAAGCAAAAACATCTTTATTATTTTGGAGGAAGGTGACGAGTGTGCTTTCCTATTTAGGATCTAGCTCAGCGCCGATTACAGCGGTTTTGGAAGGATCCGATGGATCAAGGGAGATCTTCTTTGTTTTGGCGTCGCCTTGTCCCGACTTGGCTATCTTCTTTGCGGGGATTTCACCCTCTGCAGAAGTTGATGCAGCCAATCGGATTTCCTCCTGGCCACACAATCTCTCACGAGATTGGGCCATGTCGCAGCTTTCCTTGTCGCAAGTGAAGGCTTGTTTGACGTCGCTGCGCAGAGTGATGACGCCATTTGGACCCGACATCTTCATGCAGAGGTAGGTATAGTGTGGTATCACCATGAACTTCGCGAGTGCAGGCCTTCCAATGATCGCGTGGTAGGTCGTCTCGAAGTCGGCCACCTCAAAAGTGATGTTCTCCGTTTGGAAGTTCTCCCGAACTCCGAAGGTGACTGGAAGGGCGATGTGCCCGAGTGGCGTGGACGACAGCCCCGGGATAACTCCGTGGAAGGGGGCTGAGCTCGCCTTTAGTTCGGCTCTCAGGATTTGCATCTCGTCCAAGGTCTTCGCGAACAAAATATTGAGGGCGCTGCCCCCATCAATGAGGACGCGCTTCAGCTTGATGTTGCGGACCACCGGGTCTAGCACTAGGGGATACCACCCCGGGTGAACCACTCGGTCAGGGTGATCCGAGCGGTCGAACGTGATGGCCACCTCCGACCACCGTAGATATTGTGGGACCTCAGGTTGTGCTGCGTTGACCTCGCGCTCGATTAGCTTCTGTTTCCTCTTGGACTCATAAGCTTGTGCCCCCCCGAAGATGTGATTCAGCTCACCTACGGGGTCTTGGAAGGGCTCCGTATTTACAGTCGGGTTGTTCTTCTTGGTCCCTGATGGCCGGCTTCGTCAGTCGGCTTCTTGTTGAGCTGTGCCGCATATTGCTCGGCGAATTTCTTATAGATAAAGCAGTCCTTGGCCGCATGCTTGTGGTTTGGATGAAGCGTGCACTGAGCGTTCATGATTGCGTCGTAGGCCGCGACTCGGGCACGGCGTCGGGAGTTGGACGTTGCGGCAACCGGATCCTCAGGCCGGCGTTTGCGGTCCTTCTGGGCTTGGTTGTTGCTGCTGTTATCCTTCTTAGGATGCCGGCTTCCTCCCGACTGCTTATCGTCCCTTCTGTCAGGCCGGTCTTGCCGCTCCGCCTTGATCGCGTCGCTGGACTTGGCGTAAGAGTTGGCTGTCTCGAACATCTGCTTCACCGTCTTCGGTGGCTTGCGCCCAAATTTTCCGATCAACAGTTCATCACGGACTCCCTTCTGGAAGGCGGCGATGATGATGTCGTCAGTGATGTTGGGGATCTTGTTGTGCTTTTTGGAGAAGCGTCGGATGTAGTCCTTCAATGGCTCGTCGGATGACGTTGTAGAGGTCGAAGTAGGTCCCAGGCCTTTCAAAAGTGCCTTGGAAGTTGGCGATGAAGTGGTCCCTTAACTCACTCCACGAGCCGATCGAGCCTCTTGGCAAGCTCATGAGCCAGTACCTGGCTGAGTTAGCAAGGGCAACAGGTAGGTAATTGGCCATGGCCTTGTTGTCACCTCCTGCCGCACGGATGGCGAGGGTGTACACGGTTAGCCACGACTATGGGTTGGTCTTCCCGTCGTACTTCTCGGTTCCTGTCGGCTTGAAACCATTCGGCCAATGCACTCGGCGCAGGTCCCGAGTGAAAGCGGGTGCTCAATCGTCATTGCTATCGGGCGAGCCCCTTCGATCTTCGCGGGAGCGCTAGTCTCATTCTTGATAGCGCCGGTCAAAGACTTCCCGCAGATCACTCGGCGGGGTCCTTGGCAGGCTTCTTCGGTAGTCGGAGTTGTTGCTGCGGCGGACCCGGTGGTGGACGGGTGGTCGTCCATGCCGCTTCTCGCGGGAGTCGGCCGATTGTTCTTGCTGCTTCCGCATGGTCTCATGGCGAAGGTCTCTTGACCTAGTGGCTGTCTGATCTCGTTCGGGCCTCTTGTAGTCCTTCGACCGTAGCGGCGGAAGTCGGCTTCTGTCGGGCGTTTCTGCCACGGACTCAGTCGGCCTTCGTGCTGAGGTGGAGGGAGAGCAGTTGGCTGTGGCCGCGACAATGATCTTGATCATGTCCAGAATTGGTGTCACGTTGGCGGGAGCCGTTTCGATCACGGTGTCGAGGAGGGTGAGTGCGGCAACGGCGTTCTGCTAGGGCGTTTGTAAGATATTGGCGTTGTCAACTCGCGTCTGAAGCATGGCCTCCCAAGCGGATCGTCCGGTCGCCCTCAGGTCCCGCTTTCTCCTGTCAGCCTCCTCCTTGCGCCTCCTCTCATCTTCTACCAGCTTGCGCTCCTGCTCAAGTCTGGCTTGTTCTTCTTCTGCGACCCTACGGGCCATGGCTGTGTCGGTCTCGGCCACCTCAGCCATGAGGACGTCGAAGCACTTCGGCTCGTAGTCCTTGTCGCAGTCGGAGTCATTGGCCTCGTCCGAGGGGATGCCGTAGAGATCGTCGAAGCCTGAAGAGCTGAGGTATTCATCGAGCTCTGAGGATGAGCATGACCCGAACGACTGGAGGATGACTGCGACTTTCCTCGAGCCTGGGTTGCTCGAATCTAGATCGTTCCAGTCGAGTCATAGCTTGATGACGTGGATCCCTCCGAGTGGGTTGATCTCGACTCGGGGGAGAAGAGTTTGCAGTAGACCTCAGCGGCGTTTGGTAATCCAAACGGCGCCGAGAGGGTTTCTCCCTCTGAGTAGATTGATTCCGACAGGGATGAGAAGACAGCTGTAGATCTCAGCGGCGTTCGGTAGTCCGAACGGCGCCGAGTGGATTCTTCCTTCT
Source organism: Oryza australiensis (assembly GCA_019925245.2). Taxonomy (NCBI): domain Eukaryota; kingdom Viridiplantae; phylum Streptophyta; class Magnoliopsida; order Poales; family Poaceae; genus Oryza; species Oryza australiensis. Next base: position 208,157 of record JAIFGZ020000819.1, read on the forward strand.
GAGTGGTAGGCTGCATCTTGGAAGTCAGGACTTTGTCGTAGATCTCAGCGTTGTTCGGTAACCCGAACGGCACCGAGCGGATTCCCCCTCCCGACAGTTGGTCCGAATCCGAGTCGGGGAAGGAGAGCTTGTTGAAGCCGTTGGCGGCGAAGTCGTCGATGCCTGAAGAAGATCCCATCGCGCTTGCCGGCGAGATTGTCAAAGAAGTCTTGACGCGCGGGCCCCTACCTGGCACGCCAACTGTCGAAACTCGGTTTCGGCAATAGAAATTTGGGGTGCAGTCAATATCGCCAAGCTCGATGGGTTAGGTGGAAAACAAGGTTTAGACAGCTTCAGGCCCTCTCGTGAGGTAATACCCTACTCCTGTTTCGGGGATTCCATCCGCCGAGTGTTTATTGATCTCAAGATCTGTTGCTCCTAAAGTCGATAGCTTGTAAAAATATATCCCTCAAGGGACGCCCCTTACCCCTTATATAGTCTTGGGAGGCGGGCTTACAAGTCGGAAACACTATCTTACTTTAAGTCGGTTTCCTCAATCTAACCAAACCATGACTATGAGCCGTTGCCTTATCTAATCGGCAACGTAACACCCAAGTCGTAGTTGGTTTACATAATTAGCAAGCGTAACCTATCCCTATCTCCAGTCGGATAAGCTTACCATGTGGATATCCGATTGCCACAATCTCCACACAACAATCCTTGGAAAGCGTGATCGGCTAACGAATAATCTGTCAAGGCTAGGCTGTAACATCTGTTCCTCATATCCCTGAATATTTGAATATAGTCTTGAACAGATTCATCATATTTCTGTTTAATTGCTGTCAGATCAGACAACTTCATCTTGTGGACTCTACTGTAGAAGTACCTGTGAAACTGCTTTTCCAGATCGGCCCAACTTTCAACAGAATTATATGGCAAAGATGAAAACCATGTAAAAGTCGATCCACATAAAGACAAAGGAAATAATCTAACCCTCAGAGCATCAGTAGCCGATGCCTCACCACACTGAGCCAAAAATTGGCTGACATGTTCATAGGTTGACACATTATCTTGCCCTAAGAATTTTGAGAAATGTGGGACCTTATATCGGTTTGGCAATGGTACCCTCTCAAAGTATTCCTGGTATGGATGCCGATACAAGTTACCAGTGTCCTTGGGCTTAAGACCAAACTGTTCCCTCATCACATCGGCTATCATATCAGCAAAAGGCTTTTGCTGAGGTGGTCCTTGAACCTGCTGTTGTATCGGATCAAATTGATTAAACTGAGGCAAATACTGGGGTTGAGGTGATGCCCCTGGCCGATATTACACTTGAGGTGAATGAGGTTGATATTGAAAATTAACATTGCCCTCCATATGATGTTGAGGAGACTGATGCAGCATATGGGCTTGCCGATCATGAACAAATTGAGAACCGACATGCGATTTTGTTGTGGAATCAGTGTCTGCTGCCTCATCGGTATCTGCGGAATCAGCTCAACAACTGGCTGGTTTGTTCTGAACATAGCCGCAACTTGATCTTGAGTAACCTGAGGGATCTTGACTCCTTGTTTAAATCTAATCAGTCGGTGTTCCGTCATCAAGCCTGAGAAAAAAAGTATTTTAGAAAAAATATTAAACCTTTATCTATAACTATCTATAAAGCAAGCAGTGTTTTCATCCAAAATTTTGTTTTGCCTGACTATTTTACAGAAAACCCTTTGAGTGTTTATAAAATTAACCCGCAGTCCACTTGGCTATTTTGCAAAAAAACCCTTGAGTATTTATAAAATTAACCCGCAGTCCACCTGGCTATTTTGTAGAAAACCCCTTGAGTGTTTATGAAAACGTCGCGCTTGCGTCCCTCTCCTCTCGTCCCCATCCCCGCGCGTCCGACTTCGTTCGTTACAACGCACGAGCATAATTGCTAGTAAATGAGGACTCCAAAATAAATATAACTCTGTATTTCTTGATTCTAGTTTAGCGAAAAAAATGAAGATTCCATGCCATTTCATTTCAAATTGGCATTATTAAATCATGAAAGTAAAAGTAGCAGAACAAGTAAACCACGTTCCCATATATCTATTATATATAATCTATAATCTATAATCTATACCTATCTATAAAGCAAGTAGTGTTTCTACCTAAAATTTTGTTGTGCTGGCTATTTTTCGAAAACCCCTTGAGTTTTTTCAAAATTAACCCGCAGTTAGGGTGGATACCGGCTCGGCCGGCTTGGCTCGGCTCGACAGAGAGCCGAGCCAGAAGCCGGCCAGCTCGGCTGTGAGCCGGCTCGAGCCAGCTCATTTAGCTCGTGAGCCACTTTAATACAGTGCAATTTATGTACAAATTACATTCCATATTTTGAGTCTATTAAATATACAAATATACAATTGATAAAAATAAAAAGTGATATATTAAGTCCATAATTAACGTAATAACACTTGTCCATTGACAATTATCCATGCAAATGTAATAATATAACTAGATTAGATATTATTACTATTATAATCTAAAGCATTAGATCCATATTGACCATCACAAAATCATAAAAATTATTGATTTATTATCACATCAACAACAAAACAAGCAAAAGAATAGCAAAACAAGCAAAACATTAGGCCTTGCTTTGTACATTGTATCTGGCTCGTTGAGGTCGTGAGCTGACTCGAGCTGGCTTGTTATAGCTAACGAGCTAAACCCTTGACGCACCTCGTTAGCATTTCTCAACGAGCCGAGCCGAGCCGAGCCAACCACGAGCCGAACGAGCTAGCGAGCCACGAGTATTTCATCAGCCCTACCCACAGTCCCAATGCTGAAAAGAAAGGTAGGGCTTGGATGAAAAAAGACATCCTTCGCCCCTCTCTCCCTTCCCCATCTACGCCACGCCCCACATCGCGCCTGCGCTCCTACCTCCCATCGCTGCTCAGAGCTCCCGTGCCCCTCCATGCCATCCCCATCCGCATCGCGCCTCGACTTCACCCGTTGCAACACACGGGCACAATTGCTAGTCTATATCTATAACTATATATAAAGCAAGTAGTGTTTCTACCCAAAATTTTGTTTTGCCTGGCTATTTTGCAGAAAACCTCTTAAGTGTTTATAAAATTAACCCGCAATTCCAATGCTAAAAAGAAAGAAAGAGAGTGCTTGGATGGAAAAAAGACCTCCTGCGTCCTCCCTCCCTGCGCCCCTCGCTCCCGTCACTATCCACACCGCGCCTGCGCCCCTCCCTCCCGTCGCTGCTCGGAGCTTCCGCGCCGTGCATGTGCCTCTACCTCCCATCCCCATTCGCGCCGCGCCCCAACTTTATCCATTGCAACGCATGAACATAGTTGCTAGTAATTTACAAAATAAGCTGGGCGGATTTGGGTGCCGGGCTACTCGGGCTGCAGCCCGGGGCAAGACGAAAATTGTTTTATAAACATGACATAAAAGGCCTGCCCAATCTCGCGGCCGCGACAGCACCCAATCCCATGATAGCGACGTTTCACGTCGCTTTGTATCCCGTGACACGAGGGCCGAGATCAGCGCTCCTTTCCCTGCCGCTGCACCCCTGTTGCTCTGCGTGCCGTCCACCCGGTTTGCTGCTGCCTGTGTGCACCGTGCACCGGGCGGCCTGCCTGCCCCTGCTCTGTCTATTGTTGTGCCTGTGTGCTACCGGTTTGCTGCTGCTCTGTGCACCTTGTTGTGCCTGTGTGCTATCCGGTTTGTTGCTGCTCTGTACTGCGCCGGGGTTTGCTCTGTTGCCTGCGACCTGCCTGCAGTACGCCGCCCCTCTTTGTACAGCGCCCAAGGCTGCACAGTGTGCCTTCTATTCTTCCTCTTTCTCATGTAAATCCCTAAAAAAATTTTCGTATTTTGTCTGTACTATTTGATGTAACCCCATATACTGCTTGTTTCTTAATTCATATAAAATGTCTTAGGATAAAAAGATACCATGTTATATCTATTAGTGTACAGTGAGCAAAAAAAATTTTATCCTCTATTATTTATCCTCCACTGAAGATAAGTACTTATTGGTAGTCAGCAATTTCATTTCATATATGAAATTCTAAATAAATAAAGACTAGAAAGTAGTTTCTATATGAATATGCTTTGAAAAATGAAAAATTTTCAATAGTTGTTTACATATAATTTTTTGTCGGTTTTGCTAAACATTTGTATGAAAAAATTTTTAGAAAAATATCGATTTTAAACACAACTGTAATTATATCGTACTAACATGTAATTACAATATAACTCGTATGTGATTTTTATATAATTTTAAATCATTAGATTTGTTTCAAAATTATAACAACCGGGTATGAAACAAATCACAGTGTGAGGATGGGTGGGGTTTCCGTCCTGAGATGCTTGCTCCGTGGAAATAGCATGTTATCGTGGCATTTTTAAAGGTTATATATAAGTTATAATGTAATTATATTATGATTGTAGTATATCTACGTATTTTAAATTTTTTAGAGAATTCGTACAGATGTATAGAATGTCCCATTTTCTGTAAAATTTGTATTAAAAGTCCCTATGAAGTTATGAAGTTATGAAGTATGCAACATCGCAGGCAATAAATAAAGCAAAAGAATCTTGTCGAATGAGTATAATTAAATCAAATCCCATTGTTTAGATTACACACAAAACATACAGTGTTCATCCTGCCATACCATAGCTACCTGCCCTCTACAACTGTTACAGTCCAGCTTCTCGCGCTGTTGGACCGGCTTGCCTCCGTGTCGTCGCTGAGGCTCCTCCCCGTGCAGAAAGCAGGCTCGCACGGCTCCAGCAGCGCAGGGCTCTCGCTGCCCAGCATCATGGTCACCGCCGACATGGTCGGCCTGTGCCTCGGCTGCTCCTGAACGCACAGCAGGCCAATCTGGATGCATCTCAGCACCTCCGTCACGTTTGAGGAAGTGCCGGCGATGGACTGATCCAAGAACTCTAAGCTCTGATCTTCCTTCCACAGCCTCCATGCCTGAAAACAACAGCGAATTTGTCATCATTCTCCTTAATGTGCCATACGTCAAGTTTATTTATGAAGTTGTATATATGTAAGAAGATTGAAGAAGGCTATACATATCTAAGGAGGTTCAGGTCGAGCTCATTGTGGTAGAACCCTCTGTTCTTTTTGCCACTGACAATCTCCAGTACCAGGACGCCGAAGCTGAAGACGTCAGACTTCATCGAGAATACGCCGTCCATCGCGTATTCAGGAGACATGTATCCGCTGCAACCACGAGAAGATGTAATTAGCATAGTGCTTTGCTACACATTGCTGCTTAAAGTAATTAATGCATCAACTTACTATGTCCCAACTACTTTCTTGGTGTATGCACTAGTCTGGTCAGTTCCAAATATTCTCGCAACACCAAAGTCTGAGATCTTGGGGTTCATGTCTCTGTCGAGCAAGATGTTGCTTGCTTTAAGATCTCTGTGAATTATCCGTAGCGTGGAATCTTGATGAAGGTATAGTATTCCCCGGGCGATCCCGTTGATGATATTGAATCGCTTTGACCAGTTTAACATTGATTGTTTCTCTTCATCTGAACAATCATTCAACAAGCTGACGTCAAGATTACATGTCATGTCAGTAAAGGAATCCAATAGGCATTAAGATCAGAAGTTGAAATGGCAACAACTCACGGAACAGGAAAGTGTTGAGGCTACGATTGTGCATGTACTCGTAGATTAGCATCCTCTCTGAACCGTCGATGCAGCAACCAAGTAGCCTGACAAGATTCCTGTGCTGAAGCTTAGCTATCAGCTTGACTTCATTCTTGAATTCGCGGAGACCTTGCGTCGATCTACGTGACAGTCTCTTGACAGCTATATCTTGCCCGTTGTCAAGTCTCCCCTGCAAAACTTAGAATTACTAATCAATTGAAATCTGAAGATGCCCGTCATATGTTTTGACAGTCCCAATTCTCAAGCTCAAACAGTACATTACCATGTAGACAGGGCCAAATCCTCCTTGGCCAAGCTTGTTATCAGCTGAAAAGTTGTTGGTAGCGTAAAGAATGGTTTCTACATCGAACGACGGCAGATCCAAATCCTGGTGATTTCCCTGACCAGCAGGACGCATGGAGTTGTCCTGGGCATCGTTGAATGCAGCAACATGATTTGTTTGCCAGAAGGGAGTAATCTGCCCATTGTTCAGTGCTGAAGCAGTATGGTTTCTTTGTCCGAAAGGAGTAACCTGTCCATTGTTCAGTGCTGATGGGATCTCCTTCCTGTTCTTATTTGCCTTGATGACGGAGATGACAAGTCCAGCTAGAAGCAACAATAGTGCGACAATGGATGGGACAATGATTTCGACGAACTTAGCTGTCTGTGAATTGTCTGAAACAGAATTGGTGGCTGCAAAATTCACAGAAATAATGTTCAGTCGCCTACTGGAGGAATCTCTTTTCTCAACTTGCCAATCAACTACCTAACTTGATGAAAGTGGAAGTAATTGACAGTTATTTGCAAAACCCAAGGCAGGTTTCAGCATTCAATTGACCAACAAGAACCAAAGAAAAATGCTTCTGATGTTGATGTTCTACTGATCCTTATAGGCAGCAATCGTCTACTCCAACCTAATTAGTTCTAATTCTGAACGGTTAGCATTGGTTAATATCTTTCTGATATTCTTGTTACGTTGGCGATAAGGAACTGAATTTTCTTTGGGGATAAATGATTGATCACTTAGAAGTTGAAAAATTATTTTAAACTCTGAGGGGCATCCACTCGTTGTTTGTATATCACCTAAATAATTATGAAAATAAAAAAATATTAATAAGATATATTAATATTAATATGTTAATCACTCTGCACAACAGGTAAGATAAAATTTAACTTCCACAAGTTGTAACGGAAAAAATTAACTATGATTATAGCAGTAGTTTAATTTAGAGTGATTTATTATATTAATTTATCTTGTTGATTTTTTAATTTTTTATAACATTTGAATAACTGGAAGTCGGGTAGGGAAAAGATCAGAGATAAGTATACTGAATAAGAAATGGCAATACATGCGTTTGTTTTTCCAACAGTGAACATCCCTGTGGTTGGACCTAACAGCAGTTCGATTTAAAAACCAAACTAATAAGTAGAGGTTTGGGGCTTTGACTTTTGACGTTTAAGTTTGATCAGCAAGTGAGAACACTTAGGAAAAAAAAGAACTTCTAACAAGCTGCGCAAGTAGCATTGTCCTAAAATTTTGACCAAGCACGCAACGTTTACAAGAGGAGAAGTAAACGACAGGCATACACTTTAATTACATGAACATCGGAAATAACTCTTAGGTGGGGACAGAGAAACTTGTAAGGGTGCAAGATGCAGCTGCAAAACGTCAACTCTGTGCCCCGGAAATCAAAAACAAAAGTGCATGTGGTGTTCCCTACTCTGTTTATACTGATGACCCCTAAAATAAACTTATAGCTCAAAAGAAGAGAAAAACGACAAAGAAATAATAGAACTTTTAATCAAAAGAGTGGTGAAAAATGACAAATGAAATCACGGAGTCAGCAAAGTAAGAGTTGAAAAAAAGATCGAAGAACTCACTGAGATCAGACGCAGCGAGGCGGACGAACAGGTCCTGGCCTCCATTGTCGAACTGCCTCATGTCAAGCAAATCGGCCGTCCACATGAAGCACCCCTTGGCGTCCGCGCTGGTGACGTTGGCGCTGGCGTAGGCGCGGCACGCGCAGTTGCTCAGGCAGCTGAGCCGGCACTCCTCCAGGCCCAGCGCCATATCCACCGTCGCGTTGGCCGACTCCGGCAGCTTCATGTTCCTCGCCACGGCGAACCCTTCGCCGCCGGTGCAGTTGAGCGCCGTGCGCCTGACGCACCCGCCGGACCCGTCACGCAGCGCCCACGCCTTGGGGTACCGCGGCTCGAACCCCGCCGCGCAGCCGCACATCGGCGACTGCTCGACGTTGCATACGCCGTAGGCACCGCAGGCGCGGTACGCCTCGCACTCGTCCATGGGGTACGACGAGAAGACGCTCCACGACCGCGTCGTGTCGATCCACATCAGCCGCTGGATCTGACCCGACGAGTTCATCACGAACCGCGTCAGGATCGTCGTGCTGTCGTCCACCTCGTACCGGTAGTACGCCTCATCGGCCGTCGACACGTACTGGTAGCTCAGGAGGGTGTTCGTCCTGAGGTTCGGCACGCCGGAGAACTGGTACCCGTTCCACGGGCCGCTGCCGTACGTCCGCGTGGACCACCGGTACAGGAAAAACTCCGGCGAGCCGCTCGGGTCGATACGGAAGGAGTACTCCCCAGGGGACGGGTCGTCGGCCGCCCGCCACGAGTTCATGTACCGGTCGAGGCCGGTGCGGAAGTCGATGCCAAGCTTCATGCCGGGGAGCAGCGTGTCGGTCGGGTAGTCGAAGCTCTGCCAAGCAACGCCGGAGCCGGCGAACCGCAGCACGAAGTTGCCGTTGTCAAGGAGCTGCGCTGTGGCGCTGCCGGTGCGCGGCACAGCAACCGACATCACCGGCGACGCCCACAAGACGCTGCCTTGCCCGTTCACAATGGCAAGGCTCCCATTGCCTTCGATCTTCAGCGCGGGCGAGCCGCCGACCACCGGGCTCCCACGGTTGGCGACCCACACGACGGTCCGCGCCGGGATGTTGCTGTACCATATCCCGAGGTACGTGCGCCCCGCCGCGGCGGCGTCCGGCGTGAAGAAACCGAGCGCGAAGGTCCCTCCGGCCGACACGATCGTCCGGTTGCCCGCGAGTGGCGCCTCCGTGGTGACCGTGTCGACGGACGCGGCCGGCGAGGGGAAGAGCAAGAGAACGGCCGCCAACGGTAGAGCGCGCCACGGCCATGTCACCATCCTGTGGCGAGGCGAGCTATCTGTTCTTCTAAGGATGCGACGCGATGGGTGCGCGGGTTGCCGTCTGCCCCGTGTGTGTTTCTTCCCTTTGTGTGTGTGTTGGGGTGCGGCTGAATCGGCGGAGTTGTGTGGGTCTGGAGAGGCGCTGCACTGGGATGGACTCGTGCCTCGTGGCCAAGACCAAGGGGTCCCGTCCCGCGTGTTGTGTGTGCGTGGCCGATGTGCGCTTGCGAGGTTAGTTGGGTGGGACGGGTCGCGTAGTCGCGTTTTTGGAGTCGTCCGTCTCCGGGGATTTGGTTCACATCGTACCGCGTCTCGCGGTCGGGTCTGGGGACTGGGGCCTGGATTACAACTTTCTTCTTTCTTTTTGTTTTATATAGTTGGTCAAGTGCACAGTCCATGCTAGCTGAAAACTTGAAATTTCCCTACAAAGGGAATATGAAGTGGTAATTAGATTAGTGCCAATTAGTACGACGCCCAAGCTTTGTTTTTCTTTCTCAGCACGGTGCATTGAACAGAGATTGATTATACTGGTGCACTGCTAATTCACTGAATATTTTTAGCTGATACAATCATACAGTCAACCAAACATGTCCTATATCTAAACCTAATTGTGTGACTATTGGAAAACTTTTAGAGTTCAGGTTTGCAACCCCTTTAATTCTAGGTTGTAAACCAGGACCATGAAAACGAGACTAAAAGTTGTCGATTTTTAGTTCCGATAAAAATAACGAGGACTAAAGATACTTTTTTAAAAAAATTTGCTCATGCTGCTTGCTACTTGTTTATATATTATGCATATATATGTCTATATATATGCATAATATATATGTAATATATATTTATTCACATATATATATATACAATATGCATATATATATACATATTTTACCAAAATATATACACATATAAAATATATACATATATTATATCCTAATTTCTAATGTTCTATATCTTATATTACAAAATCCAATAGCTAGGTGGGGTTGACGAATTGGATTTCCATCGTAGTGAAACTCTCTCGCATGATCAATAATCTGCTCATTGATTAATCTCATTAGTTCTTCTTGAGCAGCCTTTATGAAATCATTGTGGGAGAGTCTGTCCCTCATTTAAATAATCTGTCATTTGAAAAAAGTGAGAAATAAATATATAAAATCAATGAGAAAATCGAGACATAATATATAAATGATTTTACGTACTTCCAGATCCTTGTCAGATTTGATTTGGTGAACTAGACGATGAGTATAGTCGTAGACGTAGTAGCCGCACAAGTTTGTCTCGTGCTCTTGTTTTGCACACTAAAGGAGAAACAATGAGAGATAATATACATTTCTATTTTAGAATAAATTAGTGATTCAATATAATTTTGGAGCATGTACTCATTGGAAAGTTGGTCCTAACAACAAGTTTTTCTTTCCAAGTCTCGCGGACCAATGTACAGAACCGTGCCCATGCCCTAGGTACAGCTGCAAGCTATGAGTAATTATCCGAGATCCGTATAGTAGCAATAGCAACTAAGATGGTATTACCCGTCTATCAGTTCAAAAATCTTTACGAAGGTAGACTCTGGTTTATCCATTGAGTCGTAGACATGGATTTTGCATGAGGAAATGTCAAAAAGGAAAAGGACCCAGTGAAATCTGCAAATTACGTGAGATGATATATATGAAACTCCATATATACGAGATGGAAATTGGTATGAAAGGCAGTAAAAACTCACGCTATGTTGTACGGCAATAGTATGAAAGTCTTGAAATGTTGTTGCACCAGCAAATGGACAATATTGTCCTCTGTAACTTTCTCAAAATCCCATATCATGTCCGTATTAATTTTGTGGGGGTCCAAGAATCCTATATTGAAACACCCCTACTTACGACACATTTGAATCTCCATTCTACAACGAACAAAAGGAATTTTCATCAGCTACATACAAGGAGCTAAGAAACAAAATAACTTTAACTAAACGATACTTACAAAACCCAGCAACTGAGAATAGAGACGTCGAGGTCACCTAGTTGGTACAAGTCAAATACATCCTAGAAGCGGATCCACATAATATCATCTTCTTAGAGGAAATATGTGTTTTCTATCCGTACGCCAAACATCTCTCTACCTTTGGCTGAATTTTTCATGTACCATTGATGGAATCGATACATCTATGTTGAGAGGGTGTTCACCTGATAAGGCTTGATAAAAGGTTCACTGAGGGTAAACTTGTATTTCAAATCCTTTTTTGTTGCCTTTTCGATTGCTACTCCTACAAATAGTTACTCCCTTGTTAGTCACGTCTCTGCCATAAATTGTCTTAACTCCTTTTTACCAGGTGGCAACAGCGACGCAAGCGATTGTTCTGGTTTCTTCCCGAGCTGAGGGACATCTTTTGACTTTCCTTTCGCCTTCTGAAAAGACTTCCTAATTGATCGCTCATAGTCGAACAGTAAAGCTGGTTTAACCGCTGTGCTCATCTTCTTAAAGAAGGCCTTAGTTGTGTCGGGTTGATAGGAATCTTCTTTTTAGGACTCCATGGCTTCAATTGCCCCTTCACTTCTGCTGCTACGATCTCGACAGTCTCCTCGTCAGTGTGGTCGTACACCCTTTTCTTTAGAGTAGGGAGCCTTGGCGCGTCAAGTCTTGGCTTCTTCATTTGTTTCGTTGACCTTGACAGCGTGGGACAAGTTGGGCACGACTTGGCAGCTGGTGGAGGTGTAGGTGCTCACAGAGGAGTAGGTGCTCACGAAGGTGTCGGTGTCCGCTGAGGAGTCGATGCTGGGGGAGGAGACGGAGGAGACGGTCCACGTGGAGGAGACGGTGCAGGCGGAGGAGACGGAGGAATGAACGTCGCTTCTCGCCCGGGAAACACAATGAAGGGCTTGCACCATAGTATAATGGCATGGGCTGTGTCTCCTAGTTTCGTCTCCCCGTCTCCTTCGGTAATATCCAGTTTGATATCTTGAAAGCCTCGTTCTACCTGCTCAATTTCGACCTTTGAATACCGAGGTGGAATCGGCAATGATATGTCCGGTCTCATTCCACTGGTATGGCAATGCCCGACGCCACGCTCACGAGAAAAGAGGTCATTAATTAGTAATCAACCTATGCACCAACTTTCGTAATGTATAAGCCATATATCATAAAACTATGAGCATACTTTGAATGACATATTCTTGAAGGGAATATGCAGCTCACAAGGTGTCCATCGCGTGATCTCATCAACAGGTCATGGGGGTTCGTCTGTAGCTTCAATGGCCTGTTCTCCTACTTGGCCTATAGATGCGCAGTAGCTGCAATTGCCTGAGGGGCTCACCATGATGGGTGGAATGGACGGTTGAGTATGCTGGCTCCGTTGTTCGGCCAGGCGTTGGTCCACCTATCTTGATACCTCCTCTTGCATCCTTTGCTCATGGGTCGTGAGCTTATACTCAAGATTTGTTATCTTCGCCAACGTATCTTGCTTGCTCCTCATGCGACTCCTATACGTTTGGATGTCTTATTAAAATCCATATCTCCATGGAACAATGTCTTTTCCTCGCGTTCGTCCTGGATGCTCAGGATTCTATAGTGCGAGCATAAACTCGTCCTTCTCTCTGTCAGGCTAGAATGTGCCCTGAGCAGAGGGCTCTAGTGCATCCTTCAGTCGGCTGGCGGCTTTGCGAATCTCAACGCTAAATATCAGGGAGCCATCGCCAGGATTGAGTACTCCACCATGAGCATACCAATGCTTTGATCACTCTGGCCAACCAGCTGTGGCCGGAACAATACCTCTTTCTATCAGGTCTGCTTACATTTGCTCCCACCTCGGCACTGCCTCGTTATAGCCGCCTAATCCTAGCCGATGATGGTACTGCTTCTTAGCGGCATTGGATTTATTTTTCTCTATCTGCACTTGCGCTTGCTCTCCTGTCTTATATTTGACAAATGCATCCCACTGATCCTTCAGCTTGGGGAATTTGTCGAAGTCTGATGTCTAGCCCTTCAAGATATATTTCTTGTACAATTCCTTTTTATAGTTCCTGAAAGTTCGGTCATCTTCTTTAGTGTCCATTCCTTCACTTTGACCTTTTATGCCTCAGGGATTGTGAAGGTCTCAAGCATTATGGTCCACAACATCTCTTTCTCTGTATATGGGACATAACTTTGGTGATTCCCGTTTGTCCTTGTTCGGTGGCAGTACACCATGCTAATGAGTACATGATCCCTCACCACCCAACCACTGTGTGCCACAAACTTCCGTGCTGCGTCGACAGGGGCACATGGTCGACAGTCTTGTGCCACTTCAATAATAATATGCTGACCCTCAATCTTTTTTGGTGATACCTCGTTGTCCACGTGCCCTCTTCTCTCCAACGGTCGGTGTGCTATCAATGTCCACCTCATTCCCCTCCTTGTTGCGCTCTTCGTTTATGTACTGGTTGGGATCCTTGTTCCCCTGCTCATCCATCCAGTATTGATTGCTCCTCTCTCCGATCTCATCCAAGAGGATCTGTTCGTCGATGCGATCTGTCATATGTTCTATATGAGCTCGTTCCCTTGCTCATATAGAAAATAACCCTAGAAAATAGAAGTGGCTATTAACAGTATTAGAAGTAACTCTTCGTAGTAATACAAGTTAAGAAAATGTGCACCTCTTAACCCATTCTAATGTAGAGGATCCATTTCCTAATTAAAGGACTTTGTTGTCTAAAACTGTAAATTATACTGTATTAATTAAGATGAATCTTTTATTATTCATTTATTTATTTTTGAGGCCTACTCAAGCCTCTAGCATGAAATAGAAGTAGGCTGCAATTTTTTTTAAGTTCTAGTTGCATACACAGACCAATTTAACCAAAAACTTAAGCTGATAGACAAAAGTAAACAATTTATTTTATATTCCAACATATGGACTCCATATTACTTGCTTGAATGTTAAGTGGTTTTTTATTTATGCAAAGACAATATTATAGATTACTTGCTTGAACGTTTAATGTTTTTCATTTATGCAGAGACAAATTACCAAACAAATTAATTTCATATTGTAAAAAAGTTATATATGTAAGTTTAATGTATTTGTTTGTAATTCCAAAAAATATTAATGTCGCACCCTGAGTTTTTCCCCTTAAATCATTTAAATAATTCACCCTAAAACAATCGGATTTTCTGGAATTAATCGGGAGCAAACAATTAATTTTAAAATATAATTAATAAGTGGAAATGGCATGGTAAGACTTTTCTTGCATTCTACATGTCAAAATGCATTAACTGAATTTTTAGTCGAATTTTTAAAGCACTAGAAATATTTTTAACCAATTAAATTAATAATTCACAATTAAATTAAGTCCCTAAAATATTTTTTCCTTTTTTCCCTGGGCCGTATGACTTTCCCGCCCATTTCCTCCTTTGGGCCGCCGGCCTGAGCAGCTCGCCCGCGCACGCACGCCCTCCCCTTCGGCCGTGGGCCAAAGGCCCGCGAGGTGCCACGCGAAATTCCAAAGCCCCTTCCCCGCGTCCCCTGCCACGATAGATGGGGCCCACCTGTTGGGGCCGTCTCCTCGCGCCCGACCGGGCCGTCGCCACTACACCATGCACGCCACCCGCACTCGAGCCGCGCCATTTTGCCCCGCGCCGCACCGGGCCCGTGCCGGGCTCAAGCCCCTTCCCCCGCATCGTGCCGCCGTTTTCGCGCCCTGCGTCGACCGAACCCGTATCCAAACCGACATCGTATCTTTCTCTCTCTCTGAGTCCGAGATCGTCGACGAGGAATTTGGCCCCATCCTGTGCGTAATCCGGTCTCCAAATACCGCTATAAAATCACCCGTCGTCCGCCATTTTTTCGCCTTTTCGCCATCGCCGTTTTGCCCTAATTCGCCTAGCGCCACCGCTCGCGCCGTCGTCGCCGCCGTCGTCCGCATCTCCAGTGAGCATCCCCTCCAATCCCTTCCTCACTCCCGCGCGCAAACCTGAGCCGCCCCGTGCCCGCCGCCACTCGTGCCGTCGTCGCCGAGCCTTCCCGTGCCCGCCGTCGCTTGTGCCCACCGTGTCGTCCAGCGCCGCCAGCGAGCCGGACGGCCGCCACGTTGCCATGGCCGGCCGCTCCAAGATCGGTCGTCGCCGCCGCCCACAAACCCTAACCCTAGCCGCCTCCCCAGCTGTCCGATCTACCGCGCAGGTAGATCGGGGCCGTCTGATCCCGCCCACGCACCAGCCGTCCGATCGTGACCGCCGTGCCACGGATGACTGCCACGTGTATGTTAGCTCCAGAATTTGGTAGGCCCCAGAGTCCCCATCGGCTGTAGGTTCATATCGGTTCAAAGCTTGTATCGGCTTATCAGCCGATCGGCTGTTGCATCAGTCGATGGGGGTTTTCTGTTATCAACATTTCTAGCAGTCAGATTCTTGTTAGATTCGGTTTGGGAAGATCTTATCCAGAGAAGACCGAGTTTGAGGAGGATGCGGCTTGTATCTATTAATTAGGATAAGTTTGTTAGTTCCTATTTTATCTTTTGGAAAGTGTGTTTTGTGCCCGATAAGGGCTTTATCTATTTCCTTTTATGTTTAGGAAAGTTTGAGTCGTAATCTGTTAGGATCTTTGTTAGCCTATGGGTATAAATATGTAAGCCCGAGGTTTATGTAAATCAATCTCATGATCAATACAATTCGGCGCATTGTCACCTTTTACTTTTTCTACTTTATTCATTATCCGGCGGAACTTGGCACCCGACGCGGGGATGCATCGGCTTCGATCTCCGGCGAAGGGATAAGCCCAATGTCCCATCAGCCTAGGTATTCATCTCTATCTTTAGTTCCATTACTATTTATAGACACATCGGCTTATTTAGGACTTTCTCGGTTAGGTCCGATATTCTGATCAAGTTGATGTTTCTTTAAGCATAATGTCACTTTAGATAGATTTGTTATATCCATCACATTAGACAGATCTATCGGCTTATTGAGTATTAGATTATCATATACAATCTCGTGTTGCATTGGTTAGGTCCAACCTACTAGGTTGTTGTTGATAATCTGTGTCTCGTTAAGCCGATAGGTTCATGCTAATGTTTCATCAGAGGGTTAGCCGATCTTATCTGATGTGTTAAATTTCCCTTTGATGGTTTTACTATCTTGGTTAAATTTAACACATGAACACTTTGATCGGTGCATATCGGCTTGTCTAAATCTATCAGACAATCATCAACCTTATGCTACATCAGTTAGGTCCGACCTATGAGGTTGTGGTTGCAAGTTAGATTTATTCCAGTCAGTATGTATCAATCATTGTTTCATCGGGGTTTCAGCCGATGAGTTATCTGGCGTTGCTCGGCTTACAAGGATTATATACAAAGTTGGTCTTAGCCGATGACAACAGAGTGTTTATCGTTCATTGCTTATCCTATGAGTTTTATGCTATCGGACCGCCAACCGATGTGTGCTTTAACCTAAGATCAACGTCTATTTTATCATGAGATTGGTTAATGTTATATTACATTACTATATCACCACGTTATCGTCAGCCAATCACCTTTATATAGATGTTTGCTCAGGACACAGCCGATGGATTGAAACCTTAACTGCATCGGTTGACTTCAGCATCGGTTGGAATCGCTTCATCGGCTTATCGGTTGATCAATTGTATTGGTTATCAGCCTATCGGCTGATATGTTTTATGTTTAGTTTTTTGTATATCTTGTCAGTAGCAGGATCAAACTGAATAGCACGCCCACACTTCGTCAATTTTAGGACCTGCACTAGAGCTAAGCAAATCTCCCAGGCCAGCGTGTGATCTGACGTCAACACATCTTTTGGCACCACATCGGTGCTATGGATTTGGCGTCAACAGTGTCACCATCGCCACTGCCCGCAAACCACAACCCTAACCCGCGCCGGCCATCCTATCTCGCCGCCCACTGCTGCTCGGATCACGCCACGTGTCCCGCCGCTGCCGCCCGCGTCCGTGGACTAGGTTCACGATGAACCGAGCCAGCGCCACTTGCGTCAGCGATGCTGACGTCAGCCCTCGGCTCTGCCCGCTTGCGTCAGCATGACATCATGTGGACGTCAGCCCTACCCGACCCCGCGCCAGTGCTTGCATCAGCAAGGGACTTAATTGCACAATAAATTAATTAGGCTTTCCAGTTTAGTTTAAAAATCGTAATTAAACTTCTAAAATTCATATTTTTTTAATCCAAGCTCCGTTTTAGTCCATTCAAATTTCCTTAAATCCAAAAAAATGTTAAGAATCCATTAAAAATAGTTTCTTGTGTTGTTTCACTAGACTTTTAGCATGTTTTGTTGAGTGCTTTGTTTGTCGTGTAGATTTCGATAATTCCAGCGATCCTGTTTACTTCGAAGTAGTCGCCGAAGTTTCCCAATCTTCAGAGCAAGGCAAGTCATACTTTACATTGATCATATTGTACCTATTTATTTAAGTATCTTATTTCTCTCAAATATTGCATATGTTTTAGAATGTCATTTCATGGGACTATTATACCTATTGTACTCAGCCATAGGAATTGTCTACCTTCTACCATTGATAACTTAGGTTCAATATGACTAGATATTGGTTTAGGACATGCTCAGCTTGGCTTAGATCAATTAGCTCACATAAGGGAATCACACTAATCAAATATTTCAGTGGAGACTAATACTCAGATGATGTTAAGTATGTGGTACTGCTTTACTAATACTGAAATATGATAATGGTGGGTTGTGAACACATGGTTGGATGTTTTGCTAGAGTGCTCATAACAATTAAGGACCGGTTCTCGGGAAACCCTGGAAGAATTATGGTGCATACCACAAGCCAGCATGGGTAATGGCTGGATCTGTAGTGTAGCTGTCTCTCGCCGACGTACCCTACTGAGGGTGGGTGTGATGGAGTTGGTTCGGCCCCGGTTTTAAGGGTTGATCGGCTTCCGGATTCATAGCGGCACGCGAGGGGCTGCCCATTACCCTGATGGGAGTGGGCGACAAAACCCTTGTATGGTACGATTGGTTAGAGGTGGTTATGTGAAGGGTCCTGTCATAGTTCCTTTCCGGGGTATCATGGTGGTACACCGACACATGGTAACGTGTCGTGGAACCGTGTCTTGTGGGTACAGTTGTACTCCTCTGATCAGAGTAAAACTATTCAAATAGCCATGTCCACGGTTATGGGCGATCTACCAGATTCACCGTGATTAGTCTCATTTAAGTCATGATATGACTAATGGAACTTGACTAATATAGATGGATGGTTGGACCTGCTGCAACGTGGGTTTAACGTTGGACAATGTTTATTTAATATTGCTTAATTATTATTACTATTTTACTGCTTTCAACTATTAATATTCCTTCTTTGTGAATTATCCCGCATCATACCTTCTCTTCCGGTATGACTTATTGAGTACAGTGGGAAGTACTCAGTCTTGCTTAATTTTTCCCCACCAGAGCCAGAGGTTGTAGAAGAGAAAGTTTCGACGAGGTTTAGGCTTGCGTCCGACGTCAAGGTTGCCTCGTGGTGTGTTGGAGTTCGTCGCAAGAGTTAGAGTTTCAGTTTAGTTAGTCTTTTCTTTTCCGCTGCATTTTTTGTAATCTTTTGTACTCTTTCTAAGACATGGATTCTGTAATATCAATAATTTTCGATTTGTGTACCTCGGCTGATGCTTGGACGAGGATTGAATGCACAAATTAGCTAAGGAAATTCTGGCTTCAATTTCTGGGTGTGACAATTAATTATAATGTATTTACATTGCAAGCGCTGAAAATTATATTGTAAATTTAAATCTCACATTTCGAAAATAATTTTAAAACATATATAAATTTTGAAGAATATAAATTTTGAGGTGGCGGCAGTGGCAGTGGCGTGGTATTGGAGGCGGCCGGCGTCGGCCATGGCGGTGGCATGGCAGCAGCGTCAGCGTGTGTCGACGATGACAAGGACAACGACGACGAGGAGAAGACATACAAAAGAGATGATGATGACGACGACGGTGAGAATATGGGTGGAGAGATCGAATTGGCCGATGGGTCTTACCTTCAAGAATGCGGTGAGACGATGACGACGAGACGACGACGACAAAACCTAGATCAGGTGCAAGAGATGTGAAAAAATGGCTAAGTACGGGATCGGTAGAGAAGACGATGCGCACTGGTCTATATATACAACCTTGGACACCCTTGGATCTTTAGTCCCGATTGATGACAACAACCGGGACTAAAGATGGAAATAGCGAAATAATATTTTTAGTCCCGGTTGGTAGCAATAACCGGTACTAAAGATATACTTTGGTCCGTGTAGGTGGCAACAACCGGGGTAAAGATACAATCTTTGGTCCCGGTTGTTGCCACCAACTAGGACTAAAGATAATTGTTCGCTATTTTCAAATTTTTTTCCGGGTAGGGTTACCAACCGGGACTAAAAATTAAATAATTCATTAAACTGAGTCAATTAAATTTTATTAAATATAGTTTTAAAACAATAATAAGTAATGCATTAAAATGGAATAAAATCACAAAATTAGTGAGAAAACATTTAAAATAGTTTAAAACTGTTATTAATTGTATTAGTCATAAATAATTAACATATGCCTTATATAATTAACATGTGACTGATTTAAAATTGTAATAATCATATATAATTAACAAATGCTCGATATAAAATTGTTATTAAATTGTAATAATAAAAAATAATTAACATATGCCCGATTTAAAATAGTTTAAAATTATTATTAAAATGTAATGATCATATATAATCAACATATGCCCGACTTAAATAGTTAGAAATTGTTTTACTTTGTAATAATCATAAGTAATTAACATATGCCGATTAAATGCATTAAATATGAAATAAAATCTTGAATAGGAGAATATATTAAAAATCAACTGAAATAGATGGATCTTCAATACATTCAAAATGATTTACAGCGTGATGGTTGACCTCACGTACTTTCTCCTCGCTAATGTTCCTTCACTATGATCGTTGCGTAAGTAAGGGGTGTCCTCATTTGATAGGAGGATGGTCGGGTCAACCATCACCATGAACGGAGGTTGCCCATCAAACAGATCATAATCTTCGTCAGTCTTATCCTCGACTCCGACGATTTTCCTTTTGCCTGGGAAAACCATGTGACGCTTTGGCTCGTCGGACTCTTTCCCCTTTTTCTATTAGACATGTCCTTCATGTAGAAAACTTACGTTACATCGACAAATGATTTATCTGTGTATCCAACCTTGTTAAGATCATCCGTTGTTATCTCACTGTCATGAATCATTACGCCTCTACCAGTCAGCCTAACCCATTAGCACCAAAACAGAGGGACCTTCAGAGGTCTATAGTCAAGTTCCCATATGTCGTGGATGCCATCGTAATATGTGCTAGTTGTACCATCGTATCTCATGGTATCGATACGAACAACATTGTTCTGGTTTGTGCTCTTTCTGCCTTGGGCTCTTGTATAAAATGTATACCCATTGATTTCATATTCTTGGAATTCATATCCTTGGAATGTCGTGATCGAGAAAGATGGTCCCCTCGCCAAGAAGGCTAGCTTTTTGTCAATCGTCTCGTTACCCATGAGATGCCACAACCAAGGGGGGAAGTATCAATGTGATGGCGTGTAATCCAGGCATCAGACTTACCAATGTTTTTGGAGCGAACAATCGCCAAGTGCTTCTCAATCTAAGGAGCCACCAACAAAGATTGTTGCAAAACCATGAAATATGGTTTACGGAATAAATCATTGTCTACAGTCATTATTGCTTTCCTTCCAAGAGTCCTCTTACCCCGTAGTCTCTCTTTAGGGCTTGATTCGGGCATCCCGATTGGACGAAGGTCTTCAATAAATTCTATGTAGAACTTGATGACCTCCTCTGTTCCATACCCCTTGGTGATGTTTGCCTCAGACGAGAATGGTTACAAACGTACTTCTTTAGAACGCCCATGTACCTCTCGAAAGGGAACATGTTGTGTAGGTATATAGGATCAAGAATACGGATCTCTTTGACAAGGTGACATAGAAGATGCGTCATTATATTGAAGAAGAAAGGTGGAAATATTATCTCAAAGCTGACAAGACATTGCACCACATTATTTTGAAGGGTTTCTAATCTGTCTGGATCGATGATCTTCTACGAAATTGCGTTCATGAAAGCACATAGATTTGTCATTATTGCCCGAACATTATTAGGAAGGATACCCCGAATTATAACAGGAAATAGTTGTGTCATCAACACGTGACAGTTATGAGACTTTATGTTTTTGAACTTCTTCTCCTTCGTGCTTATTATCCCCTTTATATTCGAAAAGTATCCAGACGGTACCTTGATGCTCTCCAAGTATTCAAACATACTTTTCTTTTCTGCCTTGCTCAGAGTGTAGCTAGCTGGACTCAAGTAATGACTTTCTTTCTCCTTTGGTTCCGGATGAAGACTGTCATGTTGTTCCATATGCTTGAGATCATTACGTACTTGAAGTGTATCTTTCGACTTCCCATATACACCTAGGAAGCCCAGCAGGTTGACGCAAAGGTTCTAAGTGAGATGCATCACGTCGATTGCGTGGCGGACATCCAAGACTTCCCAATAGGGTAACTCCCAAAAAATAGACTTCTTCCACATTACCGCGTTACCATCCTCACTTGTTATAGGTTGGCTGCTAGGTCCATTTCCACATAATACTTTCAGATCTTTCACCATAGCAAACACGACTTTTTTCGTTACGATATTTTGGCTTAGTATGGTGGTCTGCCTTCTGTTGAAAATATTTGCCTTTCTTCTGGACAGGGTGCTTGCAACAAGAAATCGACGATAGCCCATGTACACAACCTTCTTACAATGTTTTAGATATGTACTTTCAGTTTCATCCATACAGTGGGTGCAAGACTTATACCCCTTGTTTGACTGTCCAGATAGGTTCCTAAGTGCAGGCTAATCGTTGATGGTTACAAACAGCAACACTCGTAGGTTAAATTGCTCCTGTTTGTCCTCATCCCACATGGGAACACCTTCTTTCTTCCGCAGCAGTTTTAGATCTTCGACCAATGGTCTTAGGTACACATCAACGTCGTTACCAAGTTGCTTTGGGCCTTGAATAATAATCGACATCATGATGGACTTTCACTTCATGCATAGCCAAGGAGGGAAGTTGTAGATACACATCGTAATAGGCCAAGTGCTATGGCCGCTGCTCAATCTCTCCAAATGGATTCATGTCATCCGTACTTAATCCGAACCATACGTTTCATGCATCCTCTCCGAAGTCTTTAAATGTTATGTCGATATTTTGCCACTGCAACCCATCGGCGGGGTGTCTCATCATCCCATCTTGTTGACGTTCTTCTGCTTGCCAGTGCATCATTCTAGCATGCTCTTTTTTCGAGCTATGGTATTATAGAAAAATACCACATCACCTTAGCAGGAACTCTCTTCTTCGAAGGCTGCCCGTCAACTTCACTTGGATCATCTCCTCTAATCTTATATCATAGTGCTTTACAAACTGGACATGCTTATAGGTTCTCATACTTGTCACCACGATAGAGGATACAATCGTTCGAGCATGCGTGTATCTTTTGTACTTCCAGTCCTAGAGGACAAACTACCTTTTTAGCTTCGTACGTTATTTCGGACAAATCGTTTCCCTCTGAAAGAATGTTTTTATGAGTTTTAATAACTCACCAAATGTCTTGTCACTCACACCATTTTTGGCCTTCCATTGCAAAAATTCCAACATGACGTCCAACTTTTTGTGCCCCTGTTCGCAACCTGGATAAAAAGACGTTTTGTGCTCCATTAACACACGCTCTAATTTCTGCATCTCCTTTTTACCTTCGCAGTCCTCCCTTATGTCGCGCAATATTTGACAAAGATCATCCGCACCCTCGTGATCATCAATATCCTCAACAACCCTGTCCGCTTCGCATGTTGTATTTTCTTCAAATCCACCGTATTGACCCCAGTCCGAAATATTGTTGTTTTCTTCTTCATCTTCTTTCATTGCAACCCCTACCTCTCCGTGCGATGTATAACAATTATAGTTAGGCATGGATCCCGACTTAAACAAGTGGGCATGAATAGTTCTTGATGTATAATACTCATTTCAGTTTTTGCACTTTTTGCATAGACAACATATATTATATTTGTTAACATTGGCCACACTCAAAAAATAATGCACACCTTGAATAAATTAACTTAGTTTTCTATTCTTTTATCTTAATTTTTTATATTTTTCTTTGTCATCTCTTTTATAATATTTTTATCCATAAGTTTCTAATTTGTAAAAAGTAACATAATTTTTCCTAAACAAATTTTCTTCCTCATTATCTTCCATAAACCCTTTTAGAGATAAAAACTTATAGAAATATACGTACAAATATCATATGCTAAGTATACATCATTAGATGATAGAGTTTCTAACCTTTTAGATCCCTCTGATTTTTATATTATCACCAAAATAATTTCATAAAAAATTTTGGCAGCCCCTTTATTCCTCCTTTAAACCTTTGTAGCAATGGCTCGAGCTGGAGGAGGAATAAGAGGACAAATAATATATCTCGTGTCTATCCACCTCCTCCTGGTGTTGAAAAACTCTTTGCTTCTCTCTTATTCTAAATTTATCATAAAACAAGAGACGGAAAAACAAGTCATACTAATTTTAATTTACGTAGTATATGGATATTTATATTTTGTTCTATCTATACCTATATAACTAAATGATCCATGTAAAATTACATATTAATAAAAGAAAAAGAGAATAAATAATTAACTAGGCATGTTATAATTGAATGTTTAAATTAAAAGATCATGCCAACTAAAATAATATGGATGTGAATTCAGAATTAAAAAGAAGTCAGAACGACAATAAGTGCAATTTTGTGAAATAATAAAAAAAAAGAAGAACTAGAATAGAAGTCCTTCTAAGTACGATAAAAATGAAGTTTTTTTAAAAAAAACACCACAAGAGGCTACTATTACGCTATATTATATAGATATAAATATTTACATTTTATGTAAAAATAGAGAAGACATTAAATTACAGCAAATTGTCCAGCCATGATTGTTTTCTGATTCTTTTGCCCTATGCACATGAAAAGCAAAATACTACTCATTGAAAGACCTTGTCCAGATACTGAAGGATGGTTGTAAATTACTCCCTCCATCCCAAAATATAATAATTTTTATTCTTTAAAGTTTATCTCAAAATATAACAACTTTTCCACCAATCAATATCGATGCCCTGTGCAAAATATAAAAATAAGGTCTTATCTTTAAAAAAATAATTACAAAATAGATTAGTGCTATGTATTACACAATTTAGTTCTTTCTTACTAAATAGAAAAATGAAATTCTTATTATCTGGAACATATGTTTATATCATCGTTCCGAAATATAGTTCTTTGATATAATTATGATTACCATCGAACACTTATCGGAATTGCAAAGAAAATAACTCATTCTAGCGAATTCTATCCAGCAGAAAGAGTGATTTTTCTAAAAAAGAATAGAATCTACAGATTCTAGATATATCAGAACATACCGGGTTAAATTGAAACATATATTTTTGGGGCTCCTAATTCTTTAGCCCTGTCTGTTCGCACGGCTCGTACATGCGGACGGGCCTAGAGATTGCTACCATTTCAATAAACAAATCTTGGCAAAAAGGTTGTTTCCTGTTGTGATCATATTCATAAACACCATTTGTAAGTCCCAATGGATTCACTGCTAGCAGTGTTGTGCAAATGAACAAGAGAAGAAAAGGAGCATTACATCCTCCAACACTGATAAGTTGCACACCAAACTCCATAAGGCCATGTTCGGTTAGCCCAATCCAGGCCTGAATTGGAGCCAAACCACATGGATTATCCAAGCCATGGATACAATACCAGCCCATGAAAAAAGATGTATTTGGTTATCCCACAAAGGTATTCAATCCAGTCCCATTCCCAGCCATCCCACCTTGATCGGAGAGGGTTTCCTCCCACGAGGTCACAGATGTGGATTCGCCCCGCGCCGCCTCGTCCTCCCTCCGCTCCCTCCCCGCGCCGCCTCGTCCTCCCGCCGCTTCCTCCCCACGCCGTCGCTACCCCGCTCCCTCCCTCCCCGTGTCACCGCCTCTCCCCAGCTCCCTCCTTGCCCGCGCCGCCGCCTCCCCATCTTCCTCCCTAGCATCGAGGCCTCCTCGCGCTGCCGCCTCCCCCAGCTTCCTGCCTACGCGCTGTCGGCATCCGCCGCTGAAGACACAACCACCAGCCGTCAAGAACGGAGGAGACAAGCTGCTCAACTACGGCAGGCCAAGGGACACCGCCGGCATCGTCAACTGCCTAAAGAAACAGATCGGGCCGGCATCTGGGGAGCTCAGGTCGCCGGAGGAGGTATTGAATCAGTGGTCGTCAGGGTTAATAGCATCTGTGACTGTAAGTTAATCGATCATAGCATAGGCTTAATTTGTACAAGTAACCTGTTTTCTTTGTTCCTGCGATTAGTCTTGTCAGATTTGGAGTGGCTTGATGATACGTGCTTTAGCTTTGTCATATTAGTCTTCGCACTCTCATCATATGCCAGGGCCACAGTAATAACAACGATAATAATAGTATGATGATGTGCTTATGAGTTGATGTGTGTTCATGTGAAAATTATGTACTGTAGTGTGTAAATTTCGTGCAAGTGAGCACCGGAGTTAGCAACTTAGGCTGATGTGACTTCCTGTACATAACTCTCTAGAAGGGCAATGTGATTTCAATTTGCTATGTGCTTTTGCCTTGTTGTTTTATTCTGCGTTTTAACCAGGTCAATGGTCACGGGATACAGCCATGAAAAATGCTTGTATCCATGTGCCTTCCCCTGTTGGACATCTCTAGGATAATATGTTTGATGTTTTATTTTTGTATTTGTTTCATGACTTCAGTTCATCAGTAGTAAGCAACAATATGATATGTTTTTCGCTGTGATTGACATACTGCAATATGATATGTTTTTCGCTGTGATTGACATCCTGCACATTTCTCTTTTCGCATTGTATACTTAAATTAAATTCTTGATTTGCTAGATGCTTGTCATGGAGAAGTTGCCAGACAGAATGTTTTGTGCTCATACCATGTTCTTTGCTTGTCATGGGGAAGCTGCCAGACAGATAATAATAGTATGATTGTGGCAACTAATAGTTTCATACCATGTTCTTTGCTTGTGGGCTAAGCAAGAAAACACTGCATTATCCTCCCCTTTTCTAGGCTTCTATCTGTATTTACATCGGCATCGTAATATGTAATGAAGCTACTGCTTGACTTGGAAGCGACAGCGGCGCGGCGATCTCCTGTCTGTCGGCCCCCTCTTGTGGCCTTCTCACCGGTAGGTTTGTGGCAGATGCTTGTCCTTTTGATTTTGAGAAATATGAAGATCTTAAGAAATCAGAAATCTTCACTGTCTACATTTGTAGATTGTCTCAGCACCGTGTAGAGTCGGAGAAGACCTACCCCCGCTGTCTTGGGACCCAATACCATCTCCACAAGGTATGTCATGTGCAATCTGAAATTAGTGTTTCAGTTTTAATATTTGTTAAATATATGTCATTTGCAATCTGAAATTAGTGTTTCAGTTTTGATATTTGCTTTACTTTTTGTGTTAGATATGTCATGTGCAATCTCAAATTAGTGTTTCAGTTTTGATATTTGTTAGATATATGTCATGTGGCATGCTGATTTTACATTATCAGTTTTTTTTTTGCTTTTGTTTAGTTTGCAATGGATATGAATTTGGAGGATCGCATTAGAAAGAGGAGAGATGAGGATGACGATGATATGATGCTTCTTATTTTGCCGGCACTATATCTTTTGGAAACTAGTTCTAGTGTAGGAAGGGAAAAGAAGAGGCGACATATGTCGAAGCTAACAGGCGCGGAACATGTTCGAGAGTTGCTTGAAGGGCATGTGAAGAATTGTTGAGTACAATTTAGGATGGAACCTGAAATTTTCAGATTCTTGGCTGATTATCTTAGAAGGGAAGGGTTGCTACGTGACACTAGAATTAAGATTGAGGAGAAGTTGGGGTTCTTCTTATACATGCTTAGTCATAATGCTTCATTTGAGGACCTTCAAGTAGAATTTGGTCATAGTGGTGATACCTTTCATCGCCATATGAAGCATTTTTTTGACTTGGTTATTCCTACCCTCGCCAAGAGATTTTTCAAGCCTCCAAATCCTAATCAAGTACATCGGAAAATTGAAAGAGATCCTAGATTTTATCCCTACTTCAAGGTGATTAACACTCTTATTCTTGACCAATAGTTCAATTTTTTTTTAGAAATTCACATTTAGTGTTTCTTGTGTGCAGAATTGTATTGGTGCAATTGACGGCACCCATGTACCTATATCCATATCACCTGACAAAGCCAATCCATTTAGAAATAGGAAGGGAACACTTAGTCAAAATGTGATGGTAGCCTGTGATTTTGATTTGAATATCACATTCATATCCACTGGGTGGGAGGGATCAGCTACAGATAGTAGAGTTCTCAGATCTGCAATGAGCAAGAGACTCCAAGTGCCCAATGGGAAGTTTTATTTGGTTGATGGTGGATATGCCAACACCGCTTCTTTTCTTGCACCGTATCATGGAGTTAGATACCATCTCAAAGAGTTTGGGCAAGGTCATCGAAGACCTCAGAACTACAAAGAGTTATTTAACCACCGCCATGCTGTACTGAGGAATCATGTAGAAAGGACTTTGGGGCTTGTGAAGAAGCGCTTTCCCATACTCAAAGTTGCAACTTTTCATAGAATCCAGAATCAAGTGAAGATACCGGTAGCTGCTGCCGTGCTACGTAACATTATCCGATCACATCATGGAGATAAGCGATGGCTAAATAACCAGCCACATAATATTCCTTCAGAAACTTATGTTTTACTACCAAATGGCGATAAGGGAAATGACGAAGAAACTGTCCAAGGCAACAATTTGAGAGATATGATCGCTCAACAAATGTGGGCTGATTACCGACATAGAAATTAGTGTTACTTGTGTGATCTGAAATGTAATTAAGTAAGTTTGTGTTCTATGTTCCATGTATTTTATATTTTATCAGTTATTTACATATTCTGAAATGTTTGCTATGGTGTTTAATATATAGCCGATATGTTTGGAAGAGGCTCTCGAAGATTGGCTATGCTTCTAAAATCTTCTCAAAAGACCAATTCCCCCAAAGGTGCGTCTACAAAGAAGAATGGACGTGATTCCAATGGTATGCAGCCCTAATGTTATGTGTTGTTTTCTAATCCTATGTGTTGTCTTCTAATCTTGTGTGTTGTTTCCTAAATGTAGAAAAATCAAGAGCCATTTGGAATTTTGTTTTAGAGAAGACTTTGGTTGATTTGCTGCATGAACACAAGACACCTGATTATATGGGTCAGAATGGGTGGACCTCAGAAGCATGGAACAAAATTGTTAAGGAATTACACGAAAGAGAAAGCTATGCCAATTTCACAAAGCTTCAAATTCAGGATAAGGAAAGGGAGCTAAAGAGGGAATATAAGATGTTGAAGGAGGCTAAAAAACAAAGTGGAGTTTCATGGAACGATCGAAGATGAATCATTGAGGCTGATCCACCGATTTGGGACAATATAACCACTGTAAGAGAATTTCTTAAACATAAACACTAGCTTAGGCTTCTTTTCCTTGTGTTCTTAAGTTCCTGACCATTTTCTCTATTTGCAGACTAGGTCTAAAGCAAAGAAGTTTCGCACCAAGCCTTTTCCTCTATTTGATGCATTAGGGGAACTTTATGATGGTTAGTTTTGTAGCAATAACTTTGAGATAATTTCATGCTTTCATTGAGATAGTTTCATGTCGTTTCCTTATGTAGGTCATATCACTTAAGGCACCTATAACTTCACCTCTATGCAACCAGATCTCCCTCAAGTTGAGAGTGTTGATGAGTTTGGTAGCACTGAGCCTGCATTTGTAGAGCTGGATGACACATTGCCTCAGGATCATGTAGATGCAGTTCAGACAATTGAAGAAGATGCAAGTGTTGAAAGAGATGATCAGAGAGGACAGAGAAAGGCTCCTACAGTGCCAAGGAGCGGAGAAGAAAGAGAACCAAAGATACGGAAGAAGAGTAGAGTTGAAGGAATAATGCAGAGATATATGGATATGAGGTTCAAATTGGCGGAGGATGATGCTACACAGTTACCAAGAGATAAAGAGGCTGTGAAGGATTATGAATTCTCCATCAAGAGGTGTATCTTGTTCTTAGCACGATGGAAATGTCAAAGGAGGAGAAGGTCAAGGCCTATGGCGTCTTTAAGGATTCTATCAATAGAGAAATATTTTTGAGCGCTTGTGATGATGATCAAGATTCTGCTTTGCTGTGGTTGAGAAGTGAAATGGTCTGACAGGTACATCTCTGTTCTCCATTTTTTGTTATGCTTGGCTTCTGAGCTAGAAAGTTTGTTTTCTCCATATGTGAACACATTTTGTTGCTGAACTTGTTCATGCAGCTTTCTAGTGTGGATTTAATAGCTGATAGATGTATGTGATATTAGCTAATAGCTATCAGCTGATAGTTGAATTTTCTGCAACTTGATCTCCGAGGTGAAAAGACAAACATTATCAGTTCAGTAAAAAAAGATGGTGTGGTGTGTTTATGAAGTGTAAACTGTTTGATGTTGCTTTTCTAAAGCCAACAGTAAGGCCAATCTAATACGAGAAAATAGTTGAATGCTTGCTCCCTAGTTTAATGTGTATTTACTTCTTTGTTATGGTAAACCTGGCCCAGGTGCTGCCAAAGAGTGGCACTGTGATGAGCATAGTAGAGATACATCTCTGTTTTTATGCACCTACTACATGCAAATAATAAACAATCTGAAAGACCCTCGGTGTTCAGTGTGCTCCATTCCCTGCATGGGCTTCAGAGGCTGTCTTGCTGCCACCATGCATGCCCTTGGCAGTAAATGGGCTGGCCTGCCCTTTGTTCGAGTAGTAGTAGTTCTATTCATAGGGCTGCATGTTCTTCATGGGAAGTAGGGACCATTGTCGAAGGAGGAGAAGATGTGCTAGTAGTAGCTGTGTGTAACACCCTGAAAATCGAAGAAATTAAAATTGGAATTTAAAAATCAGAACTCACAAAAACCTTTTGGAGTCATTGCTTCTTATCGTGTTTGTGTTTTTTGATCTTATTTGCCAGTTCAGTTGCGTAAGAGTTTCTTCTGGAATTACTTTGATGTGAAGTTGGATAAAAACCCTAAGCTTTGAAATCCCAGTTGGTGAAAAAGATTTCAAAATATATATATATTTGAAAAGAGCATATATATAATTTGGTGGATTACAAAAGGGTATTTTAAAAAGGATATATTTTGGTTTAAACCCAGATTGGTGGAGGAAAGATAATAAATATTTGGAATTGGATGATAAAAAATATTTTTTGAAAAGGAAATAGGAAATTAGAAATTTATTTTTAATCAAAAACCCTATTTTCTTGAATTTAAAAGAAGAAATAAAATAGATAGGAAAAATATATTTTGAATAATAAAAAGTGGGGAAAAAGTTGAAAATATAATTTTAAAAATTATTTTGGGAATACTAGAATTTATTTTGAATTTTTAGAGTGAAAAGAAATAGAAATGGGAAAATAGGAAATCGTACTGTTCATTCCACGATAGGTGTTCGACCGCATCTGGGCCCTCGCGCGCGCGCGACACGCGTCGCGCGTCGAGCCGCTCGCCGTACTCGCCCGCGTCACCACATTCCCGCACACCAACCGTCACCCCCGCGCCTGTGCGCCACGTCAGCACGCGCGCCCGCGCCATGCCGCTCGCCAGGCCGCCGGGCAACGCGTCGTGCGCGCGAGCTCCCGAAGTCCACGCCGTACGCGCCCGCGCCATGCCGTCGCCACGCCGCTGACGACCACACCAGTGCGCACCATGCCGTCGCCGTACCCACCCGCGTCAGCGTTCGCACGAGCACAGTCCGCGCCAACGCCGCGTCCTCGCCACGTCGCGCACGCATGCGCGCGCGGGCAGCAGTTGACGCTGGGCGTTCCCGAGCACCCCGCGCACTATAAATAGGTCCCTAGCTTCCCTTCACCTCCCCACACATCACCAACACCATTCCACTCCCCCTATCTCCTTTGCTGCCACCGGAACGCGCCACAACACCACGAAGTGAGCCGGGTTGACCGAATCTGCGTCGCCGCCGTGTTCTCCGCCGTCCGCCGGTCGTCGGAGCTCGCTGCCGCTCGCCGCCGGTGAGTCACTGCCCCATGGTTCCATTCCTGGCGGTAGCTAGTGTCGACGTGGTCGCGGTCGGCCGGGAACGCCGCGCCACTACGCCGGCTCGCCGGGCCCCAAAGGGGGGGGGGGTAGACGCCTTCGGCGTCTAGGAGAGAGAAGGAGCAGTGCCGGGTAGAAAAAAAGGGGGGAGAAAATAAAAAGGAAAAGAAGAAAAAGAAAAGAAAAGGAGAGAAAAAAATAGAGAAAAATGGAGGAAAAATCTTAGAAAAATTTGGGGAATATTTTGGGAAAAATTTATGCCAAGATTTTGTAGTTTTCACAGCTATTTCTCTTTTAGATATAGTGAAACCCTAAATATGAATTTCGGGAAAATCTTCCGTTTACGAAAACCCTTTTCAAAAGAATTAATATACCTTTTCTTTTACTTCAAAACTATACCTATCTTTTGGATACATCAAAAAGAAATATCAATAGATCTTTTTGAACAAGCGTTCGTAAGAATTCCGCTCATCGCTTTATCGATTCTTTTTATGAAAAACCCTAGATAATGCGATCGATTTTGCCCTAAAATCCTCCGTAACTCGGGTAAAATCATAAGGAGATATTTTGGAGTACTCTTTTTGGTTTTTCTTGATTCCTTATTCGTTCTTATCGAATTTTAATTGGATTCAATCTTTTATTTCGCATGTATGGATAGCATCCGAAGAGGCAGCTACTGACTACGTCGAAGACCCCACTCAACAAACGTGCGAGCAAGGCAAGTCATCACACTCTTTGAACATATTGATCCCAATTGCAAAATGATGTTGTTTTAAACTTTAAACATGCATGCTATACACAAAGAATTACCTATACTTGTTATGCCATGCCTTGTTATTGATTACCTTTAGAATTATTCCTTGTAACCCTCGATGTGATACATACAACCGGAGAATAACTTCGACAAAATGCTTAGCCGTGCTATTATTACATTCATGCACACTCGGGCTTTTGCAAATAGCTACATTCTTGGGCAACTACCTTTGGGAAAGGCAGTTGAGATACAGCATGTGGAGACATGAACGCCACATTGCCATGAGGATGACAAAATGAGTTTTGATGAAAACTGAAAATACCAAATAAATGTTTTAGACTGGGGCGGCTGGATGATTTGGGTAGATTCCGGAAAAGGCATGTGCCGACCCTGGTCAATTAAGGACCGAGCCATGAGATAGCCGGAAAACGAGCCAGTACAACCGTACTTCTCGAATGGGTATAGACCTAGCGGAGTAAATAGCCGAGCGGAGGCGGTACCCCTGCATAGTGGTTCTTATGTATGAGATGAGATTGGGAATGGATGATTGAAAATCGAAATTAATCATAACTTGATAAATGAAGTCTTCCCTTACACCGGGAGCGCCAGAACTCCTCACACTGCTAGAAAAGGATAGCTAGAGTGCAAGAGGATTTAAGTTCATGGAGCGGGTACTGCAAAAGTGAGGTTATTGAAAGGCGTTGTCGTGACCGTCCCATATAGAGGGTGTCGATGTCGGAGATCGACACGCGGGAATCCGAGGGACCCCTTTTTTTGGTTCGGCACGGGGAGCGGTGAGTCCTGGTTTAAACTCGCGATGAGGATAGGATGATGCAGATGAGGCGGGAGAAATCAAGACTGCGGAGACGCGGGGGTTTATACAGGTTCGAACCACCTGTGAGGTGTAATACCCTACTCCTGTTCTGTATGTTGTATGAGGGATGAATTACAGGGGGCGATGGGATGCTCTTTCTAGGAGTCAGAGGTGGACGAGGAATGGCCAAGGACTAGCCGTCGCTCAGGGGACTGGTGTACCAAGTCGAGGGAGGAACCCCCAGAGAGCAAGCCTGACGAGAGA
Organism: Oryza australiensis; assembly: GCA_019925245.2. Lineage (NCBI taxonomy): Eukaryota > Viridiplantae > Streptophyta > Magnoliopsida > Poales > Poaceae > Oryza > Oryza australiensis. The sequence continues at coordinate 241,006 of JAIFGZ020000819.1, forward strand.
GCCAGCCGTTTTATGATGGACTTGGGTCTCCTTTTATAGTACAAGGGAACACCACAGTAGTCCTGATTTTATCTACTCCGCTCCACGTGAAGGAGTGGTTTTTTTCCTTGTCTTGTCAAAGAAGCCATTCCATCTTTGCTCCTCCCTGTTTGCTGCGTCATGGGGGTAGGCGGAAAAAGGTGATCACCGTGGTAGCCATGCCGCTGACGCGGTGATGGCCTTCCTATCTACTCTAATGGGACCCACTGGTCAGCGGCCCATCTCGCGAATAGGTACTGACACAGCGCCTCCTGCGCTCAGACTTTTTCTCCCACGCGGCCACCCGACGCATTAAACGTGACTAGACGGGGCGTGAGGGAGGCGTGCGCGGAGTGGGTGCGCGGCCATATCGCGGTCACGGTCAAAGACTTTAGGCCTCCTTTGCCTCGTGACTGGCAAAAAGGGGTGATGATGAGAGCAACTGACAGGCGCGCCTCACATCGCATTAAATACGGCGGGGCATGCGCTCAGCCTCCCTCTTTTTGGGTATTAAATGAGTTGGTTAACGGTTGAACTCGCCCCTCTCTCAGAGAGGTGCGGGGTGAGGGATGGGGAGGTCCGGGTAACCCCGGACCCTACCGCCCGGGGGTCCGGGTGATCCCGGACCCTGCCGCTCGGGAGCATGGCAGCCTCCGGGCCAGCCCCCTCTTGGGGCGGCCACGTGGCCGCCCGTGGCCGGGACTCACTTGGGCCATTCAGGATACATCTTTAACGTGCCTTGATGAGCAAGGGCGCCTTCCTTTTCTCAGATGTCGTACCTCTGACATACCCCCGGGCCCATATCACCGACAGTAGCCCCCGGCGTTGATCGGGATTGAGTCGGGCTCGGGCGCGGTTGACGCCATTTCTTTGAGTGTGTGGGCCCGGGCACTGGATGCGTTTTGCTATGGCAGGAGGCCGGTATGCGACAACCGATGCTGTGCCAGGCTAAGTTTTTCTCAGGACAGGGGGCGAGTTTATTCGGGCCGCGCGCGCGGGGGCCCATTCAAACCGCCTGGCTCTCTACGTCCCGCGTAGTGCGCCTGGTGGGCGCGAAACCCCAGGCGGCGCGAAATCCAAGCGGCACGGGAACCCAAGGGGATGCGAAAAGGAAACGAAGCGGCGCAGAGGCAAGGAGGTGCGTAGTGTGGTAGTGGGGCGAAATTAATGCCGTGGAATCCGAGGGGGCCGCGGTCGCTTATAAAAACGGACCCGCATGGAGGGGGATCGGTTTCTACGCTTCCCACAGCCATCGCCTCACACAGCTTTTCACCTCTCATCTTCCCAGCGCCCTTTGCTTCCTCACTTCCTTCCTCTCGCCGCCTGCTTTCCCTTGCATTCCAGCGTCCATCCTTGAGATGGCCCGCGATTCGCCTCTGGAGCCGGGGAGAGTGCTCCCCAAATCCTTGGTCCGCACCACGGAGGCTCGCAGTCTCTTCAACAAGTATCTACCGCGCGGCACGCGCAGCGCCGGTGACGTCCCGGAAGAGCGGCCCCCTACGAGGATGGTGTTCTTTGCCTCCTTTGCCATGGTCGGGCTGGTGCCGCTCTTCTCCCGCTTCTTCCTCGACGTGCTGGAGTTCTACGACCTCCGGCTGCACCACCTCACCCCCAATGCCGTCTTCTACCTCGCCGTGTTCGCCTACACCTGCGAGATGTTTGTGCGGGTGATGCCCTCACTTCACCTTTTCCAGCAGTTCTTCTAGGTGTGCCGAGCTGGCTCCCCTGTTGCGGTCGGGTATGTGGTGATCCAGCCGCGGAACGACAAGACGGTCGGCACCCCCTTCATCGACATCCACCCTCGCTCCAGGTGGGAGAACTGGAGTGCGTTCTGGTTCTACACCAGCTTAGGCGACCACCCCCGCCTATCTCTGCCGACGGGGATCCCGGTGAACCAGAGGAGCTGGGGGATGCGTCCGCGAGCTGGGAGGGAGCTGGACGGGGTGCTGGACCGAATCAGCTACCTTCGACGGGGGGGGGGGGCCTGTCTAGTCACGCGGTCTTCTGCGACTTCCAGATGAGGCGCATTGCGCCATTGCAGGAAAGGCCGTGCCCCGCCTACATGTACACGGGCTTCAACGACGATATGCGGACCCATGTGGGCGCCATCAACGACTGGGACGAGAGGGACCTCGGGATCTTGGTCCGCCGCACCTTCGGTGTTACGGCAATGGACCTGACGCAGCTTCCGCCCAGGTTGGTGCCGCTGTGCCAGGACTCGACGTGCGCGGAGATTCTGCACGCGCTGCAGGTGGTGGGCGACGGCGTGGGCTCGTCGTCAGCAGCGCCGGAGGCTGCCCCGAGGGGCGGGGGCGGTGATTACGATGACGTCGATGACCATGTGCCAATCGGGCGGCTGAACCGCCGAGGTCCGGGCAGAAGCGATCTCGGGGCCCCGGACCCTAAGAGGAAGAGGTCAGAGGAGGACCCCGCTCCTCCCCCATCCCCACCGCGTGGTGGCCGCGCGGAGCGCGCTGCTCCTCCCCGCAGATCGGGGGGCTCGCGAGCGGCGGGCCCACCCCCAAGGGTCACTCCGCCGAGGGCCAGGACAGCCACAATGGCGGCGACGACGACGGCAGAAGAGGCCCGGGGCACATCCACGGCGAGCACGCCGTTGGCGGGGGTCGTCCGCGGGGCTCCAGCATCAGCGGATGCGGCGAGCGGTAGCCCAGCGAGTCCTCCAGGCGGCCCTGCGAAGAAGAAGTGGGCCATCTCGCAGGTTTCCTGGGACTTCAACCCTGCCCGCAGGTACGCCATGTCGACGCGCGGATGCTCATTAGGGCCTTACGTTTTTGTCTTGTTTTTTGATTCCTTATTGTGTTCATGTTTTCTTCTAGCCGTGAGCACAGGCGTTTTCGCCCCAGGGTTATACCCAAGGGCGGTTCTGCCTCGGGCTCGGGGAAGGAGGCGCAGGAGAGGCTCGGGGCGCCTGGGCCCTTCGGGTCCGGGTCGCCCCTTACGGATTCGGTCCCGGACCCGGTGTGACCCGAGGAGAGGGCCCACCCAGAGACCGGGGCGCTGGCCGCCCATGAGGAGCGAGCCGTGGGCGGCCCTGGCACGGAGGGGGCAGTGGAGGGCGGCGAAGAACAGCCCCAGGGGTCTCCTCCGCGGCAACCATCGCCGCCGCCACAACAGCCATCGCCCGCATCGCACCAAACGGCGTCGTCGCCCCGCCGGCCACCGCTAGCTCTGCCGGCGCCGGCCTGCCGCGAGCCCCCAACGTAAGGAGTGGGCGGCTCTGGCCATGGCGGGTCTTCAGCTGCCCAGCCTGCACAGGTGGCTTATCCTGGGCCGAGCTCCAACTCCGAATCCAGGGGCGCTCGATCCGGGTTCGTGGCCGTCCTGGACACCGAGCCCCTCGTCCGGTCGCAAGGACGGGCGAGGGAAGTTGTCTCCAGGGTGCTGGAGGAGGCCAATGCAATCTCCCTAGAGGGTCTCCAGCCCGGGTGCGAGGCCCCGGCCGCCGGGAGGCCGAGGTGGCGCGGCAGAGGCCGAGGTTGAGGAGGGCCGTCGGGAGCCGGCGGCCATGGCGAGGGTGGAAGGCCTCGTGCGCAGGCGAGAGCTGGCGGAGATCGAGCGGCGCCAGGAGGAGCTCAGCCAGGTGTTCGAAGACACCGTCGTTGAGCGGCACGGCGCTGACTTCCGCGAGCAGGTCGCCGCCTCCGTCGACGAGAGGGTCCGCACCACCGCCGGGGTTCCTCCGCGACCACGTGAGCGCGCCTGTGGCCTTGACGAGCACGAGCGTACCCTGTGCGACACTGAGGCTGTCGCCGCCAGCACTGACGTCGACCTCCAGGCCGCGAGGCCGGCCTAGTGGAGCGGGAGAGGGCTCTAGAGGCGGCGCGGCTGGCGGTCAAGGACTGGGAGGCCACCGTTGCCAGGGCCGAGGAGGACTCCGTCGCGCGGGAGGCTATCATGCTGGCACAAGAGAAGGCCATCGCGGAGTGCGAGGTCGCTGTGGAGGGGCGAGAGGCGGCGGTGCTGGAGACCCAGGAGGAGGCCTCCTGGTGCCTGAAGGCTATCTGGGAGCGCGAGCAGCTGCTCGCCGCCGCCTCGGGCCGTCGTCAAGACGAGTTGGAGCGGTGGGAGCAAGAGCTGGCCACCCGGGAGCAGGTGATCATCGATGCGCGGGCGCAGGTGCGGGGGCTGGAACTGGAGGAAACTTGCCGCCGGATCACGAAGCTGGAGCGCACCTTACGCCTAGGGCTCCAGGCCATGGCCTCATCTATCGAGCGTCTTCGGGACGCAGCCCGCGGGGTGGGGGTCAACCGTCCCCTCATCGGTGTCCCTACCTTAGGGGAGCTGGCCACTCACATCGATGAGCTGGCTGAGGGGATCAAGAGGGTGCCGGAGGACGTCGACGAGGTGGCGAAGGAGTCATCATACGACTTGTCCCGCCAAGTCGCTACGCTTATCCTGGCGAGCTATCAGGCTCGCGACCCCAGCTTCGACCCCTATATCCCCACCGAGGACTTCCCCGAAGGCACCGAGGAGGCCGCCCGTCTTCGGGTCCAAGACGCCGTCGACTCCATCATGGTGGGCTTTGACGGCACCCCGGTGGCCTTCCAGCTTGCTCTCCGCGAGGACTCGCCGGACGAAGATCTCCCGGCGGATGCCCCCAGCGACCCGCCAGCCACTTAGGACTCTCTCGCTCCCTTTTGCTTCCATCTGTATTTGTGTACAAAGACATTCGCAATATTATTTATAAATTCAGTGATCTTGCCTTTATTATGTTGCACTGTAACAGCCCATCGTGGCTGCTTCTGATGATTCATATGTGTATGTGTATATGTTGGGAGCCCCCGGCCAACTTAGCGCACACGTAGTGACGGTTGGTTGGCCTGAGCCCCTGCCTGTTTGCTTTCCTGCAATGGTAGTTTAGCTCTTAGTTAGCTTAGTGATTGCAAGAATGTAGTAGTGTGGCCCTCCGCCATGATTTGTCCCATGTAGCTGGGGGCTGGTCCGGGTTCGGGCAGCATGCACTGGCCGTTGGCCGGTGCCTTTCTCGGGGTTTCGGGTAGGAGCAAAGGCATAAAAAGGCCAGCGAGGGCAGCGGCAACAGGGGCCAGGACAGGCGTGTTAGTACGCACCCGAACCCCCGGCGTTGACTGCCCCCAGGCGTGATAGTATGCAGCATCGCTGTACCCTCGACGCCCTTAGGGCTCTCAGGCTTAGGCGGGCAAGGCCAGGGAACCATTGGAAAGCCACATCCGCAGTACATGCTCCAGCACATGGAGGAAAACACACTACAAACAGGTATTTTGCAAGAAAATCATATGAGATGTAACAGCAAACTTATTGTTCATGCCACCGGAAGCAGTGGATGAACTTCCATGTATGTTTCAGCGCACCATGCGGCTTATGGATAGAACCTGCGCAGGTGGGAAATGTTCCACGGGTTCGACAACGGAGTGTCGTCCTCTGTGGCTAGGCGGACTACTCACGGACATGGGGTGCCAATAACCTTGTATGGCCCCTCCCACATTGGGGATAATTTGCTCAGCCCCGCACGTGTTTGCACACGTCGCAGGACCAGATCATTGACTTGCAGCGCTCAGGGGCTGACTTTGCTTTGATGGTAGCGGCGGAGGCTCCGCTGGTAGCGGGCCACGTGAAGCGCTGCCCGGCGCCGTCTTTCCTCCAGGTAATCCAAGTCGTCACAACGCATCTGCCCTTGATCTGCTTCGGTGTATAACGTGGCTCGGGGCGATCCCAAGGTGAGCTCGGAGGGCAAGACCGCCTCGGCTCCATACACTAAGAAGAAAGGTGTCTCCCCGGTGGCGCGGCTCGGGGTTGTCCGATTGGCCCAAAGGACCGCAGGCAGCTCATCAGTCCACGAGTCCCCATGCTTCTTGAGCACGTTGTAGGTCTTAGTCTTGAGGCCTTTCAGTATTTTTGCGTTTGCACGCTCGGCCTGACCGTTGTTTGGGGGTGGGCGGGCGAGGCGAAACAGAGCTTGATGCCCATGTCGTCGCAATACTCGCCAAACAGCTCGCTCGTGAACTGGGTGCCGTTGTCGGTGATGATTCTGTTGGAGACCCCGAACCTTCCCGTGATGCCTCTCATGAACCGCACAGCCGAATGCTTGTCAATGATGCTGACTGGATAGGCCTCGCGACACTTGATGAATTTGTCGATGGCGACATATAGAAACTTGCAGTCGCCCCGTGCCTGCTTGAACGGACCCAGGATGTCCAGCCCCCAGACCGCAAATGGCCATGAGAGCGGGATGGTCTGAAGGGCCTGGGCCGGAAGGTGCGTCTGCTTGGCGTGGAATTGACACGCTCGGCATCGCCGCACGAGGTCCGTTGCGTCCTCCAGCGCGGTGGGCCAATAGAATCCTTGGCGGAATGCATTTCCCACCAAGGTTCAGGAGGCCGAGTGTGCCCCGCATTCACCTTCATGGATCTCGGCTAGGAGCTCGAGACCCTGTTCCCGAGCAATGCATTGCATGAGCACTCCGTTGGCACCGCATCGGTAGAGTGTTCCTTCTACCAACACGTACCTCTTGGAGGTCCGGGTGATGCGTTCGCTTTTCTCGCGTTGCTCGGGCAATGACGCGTCTTGTAGGTACGCTTGGATTTCCGAAATCCAAGCCACGGTGCATGATATCTGAGGTCCGCAGGCTGTGGGCCGTGGCTGGCCCACTGATCCAGGCGTCGGGACCGCCGACTCCCGCCTCTCGGGCGCTCGGGTGCGCCCCGACGTCTCTGTGAGCCTTTCCTCAAATGCGCCTGGCGAGGCTGGGGCTCGCGCGGACGCGATCCTGGATAGCTCGTCCGCCAGGGAGTTATCCCTTCTGGGAATATGGCGTAGCTCGAGGCCATCGAAATGGCGCTCCATACACCGTACTTCCCTGACATAAGCTTCAATTTGGGGGTCGGTGCATTGGTACTCCTTGGAAACCTGGTTTACAACCAGCTGGGAATCTCCGAGTACTAGCAGACGGCGAATGCCCACACCTGCTGCCACTCGCAACCCCGCTAGAAGCCCCTCATATTCGGCCATGTTGTTGTTTGCCCGGAAATCAAGTCGGACGATGTACTGAAGTACGTCGCCCGCTGGGGAAGTTAACGCCATGCCTGCCCCGGCCCCGTGCAAGGTGAGTGAACCATCAAAGTTCATCACCCAGTGCACGGTTCCTTGGCCACGATCCTCCGCACTCTCGGGTTCACCCGAGGGTGGATTGCTATCGACCGTTGGCATCCATTCTGCCACGAAGTCGGCTAAGGCGTAGCTCTTGATCGCGTGCCAGGCTTCGAAGTGCAGATCAAATTCCGATAACTCGATGGCCCACTTGACTACCCGTCCCATGCCCTCTCGGTTATGCAGGATTTGCCCGAGAGGGTAGGACGTGATCACCGTTACCCGGTGCGCCTGGAAATAATGGCGCAGCTTTCTGGAGGCTACGAGCACGGCGTAGAGCTTTTTTTGGGCCTGCGGATAACGTGTCTTTGCGTCCCGTAGCACCTTGCTGACAAAGTAGACCGGCCGCTGCACCTTGGTGCGGGCCTTGGCTACTTTGTTAGGGCGACTAGTTCGGGTACACCGGGGCGGGTTATCTCGGTGTCCGGGGCTTAGGGCCGTCGCCTCCCGGGCCCTCGGGGCTGCCCCTGGTGGAAGGGGCCTCGGAAGCCCCGGACTAGGGGTCGGGCGGCTCCCTCGAATCTCGGGGGCCAAGGGCTACCTCCGGGTTCGGGCGCTTCCTCGGCCAACACCGTTCCGAGGTTTCCGCGCCTCGGGTGCTTCGGGGCGGGTCATCTCGGTGCCCGGGGCTACCGGGCCATCGCCTCCCCCGGGGCCCTCAGGGCCACTCTGGGTGGAGGGGGCCTCGGGAGCCCCCGGACTAGGGGGCCGGGCGGCTCCCTGAAGCTCGGGGGGCCAAGGGCCACCTCCGGGTTCGGGCGCTTCCTCGGCCAACTCCGTTCCGAGGTTTCCTGCCTCCGGGTTCGATGGGGTTGGGGGCGACTGAGAGTCTAGCTCGTCGTCGCGCTCCACAACCAAAGCCGCACTAATCACTTGGGGGTCGCCGCTAAATATAAAAGGAGGGGTTCTCCTTCCCGAGGGGCTACCAATACGGGCGGCGAGGAGAGGTAGCGCTTGAGCTCGCCCAAGGCTTTCTCCGCTTCGTCCGTCCAAGTGAAGGGGCCGGTTCGCTTTAACAACTTGAATAAAGGGAGCGCCCGCTCTCCTAACCTAGATATGAAACGACTCAGGGCAGCTACACAACCAGTGAGTCTCTGCACGTCCTTGAGTTTCCTAGGGGGCGCATTACCTCTATTGCTTTTATTTTAGCGGGGTTGGCCTCAATGCCTCGGGCAGAGACCAAAAAACCCTAACAGTTTGCCTGCCGGTACCCCGAACACACATTTCTCTGGGTTCAGCTTCATGCGGGAGGACCGGAGGTTATTAAACGTCTCAGCCAAGTCCGGGAGCAAGGTTCTTTGGTCCTGAGATTTGACTACGAGATCATCAACATACGCCTCAACATTGCGCCCTATTTGGTATTTCAACGTGATGCGGACACCACGTTGAAAAGAGGACATGGCATTCTTCAAACCAAAGGGCATAGACGTGTAGCAAAAGGTACCCACAGGGGCAATAAATGAAGTTTTCTCCTCATCCTCTACAGCCATGTGGAATTGATGATAACCAGAGTATGCATCTAGGAAGCATAAAAGGTCGCACCCCGCAGTGGAGTCGACTATCTGGTCTATTCGAGGTAGAGGATAGGGGTCTTTAGGACATGCCTTGTTGAGGTCGGTGTAGTCGATGCACATGCGCAGCTTGTGGTTGGCCTTCGAGACGACCACCAGGTTCGCCAACCACTCCGGATGTAGCACCTCCCGGATGAAGCCAGCCTCCTGGAGCCGTGCCACCTCTTCGCGGATGAACGCCTACCGCTCCGGGGCCTGCCGCCTCACCTTTTGTCGGACTGGCCGAGCATCCGACCGTACCACGAGTCGATGCTCAATCACCTCCCTGGGGACACCGGGCATATCCGATGGCTTCCAAGCAAACACGTCGGCGTTCGCCCGCAGGAAGGAGACGAGCGTGTCTTCCTATTTGGGGTCTAAGTTGTCGCCGATGTTGGCGGTCTTGGTCGGGTCGTCACCCAACTGGATAGACTTAATTACCACCTCATCGGCAGAGGTGATGCGTTGCTTTGGGGCCCGGGAACCCGAGGTCTCCCCTTGGGGGCCCCCAGGTTCGACGCGGTTGGCCGCTGATGTCGTCCATGCGTGCTTCCGTGCAATCTAGCACGGTTTTAACGTCGGCGTGGATGGTGATGGGGCCTCCGGGGCCCGGCATCTTAAGCTGGCAGAAGGCATAATGGGTAGCCGCCATGAACTTCACCAACGCCGGCCTCCCGAGCACGGCGTTGTAGGGCAGATTGAGGTCCGCCACATCGAAGTCGATCCGCTCAGTGCAAAAATTAGCGGGACCCCCAAAGGTGACCGGCAGGGCGATCTGCCCGAGGGGCCACACTTTCCCGGGTGTCACCCCAATGATGGGGTAAGATGGCCCGAGCACCATTCCTGGGTCCTTGATTGCATCAAAGGCCTTCGAGGATAGTATATTGAGGGCCGCACCCCCGTCAATTAAGACTCGGGCGACCTTGACGTTGCAGATGGTGGGGGAGGTCACGAGGGCCAAGTGGCCACTACGTGCGATGCTCCCCGGGTGGTCGGTTTGGTCGAAGGTGATGGGCACCTCTGCCCAGCGCGACCTTCGGGCCGCCTCGTGGGACGGCACAACCGCGAGGAGTTCGCGCCTCATGGACTTGAGGCTCCGGCGGGACACCTGGGCACCGCCGTCGATGGTGGCGACGACGTGTTGGGGATCTTGGTAGCCCAGGTTGTCATCGTCGTCCCCGACGGGGCCGCATCTTTGGCCTCCTCTCGCCGGTTGTCCGAACGCTCCGCCGAAGCCTTGCCCTTACGACGGATTTCCTTCTCGTTCTCCCTCCGCTCTTGCTCGTACTTTCGCACCCGTTCAGCCAAATTCTTGACCGAACGGCATTCGGAGAGGTCGTGGTGGGAGGTTTGGTGCACCATGCACCATTTGTCCCCGACCCGGCCCTGGGGGCGAGGGTTCGGGGACCGCCTGCGGTTGCCCGCGGGCTTGCCCTTCCATGAGGGCTTCTCTGCACCATCGGCGGTGAGGACGTGACCCTCCTCGCCACCGCGCGATGGCCTGCGCTTCCGCCGCTGCTCGCGTCGCTCTTCCCGGGACGCGGAGGGGGCAGCGCCGGTGGAGGCTGGGGCAGGAATCCTAGGATTCCAAACCCGAGCCTCCTCCTTGCGGGCCACCCGGTCAGCGAGCTCAAAGAGCTCCGTGGTAGTCCGGGGGGCCTTGGACTCGATCTTCTCCAGCATAACGTCATGGCATACGCCACTCCGGAAGGCGAAGATCACTGCATGGTCAGCGATTGAGGGTATGGTATTGCGTACCTGGCAAAAACGCTGGATGTATTTGCGCAGGCACTCGTCCTCTCCTCGTCGGACCATGTGGAGGTCTGCCTCCACTCCCGGGCGTGGGTACGTGCCCTGGAAGTTGGAGGTGAATCGGCGGCACAGATCGTCCCAAGAAGTGACCGACTGGGTCGGCAGATTCATCAGCCAGGAGCGGGCCTGGCCCTTGAGCGCCATGGGAAAGAAGTTGGCCATGACGTGCTCGTCGCCTCCAGCAGCCTCAATGGCTGTGGTGTAGATCTGGAGGAACTCGGTAGGGTTCACCGAGCCGTCGTATTTCTCCGTAAGGGCCGGCCTAAACTTGTTAGGCCAGCGCACATTAGAGAGGTTGGTAACGAAGGCCTGGCAGCCATTGCCGGTCGGAGGGGGCGACAATGGCTGCGGGGCCCCGTTGGGTGTCGTGGAGCCTCCGACTCGTGGCTGGGCCATCACGGCCGCTCGCCGTCTCCTGAGGGGCTCCACCTGCGGGAGGGCCGCTGCGACCGCTCGCCGAGTGGTTGCGCCTCCCGACGAGGAGGCGCAATCTAGCGCCCGCCCCATGCGGCGCTCGTCACGGCGCTGCTCGATGCGAAGGCGGGCGTCCCGTTCTGCATACAGCAGATCTCGGGGCGCTTCTGGTTGGGATGCCGCCGAGAGGCTCTCCTCCGCCCTCGCAGTAGCCGCTGCCCTTCGAGCCCGTCGTCGAAAGGACGAGCTCACCGCAGCATGTGAACCGCGCGGTTGGTGGCTGGAGGAAGCGAGGTCAGCAGCCAGCTGCCGCTGGGCCGTGCCTACCAGCTTCGCCACGTCGTCGAACCAATGCTTGGCGTTGGATCCCTCGCCCGGGGTGACCGGGGGGTGGCGCAAAAGAGCTTCTGCCGCCTGGTGGGCACCCTCAGGCGTGCCAAACTCCAGGTGATGATGGACGTCTCCTCGGCAAGGCTCGTCGCATCGCCCGATAGGGCACGGCCCGGATCCCGCAGAGCGTTGTCGCCCGCGGGAGGCCCGGCCCCCTTCGCCCGCAGCCCGCCGCTTCAGGGGCGAGGAGATGGCGCGGGCAGTGTTGCCGCCGTCGCCATCAGCGGCGGTGAGGGAGACGAAGATCCTTCCCCCCTCGAGCGGAGGTGGCGAAAGTTGGGGCTGTGCCCGCCCGTGTCAACCTCCTCCGCCGCCTTGTTGGCCAGGTCGCGCTCGCGCGTAGCGAGCGAGCCTGACGCGGAGCGTGGGACACAGCCGTGAACCATGGTGGAGACGGGGAGAGAGGATTTCTCGCCAGAAAATGGGAGAAATACGGGAGTTTAAATCAAAACGCAGTGCTGTCGATGTCGGAGATCGACACGCGGGAATCCGAGGGACCCCCTTTTTTGGTTCGGCACGGAGAGTGGTGAGTCCTGGCTTAAACTCGCGATGAGGATAGGATGATGCAGATGAGGCGGGAGAAATCAAGACTGCGGAGACGCGAGGGTTTATACAGGTTCAGGCCACCTACGAGGTGTAATACCCTACTCCTGTTCTGTATGTTGTATGAGGGATGAATTACAGGGGGAAATGGGATGCTCTTTCTAGGAGTCAGAGGTGGACGAGGAATGGCCAAGGACTAGCCGTCGCTCAGGGGACTGGTGTACCAAGTCGAGGGAGGAACCCCCAGAGAGCGAGCCTGACGAGAGAGCCAGCCGTTTTATGATGGACTTGGGTCTCCTTTTAGAGTACAAGGGAACACCACAGTAGTCCTGATTTTATCTACTCCGCTCCACGTGAAGGAGTGGTTTTTGCCTTGTCTTGTCAAAGAAGCCATTCCATCTTTGCTCCTCCCTGTTTGCTGCGTCATGGGGGTAGGCGGAAAAAGGTGATCGCCGTGGTAGCCATGCCGCTAACGCGGTGATGGCCTGCCTATCTACTCCAATGGGACCCACTGGTCAGTGGCCCATCTCGTGAATAGGTACTGACACAGCGCCTCCTGCGCTCGGACTTTTTCTCCCACGCGGCCACCCTACGCATTAAACGCGACTAGACGGGGCATGAGGGAGGCGTGCGCGGAGTGGGTGCGCGGCCATATCACGGTCATGGTCAAAGACTTTAGGCCTCCTTTGCCTCGTGACTGGCAAAAAGGGGTGATGATGAGAGCAACTGACAGGCGTGCCTCACATCGCATTAAATGCGGCGGGGCAGGCGCTCAGCCTCCCTCTTTTTGGGCATTAAATGAGTTGGTTGGCGGTTGAACTCACTCCTCTCTTAGAGAGGTGCGGGGTGAGGGATGGGGAGGTCCGGGTAACACCGGACCCTACCGCCCGGGGGTCCGGGTGATCCCGGACCCTGTCGCTCGGGAGCATGGCGGCCTCCGGGCAGCCTCCGGGCCAGCCCTCTCTTGGGGCAGCAACGTGGCCGCCCGTGGCCAGGACTCACTTGGGCCATTTAGGATACATCTTTAACGCGCCTTGATGGGCAAGGGCGCCTTCCTTTTCTCAGATGTCGTACCTCTGACATACCCCCGGGCCCATATCACCGACAGAGGGATATAAGCTCATTCAATGAGTAGTTGCGGAGTACGGGTGAAGTGTACATCCACTGCAGTGTGAATGAATCAATCTATTCGAATAGCCGTGCTCGCGGATATTGAGCATCGTGACAAGACTTTTGCTTGGCTAGACTCTAAACTTTAAAATGATGGGATGGGTTTGCATGATGACTCTTATTTACTGGTGGATCAACTTCTTGAAAGGCGAGAAGGGGTGGACTCCCCAGAAAACCATGACGAACCGAAGGCGGAAAGCCATCCTTGGAATCACGATGGATGGTAAACAGAACCGTCACCGACTTAATGAACTGTGGAACTAAAACTTGACCTGGCTAGCTGTTAGGTTTGTGAAAAGATTTATAAAGTTGGCTTTGAGCAAATAAACCACGGCTTACCTTGAGAATCCCCTATCATGTGCACATTTCCGTGTTGGCTTGCTGAGTATGGTTGGTACTCACCCTTGCTATACGCACAAACCTTCAGATGGTGGAAATGAAGACTTGGAGGATCCATATGCCTACTACCAGGAGGGCGAAGAAGCCGATGGCGCCTGCTAGGTCTTAGACTCCGATCGTTGCCTGTGGCAATCGACAAGCCGCTGCCTTCATTCCACTGCCTTACCTAATTCCTACTTTTGGGTTGTATCAGGACCATAAGGTCCGATATGTCGGATATTGCATTCGGGCCTATATTGTAATACTTTTGCTGTAAGACTATTCGTGCATTTGCACCTAATTATTCAGTACTGTATTTCGTGGGTACCAAACTACTCGATCCAAGGAAATGGTACTATGAACACGAAAGATTCCCGTTCCAAAAACGGGGGTCCACAGAGCTGGTATCAGAGCAATGCGACTGTAGGATAAGACCAACTGGCGCCCTACCCCTGACTAGCTGGCTAAAGGGAAATATCCCTACGTAGGATCATCTCGCAAACTATTATTTTTGAAAGACAAACATACTTTTTTCCTATACCTTTATCCCCATTTCTTTTACTCGAATTGTTTTGATATTATCTCTCTCTGACCCTAAGTTGCTTTCAAAAGCAGATGTCGGACCATGTCGGAGTTTGGGAGATCACAGTTCCACGGGAAGAAGGATTCGTGGCGCAACTCCAGTTATTGCTATGGTGCCTAAGGTACCCAGATGCACCCACCTACCGGATTAGGAGGCATGGCACCGAAGGATACCCGGTATGGGAAGCAGCAGTTTCAGTTGAAGCTCGCATGGGGAGCGAGACACCCTATTGCTTTCACACTCGTTACCACCGAGATCTGGTTGAAGCAGCTCTTCAGGACGTAGCCCGTGAAGCATTTCTCCGCCTCAACGCCATTCACCGTGCTGAGCTCACCGTGACTGAGTTTGTACACCACCCCTGCCGTGAGGAAGGCAACCCAATCTGCACCCAATCTTCCACAAGTGGTACATGCAAGAATCCAGCAAGGGTGGAGAGATGGTAACGGGCAAATATTCACAGTACTATTTTGTCGATGGAGGTGACGACTTCTATATCCGATTCGAAGACATATACGACCTGTACCAGCTTGATGCCCTCGACGTCTCACTTCTAGCCACGCGTGCTATGTAAGTAACGTTCTGTTATTTCATTTCTTACCTTCTTGTATTTAGCTGACTAAAATTCTTTTTAACCGTTGTAGAATGGCGATGCAATACTGCAACATGCACGACTGTAGCAAACATGGATCCATGGATCCACGCAAAATCAACGGCGTATTGGTTGATCATTTTCTTGATCCAACACTGGACAACATTTACAAGTCGCTGGTGATAAACCATTTTCGGTCATTTATCCTTCTGCCCTACAACACTGCGTAAGTATTTTCTTCCTTCTGTACCGATTTCAATCCCGTGTGCATACATAAATTTTCATATGTGTCATCTAAACCTATTTGCAGATTCCACTGGGTTCTGTTAGTAATTGACATGGATAACTCGCGGGACCATGTCTTTGACTCAATGGATAAACCAGAGTCCACGTACGCAAAGATATTTGAATTGCTAAATAGGTAATGCCATCTTCCTTGCTAGCTATTGTATATATGTGGTTCTCTGATAATTACTAGCTAACTTTCAACTGCACGTAGGGCATGGGAACGGCTTCGGACTAATGTTCGCGGAAATTGAAAAGATAAGCTCTCCGTGAGGATGAACTTTCCAGTGAGTAATATGCTCCAAAGTTGTTTTGAATTATTACTTTGTTCTAAAAATATGAAATGTATATTAAATATGTCGTCGTTTTTTCTTTAGTGTGCAAAACAGTCGTAGGGCACCAACTTATGCGGATACTACGTCTGCGACTATATTCACCGCTTTGTGACCGATGTCACAACTATCGACGATATAGATGTATGTATAATAGCCATTCATACATTACGTCTCAATTTTTTATTCACTTCATATATTTATTTCTCGTTTGATCGAATTAATGACAGCTTATGTGAGTAAGAGACAGCCTCCCCCACGAGACTTTCATACAAGCCGCTCAGGAAGAATTGATAGGATTTGTAAACAAGCAGATCATTGATCCCACGGGGGAGTTCTATTTTAATTTAAGTAACTTAACCACCGGATCCACAAAATAGACAATGTTTTGTAACATACGAAATATATATGGATATTGTACATATGTGTATATGTTTTGGTAATATATTACATGTATATATTTCCTTTCCTAAGTTCATTTATATGTGTGTAACTTATATATTTATACATATATAGTATATAATATATATGTATAAATATATGTGTGTAAAATATGTATATGTGTAATATATAATATATTTGTGTAATATATAGCATGTACCATTGTTGGAGAAAGAAGAAAATTAAAAAAAATATAAAAAATTCTTTAGTCCCGGTTGATGGCAACAACCGGGACTAAAGATGGTGGAGCCATGTGTCCGGATGCGCCATCTTTTAGTCTCGGTTGGAGCCAACAACCGGGACTAACGATGGCGCAGCTGGCCACGTGGCTCCGCCATCTTTAGTCCCGGTTGATGGCTTCAATCGGGAGTAAAGATGCATATCTAGTACCCGTTATTTAATCGGGACTAGAGATAGTCCGTCTCTAGTCTCGGATTCGTAGTCCCGGTTTGACAACCGGGATTACTCAGGGTTACAAACCGGGACTAGTGTGGCTTTCTTCAGTAGTGCATTGAGAAGTACAGGACCAGTCGCTCATCCTGCCAAGTTTTTTATTTTAAAAAGCAAACCTTGGTACATGGATTAAACGAACACTTGTTTTTGAGGCTTGGATTGAAACCAGTGTGGAAATGATCCCTACATGGATTGAGTTGATAGGCATGGATCCACTCAATCCATGTGTGTATTGAATCTAGGCTGGGATTTAAAACATGGCAACCGAACATGGCCTAAATCTTTTTCTTTGCAACATAACCTTAACCTTGTATTTTGGTCTGTCCATTAGTAGTACCCATAAGAAAACATTCAACTTTATTGTACACTTACTTTTCCAGATCTGTGTGATTGGGAGTGCTTGCTGCAAATGTTCAAAGAACAGGGAGTAAATCTTGTTTGATCGGGAGTTATTGCTTCCCCCATTGATAGCTCCATTGATCATCTTGGTTCTGTTCATGTAAATTTGCAAACTATATCACGATGTGCCATTCCTGCATAGCTTGCACTAACAGTGGTGTGTCAAACAGTTGTTCAATCTGATCATCCTACATATTGTTGACGGTTTTTCGTGGCCAACCCAGAATCACCTAACGATTTACGGTGTAATCAACGAAGTCATCAAAATGGACAGATATATCAAAACAGGCTAACGAAACCAATTCTAAGATTATTCACTTCTACGAAATCAAGCGACTAATTTATGAGCAAATTAACAAAAACGATATCTATCATACTTACGTGACGATGGATGATTGCTTTCCGAGCAAAGCAACAAAGATAACCTTCTCGCTTTCATGGAGAAGCATGGCCTTTTTAGCGCAAAACAATAAAGATAACTAAATTCTAGGGTTGCTAAACTCAACCATAAAAACAAAATAGAAAATAACCTGAAAGTAATGCATACAAAATCTACTGATTGATAATTGTCGAGGGGTTCAAATTAACCAAGTACCATATATATATATATATATATATATATATATATATATATAGTTAGAAAAAAAGCTTGACATGCATTAAACTACATCATCTTGAAAAATAGTAGTCTTTGGTTCCCTTTTGATCTCAACCATCTATTGTCATATGCATTTACAATTCACTAAGTATAGCTATTACTATAAAATTTTATGTGCATTAAACCATGATACCTAGAAAACTAATAGCCATCGGATACCGCTCATGATTGATACATAAGCATCCAAGTGTCATGTAGAATTATAATTTCATATCAACTACTATAGAACAAATATTGTCTATTTAGGGGGTGTTCGGTAGGGCTTCAACTCCAAGCTCCAGTTTCAGTTGGAGGAGTCTAGAACTGGTGGAAGGTAGCTCCACCTTGCTACTTTATTTTACTAGTGTACTTCATCCAGATCTGTTTGGAATTGAAGCATTTAGCAGGGTTTCAGCTTCACTCCACAAGAATCTAGGATCTGAAGCCCTGCCAAACACGCTTAGATATTACCATAACACGATTTACATATTGTTTTCTTTGAGTTTTACAACGCGCGGGTATCCACTGACAATATATATAGGAACACACCAGGCATGATACCTCGCTGCACATAGAAAATCTACGTAAAACTGCTAACCGATTTTAACTCGATCTCAACAAATCTAATGCCAAAAATAAATCTCCACCTCTCTCGGTCTCTCCGCCAGAGCATACACCTGATTTCTTTCATCTATATCTACTTAAAATCTACACGTAAGGCTTTCAAAGGGTTTTTCATCTGTCATATCGAATCCTAATCACACTCGTCGTTTCCCTGAGTCTTTCGTTCAAGGCTAGGGTTTTACCGAGCTCACCATGTTAGAACCGGTGCCGAAATTCACGTGATTTCCTTCAGGATTTTTTGGGATTTCGTGGGGGGAAAGAAAGAGGAGGATTAGGGGGTTTTGTTTCCTCATCCAATTTATTAAGGGAAGCAATGGCACCATTAGATTTGGTGCAGGTTGCGGCGCTGCCGCGTACCGACACGGGGGAGAGACTAGAGGAGCGAGACGACACTATAGCATGGGGTCCACACAACAGTGAGAGGAGGAGACAAGAGCGCCATGGGGAGGCGCTGCGCTGCTGGGCCGGATGGCCTTGTGGGCTGTAGGAAAAAAATGCCAAGAGAGGAATGGGCCAGCTCGGCTAGGAGGGAGGAAGGTAGGCCAGCTAGGGAGCTGAAATAATATTTGTATTATTAAAATTAGCAATGAAGTTCTGAAAAATTTGGGAAAAATTTTAGAGAATATAATTAATGTTGGAGAATTTAAAAAATTACTTCAAGACAATTTTCAAAAATACGATGAAAATTTTATTTCCCACATTTATTTCCTTTGCTTATTTAATTGAACTTTAATATAAATTCTAGATATAATTTATTTTTATATACAATTTATTAAATTTATAAATATATCCAACAACTTTAAAAAATGCATGACAAGTTTGATCATAATTTATTAGTGTGTATATAATTTGATAGATTTATGTCTTCATCCGTTGCAATACATGGATTATTTTTTTTTAAATCCATACTAACGCATACACCACGGCGCACAGACCGGTCCCAAGTCACATCCAAACCGGTTCCTACGTGACACATCTGGCTTCCATAGTGCTGCATCGATCTTCACCTGTATGCAATCAAACTCAATTAAAAGTCTAGTCAGCTGCAACTACTACACATGCAGTCGCCATGCCAAATCAAATACTACTGCAATTCAGTAGTTTGCAAATAAGATCATGAGTCATTGCACATGTACATTTAACTAACTCTCAAACTCACCACTTCACGAATGATAACAGCTAATCTAAATATTTTTTTAACGAAACGCATAAGATAGCGTGTTTCATTGATATAATAGAAAAAAATACAAGACTACCCTTGAAAGGCTATAGGCAAGAAAATGAAAAAAAAAGAAAGAAACTCGTCTGATTAGATTAGAGATATCAACACGGACAAACACTCAACTTGAGACTTCACGACAACCCTAACAAAACCAAAACCCCACCACGCGGCCGACAAGTCAAAGGCTATACGGCGGCACCCACCAAACTTACACATAACCAAACATCGAAACCTTAAAGCAGAGCTTCAAGTCCACTCGATATTAGAAAAAGACAGACCGCACTGCACCGAATGAGTCCCCGACAAATGGTACCCATCGCTGCTGTACCGCTGCAAAGCTAAACCCCACCCGACGGGATGAAAACCACCAGATCCGGATCTCTCATAGGTCTCAACGCATGGGGCCTCGTCACATCTGTCGTTGGATACCATCTCGCCGCTCGTGGGGGCCACGCCACGCCCGCTACTATACTCCTCCTCACGGGAGCTCCTCATCACAGATCTGGATACCATCTCGCCGCTCGTGGGGGCCACGCCACACCCGCTGCTATACTCCTCTTCACGGGAGCTCCTCATCACAGATCTATTTCTTTTGTCGCCGTCAAAGCGAGAGAGAACTTGCTCTGCTCCCCCCCATCTCCATCAAAACAGTTGAGCTGCCGTAGGGAATCGACCTGGCTTTGTTGCCTCACCTTCACACTTAGCCTTCACCGCCAAGATAGCAAACCAGAGAAGTCGCTTGCACCGTCTTTTCGACGATGCACCGCACCGGGTAGCCCAGCAAGGCTGAACAATTCGCCATGATTCGCTCAAGCCTAGTCGTCGTAGAAAGCGTCGTCTACTGACGCAGTCCCACACTGCACTGATTGTTGCCAAGCAATGTCAGCTGCTGTGGTCCGCTACAAGCCACCAGAAACCGACAACCATGCAAACAACCGCTGGTTACCACCATAACTTCGACAACCTGCACAAGAGCTCGTCAACCCCCATTAATCTTTCCACACGACAAGAGAGGTTGCTTCCCAGGACCCTGGTCCACCGTTGCACCTCTCCTCGCCATGCCGCCGCACCCGCGCCTTCCGACCTCCTCATGTCGGCCAGCCTCCGCGTGCCGTCACTGGCCATGCCTCGTCGTGTCGCACCAGCCTCCGTCTCCGACGGCTGCACTTCCTCGCGACACTCCAGTCACCGGCCTCCACCACCGACGACCGGGCCTTTCCGCGCCACCTTGCGCCGCCACCGCAAGCTGCCCGCGCCTCGCCGCGTGATGCCGGCCTCCGCACGGGCCACACCTTGCCGATAACCTCCGCCGCCGGCCAACATCTCCGCACCGCGCGCCTTCTAACATCCTTCAACATCTCCGCACCGCGCGCCTTCTGACATCCTTCTCATGCATGTTGCAGCATCTGGACTCCGGCCTCTCCAAGCGCCATCACAGACGCGTCGCCTTCGACCGCGCGGGCACCAGATCCGAATGCGTGCCTCGCCGATCCGGCGCACTTCTTCTTCTTTCTCTCATTTTTTGTTCTTTTTTCTTTCTTCTTCTTTTTCTTTTCTCTTTCTTTTTTCCTTTTTTTTGTTTTCTTTTTTTCTTTTTTCTTTCCCTTCTTTTCTTTTCTTCTCACCTCCCACTCCCTTGTCGCGGTGCCCAGCACGGCGTCCCCCTCGGCCGTGCGCCCCTTCGTGCACAGCGTCGCCGCCGGCCTCCTCAGTCTCCCCCACCACGATGTCTGCTTCCCATTGTAGCGTGGTGTAGGGGTTGTCGCCGCCATCTGGTGGGTGTGGAAGGCGCCGAGCACGTTGCGGCCGGTGAGGAAGTTAGACTAGAGGGCGGAGCTCATGCTGATGGAGATGGACACCACATCCACGCCGTCGCCCACCCTGTCGTCGATTACCTGCAGAACGGCCGAGCTCGCGCGCCCGGCCAGCAACCACACCTTGTACAGGGCCACGCAGCTCGCCGGAGCACCGCCCTTCGCCATGCCCCGGGCGATGCCGTAGTAGTCCGTGCCAGGAACCACCACGCCCACTACCGTTGACACAGCATGTGTGCCGTGGCCGACGGCATCCCGTGGAGAGCCGCCTGTCGCCATCAGCGTCCCCGCCCCACCAAGGGAGGCGTTCGACGCTGCCGCCGCTGCCACCAAGCCTGGCTGGCTGCTGTAGTACCACGTGGCCACGCGCGCGTTGGTCCCTCGGGGAAGGAGGGCCGCCGCACCCTCACCAGCACTCGCTCCCACGCCCACGCTGAGGTCGATGAAGGAGGAGAGGCAACTCTGTAGCCGCGCCATTCGTTGCCAACATCGAAGGGGGCCGAGAATGGTGACACTGACAACGACCTCAGCCACGCAAAACTTCTTCCGTATTCTGTGACGCCGGCTTAGGATCTTCGCTCCCCTGTTCCACCTGGTGCACAGGGCGTCGTTTCCCCACCGCCAGTCGCTACCCCATCGCCTGATCCGGCCGCCGCCACCTCGGCCACCCGTCGCCACTCCCTACGCTGTCCCCGTCGCCCGCCACCATCCCCCCCGCCTGATCTGACCGAAGAGGCGTGGATCTGGCGGTCACCGTCGTTGCCAATGCCCTAGGCAGGCATTGAGAAGCCCTGCTGCCGCTGTCCTTGCAGTCATGTGGCTTTGCCGGTGTCCGCTCGGGTGGCGGCGAGGCGGAGGAGGGAAGAGGAGGAGAGGGGCGGTCGAGCCATCGCATCCCGCGCCGTCCATGGGAAAGGGCGACGCGAGGGAATTCAAATTTATCCTTCTGAAAATTAATCTAAATAATCTGGCATGCACAAATCTAAAGCTGATAACAACCCTTCCCCCATCGATTTTCTTGTTGTTTGAAATTTTTTAGTTCCTCTAAAAAAGTAATACATGTTAGGCTATTTTAAAAAAGTTCCTCGTCTATACAGAATCTCAAGTAGATACTACAACATTTGACGTATAGTTGTGTTTTTTAAAAAAAACCTCATTCGAAGAAATACAATACAAAGAAAAGAAAATTTCGATTCTAGAGATAGCGTTGTAAACAGAAAAAGTATAGGTCTTTTTTCGAAAAAAACCATACCCCACCTCCAATCCCTCCGTTCTCCCCTCTCCTCTCCACCATTCTCCCCTCTCCTCTCCACCAGTGCCGTCATGGCCATCCACCACTCGTGCCGCCTCCTATGGGGACATCCAGGCTATATTTTATATTTGCTAATTGAGATAACATCACAAAATATTTAGTTGGGTGGATCTCAATAAAACCTAAATAAAATGATAACCATTCAACCTCATTGCTATCCTATCAAGTCAAATGGCAAACAAAATATAAAACCCAAAGTGTCGTTGGGTGGGTCTCAATAAAACCTAAATAAAACGGTAACCGTTCAACCTCATTGCTACCCTATCAAGTCAATAGCAAACAAAATATAAAACCCGAAGTATCGAACAAAGAGAAAAGAAGATATTAAAGATATTCGATAAGAGAGTATGCCAGTCAACTTCAGCCTGAGACATACCCGTCAAACCACACAAAGACGACATGCCCGTCAAACCACACCAAGGCGATGACCAGTTGTGTTATATATCCTAGAAGACTTGACTCAAATGCTAACTCATCGACCATCTCAAATGCTCTAAACTCATTCTCGTGTTAGAGTCGTGTTAGACTAGTTCCCAGTACAAGGACTAGTATCACACTTCCATCTAAATCAATGATAAATATGAATAAGGCATATACGACAATTAAAATTCAGAGTACACCTACTTTAATTATACATAGGCCAACCCCAAATAATTAAAGATTCGTGAAAGCTTGTCTACCCATAACCCACAAGCAAACCAACTAGCGGTAAGGCGGTAAGCCCCTGATTGAATTGTCCTGAAGAAGCATCAATCCTGCACACTCAACCTAGTTAAACCTATCACTTGCAAAACAATTTAGAACAACAAAATTCAACAAGAACAAGTGTCCGTACACATTAAACAAGTTAATATAATCGTAGGACAGAACAATCCTAACATATTACATGTAAATTACAATGCAAGACTTATAATCAAAGAGAGGCTCTTTATAACTATTTATAGTTTATTTTATTGTAAAAGAAAATTTTATTTCACAAACATTTGCAAAAAGGGATTTTGTAAAGCAATTTAAAACATTTTCATAAGTAGATCACTATATTTAACACAACAATATGATATAAATATGCTTGCTGCCCTCATGGCAACAAGTGACCATAATCATCATCATAATCATCAAAACTCAACACAAATCACCATTTTCATGCCCCATTTTCATAAACACATTTATAATGCCCTCATGGCAATGAGCGAACATAATCATCATCATAATCATCAAAACTAAAACACAAATCACCATTTCCATGCCCATTTCATAAATACATTTATAAAACAAGTCTATACTCATGATATCACTATATCGCTCAAGATCATGAGCACGACTAATCGATTAGTTTTAGACTCTGGAAAGTTTGTGCAGCGTTAACCACATGATGTGAATCAGTCTAGTTTGTCTAGTACCCATCGATAGCACCATACTATACACTTTGAATATGATCTAGAGATCACAACATAGCTTTTACATGATCTAATGCGTAGCTTTAGCATCAGTGATGACAAGTATGAATCCATCCTAAGAATGACCTAGAGTCATTAGGTGGTGGACCCACACCTTAAATCTAACATCATGACAGCGAACGCATCCGTTCCCTCACGAGACACTATACCGTTATATTAGATAGACTTGGATGCCTAAATTACCCTAATAAAATATGGGTAAATAGATAGTTCTTATGAATCATTGCTCATACTAACTCATACTACTTTGGCCTGCTGAATACAAGGCTACACATTAAATATTGGGAAAATAAATAATTCCTATGAATCATCGCTCAGACTAACTCATACTATTTTGGGCGTACCATATGCAAGGCTAGACATTAAACAACTTAATTAGTTAAGGTTATCTCATAACTAGCACTAGCACATGTGAATGTACGGTAAACAATAGATGGTAACATAAACTCCTTAATTGACTCAGGCGAACACTCCCCCTGCCCCTATCGGTGTGCAACTATCACCATGTTCACAGCACTTGCCGCCCAAGTCTAAAACAAGTTTAACTCCATTTTAATTCACAAATAATCATAATTTTCACCTTTGTCCAAAAGTAAAATAATGCCCAAAATTTCATTTATAAAGTGACCATATGGATTATTTGCATAATTCTAAACATGGCTAAGCATATAATAGCATATTAATCACTTACCCAAATGAGCACAAGTGAAACACTCTAACCATTCCTAAGGATACAAACAGAGAGGTGACAATATTTCAAGGTGGATCATGCAGAAAATAGAATATTTCAAGGTGGATCATGCAGCAAATAGATTATAGCTACCATCTAACCACATTTCAAATACACGCATGCAATTTTATAACCAACACTTTTCATTATCCAAACCTTAGGTTTCAATATGTTAAAAGGAGGAAGGGAGAACTTGCCTTGCTCTTGAATAGCCTGGACAACACCTAAATCAATTCATCACCATCGATGTACTCGCTACAAATGCAAGAATAACGTACGATCGATAAATTGTGAATAATGCGAAAAATCCAAAATTCATGATTTGTTTAAACTAGATAGGTACTGACTTAACATAATTTATGGTGAAGAAATTTCTATTTTATCAATTTGTATTTTTGAGTATAAATTTCACAATTTTCATACTAGTAATAGGTTAATTTTGCCCTATTAAATTTTAGATGCAGTTTAGGCTCCAGTTTCTGCGAAGTTTTAGGTTACTGCAGTATGTTACATTTTCCTGAGTTCAACAAAATTTAGTTCATATTTTTTTGAGTTAGCATGAATTTATTATGAATTTTACAACTTGCAACACATATTTTAGTATTTTTTAATATACAAAATTTTAGAAGTGTTTACGTTGCGGTATGTGCTACATTTTAATTTACTGTAGCTAAGATCATGAGTCTAGCATATCTACAATCATCTCATTTGGAGTTGGGACCAATTTGATGTTCTTATATTAATCGTGATCATTTACAATTACCTAAATAGTTATTCCAGATCTTAGTTTACATAAATAAATTTACATAAATAAAGTTCATAGTTTTATGATTCTAACAAATGTTAGTTCAACTTATTTGGAGCTAAAATGAATTTTCTACAGATTTAGATTTTACAATTTAGAGTATGTTTTATGTCAATTATTCCATATATAAAATTCTAGGGATTTTCCTTGTACTGCAAGTGCCAACATTTAATTTACCATATTAAAGAGCATAATCTTATGAATCTAAGAAATTGAGGTCATATAAAATGGAGCTAAGATGTAATTTATATGTATTTTACAATTTTACTCATTTTTCAGTTGATCAAATATTGATTAAAGTATTTTCTTTACATTTTTCCAGAATTTAAATATAGCGGGGTGTACTGTGACAGTCCTACTGTCAGTCTTTGGACAATATAAAAAGGCTCCTGGAAAAACCAGAAATAGGACCCGAGGTTGCTAACACGTCTTGAATGTAGGTTTCATTAAGTGTCCTTCAGTTCTACCATAATTCCGAATTGATCTTTAGGTCCACATGTCATTGAGTGTAAACTTTTCTAATTAGTCCTTAATGTTTTAAACTTATTGCTAACAGTGATCCTTAGCGCGCTAATGACGTGAGGCCCGTATGTCAGCGGCACAGGGCGAGGCAGGGAAGAGCAACGGCGACCGAACCTCGTCGGCGCCGGCGGCAAACGGAGGCTCGTCTGAGGTTGTGGCCAAAAGAGAAAATGTGCGCAAGGTTCTTGCGCACACGAGGTGGTGGTCTCGTCGCCGGCGATGGCCAGAGCTGCGTCGACGAAGAGTGCAAACGGCGACGGATGCTAGGCTGCAAATGCATGTTAAGCTATAGAATCGGTCCGGTTGAACTGATGAATGCATGGTGTTTACAGGGGTCCTAGATGCTCACCAATTGAGTTTCCATGGCTGGGGACCTCCGGCGGGGTGGCGGTAGCAGCAAACCATGGCGGCGGCAGCCGGAAGCTTCGGGTCGACGACGATAGGTCAAACCGGCCAACAACTACCAAACCAAAGCAGGCACAAGGTTATGAACCACTAGAGGATGGGGTAAGTGCTAGGAATTGACCGGGGTCTCACCGGATACAACGCAATCGATGGCGACGGCGGTTGACTGGAGCCGGAAAAGAAGAGATCGATCTGTCTCCTCACTTCACCGTTTTGGATGATTCTCGAGGCGTCTTGAATAGAACATCAATGCGATCATCATGGCGAGAGGGCTCGGCCGGATCTGGTCTGTGGTGGCCAGAACGTTGAGGTCGTTGCGGCGACAACGCCTGGAGCGTGTTCCCGAGCTCCGGTCGCGAGGTCGCGTTCCGACGCTGTCACTGCACGAAATAGGATGAGGTTAGGTGGAATGGAAATGGCATCGAGAGAGAATTGAGGAACACGAGAGGAGTGGACACGACCGTGGCTCCTCGGCAAATATGCTCGTCTTCTTCTTCACGGCTGCGATGAAGAAGAGGAGAAAAAGGGAGATGAGTCTCTCTCTCCCTCGGTTTCGTCGGCTATGGCCTGAAGAGTGAGGTCCTCAATGTGAGGAGA
The DNA here is from genome assembly GCA_019925245.2 of Oryza australiensis. Classification (NCBI taxonomy): domain Eukaryota; kingdom Viridiplantae; phylum Streptophyta; class Magnoliopsida; order Poales; family Poaceae; genus Oryza; species Oryza australiensis. The sequence goes on from JAIFGZ020000819.1 coordinate 267,634, forward strand.
GGCGATGCTATGAGTGAGTTTTGGGGTGGAATGGTGGCCGTTTACGTCGGCCTTGTCGGTGAGGGCTCGCAAGCTCGCGTCCGGGCGCGTGTCCGACGCATGTCCGGCGTTCCAGAGGTGTAGGGTGAGCTGGAAAGCGTGGTGAGGCTTACAGTTGGATCCCACAGTGCCCCTGGGTCTACTAGAGAGAGAGAGAGAGAAGTGAGGAAAATGGAGATTTCAACGAAAATTCTGAGCCTGGGCAGTATAGTTTACTCCTTTTCGTCCCCTTGTTTTGTCCTCAACAGCGAGAAATAAACTATGGCAAGCACACATGTGGTAGAGGGAGTATTGATCTACTGGCTAGACAAGATTTAAATTCAAACTTATGGTTGAATTTTGGGAGTTGCAAAGTTAGCTAACTGAAATATGTAAATTCTGCTTTAAGTGATTTATTTGAGTAGCAAAAGGTGTGATAAAATTAGGCCAAAATTACAGTGAGTTGTATATGTTAGATATTATTTTTTTTGAATTTTTTCATGATTTTATATTGCACCAATCATTTTTAAAAATTTACCAAGCCTAACTCTGTCTCTCTCTATTCCTATTATAGGAATGTGATTAGGTGATTGCAAAATTATATTTAGATTATTCTTGACCTGAGATGATGTTGTGGGGCTTGATTTCTATTTCACCAGATACAATCTCACATGTTGCTTATATATACTGTCAGTCATAATTGACAGATCCTTTTGACAAATTCAAAATTCAAATGAGCGATCCAAACCGTTTGTCTCCATGTCCATATTGAAACAAGGTTAGAAACCAAATTATATATTTTTTTGAATTTTTTACTATTTTTAAGAGTGGTATAAAATTAGTTAATCTAAATGTTTTAGAACTATACAAAACCTACAATTTCATACCCCTCTTAAAAATAGAAAAAAAATTAAAAAAATAAAATTTGGTTTGCAACCTTGTTTCAATATGACGAACGGTTTGGATCGCTCATTTGTTTTTTGAATTTATCAAAACTATCATGACTGATGAGAGGATCTGTCAGTCATGACTGACATATATATATATATTCTTGTGTTATGTTAAGTGAAATCTTAAAGTGATAATTAAGTTAAAATCATAACATGTGTGAGTTAATTTGTTTATTCCTTTTTTAAGCTCATTACATGTTTTCAGAAAAAAGGCCAAATTAATTTTATGGAGTTTGACATAGGTCATTTTGTAGTATTTTATGTTGTATAATTTTAGGATATGAATCTCAATACTTGACATTAGGTCATTTCAATTTAATTATTTGTTTCAAATTTTTAATGAATACTCATGAGACCTATTGTGCAATGCAATAAAATCCAATAACACGTAAAAGGACTCAAATTACACCAACATTATGCAAATGCATGTACACCCTATGTTTTGTTTTTTTATTTAAAGGTTGGTAAGGAAAAAGTTTTAAATTGTTCTCAAATTTTCATATGGGCATTAGTTAGATTAGCCCTGTCTAGGTATTTAGTTGGAACATTTTATCATCTTTATTTAGAAAAAATTATTTTCAATAATTTTTGTTATAAAATTTGGAATTCAAATTTTTGGGTATGTTACACCTCCGACGCCGCCACCCTCCCTCCTTCCCACACCAGTTGTGCCATGACTCCTCTTCCTCTACCTGCACTTGTCGTTCCCTCTTGCTCCTTTTCCTTGGCTTCTTCCCTGAACCCTAGGCTAGGCGGCGATGACAGCAAACCGACCAGGAGCAGGCCTGGCTTCTTCCCCGAACCCTAGGCTAGGCGGCGATGACAGCAACCCAACCAGGAGGAGGCGATGGTAGTGGGCCGGCTAGGCGAAAGGGAGCCAACGGCGTGGGTGTCCTAGCCATGTGGAGGGAAGCATCAAGCGTCGACAGTGACCCAATGAGGCAGTGGGGAGCAGGAAGTCATGGCGACGAGTAGGATCTACGGCAAGGAGCAGGACCAGGGATGGGGAAGAGGAGGATATAGCCGGTGAGCAGGTTTGGCGATAGGAAGCAGGAGGCTGCCGTGTCCTAGTTCAATTTCACCAATTGTCGAACACCCGAAACCTTTGTCACACTGCCTAGATGGCGATTGACCCCATGCCTCACTGCGGCGGCTCACCGTCCGTCACGAAGCCGTCGTAGCAGTTCAAGCTGCAGCCGGGCCACCACCTACCGGAGGACATTCTCTTCTACGTTGACGTTGACCTCCCACCACTCTACTCGTTCGGGCTTCACCCAAGGCTAGCTCTAAAATTTGTGGGGCCCTAGACGAACTCCATGACATGAGCCCTTAAGACGTATGCTATCTCTATTTACACGGATGAACTTTTCACTTTTAATTGTTTAAGAAAAGTATACTTTTAAAGCATTCATCCGCTAATCATGTTGAAAACATATATTGACAAATGTCCTCTACTTATGTTGGCCTCCGCCTACATCGCCCCTTCGTTGTCCTCACACTCAATCCATTCGCGCTTCCAGTCGACACCAACGCAACGTCTTCTCCCTCGCCCCATTTCCTTCCCCTCCTTAATTGGACCTCCTCCTCCGAGCTGGTCGCTGTCCCCAGTGATGCCACGGCCACGCCCACTGCCCATTTGCCATTGTTGCATCACTTGTGGATGACGCACGATCAAAGTGGTGTGTGTGGCGGTCAGAGATGGCGCCACGTGGGTGAGCGCCAAAGAACACATCCACGATGAGTTGTGCCCCGTGGAGGTCGTCCAAGTGGACGAGGTCGGCGCAACGACCATGAGCCTCCTGGCTGGTTGCCGCTCGCACATGCAATAGAAATGGCGGCTATGGCTGTGGATGCCAGTGAGCTGAGCCGCATCTTCTCTTCTGAGCAGTGACGGTGGCGACGTCGTCGTCGCCCAGCATGGAATTTATCAAAAAACTAGGATGGACACAGGATGGAGCGTCCATCCTGTCTAACAGCGTTGAGCTCTCCACGGTGTGTGGAGTGGACAGAAAGGTGAACTTTTTCGCGTCCAATGTCCATGTTGTCATTGTTATTAACTGAGGTTCAGTTCTTACTACTAAAACTATACTTGATATTCCGGTTGCATGTACGTTCGTCTCCCCTCATGTTGTCTTAATTAATTGCCTTAATTGAGCTATTGCTGATACTTACTACAATTCTAAGAAAGATCCATAATGATAACTGATAACTTCATAAGGTTCTTTTGCATGGTCATATCTCAACTACGAGTTCCTTACCAAATAACTATTTTTGGTTTCTGCCTAATAATAAAGGCTAGAGCGTCGTGTTTTATACGTTGTCTTAGTGAGCTAGAGCATAGAGGTTTATACTTCATGTTGGTTGTCTTAGTGATTAAGATGCTCTTTTTGCATGAGTTGATCCTTTAGTGGCATTGATTAATATTAATCATTTTACTTTATTTATCTTGGTTGTTTAGGCCTTTTATGTAAAAATTATGAATTGTGTGCTATCTAACAATTATGACAAATAGTGTAAAGACGAAGTCCTGATTCACTATAATGTATTTTTAGTTTCTGACTCCACGGAGGACTCACTATTGGAGAAAGCCACACTAGTCCCGGTTCGTAACCCTCAGTAGTCCCGGTTGTCAAACCGGGACTACGAATCTGGGACTAGAGATGGACTATCTCTAGTCCCGGTTAAATAACCGGCACTATAGATGCATCTTTAGTCCCGGTTGAAGCCATCAATCGGGACTAAAGGTGGCGGAGCCACGTGGCGGCTCCGCAATCTTTAGTCCCGGTTGGTGGCTTCAACCGGGACTAAAGATACAAATTTTTTTTAATTTGCCATTTCTCCGGCGGTACTGCTATATATATATATTACACATATATTATATTACACATGAATATATAATTTACACACATTTAAACGAACTTAAGAAAGGAAATATACATATATTACCAAAATATGTACAATATTCATATCTGTTTCCTAGCTAGCTTATAAAAAATTGTCTCTAATCTCCTTCCCGAGCTTCCATCCCCAGACATTCTGCTCTACTGTCATGCAAAGCAACGTTTTATAAGGTATGATTCTTTTCTTTCTACTCAGATCAACGCAAGAATGATGCTCTCTTTTTTCTAATCGAAAAGGAATAGTGCTTTCTGGATTTGTGTTGCTTAGACACTTGTTTCTTGCCACGCAGACGAGCTTGGTGTCATCTTTGAAGATGATGTGCTGAAATATTGGGATGAGATGGAGTAACCGGAGAACAAGGTAGAATAAAGTGAGAAGAGATTGCCACTGCTCTATTACAGTGATGAGAACGGAGCAGCCTCCAAGAGCATGAGAGACGATGTTAGATCAGAGGGGAAGACATTGACGTTCCAGCTCGTGTCGCAGTACTTCTACATGCCAATCACGCAGGCCGCACGAGGGTTTAGGGTTTAGGGTTTAAAATAGGGTTTAGGGTTTAGGTTAAGGGTTAATGGTAAAAGGGTTTAGGTTTAAGGTTTAGGGTTTAGGGTTTAGGGTTTATGCTTTAAAATAGTTTTAAATACGACAAATGTTAATTATATGTTATTATTTCAATTTAATTTTTTTTTCAAATAGGCCATATGTTAAATATATATTATTATTTAAATTTCAAATATTTTGGAATATGACAAATGTTAATTATATGTTATTATTTTAATTTATAATATTTTATGTTAATTATATGAACATATGTTAATTATATATGAATATATGAACATATGTTAATTATAATTATATATGAATATAACACAATATAATTGAGCACTGTAATAATTAGTCTCGGTTTTTAAAACCAACCGGGACTAGAGATGAATTTCAATGGGCGGGAAAACATCTCCTCATATTTGCATACAAATCTAGAGATGAAAATGTATATAAAACAACCGCAAAATGCGAAGTGCTAAGATTGTAGATAGCACATGACATGTAGATAGTAAAATGTATAGAAAACAACCGCAAATCTATAAGAGGAAGACGTTGCTAACCTTATAGATAGCAAATATCTGTGTATTATCACCAAAGAAGTTGCTAACCTTGACAACACCGGACCTCTAGCTGAGAAAAATTTTGAAGATGTACAAGTGTGGCTGGCTCGGGATGAAGGAGGAAGGAGTATATAAAGAAAATCTACACCAACCGGGACTAGAGATGCCATCTCTAGTCCCGAGGCAATGGTATAAAAATTTCAACGGCTCTCTAGGACCTTTAGTCCCGGTTCGTTTCAAGAACCGGGACTAGAGGTGACGGTTCAAATGTTGTCAGAGCGTCGGGGACCTTTAGTCCCGGTTGGTAACACGAACCGGGACTAGAGATGCTACCTCTAGTCCCGGTTGGTGTTACCAACCGGGACTAAAGGTCCCCGCGCTCCGACACGCGCTAACAACATTTGAACCGAGACTAGAAGTGATCTTTAGTCCCGGTTCGTGACACGAACCGAGATTACTGTTCCCAGAGGGCCGTTGAATTTTTAAACCGGGACTAGAGATCATCTCTAGTCCCGGGTGCAACTCAAACCAGGACTACTATGTTTTTTGTCACTTCAACCAATGATGATTTATCCAGTAGTGACTTAAAAAAATATACCTTTAGCAGCCTAGTTGCCACGGGCAAACCTGAGACTAAAAACTAGCTGTTACAACGTCGTTTTTACTGCAAGGGCTTTTACACTGCTGGGAAGGTATTCCAAGTACCTGCTCTGCCATAGAACATCTACCGTTAATTCTTTAAAGGATAGTTTAGGAATAGAACATCATAAACATGGGTAGTTTAGTAATTATTGCTTTAACCATGACCTCTATAATTATCGTGGCCCGGCTGGCAGTCCTTCTGATTTTTCCATATCCAAGGGTTGTTCGTTTTGCTAACTGACTGATCCAGAACTAATCTTTTATTCCCCTTATTGATTCTCATCTAAAACTGGATCATTGAGAAGATCATATTATTCTCTTGGATTAATCTACAGACACACGAGTCAGTGACCTTCCGATCCTCTTCCACAATCTGTCGTAATCATTTATTATGTACGATCCAGGAGCAAACCCCTGCCTTCAACCAAATTTACAGAACATTCTGATCAACAAACGCCTGACAGCAAATTACGCCTGCCCATCGAACCATCCGAGCACTACTAGAGAAAGTCACATTAGTCCCGGTTCGTAACCTTCAGTAGTCCCGGTTGTCAAACCGGGACTACGAATCCGGGACTAGATATGGACTATCTCTAGTCCCGGTTAAATAACCGGGACTAGAGATGCATCTTTAGTCTCGGTTTAAGCCACCAATCGGGACTAAAGGTGGCGGAGCCACGTGGCCGGCACCGCAATCTTTAGTCCCGGTTGGTGGCTTAAACTGTAACTAAAGATTAATTTTTTTTAATTTGTTATTTCTACAGCAGTACTGCTATATATATATCACACATATATTATATTACACATAAATATATAATTTACACACATTTAAACGAACTTAAGAAAGGAAATATACATATATTACCAAAATATGTACAATATTCATACATGTTTCATAGTTAACTTATAAAAAATTGTCTCTAATCTACTTTATTATGGTTTAGTTACTAAAACTAAGAATTCTCCCGCGAGATCAACGACCTACTCGTTAATAAATCGCTCGCGAGGTCCAGATCGCTCAAGTTTGCTCTCGCCGTCTGTATCTGTATCGGCTCTCACGACGGCAGCAGATGATTCTACACCCAAAGTTACTGATCTAACCTTTTACTTAATGTATTAAGTTAAAACCTGACCCACATATTTAGTACCTTCCTCTACATACCTTTTCTTACACACCGTTAAATTGTAAGTAATCAATGGCTGTCATGCCTTCCAAGCACCATAGAAGATCTCTATTACTGCTTACTATTTGCTGAAACTCTGTAAGAACTCCTGAATTCAAGTCTTTTTGTGACAGTGTGATGCCTATTTGATACTGACAAAAACAAGGAGCTGACATACTTTTTTCAAAATTGCTGCATAAGGCTTCATTTTACTTGAAATTCACAAATGTTTGGAATTGTGATCTGCTATATATTTCGTGTGTTTAATTGTTTATCATCAACAGCTCTTGAACGTGTATTGCATGTATTCTGCTTTTGACGCCTATGGGCAGGAGCAAATAAAAGCCACTGCGGAGCAGATCAAGTCTGACAGAAAGCTAAGTAATGTGTTTGTATACTACACATGTATGCATTGCCGTAATGCATTTCTACATAATTAAGTAGTGTATTACAATGCAAAAGATGCAAAAGTTCCATCGTTCTACAACAGATTCTCTTGATTTAAAATTGTGATGATGACCGGAAAGAAAATTACCACTATCTTTTGCTCTGAAATATAAATGTTCGATATAGTTTGTGCATAAGCAAAATAGTTTTTCAGACCTGAGTCAATAAGTTTAGATGGTAATATTTTAAAGTAGTTGTGGGCGTTCTGTTGTTTATTAACCCTTCTTGCTTATGCATGCAAAAATACTGTTGCTTCTTGCTGTTTAGCGTTCTACATCTAGCGTTTGTAGCTCGATGGGCTAGGACTGTTTTGAAAATATACTGTGCTACTATGCCTTCTTAGAGTATTGTTTTACACTTTTAAGTGCTGCTCAATCCAAGTAGCTTTTCACGACGCCTTTTCTGCTCTTTTAACATTGGTTGCTTCATAATCTTTATGTTCAAAGTTGATGTCAGTCTCTCTTTTGGAAGGGACATCACTCACGTGTAACTCCTAAATCTTTTGGTACTATAGGGTTATTTTTAAGCATCTCCAAATGTTTACTTTAGCTGAAACTGTTTCGTTTCATGATTTGACCTACCATGATGCATAGAATCTCTATTAAATTGTCACGGTTGACCTAGCAAAATGCTACATGCTTATAGGTACAATATCACACTCACCAACATCTTTATACGATCCAATGACAAGATTGATACGCACAAGTTTAGTTACCTTTGCCTTATCACTGTTGTTTAGCCACTGAATATAATATGGATGTGGGTGGGGTTTGGTGGTGAGTGAGAGCTTCTCCACCATGTCGTTGCTAGCCAAATTGTTGTAGGTTCCTCCATCAATAAACACACGACAAGATCGCTCTTTGACAACCCACTTTGTTTGAAACAACGTGTGTTATTGATTTTGCTCTACTTGTTCCATCTACACACTAAGTACCCGCTGCACAATGAAGCTCTTATAGTGCGCCATATCTTCCGCACCAATATGTTTTTCCTCCTCATCATTATCTGCATGATCAGCCGCAAGCAAAACACATGTATGATCTTCAAATTCACTAGCAGAGGAGTACTCACCGTCATCTTTGATAATCAAGACACACTTGTTAGGGTAGTCCCACTCCATATGCCCATAGCCCTTGCATCAATGACACTGAATATCCCTAGTTCTCCATGTAGAAGCAACGGACAACAGAAGAAACACCCTCAATGGTGGTAGCCTTTTGAGAAGCCTTTGGAGCTGAATTTGTTGGAGGAGCACCTGGCTTGCTGTTGAAGGTGGAAGGGCAAACTCGACTTGGTGATGCAGATGGTGATGGAGCACGTCCGATTGACGTAGTAGTTGTGCATGCCAGCCAAGTGTTAGTTTTTCATGCAGAAATGTTAGTATTGTAGGCCGCACGTCGTACCTGCACTTCACGTTCAGCTTTGCAAGCAAGATGAAACAAACGAGTAACATTATTGTATTCTTTGTAAGCAAGGATATCCTGAATCTCACGGTTCAAACCACCCAAAAATCTAGCCATATCAGGTTCCTGATCCTCCTCTAAATTATAACGCAGCATACCCATTTGTAATTGCTGATAATACTCTTCTACACTTTTACTGTCCTGTTTCAATTGGCAACTTATGTAACAGATCACGTGCATAATAAGAATGTACAAATCTAGCCCACATGACCCATTTCAAAGCATCCCAAGTTTGAGATATGTTATCACGATTTTTCTTGCCATGTTCGATCCACCAAACAGAAGCAAAATCAGTAAACTCACTAGTGGCAGTCCAAACACGTGTGTTTTCAGGAAACTCATGACATGCAAATTTTTGGTCAACAGAAATTTTCGAAGTAATGTATGCATCATGGTCATATTTTCCATCAAAAGGTATCTTAAATTTAATCTTATAAAATGCATCATCATCTCGCATCGGCGTTGTCCTCAATCCATACCTTATCAATTACGATTTAAGCGTCGGTGGTTACTTTCATGTTCTGTATCAGCTGAATAGTCATCCAAATTGTCATCGGCATATCCATCATCTTCATGATGTGGTGGGTCGTTCACATCACGAAAGTTGTTGAAACGCCTTAGAAGATTAGTTGATGGCTATCACAGATGCTTCCAAACCAACAAGCCGGTTGTTGGTTGCAATCTGGGTAGCCTCTAATTGTCCAATCTTTTTCATTCGTCACCTGCAAGTCATTATCAACCCCTTCTGCGTGCGCCCTCACTAGCCTTTCAAAATGTTGAATAATGTCCTTCGTGCGAGGAGAGTGTGCCATATCCTTGCTGTCCTTTGATCCTGCCATGGTCAAACAAACAAAGACAACAAGAAAAATAGGTGAAGGAATAAAATCCCTACAACTAATAGGATGTAGCTACTGCAAGACACTCGCTCATAACCTTCTCACACAAACTCTTACCAATTCTTACCTTGCTCGATAGGTGACGGCAACCAGCAAGTCAGCAACCTTGAGAAGTTGTAGCCGGGAAGGTGGAGCTGTAGGTGAGCTGCTAGTGTTCAAAGGAAAACTAGAAACCATGTTAGTCAAAATAAGTTGAATAATTGTTCAATGGCAGTACTGTCCTGGTCCTAGCCTAGACCGTGCTAGAGACGTGAGCCTACGCACAAAGGAAGTCACAACACCACCACCGAGAAAAAAAGCAAAGAACAATAAAAATCAGCCCCTTTTTTTTCTAGTTTTGCCCCTTTTTTCTTTTTTTCACTTTTTTTCAAGGGATCCTCAAAAACTGAATAATGAACCAAAAGATTACTACTGAACAATTTTCCACACACTTTTTTCTGATGAGTAGGGGTATTCCGGTAACAATTTTTCACACACACACACACTCTCTCTCTCTAAAGTAAGGCCAAGCCAACAATGTGTATATGCTCAACGTGGAGAGGTCAAGTATATGCAACAAACTGCTGCCTTCCTGAAAAACGCCCTACTGGATTCTGAAGTAAGGCTGAATCCAACTCATATTCTGCAACCGAGTCCAACTCCAATTTTGAAACCGATTCCAACTCCAATTCTGAAACTGATTCCAATTCAAATTCTGAAACTGATTCCAACTCTAATTCGACCAACGAGTCCAAGTCGATTAAATAAAAAATAATGCACGACTATGACAAAACGTGGTAAGAACTCGAAACTCTAAGGACTAAACCTAAGACCAGCAACTCGACACATCCGAAGCAACAGAAAACTCAACAAGCCACAACCAACTAGTAACTAGAAAAAGACTCAAGCGTTATTGGATCATGAAATCTATAATAAATCTAATCTATAACTTATTTTGGCTTTTTCTGGACGATACGAATATAACAGATGCAAAAGTAAAATCTCTCACCGATCAACTTGGCGCTCTGATACCACCTGATATACCGTGTCCCGATCTTTCGGTGGAGATGATAACCTCGATTTAATGGAACGACGTTCACAACCTGACTACAAAACTCCACAGAGGAATTGCGCCTTAGTGACCAATACACCAAGTCCACTAGTTGACGTGATCTTGCGAAGGCCAATCAATCAAACCACTAGGGTTATTCCGGCAAGCAACCAAAGAACTCGCAAGAACAAGATGAGCAACAACTCAAATTGCAAATATTAATTTCAGATCTGATTCACACAAAAAGGTGAGGTTTCGAATCAAATAGAACAGATGGTCTAGCCGACACACGTGTCTATAAGGAAGTAGCAATAGCTAAACTTACATAAACAAAACACGAATTGTTCTATAGCGAATAAGATATATATATATATATATAATATATATAGAGGTGGAAATACGAGTTGGGGACATCTTCCAACCCTAGGACGCGTCCGTAATGGAGTCTACTTGATACAAGGCCCATCGGCCCAATTTGATGGCGTAGCACCTCGGACAAAGAAAGATAGCTGTACTAATTTGATGATTGCAGACGATTCTAGATAGATATAGAAGTGAGGCCAGATCCGTTGGAAAGTATACTTCATAAGCTTTCCGTGAAGTACTTGAACGTCCAAATCAGAGTCCGTATAAAGCCGTGGCAACCGTCATAAGTTGGTGATGTCCTGCAGTCTGACTCTAGCCCATGCGAATCCTTCTCCCTTTTGATCCTCTCCATCATTCCTAAGTAAAACAAGAGTGCACACATCTCTATTATCTAAATATGATGAACAGAAGCTTAAGAATAAACTTACTTGATGGTTGAGTTAACGGGCATGAGCGTGAGTAGTAGGACCAAGTGGGGTTGGGGTAGAAGTGGATATATTGATGGTGTTGATGTCCTCATCAGTCATGTAACCGCTCAAGGAGTGCAGTCGATCTGTCAAATGTAGAATTAGTTACCAAGTGGACCCCACCAAAAACTGTCACACAGATCAGAAGCTTTCTTGGACTTGCGGGTTATTACCACCAGTTTATCAAGAATTTCTCCAAGATTGCAAGGCTAATGACACAACTGCTAAAGAAATGATGTGTAAGGGGTTCCCGATCTTCCGTTAGGTAGAGAGGTAACTATCGCTGTAGCAGAGTATGACACACCGATCCTGCTTTAGATCGAAAGATCCAACTCTGCAATCTTAGCACCACAACTCCTCTGGTTATCAACCAAGTCACAGATCTGGTTGACCTCATAAAGTTGGATGATTAATCTCATAAAGTTGGGGTCTCACAAACCAATAAATTGCAAAACTGTTCTTGATAGATTAATCTAAACAAAATCCAAAACCTAAAGATAGCAGCAGCGCATGATTATATAGGACTTAGGGTCGTCGCATACCATGGTCGTGCCCCCCTAACAGGCTCAAGACGATACACGGTTCATTGGGCCCAATACGGTGATGCAACATCGGGATAGATTTTGGACACTGACTTGTTTTGACAATTCCCGTTGATTCTATAGGAATTTTGATGTGGGACCACTTCCATTGGTTTCCTTGTGAAATTATCTGTCCATCCATATATGAATCATCAAAAACGAAGTCCGAACGCGTCTTGGGCGACCAGTTTAAGGCAGACTAGTCATGCAGTCCGAGACAAACTCGAATTCATGTTGGACCGGCCCTCCGGCTGGTAGTGGACGTCCCGGCTGGTCTCCTTGGCCTCCAACAACTCCTCCAAGCTCTTTATGATCCTCTCCACAGTTCCTAATCATAGTATAATCATTAGGTAGCAATCGATTCTCAAGATCATATAAAGAAGTGCTTAGGGACGAGCTCACCTCTAAATTCAACTATCGTGCACGAGCTCCAGTGATTGGACCTTGCATGTCTAGCGGAGGAATGTTGTATGTATCCAATGTAGTGATGTCCTCATCATCCTCCCCCTCTTGAATTGGAGTCGCCCTTGACTCAAAGTTATCTTCTCCCAAATAAGGCTTCAAAATGAAATATTAAAAGTGGAACTAACCCCGAACTTGGGTGGCAACTCAAGTTTGTATGCATTATCATTTATTTTCTCAATTATCTTATAAGGATCAACAGCTCTTGGCATTAATTTAGACTTATGTAGCTCTGGAAACCTACTCTTTCTCAAGTGTAACAAAACTAAATCACCTGGTTCAAATTTAACTTCTTTTCTACCTTTACTACCATCAATTCTATACTTCTTATTCATCTTTTCAATGTTGTGTTTAGTTGTCTCATGCATTTGCAAAATTAAATCAGCACGTTTCTTGGCATCACTATGAATACACTCATTGGTAGGTAAAGGTAAAATATCAATAGGAGCATGAGGATTGAAACCGTACACTACCTAGAAGGGACTTACCTTGGTGGTAAAATGTGTTGCCCGATTGTAGGCAAACCCCACATGAGGCGAACATTCTTCCCACTCATTTAAATTTTTCTTTAGAATAGCTCTCAACATGGTGCGCAACGTGCGATTCACTACCTCTGTTTGTCCATTAGTTTGTGGGTGACTGTTGTAGAAAATAATAGCTTGGTACCCAACTTATTCCATAGAGTGCGCCAAAAGTGACTCAAAAACTTAGCATCACGATCTGAAACAATAGTGGATGACATACCATGCAAACGAACAATCTCTTTGAAAAGAGGTCAGCAATATGAACAACATCATCACATTTATGACATGGTATAAAGTGCGCCATTTTAGAAAAATGATCCACCACAACAAAAATGCTATCCCTCACCCCTCTTAGTCCTAGGCAATCCCAAAACAAAATTCATAGAAACATCTACCAAAGGAATAGAAGGAATAGGAAGTGGCATGTATAAACCATGTGGATTCAAGCAAGACTTAGCTTTTTGGCATGTGGTGCAATGAGGCACGAACCGCTCAACATCGCTCCTCATCTTTGGCCAAAAGAAATATGAGGCAAAAACATCCTCCGTCTTCTTGGCTCCGAAATGACCCATCAATCCTCCTCCATACGCTTCCTGTAACAACAAAAGATGAACAGAACCAGCTGGAATGCATAGACAGTTAGTTCTAAACAAGAAACCACCATTAATCACAAATTTGTTCCATGTATGCCCCTCTCTATAATTCAGTTGCACATCTTTAAAATCAGGATCGAGCGCATATTGTTCTTTGATTGATTCTAATCCAAAAATCCGACTATCAAGTTGAGACAGTAAAGTATATCGTCTAGACAAAGTATCAGTAATCACATTATCCTTCCCTTTTTTGTGTTTGACACCGTAAGGAAAGGATTCCATAAATTCAACCCACTTAGCATGTCTACAATTCAGATTATTTTGAGTGCGAAGATGCTTAAGCGATTCATGATCAAAATGAATAACAAATTCTTTAGGCCACAAATAATGGCGCCACATCTCTAAAGAGCATACAATTCCTTATCATATGTGGAATAATTAAGAACATGGCCACGCAATTTTTCACTAAAGTAAGCAATGGGTGTACCATCTTGCATCAAAACACCACCAATGTCCACGCCACTAGCATCACATTCTAGCTCAAAAGTCTTACCAAAATTTGGAAGTTGCAGCAATGGTGCGTGCGTAAGCTTGTCCTTCAAAATATCAAAAGACTACTCATATTCCTTGCCCCACGAAACACCACTCCTTTCTTCGTTAACTCATGTAATGGAGTAGCAATGGTGCTAAAATCTTTGATAAAGCGACGGTAGAAACCTGCAAGACCAAGAAAACTCCTGACCTATGTTATGGTGTGGGGCACTGGCCAACTCTTAATGGCTTCAATTTTCATCTCATCCACCTCAATTCCCTATGGAGTAACAACATAGCCAAGAAAAGATACTCGATCTGTGCAAAAGATGCACTTCTCAAGATTAGCAAACAAACGTGTAGCTTGTAAGGCATTAAAATAACACGTAAATGATCTATATGTTCATCCAAAGACTTGTTATAAATCAATATATCATCAAAATAAACCACCACAAATCTACCAATAAAAGCTCTTAAAACCTTATTCATTAAACGCATGAAAGTACTAGGTGCATTAGTTAAACCAAAAGGCATTACTATCTACTCATACAATCCAAATTTAGTTTTGAAAGTTGTTTTCCGTTCATCTCCAAGTTTCATTCTAATTTGGTGGTAGCCACTATGCATGTCAATCTTTGTGAAAATTATAGAATCACATAATTCATCAAGCATATCATCTAGCCTAGGAATAGGATGACGATAATTGTCATGTACCAAAATTCTAGGGTCGACGAAGTTTGGTCCAAATAAAATGTAAGCAGAGTTTTTCAATTTTGTGAGCCAAAAATTTTCTTTCTCTAGCTTAGGTTAAAGGATTTCCACCTAGGCCTTTTCTCAGCATGGTAGACCAAAATTTTGAGAACAAAATAAAACTTTACACTTATAACCTAGGACGAAAATGCTAGCTCATACGAGAGCATGCATACTGACGTAAAGCCCGATATGACTTAGGTCGTAAGCGTATTTTTGGATTTTTGAAAATGCATCCCATTATAGACCATATAGGCATAGCCTAAATGATGGACATTTACAAACCAGATCTACAACTAATTTTGGATGCTAGCATATGAACCAAAAATTTAGATCAAAGGTCGATATCTCATCCTAAGATAAAATTCAAATAATCCCCTATGACCATTTTAGGTGAAACCGCAGAACGGGAGCGACTATACATAGGAATGATACCCTAATTTTCTAGGTCAAACCATATAAGATAAATTCATGGTAAAATTCATGTAGGTGCTTAACATTATGAGCAACTCAACCTAACTTTTGTATAATTTAATAACTATGTTGGATGACCCAAAAAAATTAGACAAAACAACCCAATATTAGGCTAAATAATGTTATTAATCGGCTGAAACAATAATTTGCCTAAAAGACCATTAAAGTGAACATAAGTATATACATAAAATAACTTAATCAAATACTAGGTTAATTAACCTAATTAAATATAATTTTTCTAGAATTTTTATCCTCTGTCTTGGTCCTTTAAAAATTCAAACAAGTCCCAAAGTACCCTACATTTGTTGAATTACTGAGAGCAAAGCACAGGTGATTTTTTAGTGAAACTAAAGAAAATGGAACCTAAGGATGATCATCTATCCCCAGTAAAAATTTCACCAATTTACCATACCCACAGGATGAGTTATTGAACTGCAAAGTCAAAGGAGGAAGATAATTCGGAATTAACTCAAGGATCAGTGTATACCCCTTCTGTACCCATCCCTCTCACTCCCTTGCGTTGCCACTTCGCTCTGGACCCCACCTGCCAGCCATTTAACCTTGCTCCAACTCAGTACATGATGCCTCCACCACTTAGAGCTAGCTAGACCGACCAGGGAACAAGAGCACTAGAGGCAGAGCGAGGAAGGGCGAGCCGCTGGCGTGTTCGACGCGTGTCCGAGGACGTGGCCGCGCCGAGCTCGCCTCTAACCTTCCAGAGCGCGTCGCCCCAACTCATTTCTCACATCCAAGCGAAAGAAACTGAGAAGGAAAGCTCCAGTCGCTCTAGATACGCCCACTCCGTTGTCGACCGCCGGGGAGGGAGCCATGGAGAATCGTCATCGAGCCGCTCTCATCAACTTCTAACCTCTGTTCCCTAATCCCCTCACCATGCCGAGCATTTTCCCTTTTGACACCTTCTCAATCCGTGCAGCCAAACGCCGGGAACATGCACCTCGCCACTGCTGCCGAGGACATGCTCCAGAGCGCCGCCTCCACATCGTCGGCGATGTTCCGGTCGTTGTGGACCAAGGCAGGGCCGGAGCACTGCGTCACCATCTTCACCGCGTCCACCTCATAGTTACCCTCAAGAAACCCCAAGGATCATGCGCCACGGAGGGAGATCGCCGTCATCTTCTCGAACTCCAGCGACAAGACTTCATCGCCATTTCCGCCCTCCACGGTGAGTATCCGTCCAATCCCTTGCACGGAGAGCATCCCCGAGGCATCACTAACCCACCCCACACCTATTCGTAGTGGGAGAAAGGCCGAGCCGACTCGACACCGTGCGACCGGAGTGAAGCCACCACCGCCGGACCTTTTTCCGCCGCCGCCGGTGACCGAACGTCGCCAGCTCGCACACGGCCTTGGGTAAGCCCCTATGACCCCTATAGACCCTCAAGCATGCTCTATCTTGCACTAATCCGGGCCGGAGTTCGTTGCGCGTCGTCACCCAAAAACGGTCGCCGCTCGCACTCTTGCCGTCTTCGATTCCGGCCATCACCGGCGATGGGACTGCCACCAACATGTGCGCGGGGATCTGGCGCACCTTTCTTACTTTGGCCACTCCCTTAGCCGGGTAGCCTTTCGCCATCGACGCCGTCGACAGTACCCACTGGCCGACCGAGCTCTGCTTCCGCCATTGCTTCCTCCTCACCCATGCCAATGACAAGCCGACCCCACATCATTAGGCACCTAAACCTTCAATTAGCAAATGATTAAAAGTTGTAAGGTCCCTTCTGTAAGTATTGCCTGTATGACTTGTGGGCCCAAGGACTCAACTGTAAATAAACCTGAACCTCGGGACTCCTAATGAAAAGGGTATATACATGTGCCAAAAACCTTCAGTTTTAGACGGGAAATCTAGTGAAATTTGGAAATCCATATAAAATCCAGTTCAACTCATTTTGAGTTGGAAAAAATTTCTGTGAACTCCTAACAAGATGAACTTTAATTTGGAAGCATAAAACTTGGCACCCACTGCACAAATTTCACCTCTAAAATTCAAATAAGGAAAATCATACATAGGGCTAGCACCAAATTATAAAATCCATAGAAAATTCAATTTAACTTGTTTTTGGCCAAACTCAAAATCTGTAGATTCCTCATCTCATCCTCTCTGACCTGGAAAAATAAAAAGTTATACTTCCCTTGAGTCAAAGTACTGGTAAAACTAAATTTACGAAAAAGATACATTTTAGGACAGACAAATTTTAGGGATTTATTAAAAATCCATTTCACCACCTTTTTGAGTGAACTTAAATTCTGTAGAGTCACCCAAACATGTACTTTTACAATGTAAAATAAAAATGCATGACTTCTGTATAATATAATCCCTCTAGGTAATTATAAATGAAACTAATAGTTTACTACACCCCTCACCCTACAAGATTTATATAAAATTTATTTTAAGTCCATTTTAAGAAAAACTAAGTTTCTTTAGGACCAGCAAGGGATAAACATCAATTAGAAAAAAAATGTATCAACTTATAAACTAAATATGTAGGAGAAACTCCAAATAACTAATCCAGAGCTAATGGTCATAACTAGACTATATACCATGTACATACCCATAAATATATGTTTGTCTCAATTTAAATTGAATCATAGCTCTAAGCATATTACAATAGAATATGTGAACCAGTAGAGCTCCATTTCCATCTCTAATTACCCAAGACTTAGCACAATTAGCACTATAGGCAAGAAATAGACTAATATGTTAAACATCTACCATAGTAACCTCCCTTAGTATAGAAGATATAATTTGAGAAACAATTTAGACTCCAAAAACCCTTATTAGGATTACTTTTATCAGCTAGATTGTTCCACTTTAATTCCCCATAAACAAAGTAAACAAGTACTGGACCTAAAGCCCTATGGTACCTCGCTAGCATGTTATAGGACTAAAGACCCGTTATAGGTTCGTGAAATACATAATAAATTATTAAAGCTCCAAAAATTGTGAAACAAATTGCATTAGCCCTAGAAAACATGTTATTCACCTCTGGAAGGTTAATAAATCCAAGGATAGACACATTTTAGGACGATACCTAATTAAATCCTACCCTACACCGAGCAAGTTTCAAAAATTAATAACTAGGTATAAAATAGAAATTCCTCCACCATAAATTATATTCGCACAGAACCTAGCCACACTAAGAAATTCATGCATTTTAGAGCATATTTAATTTTTACGTGTTGTGGTGTTTACCTGTTATCAGTATTTTCTTTTAGTGGATGAATCTCGCGATGGTAAGAAGATTTGCATCCTAACTCATTCCAGGAAGGTTTACAACAGCCAAGGCAAGTTCTTGCCCCTCCTTTGAACACATTGAACCCATGTTTTCGGGCAATGTATTTTTGTAAATGTGCATGCATATTTTATCGTAATCGTTGTTTTTAACTATGCTTGGTAGATATGACATAAAACTGCATGGACCATTTTTAAAACATCCCCTTGCTGTTTGAACCCTAGGAAATAAATTAAAGTAGTTATGTGAAAATTTGCTATGCTTTATGAAAATGATATGCTTAGCCTTGCTTAGTGATAATGAAACATGGCCATGGATTTATTGCTAAACTCTTTATAAATCTTTTTGGACATTTTAAACCAGAGGTGAACCTCTGAATATTTGTGAAACAAAATGAAATAAAAACCTGATTTTAGACTTGGGCGACAAGTGTTATGCGATTGATGTATTCGTATATCAATAGGGGGAGTGTTTGGCCGAGTCCATTAAGGACTGAACTACATGTTATTCATTGTGTATACCATACATCCACATGTGCTAGTATGGGATAGCCTTAGCCGAGTAATCTATTTAGCACCTAGCCTTGCACTCTGGTAGGCCGAAGTGTATGGGTTCGGATAACCCAGAGGAACTTTCTATTTACCCCGTCGTGGTAGTTTAGGCGACTAAGTCTATCCAATACAACGGTTTCGTGCCACGTGGGTGGGTTCCTGTCGTGTGCGCCACCACGACGTTAAGTTAAGGCGTGGGCCCGCCACTTAACGGTTCTAGGTCCTATTCCAGTATGACCTAGGATGGAGGAAATATGTATCGTGTTTGTGCAAGGCTAGGGACTAAGTAGTGTAAAGACTACGTTATGACCTCTAGATCACACTCAACATGAAGAGTGCGGTGGAGTCTTGTAAACTCGAAACAAACTAGAGTGTTCATATCATGTGCGTAAAGCTGTACAAACTCTGCAGAGTTAACAAAACTAATCGATTAGCCATGCTCACGGTCATGAGCGACATAATGAAATGCTAGGGGTATAAAGGTTGAGTTTTGTGTTTTCCCTAAATTGTCCTAAAAATGAAATGTATTGTGTTGGATGTAATGTTGTTTCATGCTTTATATTTGCCTTACTCCTAGATGCGAGTAAGATGCTAAAGTATATCTATGTATGTAAGTTTTTGATGAAGCCATGCCATGTTTAATAAAGTTTGGTGTTTGCTGAAATTGTTTTGCTAAAAACCACGTTGAAAAACACCTGCGAACCAAAACTAGCCTTATGCTAAAATTTAAACCACAATTAGCCTTTCCCTTTGATTTAGAGCTAGCATGTACTTAGGTTTGATTGTGCTCTTGCCAGAACATTATTTCAAATAATGTACTGACACTTGTGATTGGAATATCCATTTTGATGCAGAGCGTAGACTTAGCTTCTGAGAAAATGCGAGTAATTGACTACTTCTTTTAGGATTAAACTTAACGGGGTAAACCCCTAGTCAGTGTGCTTGTGGAATAGGTAGTAAGCCACTATTGTTCGCTATACTCTGATTATAAATCTATTTGGCCGGTCGGCCTATGTAATTATGTAAGTGTTGTAATCTTTTAAGTCTTGTTCAATTTAAGTGTATTCGCTATGTATATTCATGCTTGTGATGAAAGTGTGAATCTAGCACACATCCTGGGAGCTAGATTCACACGAGTACGAGTTAGGAATATTTGAGGCGTCATAGATCTTTAGCCAAATTTGTCAAGTCTCCTGAACGTGTTACACGTCTGGTCGCCACCTTTGAGTGGTTTGACGGGCACGTCTCAGGCCGAAGTTGACTGGCAGGCTAAAGGCCCAACAATGTCTCACTTATCCCTCTCTCGGGACGTCGGATGTTTCGTTATACTTGTTAGATGAGCTAAAGCGTTTCAACTCATCTTACAAATAGAACGGAAGGTCCGGGCATGCCTCGACAATAACGAATAGTAATATTATTGATGGCTCTACAATCAACACACATTCGCCAAGATCCATCTTTTTTTTTGGAACCGAAAGAACATGAATAGCACAAGGACTAAGGCTTTCAGGTACATACCCATGGTCCAAAAGTTCTTGGACTTGTCATTGGATCTCCTTAGTCTCCTCGAGGTTGGTTCGATAAGCCTCATGGTTTGGCAAGGTTGCTCCTGGAATCAAGTCAATTTGATGCTCTATCCCTCTCATAGATGGTAGCCCCGGGGCTATCTCATTTGAAAAAATGTCCTTATACTCCTGCAAAAGGTTAGTGGCAGCAGGAGGCAACGAGCTAACAATATCATCAAGAGAAAACAAGGCTCGTTTGCATTTCAAAGCATAACAAGTATCAACATCTGAAATTTCAGCAAGATCACATTTTGTTGTAAGCATAACACCACCCTTCAATTTAATTCCCTCTGTCTTAGAAGTAGGTATAGTCTTATCCTTTTTAGGTGGAAAAACAGAATTTGTAACTTGCTGATTTTCAGATTTAGCATCATTCAAACTAATGGCTCTTTCCCTATTGGCTTGTACAATCTCAGCAGGGGTCAAAGGTAACAAAGTAATTTGCTTGCCTCTATGAATAAAAGCGTATTTATTACTTCTACCATTGTGCATAGAATCTTTATCATGTTCCCAAGGACGACCTAATAATAGTGAACAAGCTTGCATTAGTACCATATCACAATCAACAAAATCAACATAAGCACCAATGGAAAAAGGAACTCTGCATGTTTGTGTTACATTAGCTTTTCCAGAGTCATTGAGGCATTGAATATGGTAAGGATGTGGATGTGACCGTGTGGTCAATTCAATCTTCTTGACCAAATCAGAACTCACCAAATTGTTGCAGCTTCCTCCATCAATGACAACTCGTGCTCATCAGTTCTTGATGACAAAGAAAATCTGAAATAAGTTGTGGCGTTGGAGCTTCTCAGGTTGCTGAATCCGCGTGCTGAGCGCTCGCTGAACAATGATGTTCAGGTAACCTGAAGTGTCGTCGCCTCCAAGGACATGACCATCACCGTCGTCATCGGTGGCATCACCATCACCATCATCCTCAACATCCTCGACATTGGAGGTGCTAATGTATCCTCCACCTCTTGTCATGACATATGCCTGCTTACTTGAGCAATCTTTCTGCACATGTCCAAGACCTTGGCAGCGGCGACAACGAATGCCAGAAGTGTGACCCGTCGAAGCGACGGACGAGGCACTATTGGCGGGAACCTACAAGGAATTTTTACTTGAATCTGAAGGCCATGCAGGAGGTGGTTTTGGTGTTGTAGAAACTCCATTGGTGGGAGCAGAAGGGCGTTTGCCCGCTGGTGAGGATGCTCGGAAAGACGGAGGCTTGGTCAGCCCCGAAGACGGTGCCGACGCACATGGAGTGTAGGAGGCATGATTCCTATTCTGCTGTTCACATCCCTGCAATTCTTTCTCTGCAAGCATAGCAAACTGGAACAACTTGTTGACAGTATGAAAATCCTTATAATCAACAATGTCCTGAATGTCACGCCTCAAACCCGAATAAAAGCGAACAATGGAATCCTCGTTTCCCTCCACAATACTACATCGCATCAAACCCTTTTGGAGCTCACCATAGTAATCCTATACATATTTATCTTGTTGTTCTAAGCGCATCAGTTTCTTACGTAACTCTTTATTATAAGAAGGGGAACAAAACCGAGCGAACATAGCTACCTTAAGTTCTTCCCATGTAGCAGGTATAACATCCTGTGCAGCTAACCCATTCCACCAAATAATGGCAAAGTCCTTAAACTCACTAGAAGCTTGTCGGACTCTATGCTGCTCAGGCAGCTTCTCGAACTTTATGCTTCTCAGGCACAAGGTGGGCACTAAACTTTTGCTCGACCGTCATCTCCCAATCAAGATATCCCTCAGCATCATAATGACTCGAAAAAGATGGAATTGAAAAACTTGATTTTAGCGTAAGGATCATCAGGGGCATGATGATGGTATTGTTTACCTCCCATACCTGTCATGTTATGACGAAGACATCGTTGTAGTCATGCTTGATGGTCATCGTTGCTGCTGGAGTTATCATTGTTGGGTGCTGCTGCAAAGGTTTCCAACTCGGTAACCTTGTCGATTAGCGTGGAAACCCGTTTGTCTAGCCTCTCCATGTTGTTGCCAATGTTGAGGTCAATGAGTGCATCAGTGATGGCCCTCCTTATGGCATCAGTCCCTTTTTTAGCACTCTCTATAGCAGCTTGCAATTGAACTTGGATGACACATTCGCTGAAATCCTTTGGGGTGTTTTCTCCAGTCCGATCACTTCCTGCCATTGCAAACACCAAAACAGGAACAAACAGTGAAAGTTATCCCTACCAAAAAGACTATGTGGTTACGGTGGTGCCTCTCTTTAATAGCAAATGGAAGTTTCTTACCAAGCTCTTACAAGATTCTTACCAACACGAGCAAAGGATGGCAACCAGCAGTGGCTAAGTTGTGATACCTATGAAGAAGTGACACCTCGATTGCAGGGTCTTTTCTGTACTGATCTGAAGAATATGTGTAGCTTGGAAGGCTCACAAAGAGGGAAAAAATATGTATATGTGGCACACAAGTCAGTAGCAGATAGTAATGCTGAATTATAGTCCCAATTACTTGTTCTCGTTGCTGGCCTAACGTGTCGCAAGTACCAGATGTGTGAGTGTCAACAAGCATGGAGAAGCAAGTGTGATGGGTAGCAAGAGCAACAGGAACAAGGATCAAGACAACACACGCTAACACAGCTCAATTAGGCCTTCTCTATGTCCTCCTATAGATATAGTTCATCTTTTGCCCCTCTCTTTTTTTCTTTTTTCTCGGGTGTCGTTGTTTTTTTGGAAAATTCGACCTTTTCTTTTTATTTTTTAATATTTTTTTGACTTAGTAGCACACAAGAGGTAACCACAAAAAATATTTGAGCTTAAACAAGTGAAAGACGTGGCCTGTGGAAAATTCGAAGATGTGCTCAAAATTGAGAAAAAGCTTCGGGCTCGAAAAGATAACATTGCGGCCTGTTTTTGGAAAAAATATAATTGCCAAACCCAGCAAAGCAGGGGATGAACGGATCCAAAAAAATTTCTAATCAATTTGGATATATGGAACGTCTGAATCAGAGTCTGTATGCAAAAGTTATGACCGTTTTAAAATCTGACTCCGAATTAGAGGACAAAACGGGAACAATGCGCGCAACAGTGGTCGCGGCGGCTAGGTTTGAAGGAAACAAAGGTGGAAAACACATGAACTGGACTCTAACACAATCTAACCAGCAACAAGACCTTGATAAGGACACAAACTCAACACTATGGACTCTGAAACTGAAATATGCAAAGGCTATGGTGTGGCTAGTGTTCTAGGAGAGGAAAAACGAATTTGGCACTAGACTATGGGACAATGCAAAACAGTAAAAAAACTGGGGATTAAAAGTAAACCTGACAGTAAAACTTAGCTCTGATACCAACTGATGTGTACGGGGTTCCCGATCTTCCGTCAGGTAGAGAGGTAACTATCGCTATAGCGGAGTATGACACATTGATTCGGCTTCAGATCGAAAGATCCAACCCTGCAATCTTAGCACCATAGCTTCTCTGGTTATCAACCGAGTCATAGATCTAGTTGACCTCGCCAAGAAGCCTAATCCTTGCTTGCGCAACGAAGAACACAAGCAAGAACAAGAAATAAAACAACAAAATTGCAGATGGATGATTAATCTCACAAAGTTGGGGTCTCACAAACTGTTCTTGACATATTAATCTAAGAAAAACCCAAAACCTAAATATGGTGGTAGTGCATGATTACATTGGACTTAGGGTCATCGCATTCCCTGGTCACGCCCCCCCTAACAGGCTCAAGACGATACATTGTCCATTGGGCCCAATATGGTGATGCAACACCAGGACAGATTCTAGATGCTGACTTGTTTTTTACAATTCCCATTGATTCTGTAAGAATTTTGATGTTGGACCACTTCCATTGGCTTCCGTATGACATTACCTTTCCGTCAATATATGGATCATCAAAAACAAAGTCCGAACGCATCCTAGGAAACCAGTTTAATGTAGACTGGTCATGCAGTCCGAGAGAGACTCGAATTCATGTTGGACCGGCCCTCCGGCTGGTAGTGGACGTCCCGGCTGGTCTCTTTGGCCTCCAACAACTCCTCCAACCTCTTCATGATCCTCTCCATAGTTTCTAATCATAGAATAATCATTAGGTAGCAATCGATTCTCAAGATCATATAAAGAAGTGCTTAGGAACGAGCTCACCTCTAAATTCAACTGTTGTGCATGAGCTCTAGTGATTGGACCTTGTATGTCTAGCGGAGGAATGTTGTGTGTATCTGATGAAGTGATGTCCTCATACAGAAAGATGAATAGTTCAACTGCACCTGTTTTAACCCTGCTGGATCGAACAAAAAATTTCCATGTATATTGTGACGCGTCTTGTCATGGGTTGGGATGTGTATTGATGCAAGATGGTAGAGTGGTTGCATACGCTTGACGCCAGTTATGACCCCATGAGAGTAACTATCCAACCCATGACTTGGAGCTAGCAACAGTGGTCCATGCCTTGAAAATCTGGGGGCACTACCTTATTGGTAACCACTGTGAAGTTTATATAAACCACAGGAGTCTGCAATATATCTTCACCCAACCTGATCTGAACCTTTACCAGCGAAGATGGTTGGAATTGATTAAAGACTATGATATGGGGATACACTACCACCCTGACAAGGCTAATGTGGTGGCAGACGCCTTGAGCCGAAAGAATTACTGCAACGTCGCTTGGGCAGAAGAGATATGTAGTGACTTGCAATGGGATTTGGATCGTTTGAACTTGGGAATTGTCAAACACGGGTACGTGACCGCTCTTGAAGCCTAGTCTAAACTCGTGGAACAAGTTCGTCTAGCCCAAGCCAGTGATTGCGACATGGCAAAACAGAAGAAAAACATGAGATCTGGCAAAGCCCGAGATTGCACAGAAGATGAACAAGGGCCAATCTGGATGGAAGAAAGATTGTGTGTACCTAAGAACAAAGAGTTAAAAGACCTGATCCTCGGGGAAGCTCACCAAACCCACTATTCCATTCACCTTGGGAGCACCAAAATGTACCATGATCTTAAAGAAAAATTTTGGTGGGTCAACATGAGAAGAGAAATCATGGAGTTCGTCGCATTGTGTGATGCATGTCAACGAGTTAAAGCAGAACACCAGAGACCTACACGATGGCTTTGACCTTTGAAGATTTTGGAGTGGAAATGAAAAGAAATTGAGATGGACTTCATCACGGGTCTGTCCAGGACTTTCACCGATCATGATTCTGTTTGGGTAATTGTGGACCAGCTTATGAAAGTCACTCACTTCATTCCGGTGCATACCACTTACTCCGGGAAGAAGCTAGTAGAGCTTTACCTGGCAAGAATCATGTGTCTACATGGAGTTCCTAAGAAGATTGTGTTTGATCGAGGAAGTCAGTTCACCTGAAAATTCTGACAAAAATTGCAAGAAGAATTGGGGATTTGCCTGAATTTCAGCACCGCTTACCATCCTCAAACCGATGGCTAGATCGAAAGAGTTAATGAGATATTGGAGGACATGTTAAGAGCTTGTGCACTTGATTTCGGCAGAGCTTGGGACAAGAGCCTGCCATACGCTGAGTTCTCCTACAACAACAGGTACTAGGCCAGTCTGCAAATGGCTCCTTTCGAAGCACTATATGGTAGAAAGTGCCGCACACCACTCTTCTTGGACCAAACAGGAGAACACCAGTTGTTTGGGACTGACGTCTTGAACGAAGCAGAAGAGAAAGTCAGACTCATTCGAGAGAGACCAAAAACTGCCCAGTCTCGACAGCAAAGCTATGCCGACAATTGTCGAAGAGAGCTTAGCTTTGAAGGTATGCCGACAGCAAAGCTATGCCGACAACTGTCGAAGAAAGCCCGGCCCATTCCTGTTCCTCCGTCATTTTCCCGCCCACACATGCCTGTCCTCCTTCACTGGGCCGGCCCAAGGCCGAGGCCCAACCGCTGCATGAAGTCCTCATCCCCTCCTCCCTCGATCGAGACACTGACAGGTGGGGCCCACCTATCAGCTTCGACCCCGACATCCGGCTAGCTGACATGGGTTGACGTTAGCCCACGCCGCCGCCTCTCCTAACCATCCCGCGCTTCTCCTGTGCCGCATCGCCCCACTCCTCACTGCCCCGCACGCCCCGCGCCACCCCACCCCTTTCCCACTTGCGCAAAAGGGCTGAAACGGTCGGATCCGAGAACCCCGGATGCCCACTTTCTTTGCCGCACATCACCACCGCCTTTTCCACCGCCATCGACCATTTTCACGCCCTCCGTGCCTATAAATCATACCCCTGAGCGCCGACCATCATTTCCCCCAAATCAACCACGCCTCTCGAGCTCTCACACGTGCTACCGCCGCATAACCTTAATCCTGATGCCGTGC
Organism: Oryza australiensis; assembly: GCA_019925245.2. NCBI lineage: Eukaryota > Viridiplantae > Streptophyta > Magnoliopsida > Poales > Poaceae > Oryza > Oryza australiensis. Next base: position 294,707 of record JAIFGZ020000819.1, read on the forward strand.
TCCAACTCTGGCTGCCTAAATTCATCCCCTCCGCCACTCGCCAATCAATTTTGCCCCCACCACCGGCTTTGCCATTTCACTAGGGACCCTTGCTTGATGAGGACATCACTCCATCGGGTATACACAACATTCCTCCACTAGACATGCAAGGTCCAATCACTAGAGCTCGTACACGACAGTTGAATTTAGAGGTGAGCTCATTCCTAAGCACTTCTTTATAAGATCTTGAGAATCGATTGCTACCTAATTGTCACACTCCGCTTTTTCCCCTAGCAGTAAATCACCCGGAAAAATCGTGCAAAAGGAAATCGTCGGAAAAGCTAAAGTAAGACGAATCTGGAATTTTAAAATCCATTTAATAAATGGAAGTGGCTTGGTGGAATTTTTCTGGGATTTCCCGTGTCAAAATAATTTTTATCGGAATTTTCAGAGCACCGGAAATAATTTTAAAAATCAAATTAGGCTAATTGGAATTTAATTCCTAAAGAAAAAAGGGTTTTCCTTTTTCTTTTTCTTTTTCTTCCCCTTTTTGTTTCTTTTTCTGCCCCGTGGGCCTTCGGCCCACTTCTCTCGTCCCCTTCCGGTCCAGCCCAGCCAGCCGCCCCCTCCTTCCTCCCTCCTCCCCTGGGCCAGCCCAAACACCCCTCAGCGCGTGCAAAGGAAGTCTGAGCCTCCTCCCCCTCGAGCCAGGGCGATGACAAGCGGGCCCCACTAGTCATCCCCGACCTCCGGATCAACCGGCCGCATTCCGCGCCCGCGTGTGTGCACGCTCGCGTCGCACCACCTTCTCGGCCACGTTTCGCTCTCCCCGCGCGCGTCACTCGGTGCTCCCACTCGCCCGCACCTCACGCCCCACTTTCCCCTCTCTCCCGTCTCGCATGCGCAACGAATCAAACGTTTTCGAATTTCGGGCGCCGCCGAACCCGAGCCACGTCGCGTCGCTAATCCCGCGCATCCCGGCCATGCCGCACCGCCTCAAGCCCCTATAAAGCTTCGCCGCACCCCATAGCATCAATCCCCCGTTCCATTTGCTCGCATCCGTGCTGTCCCGAGCTCTCGCACCGCGCAAGTACCGCCGTCACCGCAGAGCACCGCCTCCGACCGCTGTTCCAGCCAACCCACCGCACCCCGCGCACAACCAACGCCGCCATCACCTTCGCCGCTCTCGAGAACATAATTCCCCTAGTTTTCCCTATTTTTCCGTCGCCCAATCGCGCCGTCGTCATGTTCCCTCCGTCTCCGACTTGGTGAGCTCCATCGCTCTCTCACCCTTTCGTTTATCTGATTCTATTACTGTTGTCACTCAGTACCGAGGCCACCGCACATCGCCGCGCGTGCGTATGCGTGCGCAACAGGATGGCCGTCGGCCGACGTCGCCCCTTCGTCGCCATGCGCGCCTAGCGCCGCTTTTCTCGTGTACCCGTGCGCCACTTTGGTCGTTCCATCGCGTGCACCGTCGTCCGTTGTCCTCCGCCGCTCGCCGGTGACCTATTGGTCTCGTGCGCCGCCGTCCCGTGCCGCACCGTCGCTCGCCGTCTGTCGCATTCGCTCGTGCCCCCTCGACCGTTGGATCCGGTCGCAAGTCCATCCGGGCCGTCCATCTTGAACCGCCGCAGTCCCGCCGCCCACGTGGCCGGGCACGTGGCTGCCGCGTAGGCGCCACGCAAGCGCCACGTGGTGCGCTTCCTCCTCGAGCTCGGTGGACAAAGTCCACTGTAAGCCGTCTCCCCCTTGCATCACTGTGCCATGGGTCCCGCTGGTCAGCGCCGCCGGCCGTGACGTCAGCCCTTGGGCGCTTGCGCGAAAATCGTTTTTCTTTTTGTTTTAAATAGTAAAAAGGCTGAAAACTTGTAAAATTCACAGAAAATTCATCCGAACTCCGTTTGAGTCCGTTCAAGTTGCAGCGGATTCGTAAAAATGTCTAGAACCCATTAAAAATAGTTTAATTGTCTGTTTCAGTAGTTTAGTAGCCAGTTTTTGTTGTGCTTTGTTTGACGGTAGATCCCAGTTCCGAGGACGCTCCCGTCTATCTCGAGGTAGTCGCTGAAGTTCCATCGGAACAAGACCAAGGCAAGTCATTTTTCCATTGATCATGTTGTACCCAGTTTATAAATTACTCTCGCTTGATCTGTTAAATTGCATTGTTTTATAATGTAATCGGGTTGGGACCTATAGTACTCAGCCTAGGTCATCTGCCCATTTTATTTGATCACCTGGGAATTAAATTGACTAGTTTCAGGTTTAGGACATGCTTAGCTCGCTTAGTACTACTAGATCACTAATGGGATAACTATTTTACTAGAATTATTTCACATGAAATGATGGTCTCAGACCGGGGATGCTGTTGGCAAATGATAACGGTTAAGTAAAACCGGACTAAATGGTGGGCTGTGGGTGCACGGTTTTGCAAGACGCACCCATGGCAGTTAAGGACTGGTTCGCGGGAAACCCTGGAAGAAACATTCGTGCGTACCACAAGCCAGCGTGGGCAACGGCTAGGCTTGTAGTGTAGTTTTCTCTGGCCGACGCATCCAGGCAAGGGTGAGCGTGATGGATTGCGGATGGACCGGGAAAGGTCTATGCGGCTGCCGGATTCACCTAGGCACGAGAGGGGCTGCCTACCTTGGATATAAAGGTAGGGGCGAAACCTGAGGTGTGGTGTCGCTTGGTCAGGGAGGGCTATGCGAATGGTCCTGTCACATACCCCTTTTTGATATGTCGTGGTGGCATGTCAACGCACGGGAACGTGTTGTGGGGCTGTGTCTTGTGGGTACAGATGTACACCTCTGATCAGAGTTAGAACTATTCGAATAGCCGCGCCCGCGGTTATGGGCGGTCGACCAGATTCACCGTGATTAGTCCCACTAATGAGAATAATCTGATTCAATGGAACTGGATAGCATAGTTGGATGGATTGGGCCTGACTCAATGTGGTGTAGCGTTGAGCAGAGATGATTAATATTATTCAATTACAATTAATTATTGTTTTTACCGTATTCAACTTAGACTTGTGAAATGTCGCTTTGTGATAAAGTGAACCCTAGCCTTTCCTTGGAATTACCCTGCATTCATACCTCCTTTCGGTATGACTTGCTGAGTACAGTGGTGGTACTCAGTCTTGCTTCCTTGTCCCCACCTCAGAGTTGGAGGATGAAGCTACATTTGGGTTCCACGATGAGTAGGCTCGTCGCTGCCGTCAAGGGATGCCTGTGGAGTGGAGTTTCCGCGTCGCAAGTGTCGAAGCCTAGTCTTTAGGTTAATTTTTCCTTTTCGCTGCATTTGTAAGACTTTTATATGTTTTAAGATGTGGATCTGTATATACAATTTGTCGTTTGTGTATCCCTGGCTGGTCCTGGACAGGTTGTTTAATGCACAATCAGGTTCGGAAATTTCGGTGGGAATTTCTGGGCGTGACAAGTTGGTATCAGAGCCGACCTTGATCGTAGGATGAGCCCACTGGTTAACCTGAGAGCCCTCTGAAACTCTTTCATATGCATTTGCCCTCTTGCAATTGGAGCTGTTTCGGGAAAATTTGGGGTTCTCGTTTCGCGGGAGAATCTTAAATGTCCTTCGAGGTGGATTTTTCCGAGTATGGACGGTCTAGGGTTTTAGAAATTTTCTTAGACAGGGTCCGAGTCGGAGTGAATTTTATTCGACAGTCGTTGAATCGTCGGGACTATGCATTAAGTCGCGTCCAGAATTTGCGGGTTGCAATATTTCATGCATCTTATTATTAATATGTAATTATTTTGCTCATTAATTTATTGCTTAGCAGAGTCTGTAGCATTTTATTTCCAATCATGCTAAAATTATTTCATGCATAAAATATGCTTCTTACTTGGTTATTCACTTGAGCCTTTATTGCTTTATTTAATTTGGATCTAAGCATGCATTGATTCCCCTCCTTTGTCTTCTATAGATGGTAGCCCTTCCCCCGACGCACTACGGTCAGGGCCTTGGAGATTTCGTGGCAGAGCTGAGCAAGATGACTTTTCTGGTCGGGTACCCCAACCTTCCTGACTACACCACGATCCACCACCTCAACGGCGAGTTCCCACACCGTGTCAGATTGGAGGTGCACAGCATTCCCACTGTGTTGCCCAACATGGTGGTGGAGGCCTCTGGAGGCACTTTTGAGCACGCTTGTCAGGAGGCCGCCTACCTGATGCTCACCGGAGTCTAGGAGCGCCACGACGTCGACTTCCGCGACACAGCTTACCGTTACCACCCCAGCTGCGGCGACTACGACAACACCAGCACCTTCCGCTCGGCCGTGTCATAGAACGACACGACCTTTGGGCGGATGACCACAGTCCTGCAGGGGCTGGACGCTTTGCACGCTGATCTGCACAGGGCAGCCAAGGCCCTCAACGATCAGAAGTTGGTGGAGATCGTCAGGCTGAAGGACGAGGTGGCCCGCCTCAAGAGGGAGAACGCCATTCTCCAGGGCCGCTCACCTCCCAGGGGTGCCAGGCTCCGCACTACTCCGAGGAAGACCACTATAGCTCTTGTGCGCATCCAGCTTACGCACCGGAACCCTCCTCCAGCTCCAGAGCCGCTTCCGGTGTTCGTGCCGCCTTCACCTCCTCCGTCGCCCGCTTCGTTCCCGCCGCTGACCTTCGCTCCCGCGTCAGCAGCAGTTGGCAGCAGCAGGGGAGGTTGGTTGTCTGCGACGCCCAGCCCCTCCTCCCAGCTCATCAACATCATCGGCAATAGCAGCTCCAGCACCAGCAGCAGCTCCAGTAGTGGTAGTTCCATCGGCAGTGAGCCAGGCAGTGGGGAGACGAACCTGTTGGACTCCCGCAGCCGCTCAAAGGAGGTCGGAGACGACCACAAGTCCGACTTCGACTCCACCGACCGCAGGAGCCGTTCCGAGCACTAGGACGTCACCCTAGTTCCTCGCTTCCTTAGACGTCGCTTGGTAGTTGTGATGGGTTACGCGGAAGCTATGCTAGCCAAAAACAAAAACTTTTCGACCGCGCAAACCAGGAACACTTGCAAGTAAGGGCCGATTGATCGTTACCGACTGGTGTATGTAGTGGAAATAGCCAATCAGGGCTATCCGATCCGGAATAGTGTAGCCGATTCCCGCAAGCCGACAGCCGATTCCCGGGGATAGCCGATTCACCTATCAGCCGATTCGCCGATGCCGCAGCCTATCCGAGTCGCCGACCGCGTTCTCGTTGCCGATGTGCCGCAGTCGCCTCGCTCCGATTGCAGCCGATTCGTAGCCGGTCAACAGCGTGCAACGTAGCAGCGCCTCTACCGGTATCCGCACGTCCGGGGACAAAACGCCGAGCACCCGTGTGCTAGCACACGATGCAAGGCTAGGGTTTGGCTCGAAGGTGGGGAGGGTTTTCGTGGAGATTGATCTCGGCGCAATGCAATTCAACTGATGTGTTGCAGGTCTCCACCCCTCGCCCCTTTATATAGAGTTGGCCTACTGGGACTAGTGGCCGATCAGGACTCTATTTTGAATCGGATCTCATCCGAATCTCATAGAGTTGGCCACCCATACGTCGTAAGACCATAGGACTCTATCCGATCGGATCCCTATCCGATCGAGCCGTATTCGAGTCCAACTCGAATGCTTGTTCTTATCCCCTTAAGCGTGCGACCCTGTAGGTTTAGGTATACTTGGTTTCGGCTATAGTTTAACTTAGCCGATCGTCGGCTCGAGTCCAACTCAGCCGACCTGTCAATAGCGGCGCCTAGCAGCACATATTGACACCATAGTATACATATTGACTGTAAACGTTTTACATAAGCTTCGCATCCCCAAATTTTGAGAAAAGACAAACTAGGGGGTTGCCCTGTTCATATCTCATATGGTGTCTTTTCAACTGACTTAGATGGAACTCTATTTAGTGTGAGCGCGGCTGTTTCAAGAGCATATCCCCAGAAGGATAACGGAAGATCACTTTGGCTTATCATCGACCGCACCATGTCCAACAAGGTGCGATTTCTCCGTTCGGACACTCCTTTCCATTGTGGAGTTCCTGGCGGAGTCAACTGTAGAACAATTCCACAATCTTTCAGATGATTACCAAACTCTTGGCTCAAGTATTCCCCTCCATGATCTGATCGTAGAAACTTGATTGTTTTCCCTAAATGATTTTGTGCTTCATTTTGGAATTCTTTGAACTTTTCAAAGGATTCGGACTTATGCCTCATTAAGTAGATATAACCATATCTACTAAAGTCATCGGTAAAGGTAATGAAGTACGATAACAACCTCCGCCGTTGAGCTCATTGGTCCACATACATCGGTATGTACGAGTGCCAACAAGTCACTTGCTCTTTCACTGTGTCCCGTGAAAGGTGCCTTTGTCATCTTACCAAGTAAACAAGACTCACATGTCTCAAATGATTCAAAATCAAAAGAGTGAAGCAGTCCATCCTTATGGAGCTTCTCCATGCGTTTCTTATTTATATGGCCTAAGCGACAATGCCGGATAAATGTGGGGTTTGTATCATTAGAGAGTTGCCTTTCGTATTAATGTTATAGATGGGAGACGCTTCAAGATTCAAAACGTATAATCCATTCACCAATGGAGCATGAAAATAGAACATATCTTTGAGATATATTGAACAACCATTGTCCATTGATCTAAAACCATATCCTTCCGCTTGCAAACATGAAGCGGAAATAACGTTTTGACATAGTGTTGGAACACAATAACAATTATTTAATTCCAAAACTAATCCCGAAGGTAGATGAAGTGGTACGTGCCGACAAGAACGTAGCAACGCTTGCTCCATTGCCGACGCGCAGTTCACCTCGCCCCTTCTTAAGCCTCTACTTCTTCTCATTCCCCAACGATTTGGAGCTACCGATCCGGTATCAAATACCCAAGAGTCGTAGGTGAAGTAGCAAGATTAATGTCTATAACATTAATACTTGAAGCAAAAGTCGTACTTTGCTTCTTTTTGAGATCCTCCATGTACTTCTTGCGTTCCTTTTCCAGGGCTGTCTCCTTGCAATAGAAGCAAACGGCATCGATGTCGCCGATCCCTTTTGCCCTTCTTTGCATTAGAGGTACTCGCGATCTCATCGGGAGTTAACTTCCTCTTGGTGCAAAGTTTCTTGACAGTGGTTTGCGCTTAGCCTTCGCATCATCATCACATGATGACCATTTTTCTCGGATACTCTCCTCATTGTCTTTAGCATCCCATGCAATTCAGCCAAGGTTCTATCCATATTGTTCATGTGATAATTTAATATGAATGGCTCGAAGCTCGGAGGGAGCGGCGGAGAATCACATCGTAGCCAACTCTTGGCTAAGGGGAAAACCTAGTTTTTCCGGACTCTCAATGTAGCCAATCATTTTTATCACATGCGGCGACGGAATTCTCCTCAATAAGCTCGCACGCAAACAAGGACTTTGAGGTGTTGAACCTCTCGGCCCGAGCTTGGTTCTCAAACATACCACGCAGTCCCCGAATAATAGTGTGAGCATCGCTGCTCTCATATTGCTTCTGAAGCTCAGGGGACATTGTAGCAAGCATGAGACAACTTATATCTAGGGCATCATTAGTGTGCTTCTCGTAAGCTCTCCGTGCAGTTGTTGTGGCATTATTAGGCAAATCCTCAGGATAGGGTACTTCAAGAACGTACTCCTTACGCTCTTGCTTGAGAACAATTCTCAAGTTGCGATACCAATCCATAAAGTTTGTTCCATTTAATTTTTCCTTTTCGAGAATAGATCGCAAATTAAAAGCACTGGGTGTAGTATTAGCCGCCATTTATTCTACAACAGAAAAAGCAAAGTTTAGCACAATGTTTATGCTATGTCTATTGTTAAACAATTTAACATTAGACTCCCATTACGTATTTTACACATTCCCTCTAGGTTACGTATTGGGTCAAGATCCACATGTTAGTTAATTTCTAGTGAGTTTTGCAATCACGGTTAGAAGATTAATAACATCGGTAAACAACTCCTTGCTAATCACATCTCTATGTGACTCTTGTTGTTGGTGTGGCATCTCCATGCCCCGGCCCCAACCTATGCCCCAAGGCCCAAAACTGTTTTGATAGCCTTGTTAAGTAAACCAAATGCTCCTGCATGTATATGTCTGACATATACCCCCTCGTGTTATGATAGAGAATGGCACTCTGCTTTGGCACACCCACCATTGACGAGCATAACGGTGACGGGTGGAACATTTGGAAGGGCATCATTACTACTTAATATTGTGAGGGATGCTATCCTATCAAACAAACATATAACATATATGAAAGCAAGTAGAAAAGCATGAAATAGTATGGCCCCCTTCACATGGTGATCTCCATCTCCATGCCGGTGTAGAGGATCTCCATCTTCATCACCGTTCTTCCGAGTGTCGAATGCTTGATTTCTTCAAACTAAGCTACTACTATAGAAGCTCTAATTGAAGATTACATCGACTCGTAGGTCGTGAAAGAATATTACAAGCATTGCACGTATGAAAGAATATTACAGGGATTGCACATATGAAAGAATATTACATGCATCACATGCATCTCATACATACAATAGGTCCATACCATCTCAAAGCATTCTCTGCAAAAACAAGTTAGGCGTAGAAACGTTTTCTATCGCAGAGATTCGGCATCGAGACGACACTATCAAGGAACGCTATCTCGAAGCCGACTCAAACCGAGTTCTATGGATATTGCTTCGACATAATCACATTACGCCGTTTCGATACACTATCAAGGAACGCAATTACCATGAACTCTCCTCAACAAATCCCTAAAACCGATTGATCTAATCAACTCGTGCACAAAACTTGTTTCAGATCCAATCTAAAACCCGAACTAAGCAAGATTAGCTCTGATACCACTGACGGGTTACGCGGAAGCTACGCTAGCCGAAAACAAAAATTTTTGACTGCGCAAACCAGAAACACTCGCAAGTAAGGGCCGATAGATCGTTACCGATTGGTGTATGCATCGAAAATAGCCAATCAGGGCTATCCGATCCGAAACAGTGTAGCCGATTCCCGCGAGCCGACAGCCGATTCCCGGGGACAGCTGATTCACCAATCAGCCGATTCGCCGATGCCGCAGCCAATCCGAGTCGCCGACCGCGTTCTCGTTGCCGATCTGCCGTAGTCGCCTCGCTCCGATTGCAACCGATTCATAGCCGATCAACAGCGCGCAACGTAGCAGCGTTTCTACTGGTATCCACATGTCCGGGGACAAAACACCGAGCACCCGTGTGCTAGCACACGATGCAAGGCTAGGGTTTGGCTCGAAGGTGGGGAGGGTTTCCGTGGAGATTGATCTCGGCGCAATGCAATTCAACTGATGTGTCGCAGCTCTCCACCCCCTCGCCCTTTATATAGAGTTGGCCTCGGGACTAGTGGCCGATCGGGACTCTATTTTGAATCGGATCTCATCCGAATCTCATAGAGTTGGCCGCCCATACGTCGTAAGACCATAGGACTCTATCCAATCGGATCCCTATCCGATCGAGCCGTATTCGAGTCCAACTCGAACGCTTGTTCTTATCCCCTTAAGCGTGCGACCCTGTAGGCAAGATGTGTGCCATCCCTTCAATAGCTTAACCATTCACTCGAACCGTATTGGATTATCTCGTCGTTGATTGACTCCTCAATCAACTTAGCATGGCCATGCATTTCCATAATCCATTACCTCGAGGAGCCAGAGATATCTCTCCAAAGGAGGGGCAAATTCCATCTTGATCACTCACATCCCACTCCATGTTTCATAGCAAACCCGAAAACTACCTTTATAACTACCCGATTACGGAATAGCGTTTGGTAGTCCTAAAGTAGGCTACTACACATGTTGGAATCCATGGTGATCTCGGGTCTAAGGACTTTGTACTAACACTACCCGAGACCAACTAATGGCACATTAATTCTGTAGTGTCTCATGGTGGGTCTATCCAACAATGTGTTCTCTAACACATATGTCCATGTTTATTGATTTGGTATCTCCATACCCATGATCTATGAGACATGATCATCAATCAATAAACATGCCAATCTTAGAATCATATTAGTTCCAATAATATGATATGATCGAGGATCATTTAGAAATAGATTCATACATATAGAGTCTCATAAATAAGTCACGTACTTATTGATCAATACAAGATGTCTATTTCATGGAACCGAATAACACTTTATTCATAAATACATAAACATTGACCATGATATCCAACATCTCCATGTTGCCTCTAGGGCATATCACTAACAAGTTGTGTGTTTAGGTTTGTTTGTTTGCGGGGTAGTCGACAGACCCTACCAATTGGTTGTGGTATGGCTGCCATTAATTAGGAGTTGAACTGTTTTCTTTTCCGTAATGTTTACATTCAGACCAGAATATTTTGTAATAAAGTTTAGGGTTCTGAGTAGTCTGTTTTTCTTCTTGTCTTCCTTTTTCCTTCTGTCCGCCCTCTCCAGATGGTGAACACCAGGCCTCTTAACGGGAATGTCAACAACGACGAGGACCGGAGCGGAGGCAACAACCTCAACGGGGCTGCAGGCAACGGTCCCCCTCCGCCGCCGGAGAACCCGACGCTCGCCCAAGTCCTTTCAGCTCAGACTCAAATGATGGCTGCCATGATGCAGCAGATGCAGCAGCAACACCAGTAGATGCAATAGCAAATGCTCCAACAACTGCAGCAACAACAAGTTCAGCAACCGCAGTAGCAAGTAGCTGGTCCACCCCCACCACTCCAGTCCAAGCTACCCGAGTTTCTCCGCGTCCGCCCTCCCACCTTCTCGAGCACCACCAACCCCATGGAGGCAAACGACTGGCTCCATGCCACCAAGAAGAAGCTTAACCTCCTGCAGTGCAACAACCAGGAGAAGGTGGCATTCGCCACTCATCAGCTTCAGGGTCCCGCTTCGGCGTGGTGGGACAACCACCTGATGTCTCGTCCCTTAGGGACGAAGGTTACCTGGGCAGAGTTCTACTGTAGCTTCCGGAAGGCACAAGTCCCTGACGGAATTGTGGCGCAAAAGAAGAGGGAATTTCGAGCCCTAAATCAAGGTAATCGAACTGTGACGGAGTACCTACATGAGTTCAACCGCCTCGCGTGCTACGCACCGGAAGATGTGCGTACTGACGCCTAGAGGCAGGACAAGTTTCTGGCTAGTCTTGACGATGAACTGACCAACCAGCTGATCTCGGGTGACTATGTCGACTTCGAGAAACTGGTAGACAAGGCCATCTGCCAGAAAGACCAGCGGAACAAAATGGACCGCAAAAGGAAGGCAGCCCAGTTCCGGTCAAACCAAGGGAACAACCAGCGACCCCGCTTCATGCGAGGGCAGCAAGGTGGGCCCTCCACCGTGGTTGTCCGCCAGCACCGCCCATTTCACCAGGGGAACTTCCATCACAACCCCAACCTCAACCGTGGCAGACAACGGCAACGGTGGTGGCCGCCCCACGGAACCACGCTCCGCGCCGCCGGTGGCACCGGCCCGCCACTCAACCCAAGAAGGACTTTGGGGGCAAACCGTGGGTCTGCTTCAACTACAACAAGCCCGGGCACTTCGCCGACAAGTGCCCGAAGCCGAAGCGCAACGCGCCCAGGTTCGTTCAGGTGAGGGTCAACCACGCCACAGCCGAGGAAGCTCAGGCAGCACCAGACGTCCTACTAGCGTTTCCTGTAAACTCAGTACCAGCTACAGTTTTGTTCGATTCTGGTGCAACTCATTCCTTCATATCGAAGAGATTTGTTGTGGAACATGGGTTAAGAAAAGAGAAACTTGTCACACCGATGCGAGTTGACACCCCGGGAAATAGTCTGATGTCAGTCAGCTATAGTCCCTCGCTGACAATAGAAATCCAAAGATCATAATTTCTAGCCAATCTCATCCTTCTCGAATCCAAAGACCTAGATGTCATCCTTGGGATGGATTGGTTGACAAGATACAAGGGAGTGATAAACTGTGTGATGCGGTCTATCACCCTAACCAACCCAGAAGGAGAAGTGGTTACCTTCTAGTCTCCGATGCCTCTGGAGCAAGGAGTCAGCCTGAACCAGATTGCCAGTCAGGACGCACCAGTGGCAGAAAAGCAGGAACACAAGAAACTGGAGGACACACCCATGGTTCGGGAGTATCCGGAGATCTTTCCGGAGGATCTCACAACCATGCCACCAAAGAGGGAGATTGAGTTCCGGATCGACTTGGTACCAGGAACCGCCCCGATTCATAAGCGACCTTACAGAATGGCTGCCAACGAGATGGCCGAGGTAAAGAAACAGGTCGATGAACAACTACAAAAGGGATACATTCGCCCGAGCACGTCACCTTGGGGTGCTCCAGTGATATTTGTGGAGAAGAAGGATAAAACCAAGAGGATGTGCGTGGATTATCACACACTCAATGAGGTCACTATTAAGAACAAGTACCCGTTGCCTCGGATTGATGACTTGTTCGACTAGCTGAAAGGAGCTAAAGTGTTTTCTAAGATAGACATGCGATCAGGTTATCACCCGTTGCGGATCAAAGAAGAAGATATCCCAAAAATGGCCTTCATCACTCGCTATGGGTTGTATGAGTGCACCGTCATGTCCTTTGGACTCACTAATGCACCGGCCTTCTTCATGAACCTAATGAACAAGGTGTTCATGGATTTCCTAGATAAGTTTGTTGTGGTCTTTATAGACGACATTCTCATCTACTCCAAGTCTGAGGAAGAGCATGAGCAACACCTCCGCCTAGTGCTTGAAAGGTTAAAGGAACACCAGCTGTACGCCAAGTTCCGTAAGTGCGGCTTTTGGCTCGAGAAAGTTCAGTTCCTTGGTCATGTCATAACCGCTCAAGGAGTAGCAGTTGACGCGGCCAATGTGGAGTCAGTTACCAAGTGGACCCCACCGAGGACTGTCTCCCAAGTCCGAAGTTTCCTTGGACTCACGGGTTATTACCGTCGGTTCATTGAGGATTTCTCTCGAATTGCAAGGCCAATGACACAGTTGTTAAAGAAAGATGAAAAGTTCAAGTGGTCTGCCGAGTGCAACAAAGGTTTCGAGGAACTTGAAAAGAAATTGGTCACGACACCAGTGCTAACCTTGCCGGATCAGACGAAAGATTTCTAAGTCTACTGTGACGCATCTCGTCATGGGCTAGGATGTGTGTTGATGCAAGACGGAAGGGTGGTTGCATATGCTTCACGCTAGTTGCGACCTCATGAAAGTAAGTATCCGACACACGACTTGGAACTAGCAGCAGTGGTTCACGCCTTAAAGATTTGGCGACACTACCTTATCGGCAACCGTTGTGAAGTCTACACAGACCACAAGAGTCTGAAGTATATCTTCACCCAACCAGACCTAAACCTCCGTCAACGAAGGTGGTTGGAGTTGATTAAAGACTATGATATGGGAATACACTATCACCACGGCAAGGCTAATGTCGTGGCAGACGCCTTGAGCCGGAAGAATTACTGTAGCACCACTCGTTAGGAAGAGATGTGCAGGCATTGAGAAGGGAATTGGAAAGGTTGAACTTGGGAATCGTTGAACACGGATACGTGGCTGCTCTCGAAGCTCAGCCTACACTCATGGAGCAGGTTCGTCTAACTCAAGCTAATGACCCTGACATAGCCGAGCTAAAGAAAAACATGAGGACTGGCAAAGCCAGAGATTTCTCTGAGGATGAACACAGAACAATCTGGATGGGAGAAAGATTGTGCGTGCCCGAGAACAAAGAGCTGAAAGACCTAATTCTTAGAGAAGCTCACCAAACTCAATACTCAATCCGCCCCAGAAGCACTAAAATGTATCAAGATCTTAAGGAAAAATTCTGGTGGGTCAGCATGAGAAGAGAGATCGCAGAATTCGTTGCCTTGTGTGATGTGTGCCAGCGAGTCAAGGCAGAACATCAAAGACCTGCCGGATTGTTGCAACCCCTTAAGATTCCGGAGTGGAAACGAGAAGAAATTGGGATGGACTTCATCACCGGTCTGCCCAGAACTTCCACCGGCCATGATTCTGTTTGGGTAATCATGGACCGACTCACCAAGGTCGCTCACTTCATTCCGGTTTATACCACCTACACTGGAAAGAAACTAGCAGAGCTGTGTTTGGAAAGGATCATGTGTTTACATGGGGTGCCAAAGAAGATTGTGTCGGACCGAGGGAGTCAATTTACCTCGAAGTTCTGGCAGAAGTTGCAAGAAGATTGGGAACCCGTCTAAACTTCAGCACCGCTTACCATCCCAAACTGATGGTCAGACCGAAAGGGTCAATCAGATCTTGGAAGACATGTTGAGAGCTTGCGCACTTGACTTTGGTGCGGCTTGGGATAAGAGTCTACCTTATGCCGAGTTCTCTTATAACAACAGTTATCAGGCGAGTCTTCAAATGGCTCCGTTCGAAGCACTGTACGGCAGAAAGTGCCGCATGCCGCTCTTCTGGGATCAAACAGGAGAACGCCAGTTATTTGGGACTGACGTCTTAAATGAGGCCGAGGAAAAGGTCAGACTGATTTGGGAAAGACTGAAAATCGCCCAGTCTCGTCAGAAAAGTTATGCCGACAACCGTTGAAGAGAGTTAAGCTTTGAGGTTGGAGACCATGTGTACCTCCGTGTCACCCCGCTTTGGGGAGTGCACCCGTTTCCAGACAAAAGGGGAGTTGGCACCATGCTCCGTGGGACCTTACCGAATTCTGGAATGCCGCGGAGAAGTTGCCTACCAGTTGGAACTTCCTCCCGCCATGGCAAGCATCCATGACGTGTTTCATGTATCTCAGTTGAAGAAATGCTTGAGAGTACCCAAGGAGCAAGCAAGTCCCGATCACCTTGAAATTCAAGAGGACTTGACCTACGTCGAAAAACCTGTTCGCATTCTCGACACCGGTGAAAGGAGAACCAAGAACCGAGTTACCAAGTTTTGTCGTGTGCAATGGAGTCATCACTCAGAAGAAGAGGCAACCTGGGAAAGGGAAGATGAGCTGAAGGCCGCCCATCGGCACCTCTTCGCCAGCACCTCCGAATCTCGAGGTCGAGATTCCGTTTAAGGAGGATAGGTTTGTCACGCTCCGCTTTTTCCCTAGCAGTAAATCACCCGAAAAAATCATGCAAAAGAAATCGCCGGAAAAGCTAAAGTGAGACGAATCTGGAATTTTAAAATCCATTTAATAAATGTAAGTGGCTTGGTGGAATTTTTTGGGATTCCCCATGTCAAAATACGCTAACAGGATTTTTATCGGAATTTTTAGAGCACCGAAATAATTTTAAAAATCAAATTAGGCTAATTGGAATTTAATTCCTAAAGGAAAAATGGTTTTCCTTTTTCTTTTTCTTTTTCTTCCCCTTTTTCTTTCTTTTTCTGCCTCGTGGGCCTTCGACCCACTTCTCTCCTCCCCTTCCGGCCCAGCCCAGCCAGCCGTCCCCTCCTTCCTCCCTCCTCCGCTGGGCCGGCCCAAACACCCCTCAGCACGCGCAAAGGAAGTCTGAGCCTCCTCTCCCTCGGGCTAGGGCGATGACAAGCGGGCCCCACTTGTCATCCCCGACCTCCGGATGAACCGGCCGCATTCCACGCCCGCGCGTTTGTACGCTCGCGTTGCGCCGCCTTCTCGGCCATGTTCCGCTCTCCCCGCCCGCGTCACTCGGTGCCCCCACTCACCCGCACCTCGCGCCCCACTTTTCCCTCTCTCCCGTCCCGCATGCGCAACGAATCGAACGTTTTCGAATTTCGGGCGCCGTCGAACCCGAGCCATGTCATGTCACTAATCCCGCGCATCCCGGCCATGCCGCACCGCCTCAAGCCCCTATAAAGCTTCGCCGCACCCCGTAGCGCCGCTCCCCAGTTCCATTTGCTCGCATCTGTGCCGTCCCGAGCTCTCGCACCGTGCAAGTACCGCCGCCACCGCAGAGCCCCGCCTCCGGCTGCCGTTCTGGCCAACCCACTGCACCCTGCGCACAACCAACGCCGCCATCACCTTCACCGCTCTCGGGAACACAATTCCCCTAGTTTTCCCTCATTTTTCCATCGCCTAATCGCGCCGTCGTCGTGTTACCTCTGTCTCTGGCTCGGTGAGCTCAACCGCTCTCTCACCCTTTCATTTTTCTGATTCTATTACCGTTGTCACTTAGTACCAAGGCCGCCGCACATCGCCATCGTGCGTATGCGTGCGCGCGTGCCACCCCCTATCACGCTGGTGCCTCTAGGGCCCGTGCACAACCGGATGGCCATCGGCCGACGTCGCCGCTTCGTCGCCATGCACGCCTAGCGCCGGTTTTCTCGCGAACCCGTGCGCCAGTTTGGTCGTTCCATCGTGTGCGCCGTCGTCCGTTGTCCTCCGCCGCTCGCCGGTGACCTTTTGGTCTCGTGCGCCGTCGTCCCGTGCCGAACCGCCGCTTGCCACCGGTCGCATTCGCTCGCGCCCCCTCGGCCATTGGATCCGGTCGCGAGTCCATCCCGCCGCCCACGTGGCCGCGCACGTGGCTGCCACGTAGGCGCCACGCAAGCGCCACGTGGTGCGCTTCCTCCTCGAGCTCGGTGGACCGAGTCCACTGTGAGCCGTCTCCCCCTTGCGTCACTGCGCCGTGGGTCCTGGTAGTCAGCGCTGCCGGCCGTGACGTCAGCCCTTGGGCGCTTGCGCCATAAATCATTTTTCTTTTGTTTTAAATAGTAAAAAGGCTGAAAACTTGTAAAATTCACAGAAAATTCATCCGAAGTCCGTTTGAGTCCGTTCAAGTTGTAGCGGATTCATAAAAATGTCTAGAACCCATTAAAAATAGTTTAATAGCCAGTTTTTATTGTGCTTTGTTTGACGGTAGATCCTGGTTCCGAGGACGCTCCCGTCTATCTCGAGGTAGTCGCTGAAGTTCCATCGGAACAAGACCAAGGCAAGTCATTTTTCCATTGATCATGTTGTACCCAGTTTATAAATTACTCTCGCTTGATCTGTTAAAGTGCATTGTTTTATAATGTAATTGGGTTGGGACCTATAGTACTCACCCTAGGTCGTCTACCCATTTTATTTGATCACCTGGGAATTAAATTGACTAGTTTCAGGTTTAGGACATGCTCAGCTCGCTTAGTACTACTAGATCACTAATGGGATAACTATTTTACTAGAATTATTTCACATGAAATGACGGTCTCAGACCGGGGATGCCGTTGGCAAATGATAACGGTTAACTAAAACTGGACTAAATGGTGGGCTGTGGGTGCACGGTTTTGCAAGACGCACCCATGGCAGTTAAGGACCGGTTCACGGGAAACCCTGGAAGAAACATTCGTGCGTACCACAAGCTAGCGTGGGCAACGGCTGGGCTGTTTTCTCTGGCCGACGCATCCAGGCAAGGGTGAGCTTGATGGAGTGCGGATGGACCGGATTCACCTAGGCCCGAGAGGGGTTGCCTACCTTGGATATAAAGGTAGAGGCGAAACCTGAGGTGTGGTGTCGCTTGGTCAGGGAGGGCTATGTGAATGGTCCTGTCACAGACCCCTTTTCGATATGTCGTGGTGGCATGTCGACGCACGGGAACGTGTTGTGGGGCTGTGTCTTGTGGGGACAAACGTACACCTCTGATCAGAGTTAGAACTATTCGAATAGCCGCGCCCGTGGTTATGGGCGGTCTACCAGATTCACCGTGATTAGTCCCACTAATGAGAATAAACTGATTCAATGGAACTGGATAGCATAGTTGGATGGATTGGGCCTGACTCAACGTGGTGTAGCTTTGAGCAGAGATGATTAATATTGTTCAATTACAGTTAATTACTGTTTTTACCGTCTTCAACTTAGACTTGTGAAATGTCGCTTTGTGCAAAAGTGAACCCTAGCCTTTCCTTGGAATTACCCTGCATTCATACCTCCTTTCGGTATGACTTGCTGAGTACAGTGGTGGTACTCAGTCTTGCTTCCTTGTCCCCACCTCAGAGTTGGAGGATGAAGCTGCAGTTGGGTTCGACGATGAGTAGGCTCGTCGCTGCCATCAAGGGATGCCTGTGGAGTGGAGTTTCCGCGCCGCAAGTGTCGAAGCCTAGTCTTTACGTTAATTTTTCCTTTCCGCTGCATTTTATAAGACTTTTATATGTTTTAAGATGTGGATCTGTACATACAATTTGTCGTTTGTGTATCCCTGGCTGGTCCTGGACAGGGTGTTTAATGCACATTCAGCTTCGGAAATTCCGGTGGGAATTTCTGGGCGTGACACTAATGACTATACTATGATTAGGAACTGTGGAGAGGATGATGAAGAGTTTGGAGGAGTTGTTGGAGTCCAAGGAGACCAGCCGGGACGTCCAACATGAATTCGAGTCTATCTCGGACTGCATGACCAGTCTACCTTAAACTGGTCGCCCAGGACGCGTTCGGACTCAATTTTCAATAATCAATATATGGGTTGAAACATAATTTCATAAGGAAGCCAATGTAAGTGGTCCCACATCAAAATTCCTACGGAATCAACGGGAATTGTCAAAACAAGTCAGCATTCATAATCTATCCCGGTGTTGCATCACCGTATTAGGCCCAATGGACCATGTATTGTCTTGAGAATGTTAGGGCGGCGCAACCAGGGTTTGCGAGGACCCTAAATCCTATATAATCATGTGCCACTGCCGTCTTTAGGTTTTGGGTTTTGCTTAGATTAATATGTCAGGAACTATTTCACCATTCATCGGTTCGTGAGACCCCAACTTTGTGAGATTAATCATCCATCTGTAATTTTGTTGATTTCTTTCTTGTTCTTGCTTGTGTTCTTCGTTGCGCAGACAAGGATTAGTTGTCTTGGCGAGGTCAACTAGATCTATGACTCGGTTGATAACCAGAGAAGCTGTGGTGCTAAGATTGCAGGGTTGGATCTTTCGATCTGAAGCCGGATCAGTGTGTCATACTCCGCTACAGCGATAGTTACCTATCTATCTAACGAAAGATCGGGAACCCCGTACACATCAGTTGGTATCAGAGCTAAGGTTTACCGTCAGGTTTTGTTTTAATCCTAGTTTTTTAGTGTTTCGCATTGTCCTATTTTCGTTTCATAGTCCGTAATGTTGAGTTTGTGTCCTGCTCAAGGTCTTGTTGCTGGTTAGATCGTGTTAGATTGTAGTTCGTGTGTTTTCCACATTTGTTTCCTTCAAACCCATCTGCCACAAGAACTGTTGCACGCATTGTTCCTGTTTCATCCTCTAATTCGGAGTCAGAATTTTCAAGGGTCATAACTTTTGCATACGAACTCCGATTCAGACATTCCATGTATCCAAGTTGATTAGAAAAAAATTTCGGATCCGTTTGTCCCCTGCTTTGCTAGGTTCGGCGATATTATTTTTCCCAAAAACAGGCCGCAAAGTTATCTTTTCGAGCCCAAAAGCTTTTTCTTAATTTTGAGCACATCTTCTGAATTTTTAACAGGCCACGTCTTTCACTTGTTTAAGCTCAAATTTTTTTTGTGGTTACCTCTCGTGTGTTCCTATGTCAGAAAAAATATAAACAAAATAAAAATAAAAAGTCAAAATTTTCAAAAAAAACAACAACACCCTGAAAAAATGAAAAAAAGATAGTGGCAAAGGAGGAACAATATCTATAGGAACACATAGAGAAGGCCTAATTGAGCTGTGTTAGCGTATGCTATCTTGATCCTTGTTCCTGTTGCTCTTGCTACCCACCACACTTGTTTCTCCATACTTGTGTTGACGAGAAATTTCTCTCACGCGCTGGCCTGGGAGATCTGCTTAACTCCAGTGCAGGTCCTTCTTGGCTGCCTGTGTTGTGCAAGGCGTGCCAGTTGGTTTGATCTGTTAACCAACAAGAAAAAACAGGAAATATGCATTAAGTGTTAGGTTAGATCCCCACCGGATCGGCTGAGGGAATCCATGAGCATATATATGCTATCCTAAAATATATTTAAGCCAAGCGACTAGAATGGATCGGCGATACCGAGACGGCATTAGCCGCTTAACCTAAATGCAGTAAAGGATAATAAATATATGTATTGATAACCTAGTCGATGTTGTCCTAGGAAACATTGGGGCTCTTGGAGTCGACCATCTTGCCGGCTGATTCGATGCGTCCTAGTCGAGCCGACATAGAAAGTCCCACCGGGCATGCCAATTAGCGTGTTGATGAGATCGACTAGGACGCCCAGTGGGACTTTCTCTGTCGGCTCGACTAGGACGCATCGACTCAGCCGGCAAGATGGTCGACTCCGCACATCCAGTGGGACTTTCTCTGTCGGCTCGACTAGGACGCATCGACTCAGCTGGCAAGATGGTCGACTCCAAGAGCCCCAATGTTTCCCAGGACAACATTATGCCTGTGAAGATGGAGCAGTTATCGGCTGAATAGCAGGCCGATTATAAGAATATGGTGGAAGAACTCCAGGCAAACTACTTGCAATCTTTCACCCAAACAAGATCCAGGGCCGTGCATCAAAAATACAAGTTTAGTTTGGAAGAACTCAAGGCATCCTCCTCTGGTGGGTCAAAAGGCAAACAGAAGATGGAGGAGCCGGGCGTCCCAAGAAACGTGTTGACGAGAAATTTCTCTCACGCGCTGGCCTGGGAGATCTGCTTAACTCCAGTGCAGGTCCTTCTCGGCTGCATGTGTTGTGCAGGGCGTGCTAGTTGGTTTGATCTGTTAACCAACAAGAAAAAACATGAAAAATGCGTTAAGTGTTAGGTTAGATCCCCACCGGATCGGCTGAGGGAATCCATGGGCATATATATGCTATCCTAAAATATATTTAAGCCAAGCAATTAGAATGGATCGGCAATATCGAGACAGTATTAGCCGCTTAAGCTAAATGCAGTAAAGGATAATAAATATATGTATTGATAACCGCCATACTGGAAAGCTAACTATGGATCGGCTAGTACTCCGATGATTCTTATGAAAAGATACCATCCTTGAACCAGATGCTTAGCCTGAAAATCGGCCATCGGCTGTCGATGGCAGCCCGATTTCGGCTTATGATGTCCGACAAGAATAGGATCTTAACATAAGAGGCAGTCCTAACACAAATCTAATAATAAATATACTAAAAGAAATATATTAGGGCAGATAAGGCCGGTTGAAACCTCGACACTGTCTCTTAAACATATAAATCTAACCGAACAGATCACTGGAAATTCAAAAAACGACTTAATAGTTCAACATTGATGCAACATTAAGTATAAAAAGAAGAAACCTGATCTGTTCTAGCTGATTTATACCTCTCGAGAGGGTGGATACCGCATATAAACCTGCCAACCTTTAGATCTAGCCCTATTGGCTGCGGATTCTTGAGAGAACTAGCCAATGGTAGGATAGATCTAAACATTGCTCCAATTTATACGCGATATATGATAACTAGCGCAGTATAAACCCCTGAATCTAATGTGTCATTACGCTGGAAGCACTAGAATCAGCAGAATATACCACTAATGACAAGCATTTACCTGGATTTGGGGATCGAAACGATGCAGCCCGTAGCCAAATCAATTGCTCGTTTGAAGAAAAAGGTTGGCTAAGCGCCGAAGGTTGTTTGATTGATTGTGTGAATGAATTTTACAGGAGGTCTCGGGTCCTATTTATACCCAAGATAACATTATCTGTACAAACCATGGACTCTATCTAAACTACTATTTAAAATACGACGGTATCCCGGAAAGGACCCACGCCGCATTACAGTGAACAACTTAAACAAACTCCTAACTTACAGATACAATTGCCGTTACAGGACTCTATCCATAGATGGCAATATCTTTTAACGCACAAGCTGATAACTGAATCTTCTATTTATCCTCAAACATCTGCACCAGAAACGGTTTTATCTCCTCTGAACCTAGAATCGGCTATCGGTCGCTCTTGTCCGATTCAATCCTTAGCCGACTGGCATCGCAGCCGATTGCTTCTCAACCGATGTGGCCTCTGTTTCTCCGTCAAACTAGCCGATCCGATTCTGCTTCACCTTTGCCAGGACTTAGGCATACAATTACCAAATTTAGGTATTAACGCATGCCCCCCAAGTCCGTGATACGAAGTGTTACGGATTTGTTGCCTATTCAAATTCCCGCTCTTTTCTGACCTAAACCGCTTCGGCTGCCCCGAGTGCCCTTTAAATAGCCCTTCGCTTCGACCGAAATGATTACGCTTTCAAAACCCACTCAAACACTTCGCAAACAAGCTTTTGCTTCCTCTCTCCTATCCGGCGATTCACCGGCGTCCTTCCTCAGATCTCAGCGCCCTTCGTAAATCAGAACTCGTCTTCACCTCCAACGACTCCGATGGCTTCCACCGCTGTCGCGTCAAGCGCCTCCGTCACACCGGCCACCGCCGCCGCACCAACTGCCGCCGCCGCACCAGCTGCCGCGATCACCGTCGTGTTCCCTGAGGTATGCCCACCAGTTCAAAACTCTTTTCTTCGGATTTCCTTCTCCAGCCATGTCTCCTAGCATTGTTGCATTCATCATGCCTTTAGTCGTTCTTGATTAGCACCTTTTCCCCTTTCAAACTGTAGCGTTTAGCCGTTCTTGATTAGCGTTTTTCCCCTTTCAAATTGTAGCACCTGTCACATCAAGTGGTCATCCCCAGTTTGACCCAAGAAAGGAGGTACTTTCTCGGCCCCATCGGCAACACGGACCCAGCTGATGTGATTATAGCCGAAACCAACCGGATCCCTTACAACACCAACAAGCCATCCCTGGCCCACTGGAATGGGACCTTCAAGTCGTGGCCGACCACCGACATAGCCTAGGTTGAATGGTATAAGAGGGTGCGATTGGCCAAAATATGCTCGGTGGGAGGAAACCGGGATTGCCCGGTGCATGGCCCGTCCGTCGGTGGCATGGAGAAAGATGAGCCACTTCTCGGCTGCAACATACTTATGGAATGACAGCTTCAGCGCCTTCATATTCCAGCAAGGGCCGATGACAATCACATTGGCCGACGTGTACATGACGACCGGGCTAAACATCCTGTCGTCGGCTAACCCCAGCAACCTGAGCCGAAAGGGGCAGCATCAATTCAAAACCAAGGCCATCGGCGGGTGGAGCGGCTTCATCGCTCAAAACATGAAGTATGGCTCAGTCGGCCACAGGGAACATGCTGCATTCCTTATGATGTGGCTGGAGAAGTTCTTGTTCTGCAGCTCGAGTTGCGGACCGACCATGAACTGGCAGATCGTGGCCGAACTTCTGGCCGATGGGGGCAAGCTTGCGCTGGGAAATACCTCCTCGGCTACTTATATCAGACGCTGCATCAGGCCGCCGCGAAGATAGTCGCCAACGCCCCAGTCAACATCGGCGGCCCTTGGTGGTTCTTGCAGATCTGGCTGGTGCTAGCGACCCAAAAGATAGCCGGTCGGCTCCCTCTGACTGAAGCTATTTTCCCAAGGCTGGAGCCGATCGAAGACGAAGACGACAACTAGATCACCACCACCAGATGCATGAGCTATGGAGAAGCAACGGCTGCTCATGAAGGCTCAAAGCAATCGGCCAACCTGTTGGTCGAATGGTTCATTGCCCTGTACGACGGGCTGTCATACGAGAACCGCGCCTGGTACTTTTACCGGGACCGAGGACTGTTTGAGTTGCCGGCCGATTTTAATTGGGAAGACATCAACTCAGTCGACAACCCACAGTGCAAGGAGTTGTTCGTCGCCGCCCATTCCCCTTGCATCCTGCCAACCGGGATCCACCAGGGCCGATCAGTGGCCAAAAGCTACGAATTTTATTACCCGATGTCGGCGGCGAGACAGTTTGGTCTTGGGCAACTGCCCATCGGCTTCTATTACGCCGACAAGATTGAGACGAGGGGAGTGGTAAGCCAGGATTTGATAATGCATCGGCTGCTGAATATAGCCGGCCGTCCCCTCGGCAGCATCGGCGAGATGACCCTGGAGCTCAACAAAAGCGCGGCCTACGACCGATGGTGGGCCGAAATCAAGCGGCACATCTTCCACCAGCGGTCATCTAATTACGTCGATCTGCTCCTGCCCGATTAGATCCCTTCGGTAAGCTTTTAACTCCAAATGACTTTTCCTTTTTTAGCATCGGCTGACATAGCCGATTAACACTTGCTCTCTGACTTGCAGGAGACCGACGGAGCGGCCGATGGTGAGCGACTCCGGGCTCCCCATCGAATACTGTCTAGGTGTTCTGGATGGGGGCAGCCTCGCTCCAACGACGATCGGCTGGGGGGCGCCAAAGCTGGCGTCTTTGCTGCGTGGGCAAGTGCGCGAGCCGATCGCCCACAAGAAAAAGGCCGTGCCCCTCGTACAGCCATTGGTCGTGCCTGTCCCCAAGAAACTTAAGGAGAAGAAACTGGCAGCGCCAGCTGATAGCCTCCCCCCATTGGACGCGATCGTCGTGCAATTCCTTGACATCGTCGCCAGCGAGGAGATGCCGGCGACTGCTGGAGTGGCGGCTGAACCTGAGAGCTCTAGCCACGAATCTGTCAACGCTCCAGCCGATGCCCCGCCGGTTCCAAGTCCGCCCGCGAGAAATCAGCTGGTAAGCCCTCATCTTGTCAAATTCGGCTTTATGATGATATCACTTGCATCTGACCAAACAATTCTCCTCAGGTCAAGAAATTGGCCGGCCGCACTCCACGTCACACGCCGTCGGTTACCGTCTTTAGCAACTTGATTTGTAGAACTTAGCCGACTTGACCGCTAACCCTTTCTTTTGTAGCACCCAAGATCTCCGTCGGCTGCCCCCTAGGCGTCCAGCAAGCACGTTGTGACTGTCGCTGGCAGCGGCAATGGTGCCAATGAAGAGGCCCCAACGGCTGCAGGCGGCACACCAGCCGAGCCAGTCGCTCCGACCCCGGTGCCCATGGTTAGCCGACTGAATTCTATGATTGGCTCTGCCAACTCAACAACATTTTCTAATCATCTTTCTGTTTGCAGAACATAGCTGACCTCCTCAACTATGACTTGTCGGAGTTCGAGGAGTCTGGCGAGATCGGCGAGGAGGCGTTGGTGACGCTGGCCGAGGACCTGAGGGCCACCCTAGCTGACATCGGCAACCGGCTGGAGGCCTCGCTTGATGCGCTGGTGGTCGACAGCGGCTCGATTCGCACGCGCTTCAAGGAGATCCAGGCCAGCTGCCGGAAGCTCTAGCCGATGCCATCGTGCCAGCCACCTTCTTGGAAGCCCACCAACTCAAATACGAATGTGCACGGCAGCGGATAGCCGATCATCACGAGAACCAGGTGTGGTCGGCCACCCTTCAGTCGACCAAGGAGGCCATCGAGAGCGAGAAAAGGCCGCCTTTGACCGCTTGAAGACTAAGCCGCGGCCAAGCTTGAGCATCTCCTCTCATGCCAAGATCAGCTGATGGCCGATCTCGTTCAAGTCACGAACGAGATCGACGTCCACAAGGAGTACATGGCCGGCCTGCCAGCTGAAATCAACGCTCAACGTCAAAGTATAAAGGCGGCAGTGGCACATCTCCGAGATCTGGTGAAAGGCATCTGGCCGGTGGTTGGGTCTAAGGCCGATGACGTCAAGGCCATCGAGGAAGTGGATCAGATTAGGCGGACGGCGCTATCGGCCATAGCTGATTTCTTGAAACAATGAATCTGTAATATTTTAACATTCTGAGATCGGCTACTGCTTCCTGTAGTATACTCGCCAAACTTTTGTAATGGACTTTAATTCTGATCAACTGCTAAAACTTTTGTGCTCGGCTCTGGACCTTGTGTACTATAGCTTGCTAGTTTCGTGCAACTGTGCTAGTGGATGAGATCGGCTTTGGCCGCATGTAGTGTCTTTGTATGACTGTCAACTCTGAATTGCTTATGCTGAAATCGGCCCTAGCCGTCCATGTCACGTCATGTTTGCCGATTCCGAAACCACACCACAACCGTCAATCTTAACACTTGAATAACGGCCGTCGATCCCAATCACTTAAAACGCTTTTATATTAACTGCCGATTGCGAAGCTTAAAAAATTTAGAATTGATTGACACCAAATTTTGTAATCGGCTGTGTGTGTATATGCCCCCCGAATTTTGTTGATGGCTTTTGGTGTTGACAAAAATTGTGAATCCAAGCCATTTGCACCTCATTGCCATCGCTATGGGCCAATCATTAGCCGACCGTAGAAAACTTAGGGAAAAATGTTGCATAAAAATGCCTAAAGGCGATGCCTTACTGAAAACAAGACATCGGCTGTCATATATCGGCTAAGCAACCAGAGCCGAATCATGAGTTGATCCATACACTTGGGTAGTATTTCTTTAGGTATTTTCCATCAAGAGCCCTTCCAAATACTTCTCCGTCCAGCCCCTCTAGCATGTAAGCTCCTTTAGAGACGCATTTGTGGATCTTGAAAGGCCCTTCCCAATTTGGTGACCACTTGCCGAATTTGTTATCCCTAGATCCAATCGGCAGTATCAATTTCCAAACGAGTTCGCCTTCCTCGAACGATTTAGGCACCACTTTTTTATTATAATGTCTGGCTACTCGTTCTTTATCCCTTGTAACTTTTTCCAAGGCCCTCATCCATGATAAAACTAGATCTTCTGATTCGTCCACCATCAAGTGATAATAATCGTCGGCTATGAGCTGGTCCTGTAGTTGAATGCGCCTTGAGCCGACGACGCTTTCCCACGGTAGCACCGCCTCATGCCCGTAGACCAGC
The DNA here is from genome assembly GCA_019925245.2 of Oryza australiensis. Taxonomy (NCBI): domain Eukaryota; kingdom Viridiplantae; phylum Streptophyta; class Magnoliopsida; order Poales; family Poaceae; genus Oryza; species Oryza australiensis. The sequence goes on from JAIFGZ020000819.1 coordinate 321,256, forward strand.
TTGTATGGAGGGACTTGAATTGATCCATGGCATGCCATCCGATATGCCCACAGTGATTCGGCTAATCGGCCGTGCCATTGTCTGGGGTACTCAAAGATCTTTCTTTTAATCAATTTAATAAATCTTTTATTTGAGGCTTCGGCTTGCCCGTTGGCCTGTGCGTAGTACGGCGAAGAATTAAGTAGCTTGATCCCCATGCCGTCGGCAAACTGAACAAACTCATCCGATACAAAGATAGATCCCCGAGATTTGGGTTGGGTCGTGATTGGGAGTCGGTCGGTGCAAACATATAGGATGGATCCATAGGACTCCTTCTTAACAGGACGACGAATAGATTGGGTGCTCCGGGTGACGCAGGAATCTATCACCGAGTTTCTAAGGGTGGTCCACTTCAAATCTTTGTTTCAGATAACATGATGTTGTCAGCTCTTAGTCCTTGGGAATCCTTCAAGCATGCAGGATTCAGTAGGTCTCTAATTTTCCTTAAGTTGTATAATAGACTTGCTGTTCTAAACTGTTGAAACCTTTAGCTGCAGACGGGTGGTGATCCTGGTAGGATTGCAGTCGTGTGATTTTGGTGGGCGACAAGAGGTTATCTAGAGAAGGTTCGGTTCTACCTAGTTTTAACATAGTGTCCAATCTGAGAGTCCGGAATTATGTCACTCTACCCCCCTAACAATAAGTTCAAGCTTGGCGTTTTAGAGTAAGGCCGATATTGGTGCTGGTATGGGGTACAGCTATATCTCTTCCCGTTGATTGCACTATTATGGGTTTCCTAGGGTTTACCTGACATAGGTTATGTGCTGTGCTTGTTTCTGACGTCATGAAAGAATGCAAAGTTTTGAAACCGAACAAAACTTTAACTTAGTGCAGAATGGATGGAGAACGTACCCATTAGCACGATCTGGTCCTCCTGGGCCTCTTCAGCATGTGCATGGTTCACTTGGCCATGGCGGATTCCTCGTGATGGCCTCCTTCGGCTGGGGTGTCCCGAGGCAGTGCGTCCGTGCAGTACGGGCAGGGGTCCCTCTTACGGCAATGGCGTTGACTCCGGTACGGACGGGGGTGTTACGTGGTTTAGGGCAGTGATTGGCGAAATGTCCATATTCCCCACAGTTGAAGCAGTTCACGTTCTTAAGTCTTGGGGTCGCCAAGGTAGGTGCCGGGGAGCGAAAAGCGGTGGCAGGTGGCCTGCTGGCGTTGCCGGGTGCAACGGGGCGATTGGTCATCATGACGGCTGGCTTCCAACCTGTTGGTGTTGCTCCTTTTGGTCGCTGGGGCGTTCCTTGAATCGGGCGGGCTAGAGCAAGTCTTCTCTTCCGGTTGTTTTCAACCGTCCTTTGATCATGCTCGAGCCTTACGACCTTGTTGATGAGGCTCTGAAAGCTAGCGTGGTCCTGACCGATCATTGGTCCTCTTAACTCATCGTTCAGTCCTTCAATAAACTTGTCCATCTTTTCCTCTTCATCCGCGGATCGCTTGTGGCGTAACGGGCAAGCTGCGTGAACTTGTTAAGATACTCTTGTACCGTGGTGTTTCCTTGGCGCAGCCTACGGAACTCATTTTTCTTCATCCTCATAACCGCGGCTGGTACAAAATTTTCACGGAAAGCAGCCGTGAATTCTTCCCATGTCGGTTCTCCGGCATCTTTAGCCCGAGTCTCTTTGTAGGTGTCCCACCGGTCACTTGCGGGACCTTCCACTGATTAGTGGCGAAACGACCCTGTCGGCTTCTTGTACTCGGACGAGGGTCAACTTCTTCTCTATTACTCTCACCAATCTTCAGCATCCATAGGTTCTTCGCCATAGCGAAGGTGGGTGGCTTGGCTCTCATAAACTCACCTAAGCTTGATCCTCCGTGTTGTCCTTGGTTGTTGGCAATGGCTTGAAGCAATTGGGTTTGTGAAGCCATGACCTCTCGCTAGGGTGGTAGGGTTAGGTTCCGACGGGTTCTCGTAGCTGCGAGGCTCTACGACGGTGCGCCATCCGAAAAGTATAGATGGGGTAAGGGATTAGCCTACTAAGGTCACGATTCTAATCGATCCCGTTTCTTTCTTTTTGTTTACGTTAAGTTGTTTCAAATGATCTTTTGCACACAACAAGCATGGTGGAATAAACTCATTTAAGACATAACATGGAGCTTCATATTAGTTCGTAGATGTTACATCAGGGGGATACATTGGGCATGTGTAGTCCATACAACACAACACAACAACACTAATATCGATCTAGGGTCTTCATACATAAGGGTAGGGGCATGGTCGTTGCTGTCTTAATTCCATCCAAAGCAAGACCAGAGTTGATGCAGACTTCTTGTCTAGTTGTTTGGGCTGTCGCCCGATCTGGGGTTGCCTCCTATGGCTGTTGTATTGGCACCGGTAAGAGGAGGGATGTTGTGTGACTTGGGGCATTGGTTGGCATAGTGTCCAAATTCCTCACAGTTGAAGCAAGTCACATTCCTTTTCCTTGGGGCAGCCAGGATAGGTGTTGGAGTGCGAAACGGTGCGGTAGTTGTCCTAGGGCGTCATTGGCATAGTGTCCTAACTCTCCACGTTGAAGCGTGCACATTCCTCTTTAGACGTCGGGAATCTCCTCGGCATCTTCGGGGTACACACTGTGCTCGTGATGATCATCCTGCCAGTACCACCTGTGGTCCATTTTGGTGACTTCCTCTTCCTGAAGTTGGACGGCGAACTAAGCCCTTGGCCGGTCATTGGATTGAATTCCTTGTCCTTCCTTCCGCACTGTATCTCTCCCTCGATCGGGGTTCCGGTGTGTTTTTCCCCTGCACTGTTCCTTATTCCATATCCTTGTTCCATGAAGTCGTAGCGGGGGCCAAGTGTTTCCTTCCCTCCTAATGGTGGATTTGGCGTTTCTGCTCTCTGTGGGCTTGACAGTATATTCGCAGGAGTCATCAAGGCTTGAGTCGGAACGTGCCGACGTTGCTCTGGACACGAACCCAAAACTTGAAGGTGTCGCTGCATTTGCTGCACCATCATGATCATCAATTGCGTCTGGCTAGCCATTATCTGGGCTAAGGTCGGATTCATAGGGAAAGAAGGTGGAATGCCCATAGGGTCGCTCTGTGTTGATCCATGAGATTGCTGAGATCTTGATTTCCTGCCCTTGTTCTTTCCCATCTATTGTCAGAGAGAGAAAGAAGTCAGAAGAAAGGTTAAGCTTTGGTTGGGACCTTATTCTTGTGTATTCTCATTGCTTTAGCGGGTGGAATAAACAATCTCCTAAGCTTTAACAGGGTCACAGTCCTATATCTATTTTTGAAGATAGTTTAGGTTTAGAGATAGTAAAATCAAATGTTTGTAGAGAAATTGGGGTGAGAGAGAGAAATATGTTTGTTTTGTGAAAATAGTTTGTATTTCCAAAATAATCCTATGTAGGGATATTTCCCTTTGACCAGCTATAAAGGGGTGGGGCGCCGGTTGGTCTTATCCTACGTCACACTGCTCGATACCACTCGTAGACCCCGTTTTTGAGGACGGGAATCATTCGTGTTCATAGTACCTTATCCTGGATCGAGTAGTTTGGTACCCACGAATACAGTTCGAATTACCAGTGCAAAGTGCACGAATAGTCTTACAACGAAATTATTACAATAATAGGCCCGAAGGCAATATCCAATACATATAGGACCTACCAGTCCGGATACATTCGAAAACAGAAATTAGATAAGATAGCAGACGGAAGGCAGCAGCATGCCGATTGCCACACGTGAACGACCGGGGACTAAGACTGTTGCGCTCCATTGTCTTCATTCCTCCTAGTAGTATGTGTACGGGTCTTCCTCATCTCCTTCATCGGAGGTTTGTGCGTATAGCAAGGGTGAGTACCCAACGTACTCAACAAGCCAACACGGAATGATGCACATGATAGGGTCATTCAAAGGATGGCTATGGTTTATTTGCGCAAAGCCAATTTTCACAAATCATTTCACAAACCTAACATCTAGCCAGGTCAAGTTTTAGGTCCATAGTATATTAAGTCGGCGCAGTTCATCCACCATCCATTGTGATCCCAAGGATAGCTTCCCGCCTCCGATCCGTCATGGTTTTCGGGGTGTCTTTCTCCTTTCTCTCGAGATAGAGAAGTTGGTTTCCCAGCACATAAAGTCATTATACAATCCCACCCATCATTTTAAAATTTATGAGTCTAGCCACGGGAAACACTTGTCACGTCGCTCATTAACCATGAGCACGGCTATTCGAATAGATTGATTAACTCACGCTGCGGTGGATGTACACTTTACCCGTACTCGCAACTACTCATTGAATGAGCTTACATCCCTCTATATGGGACGGTCACGGCAAAGCCTTTCGATAACCTCACTTTGGCGTACCCGCTCCATGAACTTAAGCCCTCATGCACTCTAGCCGTCATTTCCTAGCAGTGAGAGGAGTTCTGGCGTTCCCGGGGTAAGAGAAAGAATTGCTCTCTCCTTGAACTTTCCATATTCATGTCCTTTTCTTCATGTCTTCATTTCTTCATGTTGATCGCATGCCCGATCTCTCGTACCAACCAGCGTACACCCCTGCTAGGAAGGCTCTTAACTATCGTCCAGGCACCCACCGGTGGTGCACCCCCGCAAGCCCTTACCTCAACACCAACACCGAACCTACTATGCAAGGATACGCCTCCGCTCGGATATTTAATCAACTAGGTCTATACCCATTCGAGAAGTACGGTTGTACTGGCTCGTTCTAAGTTGTAGTCTCATGGCTCGGTCCTTAGCGGCCGGGGACGGTACTAGCCTTTTCCGGAATCCACCCAAATCCATCCATCCGCCCAGTCTAAAAACATTGGTTTGTATTTTCATTTTCATCAAAGCCATTTCCAACATGATCAAGGCAACGTGGCGCTCATGTCTCCACTTGCCGTGTCTCAACCATCTTCCCAAGATAGTTGCCCAAGCACGAGGCTTATTTGTAAAATCATGAATATGCAAGAATCTAGTATAAGCGTGGCTAAGCATTTTACCGAAGATAACCTCCGGTTGCATCACATCGAAGGTTTACAAAGAATATTTCTAAGGGTATTCAATATCAAGGCAGGATATATCAAGAATAGGTACTCATTTATGTATAGCATGCAATTTGTAATTGAAAACAACATCATTTCACAAAGTAGGATCAATATATTCAAAGAGTGTGATGACTTGCCTTGCTCGCACACTTGTTGGTTGGGGTCTTCTGTGTACTCAACGCCTTCCTCGGACGCTAATCGTACGTGCGAGAAATCAAATTTGAATTCGATTAGAATTCAAATAGAATCCAGTAAGATCCAAAAGAAAACCAAGTAAATCGCAATAGCGGCTCCTAACACTAGGCTATGACTCTATGCGAACCTAGGCTCGAGTTTTGACGAAATCCGGGTTAGAGCGAAAGGGTTATAAGGATTCGAAGTTTTGTATTGAATCCGCTTTCGTTAAGAAGGGAGCGATATTTATTTTAATATGCTTAAAGTTTGAGAAATACTAGAGTTGATGATTCAATTAATAAAAGGAAGTGATTACCTTTCAATTTCATCAAATTATTTCTCGGGTCGAGAAGCCCTAGGGTTTATAATAATCAAAATTAATTGATGTCGCGGTCTACCGAAAATGGGTTGGGAAGGATTTTGAATGAAATCCAAGTAACGAAAGCGAGTAAGGGTTGTTTTAGGGTTTTCGCAAAATACCGGTTAATAGATAAGGTGATAAACTTATAAATGTTGTTTGAAAGATTTTCCATTAAAAGGCCAAAACATATTTATTATTATATTTTTTTACAAGAAAGAATAAATAAATCTCGAGAAAAATTTACGAAGCGAAGTACCGGAAGTCTCATTTCGAAGTCCGAATTTTTCCCAAGGAAAAGTTATGAGAAAACCATATATTTTAGCACAATATTTCCCAAATATTTCCCAAAAATATTTTTAAATTTTTCTAGAATTTTTTCCTTTTTTTTTATTATATATTTTTCTTTCTTTCCTTTTCTTCTTTTTTTTTTTTTTAGCCGCCCCTTCTCTCGCTTCACGATTCTCTCTCGCTCTACGACGTGTGGGCGCGCTGCTCCTTCCTTGTGCCTCGACATGTGGGCCCGAGAAGGAAGAAAGGAAAATAAAAAAATCGGAAAAATGGCGCCTAGCCGTCAACTCTGAATCGGAAAAAAATCGGAAAAATGACGTGACATGACGTGACATCGTCGGCTATGAGCTGGTCCTGTAGTTGAATGCGCCTTGAGCCGACGACGCTTTCCACGGTAGCACCGCCTCATGCCCATAGACCGGCTTGTATGGAGGGACTTGAATTGATCCATGGCATGCCATCCGATATGCCCACAGTGATTCGGCTAATCGGCCGTGCCATTGTCTGGGGTACTCAAAGATCTTTCTTTTAATCAATTTAATAAATCTTTTATTTGAGGCTTCGGCTTGCCCGTTGGCCTGTGCGTAGTACAGCGAAGAATTAAGTAGCTTGATCCCCATGCCGTCGGCAAACTGAACAAACTCATCCGATACAAAGATAGATCCACGGTCTGTTGTTATCGTTTCTGGGACGCCAAATTGGTAGATAATATGTTCTTTGACAAACTCGATTGTGTCCTTAGAATCCACTTTTTTCAGAGGAACTGCCTCCACCCATTTTGTGAGATAATCTATCGCCACCAGAATAAATTTATGCCCTTTGCTTGAAGGTGGATTGATCTGGCCGATCATATCGATGGCCATCCTCTGAACGACCAAGGCTTAATAATTGGGTTCATAGCCGATGCTGGTGTTCGTTGTATGGCACCAAATTTCTGACAATCCTGGCAACCCTTGTAATAGTTGAAACAATCCTCTAGCATCATCGGCCAGAAATATCCTCCTTCATTTTGTGGGCCGATTGATGTGTGCCACAGATCATCTCCCAAACACTTGAGTAGCACACCGTCAATCATCCGATAGTACAGATCTTCATCGAGCAAAACATATCTTAAAGCCTTGTATCGTAACCTTTTAGCCGATTGAGCGGGGCTTTTGAGATAGCTGTAAACTTCAAACCTCCAATCATCGGCCGTAATGGCGGCAACCTCTATATCTATCTCTTTCAACATCAGCTGATAGCCCGATGCCCCTTGAGCTAAATCATTGGCTTCTGTGTTCTTCTCTCTGGGTATATGTTTCAAAGTAACCAGCCGAAAACCTTCTATTAATTCTCGGCATTGCTGATAATAGACCATCAGCGCATCGTTTTTGCATTCGTATTCTCCTAACAATTGGCTGATGACCAACAATGAATCTCCCATTATTTCGATGGCGTCGGCTTCAACTACCTTGAGTAGATGTAACCCTTTAAGAACAGCTTCGTATTCGGCTTGGTTGTTTGTAGCATGGGGGTTGATAGCGAAAGAAAATTCGAAACTTGCCCCCTGGGTGGAAAATGACTAAGCCGATGCCGCAACCTTTGGTGCAAACCGAGCCGTCAAATGTCAAAGTCCAAGGCATAATTTCCACTGAGCCAATCGAATCATTTCTGTGCTCTACAATAAAATCGGCTATAGCTTGTCCTTTGACTGCCCTGGTTGCCTGATACCTCAAATCAAACTCTGTTAGCGCAAAAATCCACTTCCCAATTCTTCCTTTCAACACTGGAGCCGATAGCATATATTTAACTACATTGACTTTGCATATTATTGTGCATTCGTTGGATAGAAGATAATGCCTTAACTTTGTACATGAAAAATAGAGGCATAGGCATAGCTTCTCCACAGGTGAATACCTTGTTTTCGCGTCTAGCAACCGTCGGCTGAGATAGAAGATGGCCTTTTATTTGCCCTCAACTTCTTGGATTAAATCGGAGCCGATTGACTTGTCATCGGCTGATAGGTACAGCTTAAACGATATCCCTTTTTGTGAAGGCATTAAAACTGGAGGGGAACTCAGATAATTTTTTATGTAGTCTAAAGCCTTTTGCTGCTCTGCCCCCATGTGAATGCTTGATCGGCTTTCAGCCGAAGCAGTGGTGTGAACGGCTCCATCTTTTCTGAGAGATTGGCTATGAATCGCCTGATAAAATTGATTTTGCCGATCAAAGATTGGCGTTGTTTCTTGTCCTTCGGAGGATGAATTGTCTTGATAGCATTTATGCTCCTTGGTGTAACCTCAATCCCTCATTCATGAACAAGAAATCCCAAGAACTGCCCGGCTGATACGCCGAACGCGCATTTGAGTGGATTCATCTTTAGGCCGTATTTCCTCGTTCGCTCAAACACTTGTCTCAAATCGGCTATATGGCCCTCTATCTCCCTGGACTTGACAACCACGTCATCAATGTAGATCTCTAACAAATGTAGTTCATGGCCCGTTGATATGTTGCCCCAGCATTCTTCAAGCCAAACGTCATTACCACCCATTCGTATAAGCCGATTGCGCCGGGACACCGAAAAGCAGTCTTGTGGATGTCTTCGTCGGCCATAAATATTTGATTATAACCTACATTGCCGTCCATAAAACTAATAATTTTGTGGCCCAAAGCAGCATCAACAAGCAAATCGGCTATTGGCATTGGGTATTCGTCCTTAGGGGTGGCCTTGTTTAGATCTCTGAAATCGATGAACACCATAAGTTTACCTTTTTCTTCAACACTGGGACAATGTTTGAGACCCACTCGGCGTATCGGCAAGGCTGAATGAATCCCACATCGTATAGCCGAGTGACTTCGGCTTTGATTGCATCGTACATATCGACCGGCAATTGATGGACCACTATTGATCGGCTAAGACCGGGCATCTCGAAGTACTCCCAAGCAAAACAATCTTTATATTCTTTTAACAAATCAATAAGCTGGGATCTACAATGAGGAGATAGATTTTTTCTAATATACGTTGGCCTCGGCTTGTCACCAGAGCCGATGTCAATTTCCTCTAATTCGTCGGCCGGCGTGAAACCTTGCCCTAGCTTGCCATCGTCTTCGTCTGCGGTGTCCATGCCGAAGACGCTTGAGCCCTCCACCATGTCTTGTTCAAAGCAGCAGCTGCGGCTCATCATCTCCAATCGGCTGTATTGTCGAATTGGACACATTTAGAAAATCGGCTTGCTAGATTTTCCCAGACAAACAATCGATGCCTTCGATTTCCCAAAGCGGCAAATCGGCACTGACAACGCTAATTGACCAATCGGCTGGTACGATCTCAATCTTGTCGCCATCCCATTGGATGAGGCTTTGATGCATTGTAGAAGGAACGCAACAATTAGCGTGTATCCAGTCCCTTCCGAGTAGCAGGCTGTAAGACCCGTTCCCGTCAATGACAAAGAATGTTGTGGGCACGGTCTTATTGCCAATGGTCAGTTCGACGTTGAGGACGCCCTTGGTTTCTGATGGGTTGCCACTGAAGTCTTTGAGCACCATATTGGTCTTCATCAAGTCTTCGGCTCCTTTGCCTAGTTTTCTGAATGTTGCGTAAGGCATTAGGTTGACTGCAGGCCCCCATCGACTAGCATCTTGGAGATCGGCTTGCCGTTGACGAATCCTTTAACATACAACAGCTTCAAGTGCCGATTTTCGGTCCCCTCAGGTTTGTCGAAAATAGCTTGGTCCGGTGAGATTGCTAGATTCACCAAGTCGTCTTCAATGGTGTCTGCATCAGCTTCAGGAGCACTGAATTCAGCTGGTAGAATGAACACCATGTTGACCGATGCAGAAACTTTGCCTTTCTCTTTGGCTGCCCTCCTGACTTAGTCGGCTGGACTCTCCTGGGTTTGCTCTTTTTCGGCTACGGTGGTTTTCTTCTTAGGAACCCATTGTCTTTTGATCTTGCCTAGCCGACGGCGCTAATCTTGGATCATGTGCCAAACTTCATCTTCTCTTCCTTCATGCCTGAGTCGTTGAATTCTTCTTTTCTGTGTCTTTGTGAAGAGATCGGACGGGCACCATTGGGGATAGGCCGATTCCTCGTCGTCGGCCTCTTCGTCGTTGCGGTTGTTGTCGTTGCGGTCTTCGTCGACGAAGAAGTCTTGATGGATCGGCCCGAGCCGATCATGGACGGACCGCCGCCTCCGATTTAGCCGCACGGCTCTAGGGACGAACCGGGCTAGGCTTCCAGCCGATGGGCTCCTGTGCTCCTCGTCGCGGTGATCGTTGCATGCTGGGCAGTCGTCCAGTGTTGGCAACCTCATGCCGGATTCCCAGCAGTACTTGAAAAAATCACAATGCAAATGCGGATCGACACTGTTGCAGTTTACCTCGTATCGGCGGCTTTGGGTCCCCGGCTCATGTTGACGAGGTGCTTCATCGCGAGTTGCTTCCCTCCAAGACTAGTGCCGAGGACGGTGTCGCCGTGTCGTTACTGATCGCCGTCGGTCACTGGTTCGATAACGGGCGCACCATATTGATTGGTGCGGCGTGATATCCAGTCGGCTCGTCTTCTGCCTTGGCCCTGATTGATGTGTTGACTAAGTTGTGCACCATTCTGTTATGTCGATCAGCTTGCCTGGGGCTGGCTTGAACTTGTTTACTAGGGAAGGGTTGCCGTGTACTTTCATTGGCCAATTTAAATCAGCAAACTTTAATTTCCTAGCTTCAATTGCCAAGTAGATTTGCTGCCTAAAGGCTTTGCAATCGTTAGTGGCATGGGATGTGGAGATAAAGCTTGCAATATTTCTTCTTCTTTAATTCCTTGGCCAATGGGATCACGTGATTTTCAGGGAGCTGGATCGGCTTTAGTGATGTCGAAGTCGTATATCTCTTCTTTGGCCGTCTTCAGCAGCCATTGGCAGATGATGACCTTTTTGTTCTAGGCCCATTCGGCTGTTGCCACCTCTGCATCGTCGTCATTGGAATCGTAGTCTGATTTGACAACGACCTGAGTTATGTTCTTGACGGCCTTCCTGGTGTCTTGGAATCACTCCTCGTGGGTCGTCACCTTCTGCGCCAAGTGGGCTAGGCTGTCGAAGTCCTACGCAGAGAATCGATCTCGGATCAACGCGATCAAGCCATGAAAGGCCAAATCGGCCAGCTGGGCGTCCGACAACACCAAGCTGTAGCATCGGTTCCTCATCTCCCTAAAGTGTTGGATGTATTCTTGAACCGATTCGTTGTGTTTTTGCCATATGCTGGTGAGGTCCGACAACTTCATCTCATGGTTGCCGGAGTAAAAGTAGCTGTGAAATTGCTTTTCGAGATCGGCCCAACTCTGTATTGAGTTGTAAGGCAATGAGGAGAACCAGGTAAAAGCCGATCCCGAAAGAGACAGAGGGAACAACCGAACTCTCAAGGCGTCTATAGCCGATGCTTCGCCGCACTGCGCCAAAAATCGGCTGATCATAAGTTGAAATGTTGTCTTGCCCTGAGAACTTCGAAAAATCTGGGATCTTGTATCGGTTGGGCAATGGAATCCGCTCGAAGTGCTCTGGATAGGGATACCGATACATGTTTCCTGAGTCCTTTGGCTTGAGGCCGAATTGATCGTGCATGACATCTGCAATCAGATCGGCCCAGGTCTGGTTGTCCTGCTGTATCGGCTCGTATGGGTCATATGGTGCTTGTGCTTGCCGATACAGCGGTGGTGGCGTCTGAGGCCTGTAGTGATGGTCTTGACGGCCTCCTTGATACTAGTAATGATGATCAGTGGGAGGTGGCCGATGCGCCGGTGGTGGCGTTGGTGGTCCCAGGAACAGCTGCCGGCCACCGACGTTGTACCGTCTGTCCAGGTCAATCTGGGGAATCGGCTCTGACTGCCGATTATCGTTGAACATGTTAGCAATATGATCCTGGGGCAGCGGTTGCTGTTGGTTCAGTATAGTAATCACTGGCCTTGTAGCCGGTTCAGTTGGATTTGGCTGGCCGAGGACCCCTCCTGGCGGCCCTGGTTGCGTTGGTGGTGGGATCCGCGATTCGGGTGACCCGGCGCCCGTATCCGTGAAACCGGGCCGCATGCGTGAAGTACGTCGGCCCCCGTTGCGGTTGGTCGGCTATCTTGGCGTCGACCACGGTAGCGATCATGTTGTTGAGAGTGTTGACCAGGATGCTACTTTGGTTGACCAGCGCGTGGTGAACGACTGAATCAATTCGGTCTTGCAAGGTATGCAGGGCCGAATCGTCCTGTTCCTGAATCGGCTCCTCCATGTTCTGTTTGCCTTTTGACCCACCAGAGGAGGATGCCTTGAGTTCGTCCAAACTGAACTTGTATTTTTGATGCACAGCCTCGGATCTTGTTTGGGTGAAAGATTGCAAGTAGTTTGCCTGGAGTTCTTCCACCATCTTCTTATAATCGGCTTGGTCGTCGATAAGCCTCCATCTTCACGGGCACGATGTTGTCACTGGGAAAAATTGGGGCTCTTGGAGTCGACCATCTTGCCGGCTAATTCAATGCGTCCTAGTCGAGCCGACAGAGAAAGTCCCACTAGGCGTGCCAATTAGCGTGTTGACGAGATCGACTAGGACGCCGAGTGGGACTTTCTCGTCGGCTCGACTAGGACGCATCGACTCGCCGTCAAGATGGTCGACTCCAAGAGCCCCAATTTTTCCCAGGACAACATCATGCCTGTGAAGATGGAGCAGTTATCGGCTGAACAGCAGGCCGATTATAAGAATATGGTGGAAGAACTCCAGGCAAACTACTTGCAATCTTTCACCCAAACAAGATCCGGGGCCGTGCATCAAAAATACAAGTTTAGTTTGGACGAACTCAAGGCATCCTCCTCTAGTGGGTCAAAAGGCAAACAGAAGATGGACGAGCCGGGCGTGCCAAGAAGCGTGTTGACGAGAAATTTCTCTCACGCGCTGGCCTGGGATATGTGCTTAACTCCAGTGCAGGTCCTTCTCGGATGCATGTGCTGTGTAGGGCGTGCCAGTTGGTTTGATCTGTTAACTAACAAGAAAAAACAGGAAATATGCGTTAAGTGTTAGGTTAGATCCCACCGGATCGGCTGAGGGAATCCATGAGCATATATATGCTATCCTAAAATATATTTAAGCCAAGCAACTAGAATGGATCGGCGATATCGAGACAGCATTAGTCGCTTAAGCTAAATGCAGTAAAGGATAATAAATATATGTATTGATAACCTAGCCGATACTGGAAAGCTAACTATGGATCGGCTAGTACTCCGATGATTCTTCTGAAAAGATACCATCCTTGAACCAGATGCTTAGTCCGAAAATCGGCCGTCGGCTCTCGATGGCAGGCCGATTTCGGCTTATGATGTCCGACAAGAATAGGATCTTAACATAAGAGGCAGTCCTAAGACAAATCTAATAATAAATATACTGAAAGAAATATATTAGGGCAGATAAGGTCGGCTGAAACACCGGCACTGTCTCTTAAACATATAAATCTAACCGAACAGATCACTAGAAATTATAAAAACAACTTAATAGTTTAACATTGATGCAGCATTAAGTATAAAAAGAAAAAACCTAATCTGTTCTAGCTGATTTATACCTCTCGAGATGGTGGATACCGTATATAAACCATCCAACCTTTAGATCTAGCCCTATTGGCTGCGGATTCTTGAGAGAACTAGCCAATGGCAGGATAGATCTAAACATTTCTCCAATTTATACGCGATATATGATAACTAGCGCAGTATAAACCCCTGAATCTAATGTGTCATTGCGATGACAGCACTAGAATCAGCAGAATATACCACTAATGACAAGCATTTACCTGGATTTGGGATCGAAACGATGCAGCCCGTAGCGAAATCAATTGCTCGTCTGAAGAAAAAGGTTGGCGATGCGCCGAAGTTTGTTTGATTGATTGTGTGAATGAATTTTACAGGAGGTCTCGGGTCCTATTTATACCCAAGATAACATTATCTGTACAAACCCTTGACTCTATCTAAACTACTATTTAAAATACGACGGTATCCCGGAAAGGACCCACGCCGCATTGCAATGAACAACTTAAACAAACTCCTAACTTACAGATACAATTGTCGTTACATGACTCTATCCATAGATGGCAATATCTTTTAACGCACAAGCTGATAACTGAATCTTGTATTTATCCTCAAACATCTGCAGCAGAAATGGTTTTATCTCCTCTGAACCTAGAATCGGCTATCGGCCGCTCTTGTCCGATTCAATCCTTAGCCGACTGGCATCGCAGCCGATTACTTCTCAGCCAATACGGCCTCTGTTTCTCCGTCAAACCAGCCGATCCGATTCTGCTTCACCTTTGCTAGGACTTAGGGATTTAATTATCAAATTTAGGTGTTAACAAGTTGTTGACACTCACACACCTGGTACTTGCGACTCGTTAGGCCAGCAATGAGAATAGGTAATTGGGACTATAATTTAATATTACTATCTGCTACTGACTTGTGTGCCACATATACATATTTTTCCCTCTTTGTGAGCCTTCCAAGCTACACATATTCTTCAGATTAGTACAGGAAAGACCCTGCAATCAAGGTGTCACTTCTTCGCAGCTACCACAACCTAGTCGCCACCGGTTGCCATCCTTTCCTCGCGTTGGTAAGAATCTTGTAAGAGCTTGGTAAGAAACTTCCATTTTCTATTGACAGAGAGACACCACCGCAACCACATAGTCTTTTTGGTAGGGATAACTTTCATTGTTTGTTCCTGTTTTGCTATTTGCAATGGTAGGAAGTGATCGGACTGGAGAAAACACCCCGAAGGATTTCAGCGACTGTGTCAGCCATGTTCAACTGCAAGCTGTTGTAGAGAGTGCTATAAAAGGGATGAATGATGCCATAAGGTGCGCTGTCACTGATGCACTCATTGACCTAACCATTGGCAACAACATGGAGAGGCTGGACAAATGGATTTCCACGCTAATCGACAAGGTTGCCGAGTTGGAAACCTGTTAACGGTCGTTAAGTAACGATTCCGACCGTCACATACCTCGGAAATAGAAGGGAATTAGCATCCTTTACTGACATTTAGGTTTAGAATTAGTAAAGTTCCACATGTCCTTGGACTTTAGATGATTGCAGGAACATTTATCACATAATTTAAGCGAAGACGAACTCGCGTGGCGAAGAAACGCAACTCCAACCTATTGGCGATCGCCACGTCGGATTCCCACGGATTGGAGGGCCCACAAATCGGGTGAAACCAACTTAGAATGGGACCAAACCAGCGGGAACCGCCTTAAGGGCCCACAGGTCAGCATCGGGAGAAAGGCGATGGTGTATGGCGGTTATGGTGGTTCGGCCGAACCACCCTTGCAGCCTACTCCACCGACCTTTGACGTGGCAACATCCTATTGGAAGGCAATGATGGTTAGGGGGTTACGGCGGTTCATAACCCCCAGAACAACCACCATTGGAGGGCTATAAGAAGGTGCAGCTCACTTCACTTCAACACACACCACAAGAAGAAGTTCCTACAAGTTCTCACTTAATCTCTAGGCTAGTGGAGTTTAGGAAGTAGTTTAGAGTTCTTTTCGGTTCCCAAGTCACCTTTGGAATTCAGGATGTCTTTAGTACTCTTCTTCCTTTGTATGACTTTGAGCTTAACAAAGATTATATCTTCTAGTTCATATGAGTGTGGTTCTTCTTATGCTTTAGTAGATAAGAGTTCCATTATTAGTTTAATTCATAGTCATGTTGTGTTTAGATCAGACAAGTAACTCTATTGCCACGGACACGGTTCAATAAGCAATTAGGATGTAGGTTTGCCTTCATCTTGTTCATGAAAGGTAGAGGTATCTATGGTAATGTAGGCATGGTGCTTAGATTATTTCATAGACATTGGTTATGGCCACTTCCCACGGGTGAGAGGTAGGCGGCAGGTGGTGACAGCCCTGTCCGTCCATTGTATTCCTCCACGTTTCGATTTGGTGTAGGGCAAATGGTAAGAGATCACTTCGTGGTGGCAGGCCGGGCCACTGGGCGACGGTACCCCTGGAGTGCTGGGAGCATAGAACTGCGTTTAGGGATGACTAGAATAATTAATTAAAATATGTACTTTGACTAGAAGAACTATAGGAACCTGAGTCCAATTACTACTCTCCACTTAGCACTAGTGTATTAATTATCTAGTACTCTTCTGTGTGTGTCACACTACCATATCCCATATTTATCTTACCCCTGTCTGGACTTACGTATCTCATCTAGAGCATATGAATATCCATGGCACCTTAGTATTCTCTTCCTGACCACAGTCTTCCTTTGGGATAAAATAAATAATGATACCCTTGGAATACTCCCTGGGTGAAATGCTACAACTGTATATTCGTGCGCTTGCAGATTTATTTGTGAACGTAAGAAATACCAATAAGCATTTCTGGCGCCGTTGTCGGGGAAGACAATTGTCTAGGAAGAAATAATAAGTGTTTGGATATCCATATAGTTATACTTGCCTTACCTTTGTTCTACCGGGCATACCAATTACTATGGTGCAGGCTAATCCCTTCTGTGGGAAGGCCAACGAGGACGCCAGCGCACATCTCTCACTTTTCGTGGAGATCTACAACACTTTCACCATCATGGGAGTCACAAAAGATGCCATCCGACTTTGACTGTTTATGTAGTGGTTCTACACAAATTGAAGTGTCGTGGATACCAGGGACAAGTGTTCCAACGCGTTCCTCGTGAAATTTTTCCCGCTGGGCAAGACCAACGTGGAAAGATTTCGAGTTTTAAGCAAGCATCAGATGAGTCGATCCCAGAAGCATGGGAGAGGTTCCAGGAATATATCCTGGCATGCCCTCACCATGGTATGGATGATTGGCTGCTTATCCAAAATCGCTACAACGGGCTGACTTCGGTGGCCCGTGATCATATTGATGCTGCTGCGGGAGGAGCTTTCTTCTCATTAACGGTCAAGAGTGCGACTGACTTAATTGAGAAGATGGTCTCCAACCAAGGATGGAGCGATGATCGTCTCCAGTCCCGAAAGTGCGGTATGCATACCGTCTAGGAGATGGATATGCTGGCCGCCAAATTGGACCTGTTGCTAAAGAAGTTCGAGGACAAGGCTGAAGGAGTCTAGGCGGTGGACGCTCGCATGACATGCGAAATGTGCAGCAACACTGGGCACTCGGGGAATAACTGCCTCGAGACTAGTGTGGACGTCTGCTACCTGAACAACAATGGCTTCCGTCCGCAAGGAGGTCAAGGGTGGAACCAACAACGCCCGTACTATCAAGGAGGTAACAACTCTGCTCATTCTTTCAATCCTAAGCAACCCTCCTTGAAAGATCTTGTCTAAGGCCAAGCTAAAATTAATGAAAATATTTCTAAGAAGCTAGCGGCCAATGACAAATCCTTGGAAAGCATTAATGCTAAAATGGAAGGCTTTTCCTCTGCTATTAAGAACCAACTGAGCTTTAACAAAATGTTAGAAACTCAGTTAGCTCAACTGGCTGTTGCTATCCCTTCATCTGAGGCAGGGAAGATCCAGGGCAACCCAAGGCTTCTTTGAAAATGTTAGTGCGGTGACCACACGAGGGGGTAAAACCACTCATGATCTGCCATATTCTAACAATGCAGGGAAGGCCAAATAGAAAGAGGGTGAGCCGTCCAATATTCAGAGCCAAGTGCATGAGGGAACACCAACACCGGAAGAATTCAATGATACCACATTGTTGTCGCTCCCTCATCACAACCAGAAGCCAAATGTGGACAAGCAGTTCACTCGTTTTGTTGAGGTCATCTAGAAGATCCATATCAACGTCCCTTTGATGGAAGCGATGCAAGTATCCATGTATGCTTGGTACCTCAAGGACATCCTCAACACCAAGAGGCCGATGCCTACCACGGAGGTCATCAAACTGATGGAAGAGTGTAGCACTGCTATACTCAACCAGCTTCCTAAGAAGAAGAAGGATCCGGGGTGTCCCACGATCACCTGCTCGATTGAGACACATCAATTTGACCACGCCTTGTGCGACCTTGGAGCAAGCGTCAGTCTCATGCCCAAGGAGGTCTTCGACCGGCTAAACTACACCACGCTGGCATCAACACCAATGTGGCTGCAACTGGCTGACTTGTCAGTCTGCTATCCGGCAGGAATCATAGAAGACATACCGGTGAAGATCCGGGGATGTTTTGTTCCCGTGGATTTCGTGGTGCTCGACATGGGTGTCGATAAGAGGATGCCACTCATTCTTGGGCGACCGTTCCTTAGCACTGCGGATGCCCGCATTGATGTGGGAACCAGAGAAATCCGACTCACATTAATGGGAAGGAGGAGAAATTCAACTTCCAGCCAAGGGTGGAGCAATGTTCAATGGTCAAGATCAAGTACGGACCCAATACCAAGAATATTAATGAGGTCAAAGTCAAGCCCCCGGAGATGAACAACCTTATCATGTTCATGAAGGACTTCTTGGAGAAGGAATCACCCTCTCCAAGGGGAATCAAGAAAGAAGGTGGGTGGTGTCATCCCAGCCATCGCAAAGTCCATGAATCCTTTTACTACATTGGATGAACAAAAAAATCAAGAAGGTATGGCGAGTGAAATCATCCATGTTTGCTTCTCCAAGACCAGATGATGCACAATCTTAATTGAGCGGAGAAAGTCTGGCTCATCGAACATTAAATGAGGAGCCCTGGCCGACAGGTAAAATTGGTATTTATCCCCATATTTACTTTTTCAAAAGAATATTTACTTCCCTTAATTTTGATTCCTGCATAATCAAGCATGGCATGTTTACTTTTCCTCTCATGCATAGATAAAAAATTTAAAATTTGAAATTAGGATTTTGTATTAAAGATTTCTTGTGCTTATCATGGCAAGACTTTAGCCTTGGATTCCACTCTTCAAACATGCACTAGGCTGAATAGAATCATGTGAGCAAGCTTTGGATCCTTTGGTGGGGGCCAAACTTTGAAAGAAATTACTACATATGGGAGGGAATATTACTACATATGGAAAAATTTTAGTCTCTTACTTGGCTTCGCTCAATAGTGTTTTGTTGAGTGGGAGTCAAAATTGTCAAATTTTGATAAACATAGTTTTTTGGCAAAGTATATCAGGAGAATCCTTTTGTACTAAGCCAAGAACTAATGATATTCATAATCCTACCTCAAGACTGATGCATAAATAATTAGCATTTACCGATTTTCCTAGAGAGGATGTTAGACTTTTTAGAATAGATGAGTTGATGATCTTATATGCCATGGTGAAAAAGATTAAAATCTCTTCTGTCAAAGCAATGATTAAAAATGGTTGGAACAATTTAGGATGAATGGGCCTATAGAATGCAATTCATTAATTACTCGCATTGCTCGTCATGCTGGAGCTATGGGGAATGTACAAGTTTTGTACATCACCGAGCCCCGTGAATTTATAGATGTGGAGTATTTAGTGAAGGGCCACACATTGAAGCATGGCCCCGATGGATCCCTTATCTTTTTCTTCCCCAGATATACAAATGAAATTCCGCTTCTTAACCTAGAATATCATTTGTATAAGTGTTGGGCGCTAACCATTGCTCTCCGTCCAAGGGAGATTGCCCGCAGGAGTAGTATATCAGGCAGGATCACAAGGAGCATGTCTAGAAGAGCTGCTATGGAGGAAGAACTGCAACCGCCTCTGCAACACATGCCGAAGCCGGAGTGGGTTCCAACTAGGTACGCCTCCGGTTGGGATCAATCCCAGCAATACTATGAGGCGGGAGGCTCTTCATGGCAGTCAGGCAGTAGTGCGCAATGGGCACATGGACATGCCTAGCACCATGAACAAGCCACGGAGTCATCAAGCTCCAGTGGTTTGCCTCCATCATACGGTATTCCACGCTCATTCTCGGCATGAGGTTTTGTTGCCAAGAATATGCAGAGATCACCAAACGACTTGGAACATTGGACATGAGGACTACAGAGATGCAATATGAACTTCATCAATTTCAGCAACATGTCTAAGGGACTTAGCAGTGGCAGGACCAGGCCTATCAGTGGCAGCAGCAGATCACTGATCAGCTCCAGGAGATCAACTCCAATTTGTAGCAGAGCTAGTCTGAAATGCTGGTGTACTTTCGGTCGCAAGGGTTTAATCCCTATCGTGGTCCGTAAGTAAAGGACAAGCTTGGGAAAGGACCCCCACATGAGGTACCCCCGTATCCCCTTTGTTTATTTCTTTCTTGCTATTGCATCTAAAAAATCTGAAAATTAAAAATGCAAAAATATAATAATGTAGGCATGCTTGGTAGGAATGTTAATTCATCATCTTTGGATATGATGAATAGTTGCTCTGTTTTAATAATCTTCCGTGCCTAGTTTACAACTTAGCATTGTCCAAGTTTTGAGTTTGTTGGCTTAGGTATGACACCATGAACTAGAAAACTTGTGGGTAGCAAGTGCATGATCTAAGTCTAGGTTGTTGTGAAATATGAGATGGTAAGAGTAGAGTAATTAAGATCATATTCCAAGTGAAACCAATGTCCGGAGAATTTTATTATCAAAAATACAAAAATGGATGAGTTCCTCAAATGATCATACATTCCTACCAGAGCCATATGCTGATCATAAATGAATTATCCCCTACATATGCTGCTTGTTATTAATTTGAGTTTGGTCAAGTAGCTAGACCCTTGCTAGAATCTTTCATGCTTTCATGGTCTAAGTATTGTGCATATCCACCATAAAAAATGCTCTCCCTCTACATTAGAGGTTTAGCAACAAAAATATTTCATCCCATTCCATATGCTGACTTCTAACCCGGAAGTTCGCATCCACCAAAATAAAGACTCCAAAATTATTATGATTCTCTATCCTCAAATTCTTGCCAAAAGAGACATGAGCCAAAAAGAGTGCACGCAAAAATATTAGAAAATTCATGGTGCTTACAAAAAGGAGAAACAATTCTTCTTGAGCATGATGACAAATAAAAAAAAGAAAGAGAAGAAAAAGTGTGCTCCTGGCCATGATCTCCAAATAAAAAAAAAGATAGGGAGGAGGACCATACAAAAAAAGAGTCATCCATTTTCCTACTACCGTTCATATTTTTCACCAAATAAATATGCACAAGCTTTGTCCTAATTGTATGATTAGTTTTCAACAAGGATCTGCTTTTTGACTTTACAAAATAATTGATGCAAGTATGCCTCATAATTTTCCTCTACCTTGAGCTCCACATGAGCTTAGTAGAAGTAGGAGAAAAGAAGACACAATGCCTTTTCTTTTTCAAGAGTATCATTTGAGTGATACAAGAGTATCATATGAGGAATTCTCCCTTTTTTTCCAAAAAAAACCTTTGAAAAACCTCTAGATAGAAGTGGAACAAGGAGTAAGAGAAGTAGCACTCTCATCTACCGTTCTGTTTCTCAACCGCCCAAGACAAAGTGAAGCCGAAGCTCCGATGAGGACTAAGGTAATATGGGTGAGACTACCAGTGCCAACTTATTCAATTCAAGGTAGAATACTTGGTTGTAGGCATGGTACTTTGGAGAAATAGAACATGGTAGCAACTCTTGATTAACCGAGCCTAAGTCTTGGCTTTGCTTAGGGACGAGCAAAGGATGAGCTTGGGGAAGTTTCTGACGGTCGTTAAGTAATGATTCCGACCATCACAGACCTTAGAAATAAAAGGGAATTAGCATCCTTTACCGGCATTTAGGTTTAGAATTAATAAAGTTCCATATGTCCTTAGACATTAGATGATTACAGGAACATTTATCACATAATTGAAGCGAAACCGAGCTTGCGTGGTGAAGAACACAACTCCAACATATGAACTATCGCCACGTCGGATTCCCACGGATCGGAGGGCCCACAAATCGGGTGAAACCGACTTAGAATGGGACCAAACTAGCGAGAACCGCCTTAGGATGATCCTTATGCTAAGATCAAGTTTTCAATTCCATCTTTTCGGGTCATTATGATGCTGAGGGATATCTTGATTGGGAGATGACGGTCGAGCAGAAGTTTAGTGCCCACCTTGTGCTTGAGCAACATAGAGTTTGACAAGATCTCTAGTGAGTTTAAGGACTTTGCCATTATTTGGTGGAATGGGTTAGCTGCACAGGATGCTTTACCTGGTACATGGGAAGAACTTAAGGTAGCTATGTGTGATCGGTTTGTTTCCCCTTCTTATCATAGAGACTTACATAAGAAACTGATGCGCCTAGAACAAGGAGATAAATCTGTACAGGATTACTATTGTGAGCTCCAAAAGGGTTTGATGCGTTGTAGTATTGTGGAGGGAAACGAGGATTCCATTGTTCGCTTTTATTCGGGTTTGAGGCGTGAAATTCAGGACATTGTTGATTATAAGGATTTTCATACTATCAACCAGTTGTTCCAGTTTGCTATGCTTGCAAAGAAAGAATTGTAGGGATGTGAACAGCAGAATAGGAATCGCGCCTCCTACACTCCACGTGCATCGGCACGGCCTTCGGGGCTGACCAAGCCTCAATCTTTCCGAGTGTCCTCACCGGCGGGCAAACGCCCTTCTCCTCCCACCAGTGGCGTTTCTACAGCACCGAAACCACCTTCTCCATCGCCTTCAGATGCAGGAATACGCGGAGGCTATGATAGCATAAAACAAAATTTTCTACCATGCAATCCAGGAAAGCATGCGAGTAAGGGGTCTATAGATTGTTACCACTTGACGCACAATGCAATGGAAATATTACGTTAAAGAAGCCAATCCACTTTTTGGGAAGTGTTGCCGACCTTGATCCATGCCTTGCCAACCCTGACCAGCGTCTTGCCGACCTCGCCGACCTCGGATCGTCTCGCCCGACCACACCAACCTTGAACCCTCTCGCCTGACCTCACCGACCCCGACCGTGCCGACGTCGTTCCGATTCGCCCGACTGGCTGACCTCAGTCAGATCTGTCCGACCTTAGGGTCGGGAAGTTCGCTGAAGATGTTGATCAACACCACAACGTAGCAGTGTCTCTACCGGTATCGACACATCTAGGGATGGAACAACATACGCTTTGTGTGCTAGCACTCGGCGCACGATTACGGTATGGCACAGAAGCCGGCGAGTTTGGTTCCCGTGGAGATATCGTGCGCGCGTGTTATGTTGTCTGTTATGTCTCTCTCGTCCACGCAATCTCCACCCATTGCACATCTTATAAAGGGCTTAGCCGACTGGGCTTTGCGGCCCATCGGGACTCTCTATTTAATAGGATCTGTATCTAAACTGAGTCGTACCCAAGTCAAACTCGAATAGTTGTTTGATCCCGTGAAGTGTGCAACCCCGTAGGTTCAGGTATAGTTGGTTCCGACCCGTCAACAGTAACCCCTAGCAGAACATATTGACACCATAGTATACAAGAAGATCATATCGGCTGAACCTTTAATGTGTGCATAAATCCCTTTACCTCTTGGTGCCAATTAAGCTTTAGGCAAGACACATGTCATCCTATCAATAGCTTAATCATTCACTTCCATCAATATTGGATTATTTATCTATTGTTTGACTCCTCAATCAACTCGGCATGGCCATGCGCTTCCATAATCAATTACATCGAGGGGCCCAGAGATATCTCTCCCATAGGAGAGGCAAATTCCATCTTGATCATTCACATCCCACTACATATTTCATAGCAAACCCGAAGACTACTTTTATAACTACCCAGTTCCGGAATAGCGTTTGGCGGTCCCTAAGTCAGCCACTACAAATGTTGGATCTATGATGATCTCAGGTCTAAGGACTTTGCACCAACACTATTTGAGGTCTAAGGTGGGTCTATCGAACAACATGTTCTCTAACATGTGTTCACATATATTGATTTGGTATCTCCATACCATGATCCATGAGACATGATCAGCAATCAATACACGTGCTGATCTTAGAATCCTATTCGTTTCATAAATATGATATTAATCATGGATCATTTAGAAATAGATTCACACATAAAGATTCTCATGAATAAGTCACATACTTATTGATCAATACAAGTTATCTATTTCATGGAACGGAATAAAACTTTATTCATTAATTAATAAACATTGACCATGATATCCAACATCTCCATGTTGCCTCTAGGGCATATCACTAATAGTCTCCCATTTGCACTAGAGTCAATCATGTAAGTATCTAATACCCATTGCTCTGGTGTGCGCCTCATGTTTAGGCTGAGGGAGTGACTTTGTCAACGGATTAGCAATATTTAGATCCGTGTGCACTTTGCATATCTTTACGTCACCTCTGTCCACTATCTCGCGGATGATATGATATCACCAAAGAATTTGTTTGGACTTTTTATGTGACCTAGGCTCCTTAACCTGCGCAATGGCTCCACTGTTGTCACAATAGAGGGACATTGGACCAGTTGCACTGGCCATCACACCCAGCTCAGAAACAAATTTCTTGATCCAAACCTCCTCCTTTGCAGCTTCAGAAGTAGCGATGTACTCGGCCTTCATTGTAGAATCAGTAACAGTGTCCTGCTTGGAACTCTTCCAGCTGACTGTGCCTCCATTTAGGAAAAACACAAACCCAGATTGTGATCTATATTCATCTTTGTCTGTTTGGAATCTAGTATCGGTGTAACCACTTACAACGAGCTCTTCTTCACATCCATAGACTAGGAACATATCATTAGTTCTTCTCAAATACTTAAGAATATTCGTTACAGCAATCCGGTGACCTTCACCTGGGTCCGACTGGTATCTACTTATAGCACTTAAAGCGTACGAGATGTCTGGACATGTACAAAGCATGGCATACATGATGGGTCCAATTGCCGAAGCAAATTGAACCATATTCATCTTAAACCGCTCATCAGGTGTTCTAGGACACTGATTCTTGTTGAGATTAATGCCATGCGACATTGACAAGAAACCTTTCTTGGAATCATGCATGTTGAACCTTTTCAGCACCTTGTCAATGTATGTACTTTGGCTTAATCCAATTAGCCTCTTAGATCTATCTCTATAGATCCTAATGCCCTGTATGTATGTTGCCTTCCCTAAGTCTTTCTTGGAAAAACTATTTTTCAGTGAAGACTTGACGGATTCAAGCATAGGGATATCATTCCCAATCAACAATATGTCATCCACATATAAGATTAGAAATACAATTGCGCTCCCACTGACCTTCTTGTAAACACAGGCCTCCTCTTCATTTTTTATGAAACCAAACCCTTTGGTTACCTCATCAAAACGAATATTCCAACTCCGAGATACTTACTTCAATCCATAAATGGATTTTTGTAGCTTGCATATCTTTCCAGGCAATCATGGATCGACAAAACCTTTAGGCTGTATCATATACACATCCTCGCTTATGTTTACATTTAGGAAAGTCGTTTTGACATCCATCCACCATATCTCATAATCGATATATGTAGCAATCACTGGAATAATCTGAATAGACTTTAGCATTGTGATGGGCGAGAAGGTTTCATCATACTCAACACCTTGAATCTGCTTAAAACCTTTCGCCACTAATCATATCTTATAGATTTGAACATTTCCATCCATATCTATCTTTTTCTTGAAAACCCATTTACACTCAATGGCTTTAACACCATCAGGTGAATCAACTAAGTTCCAAACTTGATTATCATACATGGATTCAATTTTGGATTTCATGGCTCCAAGCCATTTGTTGGAATCTGGTCCCACCATGGCTTTCTAATAGGTCTTTGATTCATCGTTGTCTAACAACAATATGTCACGTTGTTTTGCGCTTGTGTATCTTTCAGGCGCACGACATGCTCTTTCAGACCTCCGTGGTGCTGGTGTATCTACAATAGATGGAACAACATCTTGTTCCTCCTGTTATGGTGTAGTGGTGACCGAAACACTTTCTGGTGTTTCTTGAATTTCTTCAAGATGCACCGTGGTCCTACTAACCTTTCTTGAAAGAAATTCTTTCTCCAAAAAGACACCATGTCGAGCGGCAAACACGTTGCCTTGATCCCAATTATAAAAGTAATATCCTTTTGTTTCTTTAGGATACCCCACAAAGAAGCATTTGTCAGATTTGCGTGTAAGCTTATCGGATTGTAAACGTTTTACAAAAGCTTCACATCCCAAAATTTTAAGAAAAGACAAAATAGGGCGTTGCGCTGTCCATATCTCATATGGTGTCTTTTCCACTGACTTAGATGGAACTCTATCTAGTGTGAACGCAGCTATTTCAAGAGTATATCCCTAGAAGGATAATGGAAGATCACATTGGCTCATCATGAAACGCACAATGTCTAACAAGGTACAATTTCTCTGTTCGGACACCCCGTTCCACTGAGGTGTTCCTGGTAGAGTCAACTGTGGAACAATTCCACAATCTTTTAGATGATTGCCAAATTCCTAGCTTAAGTATTCACCACCACGATCTGATCGTAGAAACTTAATTGTTTTCCCTAAATGATTCTGTACTTCATTCTGGAATTCCTTGAACTTTTCAAAGGATTCGGACTTATGCCTCATTAAGTACATATAACCATATCTACTAAATTCATCAGTAAAAGTAATGAAGTACTGAAAACCACCTCTATTCGTTGAACTCATTGGTCCACATACATCAGTATGTATGAGTGCCAACAAGTCACTTGGTCTCTCACTGTAACCTGTGAAAGGTGTCTTTGTCATCTTACCAAGTAAACAAGATTCGTATGTCTCAGATGATTCAAAATCAAAAGAGTGTAGCAGACCATCTTTATGGAGTTTCTCCATGCGTTTCCCATTTATATGGCCTAAGCTACAATGCCAATTAAACGTGGGGTTTATATCTTTTGGGAGTAGTCTTTCTGTATTAATGTTATAGATGGGAGATGCTTCAAGATCCAAAACATATAATCCATTCACCAATGAAGTATGAAGATAGAACATATCTCTAAGATAAATTTAACAACCATTGTCCACTGATCTAAAATCATATCCTTTTGCTTTCAAACATGAAGCAGAAATTACGTTTTGACATACAGTTGGAACACAATAAAAATTATTTAATTTCAAAACTAATTCTGAAGGTAAATGAAGTGGCATAGTGTCGACAACAACTGTAGCAACCCTTGCTCCATTGCCGACGCGCAGGTTCACCTCGCCCCTTCTCAAGCTTCTATTTCTTCCCTGCAACAATTTGCATATATGAGCTATTGATCCGGTATCAAATACCCAAGAGTCAGTAAGTGAAGTAGCAAGATTGATTTCTATAACATTAATACCTAAAGCAGAAGTTGCACTTTGCTTCTTTTTGAGATCCTCCATGTACTTCTTGCAGTTCCTTTTCCAGTGATATGTCTCCCTACAATAGAAGCAAACGACATCTGGTGCCGCCGACCCCTTCTTGCCCTTCTTTGCTTTGGAAGCACTCGTGATTTCATAAGGAGTTAACTTCCTTTTGGTGCAAAGTTTCTTGACAGGAGGTTTGCGCTTAGCTTTCTGCATCATTATCACATGATGACTGTTTTTCTGGATACTCTCCTCAGCAGTCTTTAGCATACCATGCAATTCGGCCAATGTTTTATCCATACCGTTCATGTGATAGTTTAGTATGAATGGCTCAAAGATCGGAGGGAGCGACTGGAGAATCACATCCGTAGCCATCTCTTGGTTAAGAGGAAACCAAGTTTTTCCAGACTCTAAATATAGCCAATCATCTTTATCACATGTGAACTGATGAGACTCCCCTATACAATCCTACACGCAAACAAGAATTTTGAAGTATTGAACCTCTCAGCGCTAGCTTGGTTCTCAAAAATGCCACGCAGACCCTGAATAATACCATAAGCATCACTGCTCTCGTATTGCTTCTGAAGCTCAGAGGACATTGTGGCAAGCATGAGACAGCTTATATCTAGGAAATCATTAGTATGCTTCTCATAAGCTCTCCGTGCAGTAGCAGTAGCATTATTAGGCAAATCATCAGCATAGGAATCTTCAATAACGTACTCCTTTCCCTCTTGCTTGAGAACAATTCTCAAGTTTCGATACCAATCCATAAAGTTTGTTCCATTCAATTTCTTTTTCTCAAGTATAAACCGTAAATTAAAAGAACTGGGTGTGGTATTAGCTGCCATATTCTACAACAGAAAATATGCAAAGTTTAGCACAATGTTTATGTGTTGTCTTTTATTAAACAATTTAACAAAAGACTCCCACTAAGTATTTTTAACCTTTCCTCTAGGCTAAGTATTGGGTCAAGATCCACATATTTATTAATTTCTAGTGAGCTTTGGCATCACTGCTAGTAGATTAAAGACATGGGTAAGCAACACCTTGCTAATCACATCTCTATGTGACTTGTTTGTTGGGTGGCATCTCCATGCCTCGACGCCAACCTATGCCCCAAAGCCCAAAACTGTTTTGATAGCTTTGTTAAGTAAACCAAATGCTCCTGCATGTATATGTCTAACATATACCCCATCGTGTTATGATAGACAATGGCACTCTGCTTTGGCAGACCTACCAATTGACGATCATGACCATGACAGGTGCAAAATTTGGAGGGCATCATAACTACCTAATTTTCTGAGGGATACTATACTATCAAACAAACATATCATATATATGAAAGGAGGCAAAATAGAAAATAATAATGAAACAGTATGGCCCTTTCTCATAGTGATCTCCATCTCCTTGTCGGTGTAGAAGATCTCCATCATCGGCACCATCTTCCAGAATGTCTGATGTTTGATTTCTTCAAACTAAGCTACTACTATAGAAGCTATAAATTGAAGATTACATCGACATGCAGGTCGTGAAAGAATATTACAGGCATTTCATGTATGAAAGAATATTACATAGATTGCACGTATGAAAGAATATTACACACATTACATGCGTCTCATACATATAATAGGGTCATATGATCTCAAAGAATTCTCTGCAAAAACAAGTTAGACGTAGAACGTTTTCTACCTATCGCAGAGATACGATACCGAGACGACATATAAGGGGGTACGCACACGGCGGTCCTGGAACACCACACGAAAATCACATATCCAATCTATGAAATCTTTTATGAAAACCACATCGGCATAATCACATTATGCCGCTCCGAGACACTCTCAAGGAACATGGTTTGCACAGGTGCAAGGCGGCAGTCATAGTCGGACTACTAAGTAGCTTCGGTATAATCACATTATACCGTTCCAAGACACTCTCAAGGAACGCCATCCCAAATTCGACTCATACTGATCCCTGAGTATTATGGAAACCGCTTTGGCATAATCGCATTATGTCGATCCGAGACAATCAACACTCCTCTACCGACCCCATACCAATTGATCTAATCAACCCGTGTGCTAAAACTTGTTCCAGATCCAATCTAAAATCTAAACTATGCAAGTTTAGCCCTGATACCACTGCAGGAATACGCGGAGGCTACGATATAAAACAAAATTTTCTACCATGCAATCCACGAAAGCATGCGAGTAAGGGGTCTACGGATTGTTACCACTTGGCGCGCAGTGCAGCGGAAATATTACGTTGAAGAAGCCAATCCAACGTACGAGCATCGAGAAGTGTTGTCGATCTCGATCCACGCCTTGCCAACCCTGACCAGCATCTTACCGACCTCGTACAGCTCCTTGTCGACCTCGCCGACCTCGGACCGTCTCGCCTGACCACACCGACCTCGAACCGTCTCGCCCGACCTTGCCGACCCCGACCATGCCGATGTCGTTCCGATCTGCCCGGTCTCACCAACGCCTCATTGATTCGCCCGATCGCCCGACCTCGGTCAGATCTGTCCGTCCTCAGGGTCGGGAAGTTCGCTGAAGATGTCGATCAACACCACAACATAGCAGTGCCTCTACCGGTATCCACACATCCAGGGATGGAACGCCGTACGCTTCGTGTGCTAGCACTTGGCACACGGTGAGGGTATGGCACATAAGTCGGCGATTTGGGTTCCCGCGGAGATCTCGTGCACGCGTGTTCTGTTGTCTGTCGTGTCTCTCTCTTCCACGCAATCTCCATCCCTTGCGCCGCTTATATAGGGCTTAGCCGACTGGGCTTTGTGGCCCACCGGGACTATATTTAATTGGATCTCTATCCGAACTTAGTCGTACCCGAGTCAAACTCGAATAGCTATTTCATCCCGTTAAGTGTGCGACCCTGTAGGTTCAGGTATACTTGGTTCCGACCCGAGTGCAACTCGGCCGACCCATCAACAGTGGCCCCTAGCAGAACATATTGACACCATAGTATACAAGAAGATCATATCGGCTGAACCTATAATGTGTGCACAAATCCCTTTGCTTCCCGATACCAATTAAGCTATAGGAAAGACACGTGTCATCCTATCAATAGCTTAATCATTCACTCGATCCGTATTGGATTATTTATCTGTGATTGACTCCTCAATCAACTTGGCATGGCCATGCGCTTCCATAATCCATTACATCGAGGGGCCCAGAGATATCTCTCCCATAGGAGAGACAAATTCCATCTTGATCATTCACATCTCACTACATGTTTCATAGCAAACTCGAAGACTACTTTTATAACTACCCAGTTACGAAATAGTGTTTGGCAGTCCCTAAGTAAGCCACTACACATGTTAGGATCTATAATGATCTCAGGTCTAAGGACTTTGCATCAATACTACTTGAGACCAACTAATGGCACATTAATTCCATGTAGTGTCTCAAGGTGGGTCTATCCAACAACATGTTCTCTAACATGTGTTCACATATATTGATTTTGTATCTCCATACCATGATCCATGAGACATGATCATCAATCAATACACGTGCTGATCTTAGAATCATATTCGTTCCATAAATACGATATTGATCAGGAATCATTTAGAAATAGATTCATACATAAAGAGTCTCATAAATAAGTCACATACTTATTTATCAATAAAGTTGTATATTTCATGGAATGGAATAGCACTTTATTCAATAATTCATAAACATTGAGCATGATATCCAACATCTCCATGTTGCCTCTAGGGCATATCACTAACATCTGATTCAGGTAAATTGCAGGTTCCCGCCAAGAGTGCCTCATTCATCGCTTCGACGGGTAGCACTTCTGGCATTCGGTGTCACCGCTGCCAAGGTCTTGGACATGTGCAGAAAGATTGCCCAAGTAAGCGAGCATATGTTGTGACAGAAGATGGAGGATACATCAGCACCTCCGATGTCGAGGATGTTGAGGATGATGGTGATGGTGATGCCATCGATGACGACGGTGATGGCCATGTCCTTGGAGGCGACGACACTTCGGGTTACCTGATCATCATTGTTCAGCGAGCGCTTAGCATGCAGATTCAGCAACCTGAGAAGCTCCAATGCCACCACTTATTTCTGATTTTCTTTGTCATCAAGAACCGACGAGCACGAGATATCATTGATTGAGGAAGCTGCAACAATTTGGTGAGTTCTGATTTGGTCAAGAAGGTTGAATTGACCACACGGCCACATCCACATCCTTACCATATTCAATGGCTCAATGACTCTGGAAAAGCTAAGGTAACACAAACATGCATATTTCCTTTTTTCAATGGTTCTTATGTTGATTTTGTTGATTGTGATGTGGTACCAATGCAAGCTTGTTCACCATTATTGGGTCCTCCTTGGTAACATGATAACGATGTTATGCACCATGGTAGAAGTAATAAATACACTTTTATGCATAGAGGCGAGAAAATTACTTTGTTACGTTTGACCCCTGCTGAGATTGTACAAGCTGATTGGGAAAGAGCCATTAGTTTGAATGATGCTAAATCTGAAAATCAGCAAGTTGCAAATTCTGTTTGCCTTTCTTCTGGACAGGGTGGCTTGCAACAAGAAATCGACGATGGCCAATATACACAACCTTCTTGCAATGTTTTAGATACGTACTTTCAGTTTCATCCATACAGTGGGTGCAAGCCTTGTACCCTTTGTTTGACTGTTCGGATCGGTTGCTAAGTGTAGACCAAACGTTAATGGTAACGAACAACAAAGCTCATAGGTTAAATTACTCCTGTTTGTCCTCATCCCGTACGGGGATATCTTCTTTCTTCTATAGCAGTTTCATATCTTCAACCAATGGCCTTAGGTACAGATCAATGTTGTTACCAAGTTGCTTTGGGTCTTGAATAATAATCGGCATCAGATGTACTTCCGCTTCATGCATAGCCAAAGGAGGAGGTTATACATACACATCGTAATAGGTCAAGTGCTATAGCCGCTGCTGATCTTTCCAAATAGATTCATGCCATCTGTACTTAATGTGAACCTTATGTTTCGTGCATCCTCTCCAAAGTCTTTAAATGTTCTGTCGATGTTTCGCCACTACGACCCATCGGTGGGGTGTCTTAGCATCCTGTCTTATTGACGTTCTTCTGCGTGACATCGCACCAATCTAGCATGCTCTTTGTTTCTAAACAAACGCCTGAGCGTGGTATTATAGGAAAATACCACATCACCTTAGCAGGAACATCTCGTATCATAGTGCTTTACAAATCGGACATGCTTCTGGGATCTTCTACTTCTCACCGCGATAGAGGATACAATCGTTCGGACATACGTACATCTTCTGTACTTCCAGTACTAGAGGGCAAACTACCTTCTTAACTTCGTACGTTGTTTCTATACAAGAACGTTTTGTGCTATGCTAACATACACTCTAATTTCTGGATCTCCGTTTTACCTTCGTAATCCTCCCTTATGTCACGCTACATTTGACCAAGATCATCCGCACCCTCGTTATCTTCAATATCATCAACAACCCCGTTCACCTGGCTTGTTGTATTTTCTTCAAATTTGTCGTACTGACCCCAGTCTGGAATGCTGTCGTCTTCTTCTTCTTCTTCCATTGCAACCCCTACCTCTCTGTGCGATGTCCAATAATTATAGTTAGGCATGAATCTCGACTCAATTAAGTGGGCATGAATAGTTCTTGATGTAGAATACTCCTTTTTTTGTACTTTTTACATGGACAACATATAAAGCCCCTATACTTGTTAGCATTGGCCATACTGAAAAAATAATACATGTCTTGAATAAACTCTGTCATCCGTTGGTCCACGGTGTACATTCATTGCCGATTCATCTACGAAATACACAAAAATCGTGAAAAGAAAATCCACAAAAGTCTAACTAATCAAATAATAATACAATAATTATATATAAATAACCATACAATCATTATATAATAATCTCACATAATTAATAGTTGTACTTAAGAAAGTTTAGAATTATTTTTAAATGTATTTTTAATGTTCTAAACATATAACATATCTATCGTACTTATTTCTAAATATTTTAACGATTTTTAAATTAACTTAGTTTTTATTCTTTATCTTAATTTTCTATATTTGTTTTTTCCCTCTCTTTTATAACATTTTTATCCACAAGTTTCTAATTTTAAAAAGTAACATAATTTTCTCTAAACAAATTTTCTCTCTCATCATTTTCCATAAACCTTTTTAGAAATAACAATGTATAGAAATATACCTACAAATATAATATGCAAAGCATACATCATTAGATGATGGAGTTGCTAACCTCTTAAATTCATTCGATTTGTATATTATCACCAAAATAATTTCACAAAAAAATTTGGCAGCACCTCCCTTGCTCTTTCAAACTTTTGTAGCAATGGCTCAAGCTAAAGGAGGAAGAAGAAGTACATAAAGGACAGAAGAAGTACATAAATGACCTTCACTATAATACCAGT
This sequence comes from Oryza australiensis, assembly GCA_019925245.2. NCBI lineage: Eukaryota > Viridiplantae > Streptophyta > Magnoliopsida > Poales > Poaceae > Oryza > Oryza australiensis. Next base: position 354,727 of record JAIFGZ020000819.1, read on the forward strand.
TGGTGTGACCAATCAGGATTAAAGATCATTTAGATCTTTAGAGCATCTACAAGAGACTCTCCATATCCTTATAAAGATTTTGGTGAGAAACCACCCTTTAACAGCTTTTCTAAATGGTCATCCAAATATAGTCATTTTTTATTCTGGATTTTTTGTTAGCCAAAAATAAAAGAAAAAAATACTCTCTAAAGTAAGCATAAGATATAGAAAAACTGTTGGAGAATGCAAAGTTACAGAAAGCAATTTTTATGCAAATGACTCTTCAAATGATGATCTAGAGAGTAAAATTTAGAAAGACTCTCAGAGATACTATTAGTCCTGATTGGTAATATTAACCGATACTATAGTAAGATCTTTAGTATCGGTTGATGTTTATTTTTAGTCCCGGTTGGTGTTCACCGGTGACCTGACACAGTCTGACAAGAAATAAACCGAAACTAAAGATTATTTTTAGTCTCAGTTACCAACCGGACTAAAGATCATAGAGTTTTTTTCCTTTTTAACCAGAAGTTTTATCAAGAGTATGGTAAATTTTGACAAATCTAATAAAAACTACTTCTTGATTAGTGGACCGTAACACCCAGTTTTGCTATTTACTAGGAAAACCTTATCTTTGCATCACATCTAAAATGGAGTCCCGTCGCACCGTGTGAAACGCTTATGCTATGTTCAGCCTGAAGCAGCGTCGTGGCCATGTTTCGCACAAACATTCAAAATTGATGAGACCAAATGTAGCAGAAGAAGTGGAAAAGCATAACACTGGTTTGTTTGGGACACAGATCCTATACTGTTACAGCAGAGAGACACTGTTACAACTGTGCGTTGAGTCTTCCAAGTACCGTAACTTGCAGTAGTTTAGGAACAGTTACCTTATGCACGACAAGTTCGATGGTACCGTAGCATATTTTAATGTATAAATCTTAACCATTCGATTTCCATCTGATGGTCTAGAGATTGTCTTTGTGCAACTTTATTGTAGCTTCTCTTGCACTGTATACTCTACGGCCGAGGATCCGATTCCGTTTGTTTGTACATTCCGGAATTTTCCCGTTCTTTTTCATTGCCGTTATCTAGTCCTCGTATGTTTTTTTTTCTGATCTGCACCTAATTTTCTCTTTGTCAATCTGCTTCTGCGTTCTTCCCCCAACCAGGGTTGGAATCCGGTTCGAATTTTGTGAAATCCAAACTTTTCGGTCCGGGCCGAAAATACAAATTAACCAGTTGGTTTTCTGGTGAGGTTAAAAAAAATCTAAACAGAATTTTAAATTTTTTATAAACACTCTTTTATCTGTGACGGCTCGTAACATGTTTGAGATTTGTGGGCCATCTCACAGTCATTTCAAACGGGTATAAAAAGAGATCGACAACGATACAGTGGCACAAACATGTCATATATGCATAAATCTAGAGCCCATCACAGATGACACATCCATGACGGGCCAAAACAACGACCCGACAAAGATAACTGTTATACCCGTCACAGTTGCTAGTTCGTTGGTCGTTACAGATATTTATTGCGCTCTATAAATACCCTAATCAAACAGTGAAGTGGTTATCCCACTGTTCACTGTCTTGGTGGGAGGAGGAAGGGAGAGATTTTTTTGTCTTTTTTTCAAAAAATTAGAAAGTATAAAAGTAATTGAAAAATAGTAGCCATTTCTCATAAATCTAGTAGATACTTACCTACAAAATGTTATTTTTAATATTTTCCACTTTTTTTAGCTCAGCGATGGATCAAAGTTGGATGTAAGGGAAACTGTGCGGCGTTATAGTGAAGAGTATTGAAATGGTGTGGTTAATTTTATAAACGTCGCGGAGGAGGATAGAAATAGAAGAAAAAGCGACTACATGTGTTGTCCATGTGCAGATTGCAAAAATAAGAATGTGTTTCATAGCAGAGTGGACGTACACGCTTATCTGATACAACGAGGATTCATGGAGGGGTTCACAAGTTGGATGAAACATAGAGAGGAAGAATCAGGCAGCGGTGCAGCTGTAGACAGAAGTGATGCACAAAATCAAGAAGATGAAGATGAACATGACATGTTTGTACCTTCTTCACTAGGCGGTGAAAGGATTGATTTGGATCACGATCTGCTGCAAGACATATTACGTGACGTTGAGGACCCAGCCTACAATGAGAAAGATTCCATGAAGTTCAGCAGGTCCTCTATACGCCGGATGCAAGGCAAAACACACAAAATTGTCAGCTACCTTGGAGCTAATAAAGCTGAAGGCAAGTAGTGGATGGACAGACAAGAGTTTCACACAGCTTTTGGGAATTCTGAAGACCATGCTTCCAGACGAGAACACATTGCCCGAGAAGACATATGAAGCAAAGCAGGTTTTGTGTCCCCTGGGGTTAGAGGTCCATAGAATTCATGCTTGTCCAAATGACTGCATACTATATCACAAGCAATATGCAAACCTAGATGCTTGTCCTGTCTGCAAGGCTTCTTGATACAAGAGAACGAAAAGTGCTAACGAAGAAAAGAAGTCAAAGCGGGGTGGTCCGGCCAAGGCCGTGTGGTACCTACCTATCATCAATCGTTTCAAAAGAATATTTGCCATCCCCAATAAAAAAAGTTAGTACGATGGTGTTAACAACCAAATTTTGTAAGCAAATCCCCGAGTTTGAAGCAAGGATTGAAGCAGAATCAAGGGACCGCTTGAATCTCGAAAACAGAGGCTCGTCAGTTGAGTCCGAATCGGCTAAGGAGTCAGTTGGCTGAATCCAAGTCGGACGGGATAGCCAACAGCCGATTCTGATTGGGAAAAGCAGATGAGACTGATTCTGGAAGGAAATCTTAAAGATCATTGTTGGATTCGGTTTCCAGTGCTTCAGAGATATTGCCATATATGGATAAAGTCCTGAAAAGACAATTGTTCTATTAATTAGGATATTTGTATAGTTTCCTTGCGGATAATGTGTACAAGAGCCCGTTAGAGATATTGTCGTATTTTAAATAGTAGCTAGAGATAACATAGAAGTCGTGTCATACAAGGACTCTATTGTAAACGGTTATAAATATGGCCCGAGGGTTTGTAATCAGAATCAATCGAATCAACCAATACAATCCCGGCACATTGCCACCTTTTACCTTTTATTTGCAATCTCGACAAGTTCTTGCCTTGCATTGGGCTGCATCGGGCCCCAATCTCCGAGCAAGGTAATTCCTTGTTACAAGCGGTTTGTGTTATCAGGATTAGTCCTTCCATCGTCATGACACTCTGATCTCGTTATTATGAATTGCTTAATTTATAATATATGTCATATAATCTGGTTCAATGCTGAGATCTAATCCACGATCGGCTGGCATCTCCTCGAAGATAACAGCCGACAGGATTAGATCTTGGGGTTGATTTGGATTATATGGCGTTTCCACCATCTTGAAAGGTTTTCATTAGCTTATGTAGATCTCATGCTTCTTCTTGTACTTAATGCTACATCAGTTTGATCTATTAAGTCACTCTTAGAATCATATAGATCTATTCGGCTCAATGACTGCTATTAGAGATAGTATTGGGTTTCAGCCGATCTTACTTGTTTTAGCCATTTTATATGTTTTATTACTGTTAGATGTGTTAAAATCACCTTTTATATTAAGATCTTATTGTAGTTAAATCTCTTAAGCCTTGCATCAATCTGTTAAGTCATCTTAACAGTCGATTGAACCTTGCTTTCGGAAACATGAAAGTATGTTTGTGTACGGATGGCATGAATACTTTCGGAGATATGAGCAGTTCTTATAGCACGTGGCTTGTTTTGATTGCAAACTATAATCTACCGCCACGGTTGTGCTTCAAAAGAAAATACATTATGCTATTCCTGTCAATCCAAGGACCGAAACAACCCGGCAATGACATTGATGTGTTCTTGGAGATTGTTATCGATGACCTTGAGACTCTCTGGAAACAAGGTGTGGAAACTTGGGATGCGTACGGCCAAGAGAACTTCAACCTATGCGTTTTATTGTTCTGCACCATTAACGACTATCCTGCACTGGCAATCTTTCTAGACAAACTGTAAAAGTAAATAAGGCATGCTCCGACTGTATGAAACATACACGCAGTAGGTGGCTGAAGAAATCTAGAAAGATGGTTTACATGGGTCATAGGAGATGGCTCCCTCTCCAACACACATGTAGAAAGAAAAAGAAACTTTTCAATGGTAAGAGGGAATTTCAGACTGCACAACATGGTCAAAGACCTAACTAATGAGTTTGGCAAAAAAAAAGAAGTAAGGCAACAGACAAGGGTATGTGGAAGAAAAAATCCATATTTTGGTGACTTCCTTACTAGAAAGATATCGAGGTCCGTCATTGCATTGATCTGATGCACGTCGAGAAGAATATGTGTGAGAGTTTGGTAGGGCTACTGCTGAATATTCTCGGGAAGACAAAGGACACGTTGAATGCGCGTCTTGATCTACAGTAGATGAATATTCGCAGTGAACTCCTACCTGTAACAGATGCAGAGACAAGTAGAGCGTACCTCCCTCCAGCTTGCCACACATTGTCAAAGGTTGAAGAAGCGTATTACAATATTGACGAATGATTCAACTGAGACAGTACAGTTGTTGGCAATGGGACCGTGTTGGGAGATAGTCACATGGCAAGGATACGATATCAACGGTTACACGTTTTACACCGTACAACAAGATGACAAAAGCACAGTGCAAAATAGCAGAGTCCGTATAGATGCATTCCAGGATCAAGGTGGGTCCAGCACATACTACAGCCGCATTGAACAGATCTGGGAGCTGAACTATGTGAGATTCAAAGTTCCTCTATTTCGATGCTGTTGGGTGAATGTACGCACCGGTGTCAAATTCGACAAGGAAGGTTTCACTTTAATAGATCTATCCAAGGTTGCATAAGCCGATGAACCATTCGTGCTTGCGAAACAGGTCGAGCAGATATTCTACATAAAAGACTCTGCAAACAAGAAGATGCACATCGTCAGGGATGGCAAGCGCCAAATTGTCGGGGTTGACAACGTCGTCGACGAAGAAGAATACAATCAGAATCTTCATGTCAGACCTCACATCGACTTTGACGATGATCCCCAAGAGGATGTGGTATATGCTCGGTCAGATCATACGAAAGGCATAACCTTGTGATTGATGACTTTGTACTTATTTGTTTTGCTATTTGTTGTAATGAATGAAGTATTTTGTATTAACAAGACTTTTTGTGTAAATTATTTAGTGAATTATATGAAAATAATAATTAATATAGTGATTTAGTTAATTAGGAGATTTTATTTAGTGACTTAAATAAATTATTGAACTTTACTGAATTATCTAGTGAATTATATAAAAATAGTAATTCAAATAGTTTCAATAATTCACTTAAATAGTAATTTATATAGTTTATTTAATTAACTTTAGTGGATAAATTTTGTAGTGAAAAATAAATTGAAAAACTACAAGTCGAATTATGTAGTGAATTATTCAGTGAAATAAATAAATGCAAGTGAAAAAATTGTATCGGTGATGGGCTTTATATTATAGACTGATAGGGAAGATGTCCGGATCAAACGGGTTTAAGCCTTGAGCCCGATAAAGATGATTAACTCACTTATCGGGTTTAAACTTAATGCCCATCACCGATGAGTTATCGGTGATGGGCCTTAATTTTATTCCACCACATATGGTTAATTTACTAATCGGGCTTCAAGTTTAGGCCCGTCATCGATAAGGTCATCCGTGATGAGCCTTATATCCGCCTCCTTTTGTCGATATCCCGCACCAAAGGGCAAGGAGCTGGACAAGGGCAAGGAGCTCAACCCCTTCAACCCCTCTAGCTCCTGTTGCTCCACAAGATCAAAATGAGGCCAACAGTACAGCTAAAGAAATTAATCTTGTACTGCTCAGGAAGGCACGTTCCTCTCCTCTGCAAATAACTAACGACAAACCTACTGCAAGGGGGAGAGGAAGAGCCCAAGGCAAGGCAAAGACCTCATGTCTACAACCAAAGAAGCTAGAAATGAGGAAGAACGTACCTCCGGCGGTGTTCTCACTAGGCATGCCTTTGATTGGAGATGACGCCCTACGAACGATGGGCAAAGCGTGCCGGGAGCTCCACATGTACTACATGGAGAGGATAAGCAAGAGGACGAATAAGGAGACTGACATCGCAGGCCATCACGGTAAAGAACCATTTTTTGGGCCTGAAAACTACATTGCCATAGACTTCAAGGACTTGTGCAACCTCTACAGACTACGAGCGGTGGACACAATTCTACTCAAGTGCTACTCCTTGTAAGTATTCTTGTGTTCCTCAATCTTAGTAAAAACAACTGTTATAACACGCTTATAAGAGCGTTTGACTTATGTGTAGGCTTAGTTGGAAGTGGTGCCAGAGAAATGCACCGGAAGTGGCCTTCTTGGATCCACAAATTGTCTCGGTAGCCAATCTAGATCATGATAGGAAATCCATGGTGGACTACTTTTTAAGACCTTGTTGGCCCAACAAGACAAGGAGTATTTTCTCTGCGCCTATAATCAATAGTAAGTGTATACCCTAAATATATGCAATTGCATGACACGTAGTGCCTTAGAATTTAACTTTCACTATATTAATGCCACAGTGCCCATTGGATCCTTCTGGTCATTACGCCAAAGTGGAGCACATGCCACTATGTAAATTCCAAAATCAGTACGACGTATGACTAGACCCCGATCCAAGAAGCAATCGACGAAGCGTGGGAAACATATGTGGAGAAAGGAGGGTGACATAGCAATTATCAACAAACCCTCATCACAAAAAGGACATCCCCGTCAAACAGCAAGTAGACGACCAGTATGGATTCTATGTGTGCCACAACATGCGATTCCTGCACACAACAAGTTCAAGACAATGACCAAATTTGAGGTTTGTAATCTCCATTGTGATATGTACTGACTACTTTGAATTATATATATTGATCGACTAATTTCGAACTATGTACATGTAGAAAAATATATCCAAGTCTACGCCTACCAGCTTTGACGGGATTAGAGAAGAGGTAGCAGACTTTATAGTCCATGATATAGTATATTCCATAGGAATGTTTAGAGTAAAAATACAGGGTTAAAGTCAAAGACATGAAATAGCAGAGTTTTTTTCAAAATTTTGGAATTAATATCAAAGACATGTAAATATGTAACACTTATGATATTATTAGATTATAATTTTGTCAAATATGTTTTACACTTGCAATGTGAAATATGTGAATAAGGGATGAGTATCTGAATAGATGTATAAGAATATCAGATGTATGTGAATATATGTGAAATATCTCTGTTCTATCTTTTTGTGGGGGCATGGCTAGCAAATGCCTAAGGCTAACAAAAAATAATAATAATTTTTTTTGGAAAAACTCATCGGTGACGGGCTTTAAATTAAGCCCGATGGAGATGTTAGTCATCAGTGACGGGCTTAAGTAAAATTCCGATGAGAAGTCTTTCATCCGTGACGGGCACTAAATAGGGCCCGTTTGAGATTATATCATCGGTGTCGGGTCCATGTTTGACTGGTCTTGTGGGTCAAATATATCAGTGACGAGCTGTAGTTTAGGCCCGACTAAGATAAGTGCATCGGTGACGGGCTTTTGTCCGACAGAGAAACCACTCAGATCAATGACCTTGCGCCGTGACGAGCGCCATACCCGATACAGATGAAGGTTACTGTCCGATTAAGATGAGGATGACCGTTGTAGTAAAAAATTATCTAGATTGTTTTTTTATTTATAAATGGATTCCATGAAATCCCATATATCGCTCGTGAGTGGATTTTGATCCGTCGGAATTTGGGATGGTGAACCCTGCCACCTACACACACATATCCCCCTTCACGTCTCATCTGTGATTTTCCTGAAGAGAAATCGTTGTTTGGTCCAACAAAGCTCCGAACCAAACCACAAGCCCGTGTTCAATTTTTGTGCAGACTGCTTAAGGAGATTTTCCATTTTAAGCCGATGAAGAACATTTCAACAGGCCCAGAAAGACCTTGTTTGTTTAATTCTTTTAGGGCTTGTTCGTTTAATCTTTAAGAGTAAGAGATTGGAAGAGATTAACAGAGAATAATTTCACACCATAGGTATGAAATAAATCTTCTTCAAATCCCATCAATCTCGTTATGAGAGATATTAAACAAACAAGGTCTCATAGGAGGATGGAGAGAAATTTGAAGAGAATTTATTCCATATCTATTGTGGTGTTGGAGTTATTCCCTCTCAATCCCCTCCCATCCCTCATTGTTGGAGATTAAACGGACAAACCTAAAGGGTTTTTTTTTGGGTTCACTTTAATTTGTGCGTGTGTGTTTTTTGAGATTACATTTCAATATGTGTTGTGCATTGGCAAGCAGTGGAGTTGAATTTTCCAAAAAAAAAGCAGTGGAGCTGAGACAGATGAGAGTGATTAGAATCCATATCCAACCGACCGTCGTACACTAGTTATCACCCGATCGAATCGCTCGCTCGATCTCAAGCATCAGTCGGGCGTCTAGTTTTGACCACAATCACAATCCGACCACAATCACAATCCAAAATTACAAGAATCCATAAATCATTAAGGTGGAAATGACGACAAATATCTAGGGTCATGAACCACTTCATTCGATGCCCCCGATTGAGGCTGCAATAGAGGAGAAGAGAATAGCGTCGGTATTCAATTTGTTTAAGTATTAAAACAAAGTTGTCAAGTGAAACTACATGGTTGTCTAAATATAAGGTAGGAACATACAATTTGATCTCTAAGTTAAAGTATTCAATTTGGCTAAGCATAAGTTAGGAACATACAATCTAAAAGATTACAAATTCCGTTGTATCATACTTGACAAGATAATACTATAAGAAATGAAAATACGAGGTTATCAAGTGACTCATAGGACTGCCTGTAGGGGGTGGAGGAGGGAACAGCACCGGTGGCGCAGGATGACCCATGCTCTGAGAAAGAGTTTGCATGTACTCAAACATCTGACTCATCCTCGCCTCCATCTACCATTTCTTTCTCTCTTCTTCCAGCTGGGCCTATAATATTCCATCCCAATGTTACAATGCGAAGCAAACACTCGGCAAAAATCAATGAGTGATGAATAAAACAGAAAAATATAACCTGGAGTGTCTCCATCTAGGACTGTGCAGTGTTCGGCTGTGGGCGTACGGCCGGGCTTAAGCTCGTGTTCCTTGCTCGAATATGGGACAGAGTGGGAGTAGTGGCCGTGTCGAGTATGTTGTCGCAGATCTAGTACCACCCATGCTTCTTGCCTCCTCCCACCCTCACGACGACTTCTCAATGAAGATCCTGGTGCTCGGATCGTACTCTGGCCCATGGACCTCCCTTGCCATTGATATGTACTCATTAAGGTGGCTGTGGACGCTCGCATTGCTGTACATCGAGGGCGGGTCCTCCAGGTTGTAGTCGACATCGGACGTCGCCTTGCCCTTTTGGGCCAAATCCCATGCCTTGAACTGGGAGATAGGCTAGCCATCACATGCACCGACTGCGAATAAAACAACAATATGATTACGAATTATGCAGAATTGGGCATTATAATGAATAATTGAATTCGCGTACCCATCTAGCTGCATATTCGTTGAGGCTAAGGTTGCCTTGGTAGTGTGGTGCACCTGGCATAATCAAACACCGCTCCCAGCAAGCGGTGTGTGTCTCCTTCCACTTGGGAGCACACCATTTGTCCACCATGCGTTCCTAGCAATCGAGAAGCTAAGTGCACCACCACGGAGGCACCTACACATCATCAAGTATATGACATATTAGAAGATCAAATTAAGTGTACTTAATCTTAGAAAAAATTAGTATAGTTACATCCATGTATTGTTCCTTTGTCAGATTCATGCTTCTTGCTTCAGTTTTGGTGACCTTCAGGTTGTTGTAGGCCGCGTTGTATGCTATGATGGCCTGGACGCACGCCTTGTAATGCATGTCAATCACGAGTTCGTGACAGGCTTCGTCAGTTGCTGCAGCCGCCTTGGCCTCGTATCCATCCTGGCATCTGAAAAAATCCTACGTATGGACACAATGAATTTAGTCATTGTTTCAATAATATCCAATGAATTGATGTATTGAGCAACGTAGTGTGACAAAAACTTACCCACAGCTCGGCCTTCACCCGCTCCGCCTTGTTGTTGAATACCCTTCCATCCCGATCAGAAAAATTGGGGATGGCGTCGTAGTGATCAAACGTGTAGGCTGGCTCCTCCTTTCCGGCATACCGAACCAGGCCAGGAAAGTGTACCCTGCACAAAAGATTCAGGATGTCGTTGGCATAGCATTTGTGATCACCTGCTCTGATCATAGTCCAACACCTACCCAAGTGATTAAGATAAATTATTAGTTTCTATTGTGATTTTCAACAAATCAAATGAAGAAGTAGTGATAACATCTAAAGTTACTTACCGAGTCCCAGAGGGTTGAAAAAGTGGGCATTTATGGGTAGGTAGCGATCACCGTGGGAGACTCGAGGGACCTCGCAACCAAACAGTCGATGAACCAAAGGAAGCAGAACCCCCAGTGGAAGCAGAACCTCCAGCCTCCTCCTGCTCCTCATCACCAGAGGGAGCAGAACCCCTAGCCTCCTCCTCTTGTACCTGCTCCTCCTGCTCCTCATACAAAGATGAAGCTGCAGGGGAGGGTAGCCTCCCTCGACCTCTGCCTCCACCCTTCCGTCGACCCCTGTCTACACCCTTCTCGGACCCCTCAGCTACATTGGACCCTCGAACTGCATCAGCCGCTCTCTTGAACACCGACGCGCACTTCCTCAAACCGCCCACCATCTTTGTTCAATCACCTGTAATTAAAAAGAGCAAACCAATTAGGACAGATATATAAAAATACCTAGAAAGAGATGCAAAATAAATAGAACATAATTAGTACGGTTCATACACGTATTAGAAATAATCATCCTGATCGGGATTAGCTTGATCATAAGTCTCATCATCACTATTAGCCATGTCGATATAGTCATGCCCGTGCTCCGAAGGAGGAATGTTGTCATCATGGTCATTGCCTAAATGTAAAGTTCAAGCAAGATATTATTCGTATCGGTTTGGACAGTACCTTATGTTTGAACAAAGAAATGAAATCTAGCATTCCATTTCTGTTAACGCCAAAATTTGGGAAGCCCCGAAGTCCTTATCGGCTAAGGGTTAGTTTCGGCTCGAAGCAAAATCGGCTGAGAGTTTTGCGTCAGCCGATGAAGGATCCATATCTCCAGCAGTCGGATTCTTGTTAGATTCAGTTTGAGAAGATCTTATCCAAAAGAAACCGAGTTCAGGGAGGATACGGCTTGTATCTATTAATTAGGAAGGGATTGTTAGTTTCCTAGTTTATCTTTAGGAAAGTTTGTTTTGTAATCTGTTAGGATCTTTGTCACCCTACGGGTATAAATATGTAAGCCCAGGGTTCATGTAAAAAATCTCTCGATCAATACAATTCTGCGCATTGCCATCTTTTATTCTTCATCTTCGTTCAACATCCGGTGAGACTTGGCACCTGACGCGGGGATGCATCGGCTTCGATCTCCGGCGAAGGGGTAAGTCCAAGGTCCCGCCGGTTCAGGCAATCGTATTGGCTGCGTCGACGTCGTCCAAGGCTGCATCAGTACATTCAACCTCTTGGATTGCTTCGGTTCGTTGATATGTTCGCCTGAATATTTATCATATGTCTCTATTGATCTAATCTTAGTATTTCAGTTTAGCCCTATCGGTTGTCTCTCGTTTTAGGGTTTCTGTCACTATCGGCTAAACAGTTTACTAGATTAGATTGGTTTAGGCATCTACCACCCTGAAAATCAGCCAAGGGCTTGATTGTCTACATATTGCATTTCTTTTCATACTTAGTGCTGCATCAGTTTGAATCTACTAAGTCGTGATTAGAACCGTAATCTCTAGCCTGCCTGTTGGTTGCCACTAAGGGGTTCATCGGGGTTTCGGTCGGTGAGGTATCCGGATTTCGCATCGGCTTGCAAGCACTACTAGAAAACCCCCCTTGTAGCTACGTTAGATTTAGGATTAGACACGCTATATTTCATCTCTATATCAATGTAGACACGCTTTCATAAAGCGTGTTAGAAGCGTCTTTGTACATAGCGCGTCAGGCCTTGTAGATATGAATTCTTTAGGTGTTGCTACGAAAGAAAGAGATATTTCATAAACACGTTTTATGCATATGTAAAAATATAGATACAATTTTGCAGACACATGTATAAAACGTCTCTAGTGGTGTAGTTACGTAGTAATGTAACGCTTCATTGTGTGTTAAGAAACATAGACACAATTTATAGATACATATACAAAACATGCATACTAATATAGACACGTTTTTTAACGATACCTTATAGCGTAGCAATTATTACAGAGACGATTTAGTAGAGCGTGACAGATGACATGGCACGTGACATGGCGGATGATGTGGCACGACATGGCATGTGATGTGGCGAATGATGTGGCGGGTGATGTGGCACGTGACATGGCGGGTGATGGGTCAGGTGACGTGGCGGGTGACACGTTTCATAGTAACACCAAAATGTGTGTTAACAAATGTAGAAACAATATCGTACATACATTTTTATTACGCGTCTACAGATATAGTCACGTTTTGTAGTTACATCATATTGTGTATTAAGAATTGTAGAGACGATTTATAGATACATCTATTTTCGTGTGTACTAATATATAATGATTCTTTTATTTGCATTTATAATTGTAATATATCTTTATATTTTCTAATTGGATAATAATCTATAAATAAATGATCCATGACATTGCATTGACAATCAATTTTTTGCTTCACCAAAAATAAACTGAGTACTTTGAACCAACAAGTGCAGTACTTAAGGTACTGTGGACATGACAATTGTCTTGATAAAGAAACACAAAAAGTGACAGTATCATGCAAATAGTTCAAAATTTTTCACTAACAAATAAAACCTATGCTTCATTGTCCGTTCTTGCCCTTCTCCATCGCAACTTCACTTCTCCCTTGAGAACTTGTAACTTTCTTCACCTGCAATGGGGCATGGGGTTAGATGAATGACACGATTTAAAGATACAACAAAACTAGGTTTAATCTTTTAAAAAAACTTACGTGTGAACGAGGCCAAGGAATAGTATAGCCAATAGCATCTAGTAGTGTACGAATCTCAAAAATAGGCCTAGGTATCAACTCATCTCCTTTATTTCTAATGTCAACGTTTTCAAGCGCTTCAACATAAACCCCAACATATTCCTTTCCAAGCATGGTTCCTCCAATCTCTCGTCGCAATCATTAGTTACTAAGCGTGCTTTGGCTACAATTCTTCCTTTGTTTCTTAGGGAAAGAAGATAGACCGGATAATGTCTCTACCATTTTGCAAAACATGAAGATAAGAGTCTTGTACATTTAACTAATTTAATTAAAAAAAAGAAACAAACGGAATAGAAGCATATCGATTCGACGGTTTGAAACTATTGGCTTTAATTCTTCGAGTCCTCTAGAATAGAGAACTTATATTAGTCAAAATACAACATCACTAAAGCAAGTTAACTCATTATAAACAATATTGCAATGCTAGCTTAGACATACCATGTTTGCCAATATTGGATCTTCGAAAAATTTGGGGCTGCATTACCATTATCTTCATCAATTGATCTACAAAAATGTGCTTCTGCAGTAAAAAGGTCGGAGTCAAAAATCAGTCATGGACATCTCAGATTGTTATTGATGGACATCTCGGGTTGGAGTCAAAAACCAATCAAAAACAACTAGCTCGAGTGTTATAGATACACGTTTTACGTATTAGCAAGCGTGATTAGTACGAGAGATATTGCACTTAACTATGCTTGTTTTGCTTCGATTGCAAAAACCATTCATGTATATAGCAATAGTCGCATAAAAATGCATCCCCCTAGTAATAATATAGTTTCCATTCACATTGTCATGTTGCACGATAGGTTATACAATAGGATAAATATGCTACAATAATAATATTAAGGGCATTAATTAAGCGTAACATGCACATGTATGTCTAAAATACAACAAACTGTAACATGCATATGTATGTCTAAAATAGATGCACATTCAACTTGGTCTACAACAAGCGTAATGAAAGGTTACCTTTGCAACTGTTTGCTCAATAGGTAAAGACGTACGGGCTTATTGGATCTCTCATGCCGCAAAGTGTCATCGATCATATTACATAATACATTACAAAAACTTTAATATTATTGTTGTAGCCGAGTACATTAGTAATAAAGTATGTACTCTATTACTGTACTTCAATTGTGGGAGAGTGCACATTACCAATTGAGTGTGCGGGGCTATGATCATTATGACTTTACGGTTCTATATGTTCATCCTTGAAAAAAATTAAGAGAGGGAGGGATTACTTCTAGGTGGTAGGCATATATACAGTTCATTGTAATATGAAAGGTTACATATATGCATAAGTAATAGATTGAACCATTAAGATGTTTAGAGCATAATAGCATATCTAATCATTGTTATCAATGAGAAAAAAGATGTAGTTGTCATTCGAAGAAGGAACATATGCTTACTTCATCATCATGTAGATCGGCTACCATTTCCTTTATGAAATCCTCTTCAGAAACTTTTTAACATGAAACCAAGCCGGTGCTTCATGATACCACCCATGCGTTGCATTTTATTCTCCATTTCATTCACTTTCTTTTGGTAGCTCCTTTCTTCCGCATTTTGAGTGACAAAAGTTAGACCTTGAGACACTCGAACATCACTCCAATACTTATCATCATAGTACCCCCGTGCTTTTAACTCCTTAGCAACTATCTCATTGAACACCTCATTAAAATCTTGAGCTGAAAGACTACCATTGTTGTTTTGTTGTCTTTTTTCTAATTCCTCATATGATGCATTCTATAGAAATAAAAACAGTGCACTGTCACAACATGGTAAACCGAAATTCAAAGCGAACATAAATGCTTAGGATCAGAAAATGTACCATTATTGTATCCACTTTGTGGGTAGTGTAATCGCCATTTTTTTCTTGTGAGAAGCCTCCCATAATTCAAGCCTATTATTCTTCCTTTTATGGTTATCTTCCTGCACAAGAGAGTAAATTGAGGCTCATTACAAATCTCAATTAGATGATTGTGAATAAAATAATTAAATTTGGATGAATATATTTCACCATCTCTTTTTTCAGCCTAGCATGGCTTTTTCTGCCTGATGTGTATGTATTCTTCTGTTCTTTTGCGATCCTAGAGTTTGTCGCACATATTTTCTGCAAAGATAAAAGAGTGATGAAGTGTTGTTACACTCGTTGATTTCAAACTACATATAAATGGTAAATAAAATGATGGCACCTTATGTGGTTCTCGGCACCAAAATCCGACAAGAGCTTTCCATTGAACTTCATTCACTTTGTTTGGTTTCTCATTTATGATTTCATCTAGAGATCTCTCTTCACGATTGAAATATTGTTTCTTCAACTTTGATTTGTAGGATCGCCACCTATTGTTAACAGTCCTTAACACCCAGTCCCTTGTAAGGTTCAGTGTTTGGCGAGGAAATTGAAAGTGTTTCTATAAAGAGTACAGTAGATGTTACCGGATGGATGAAACTTGAAGTATTTGATTGAACTAGGTACTATGATTAAATTTACCTCCACATCCTTGATTATTTGTTGCTTGTGAATATTGAACAGATCATTGTCCCATCTTTCAATGTGTAAAGGAGCTAATGATGGTTTTTCGCTATCTGTCCAAGGTCGACCAAGAATGGAGGTGACCTTTCATTAGGGACACCATTTTCATCAGTCCCTACAATTACCTTTCCTTCTTGTAACTCCACTAGATTTGAAACTCGAAATCCCCTAAAACTTGTCTCACCTCTCCATTTGGCCCTACATGTAGGAAATAGATTGATTTGACACTGCATTTCGATATGCAAGAAAAACATGAACTTACATATTATCTTAATGGGGGTTCGTATATGTTGGCTTGGGAGGCGGGGTAATAAGGCATCAACATCGGGAGGACCCTGTAAGTCATCATCCCTGCTCATTCTCTAGTGAGTTGTCCCGCCCATTCTCATTCTCCGATATGTTCTCCGCCCATTCTCGTAGGTTCTCGCGTCCTTTTCTTCTTGCGGGTTTAAGTTCCTTAACCGTCGAAGTGGTCTTACCATGATTTCTTCTGCATACACATAGAAAAATATAAACCTTAACTTGCTAGTTAGTTGTCATGGGACAGGGGACAATATGCTGATAAATATAAATTCACTACTCTCTTGAGAAAAATGCTTTGTACAAAAACTATATAGTATAGTACAAACAACTAATAGACATGCTACATATATGCTACTCAACGAGAAAATGAGACATCAACAGAGACAATTTTTCTTTAGGCCACCCATGATAATTTCTTAGCTTTCTCCACAAAGATTTAGTAAAGCCATTTGGAGTTCTGAAGTGAGATTGGTGAAACTTAAGCTAACAAAAAATAGTAGCAAAAAATGATTCAGCATCGTTCTTTCCTTCCACAGATTTCTACTAAAAATTTACCTTTCAGAAAAAACTAATAAAAAGTCCTAACATGGGAAAGTGTAAATACCTAAAACAATAGAAAAAGAAACAATTATAAAATTAACTAATATTCCGTTTGTAATTTGTCCGAAACAAACCCATAGCCACATAGGAAAGATCTAAGAAGCTAAATAGAAAGCAATGCAAGCTAAAATAGGAAGCAGTGCAAGCTGTGAAGCTTGGCAAATAAAATGGTTTAATGGTGATAGGAGAATATAATTTGTCCGAAACAAACACATAGCCACATAGGAAAGATCTAACAAGCTAAATAGAAAGCAATGCAAGCTAAAATAGGAAGCTTTGCCAAGCTGTGAAGCTTGACAAATAAAATGGTTTAATGGTGATAGGGGAATATATTTTATCTCAGCTATGTAAATTAGTTTTTATCTCATCTATGGTTTAACAGTCAAATAAATTAGTTTTTCTTAGTTGTGCAAATACTACTGTCCACAAAGTTGTCCACAAAGTTGAACTGATTGAAAGCTAGCTGCATAGGTAGAATCATAAACACAACCGGCAAAAACACACAAATACATCTGCATCATACCTCCTGAAAGCAGATATCCTCCAACTTTGCTTCTCTGTCAGCACTTATCGGAGAGTGTCCAATTTTCAATATAAAGAATTCGCCTAAAATTGGACAGAAAAGAGGTCAAGGAGACATGAACAATTTCTGGATGAATCATGAACTATTCGGAACAAATAAGTAGTTTGACCAATTGATCATTTAAATATTTGTCAAACAGAACAATTAAAAAAGAGATTAATTGGGCAGAGATAACTTTTGAGATCCCATTCCCGGAAATGTTAGCACAACTAGCTGGTCATTAACACAAGCAACCTTTTACTAGCCAAGATGTTCTAGATCACAAGCAACCACTAATCGTTCCAGCTAGACAAACCACATCGCGGGATCTAGACGAAAAGCCTAATCAACTGTTCTAACCAATACAAAAGTAGAGCAACAAACTGCACCAAATCCTCCTGCCAAGATCGTGCCACAAATTCTCCGGTCAGCAGCGGCGCACGCGCCTCCTCCGACGTCCCTCCCTCCAGCCAGGAAAGTGTTCTGCGGCCGGGAACAGATGCATTCTTGGGAAAGAAATGTGGAAGAGGAGGAGGAAGAGATGGGGAAATGGTTACTGTGGAAGGTTGCGAAAGTTTTGCGGGAGGTTGATGATTTTCGGGCGATGTAATCTATCCGCGAGCGCCAAAAATTTCGGCGCTGCCGCGCGAAAATTCGGCGCATGCCGCCAGCGCCAAAAATCAGTAATGTCCAGGCTCTAAGCTACGTGCTGACACAAAAAAATTGAAGCCATAAAGAAGAAGTGGCATAGTGGTGGGATGGCCGTTGAAAGCAGCAAACAACCTGTGTTCGAATCCTGATTGCTCCAATTTTTTTTTCTTTTTTTAGCTTAGCCTCAATTTTTTCCCTCCATTTTTTCCCTATTGTTAGATTTGCCTCAATTTTTTCCCTGCTTTTAATATAAGTTCAGCATGCAATACGAATTAAAATAGAATATTTTATCTTAGCAAACATTACACAAATTTATTTAGTTCGTAATATTAATATGTATTTTTTAACATTTCCAACATATTGTTTCATCATCTTTTCATTTTTTAAATTAATACCTTAATATTTTATAAAATTTTGTCACCACTGTAAGATAAACCCATATAAATCTTTTTATTTTATATGACCTAATGTTTTTCTCTATTTTTACTATGTTTTAGCCTTGCCTACATTTTTTCTATTTTTAATATGATTCTAGCATGCAATACAAATTAAAACCGAGTATTACATCTTAGCAAAAATTAAATTTAGTTCGTAATATTAATACGTATTCTTTTATCACCACTAAGAGATAAAACCATATAAACCTTTTTATTTTATAGGACTTAATGTTCATAACCTTATATTATGTCTTTATGGTCCTAATAGAAGTATATTTGTAGTTATTGGACGTCTTTATATATAAATAGGTGTTATCACCATTGTCGAACGGAACCATATCATTGTTTATATCATTCTTTATATGTTCACTATCACCAAATATTTATTGGATACCTTTACTTATAATTTGTCAGGATGTGGCCTCCGTCTTCCCCGTCGCCGCCGCCGACGGTGTAACAGCGCGCAGTTTCTCCACCGATGTATTCGATTCGTCTTTCCTCCCTTCCGCTTCCGACGCTCCGCGCATTTGCACGATCTGCGCTCGCGAATTTGTAATCTAGTTGTATGAGATGTTAACTGCTTATTTTCATGTTATCGCAAATGGATGATGGCGCGATGTGCGATCACAATAGGGAAGGCCTTCATGTGGTTGGTCACCATTGATGTTCCGTGAAAATTCGTTAGGCAATTGTAAATATCTGAAATGCTAAAATCTAATCTAAAAATTAATGGAGATGAAAGACATTGTTTCTAAAAATTAATGGAAGACATTGTTTTTGAAGACATGGTTTCAGCATCGACGGGCGTAGGGCGAGTGCCGGCCTCGAGCGTCCGCTTCCGGGTCGACACGCCCTCGTTGTTGCACGGTCTGCTGCCCGGAATCCCTTTGCATACCGGAAACTCCCTCCTCGCCCACCCTCACCGGTCGCGTCGCCTCTCTTTGGATCCGGAGCATGGGACTCGGCGATGGCTTCGGCAAGCTTGACTTCGCGGTGGTCTCGGCTGCGGGTTAATTTCACAAATACTCAAGGGTTTTTTTAAATATCGAGGCGATGAAAATAAACATAGATTATATATAGTTATAGATTATAGATTATACATTATATATTTAGTCCTGTACAACCGAATTAGAAAAAATAAAACCGTTGCCCTATAGGAAACGGTCCCGGCCTTGTCTCTCCCAACAACTCCTTTCTCCCCTACGTGCGCATCTACTCTCCCGTCGCTTCTCTCCCTACCCCGGCGGCGGCGCGAACGGAGGGCAACAGCGGCGGCGCGAACGGAGGGCGGGAGGCGGCGGCTGCACGGGAGCGCGGGCAGCGGCGGCCGCACGGGAGCTCGAGCGGCGGCGGTGGCGAGTCGGCGTGGTGGAGGCGGAGGCAGCGGCGGCGAGGCGGCTGCTCGGTAGCGCGGCGACGGTGGCGAGGCGGCTGCTCGCAGCGCGCGGCCGGCAGCGGTGAGGCGGCTGCACGGGAGCGCAGGCGGCGGCGGCGAGGCGGCTGCACGGGAGCTCGAGCGGCGGCGGCGGCGAGTCGGCGTGGTGGAGGGCAGGAGGCAGCGGCGGCGAGGCGGCTGCTCGGTAGCGCGGGCGGCGGTGGTGAGGCGGCGTGGTGGAGGGCAGGAGGCGGCGGTGGAGATTAAATCAATTCAACTAAGGTACCAAAACTAATCTCACAAAGTAATTAACTACCTTTTTGGACCTTGATTTGCATGAATATTCAGCGTGTAACCATGATTATTGTCATTACAATTCCTTGTTCCTTTGTTATTTTACTGAGACTGCTTGCATTTGCATACCAATCGAATGTTCTAGCTCTGCAATATGATATACCATGGAGACACGCTGCGGTTTAATAGAACTATGACCCCAAATGCTGAAGTTTCACACACTGTAATGAGTGGGTTGGAATTTTGGAAAAATTGATGCTTCTGGATTTTTGGTTCTGCACTGGACTGAAGGCGCCATCGGGACTGACCATGCCGTTTCCCAGGGTATTAACACTGCGCCGCCCTCAAACTGTTTAGCAATTCAAAAGGGTTAGTTCTCAGCAGATGGTTTGGTCTAGTATGGATTGGTGCAGTAGCGACTACCGAGTAATGACACCGCATGTTTGATTCTCTTCATAGCCTTGCCATGCCTTTCTAGTGTGCAAGAGAACTTGTGCCTTAGGGCCCATGTGTGACACATGGGTGAGAAATGACCATTTTCTCCCCCTTTAACTAGAACTAAACAGGATGGGTGGGAAATGAACAATGAGCATGGCATTGAACAGATAAACAAAATGGTGGGATTCACCGAATTCTTTATGAAGGTTTTGATCCATAGAAAGAACTGGAATTTAATACTAAAACAACTGCAATTTGTTGTTCTTAAAAGTTAATGTTATTACTGTGCCACTCTATGTTAGTCTGCATCAAGTGTGCCATTATGCGAAGTTGATTCCATCTATATCCAGTAACAACTATCATGCCATTTTTGGCCCATGAAAAAAATTCCATCTATATCCAGTAACTAGACTAACCTGTTGACCATATGTGTTGGCCAAGACACAAAAGATGCTAGGTGAAAGCTGCAGGCTTCCAGCTTTCAAAGGAGCAACGCAGTCATGGACATCACGAAAATGGCCATATTGTCCATAAATGTCAACTAAAACTGCATACACTGCACCACTCTTCTTCAGCCCTCAATTCCTTATGCCATGAAACAAGTGTGTTTGCTCCTGCTATTATATTGCCATTATATTGCTGCTACTGTCATAATTATGTGAAGAAAATTTTTGTGATGAACTGAAATTTTACAGCTCCTCATATATGGTGATGGATCGAGGTTGGATGCAAAAATCAAGACGGGAGACTGCATATGAAGATGGTGTTGAGGATTTTTTGGCTTTTGCTTACCGGGACCTTCCACATGATAGCGAGATATTGTGTCCGTGTAAAAAGTGCAAAAATAGAATAAACCAGAGTCGTGATGAAGTCAGGACACATCTGAGGTGTGATGGTATTCTTCAAGGTTATACCACTTGGGTTCATCATGGTGAGAATTATGACAGACCATCAATTGCATTAGTTGATGTGCCAAATATGACAACAATGCCTGCTTCGGGTATAGTACAAGGTCGTCGGGATGGAGAATCGGATAGCATGCAAGAATTGCTACAGGCTGCATTTGGTAGGGCTACAGGCATGTCTGAAGGCGAAGCAGATGATTTTCAGGCAGGTATGGAACATAATGCCCCAGAGGATATTAATGTGAATCCATCTGAAGGTGAAGATTCAGGGAGGGATCAAAATATGTATGCAAGGTTCTTGAAGGATGCACACATAAGGTTATACCCTGGTTGTAAATACTCAAGGTTGTCATTTTTGGTCCACTTATATCACTTGAAGTGCTTACATGGTTGGTCACAAGAATCGTTTGCATCACTATTGGGTCTACTATCTGCGACGCTACCTCCTGAAGCAAATTTGCCTAAGACATTTTATGAAGCGAAGAAAATCATCCGTGGATTAGGTCTTGATTATGTGAAAATCCATGCTTGCCCCAAAGATTGCATGCTATTTCGAGGCGAACATGCCAAAAAAGATGCTTGTCATGTGTGCGAGAGCTCTCGTTGGAAAGTTGTTAAGGAGAATGCCTCATCAGCTCAATCTAAGGGAAAAGGAAACCAGCAAAAGTGTTGCGGTATTTTCCATTAATACCTAGGATCCAAAGGTTATTTTCAACTACCAAAACTTCAGATGATATGCGATGGCATGAGGAGGCCCGCACGAAAGATGGAAAACTACGACATCCAGCAGATGGTGAAGCTTGGAAAGACTTTAATAATAGGCATCCTGAATTTGCAGAAGATGCTCGAAATGTACACCTTGGTCTTGCAAGTGATGGATTTAACCCCTTTGGGAATCAGAATTTGAAGCACAGTACATGGCCAGTAATGCTCGTTCCTTACAACCTACCACCTTGGATCTGCATGAAGCAAACATCTTTTATGTTGTCGATGATCATCCCTGGACCAGATTCTCCTGGCAATGATATAGATGTATATTTGCAGCCCCTGATTGATGAGCTTTTACTATTGTGGGATGGAGTTGACACATTTGATGCATCATCGAAAAAGGAATTCCATCTCCGAGCTGCACTATTATGGACTATAAATGATTTTCCAGCGTTAGCTTACCTATATGGATGAAGCGCAGGTGGTACATATGCATGTCCTTCTTGTGGTCCAGCGACAAAATCATTTCGCCTGAAGAATGGTAAAAAGTCATGCTACATGGGTCATCGTCGATGGCTGCCAGGAAATCACAAATACCGAAAGCAAAGAATGCAGTTTGATGGCTCGATAGAGACTGAACTTGCACCTGAAACAATGAGTGCCAGCACTGTTCTTAAAATGTTAGAAGGGAGGGAGTTTGTGTTAGGGAAAAAGGCGTGCACAGCAAAGGACATCAAGAAAGGCAAGAATAGGGAAGTGGGGGCTGAAAGCACTAAGAAACGCAAGCGTAAAACAAAAGGACAAAATAATGAGTCAAATGGGAGTGTTTCTGAGGAGGTGAAGGATCCTAAAAATTGGTTGAAAAAGAGGTCTCTGTTCTTTAATCTACCATATTGGGAATACAATGATTAAGACACAATCTAGATGTAATGCACTTAGAGAAAAATGTGAGTGATAACTTTATCTCGACTTTGTTGGCTATTTGTCGTAAAACGAAGGATGACCTTAATGCACGACTAGATTTAGTTGAGCTTGGAATTCGGAAGGATCTTCATCCTGTTGTAGATAATGATGGAAAGCGCCGCTTCCCGATGCACCTTTCACCATGTCTAAAGAGAAAAAGGAGATCCTTTGCTCAGTGATTAAAAACCTTAGGACCCCTGATGGATATGCATCAAACATATCTAGGTGTTTGAACATGAAAGACTTTACATTGAGTGGACTAAAGAGTCATGACAATCATGTTTTACTACATGACATTCTTCCGTGGCGCTCCGATCCCGTTACCCTAGCAAAGATGTCATGAGGATAGTTGTTCAATTATCTAACTTCTTCAAGATGTTGTGCTCCAAGGTGATAGATGTGGATGAGTTGGGAAAGCTTCAAGAGAGTATTGTGATGACACTATGTGATATGGAGAGAACTTTCCTGCCATCATTCTTTACTGTGAGCGTGCATTTGATGGTGCATTTGGTAGAAGAAGTTAAACTTGGTGGCCCTGTTCAGTACCGGTGGATGTACCCCATGGAGAGGTACGCAACTACATTTAGTTTGCACGGTCGTTCTCAATATATAATTTTTACAACTTACACTTGTCCATAATTGCACATTTGCATACAGATTTTTTGTTCGGCTAAAGGCACTTGTGAAGAATAGAGCTCACCCAGAAGGATCAATTGCTGAAGGATATTGCATGGAGGAGTGCCTGGACTTTTGTGCTAGATTTTTAGAAGGACCTACACGTTTTACTAGGCCATCTAGAAATCCTGAATCTTCTGATGAAAAAAAGGACAATATTTGTTTGATAGTGCTGGTGAACCAATTGGAAAGTGTACTGTGGTCAACCTTGATAAACATTTTCTTGTTCAGGCACATCGATATGTCTTACGACATTTCGATGAACTTGAGGATTTACGCAGGTTTGTTCACACAGTGCTCCATGTTATATTTATTTTTGTACTAACTTGATGACATGACAATGATTCGATCGTTGTAGAGAATTCTTGGAAGAGGAGAAAAGCAGAATGGGGCCATCAACAAATTTGACACCTTGTTCCATTGAGAAGTTGATCGATGAACACTTTCCTGATTGGTTGGAGCAAAAGGTGTGTAAATCTTAAATTGATGCATTTTAGACATACCATATATAATAGATGCAATCGATATAATATAATTCATTATACAAATAGGTTATCCTAGGGGATGGAACAAACTTCACGGCAAAGATTAGAGCATTGGCTGCAAAACCTAGCAGATTTGGTGTGAGATGCAGTGGTTTCAGTATTAATGGTTTCAGGTTCCACACTATGAGCCGTGAGGCTGCACGCTTGAAACAAAATAGTGGCATAGTGAACATCGCACATGATGGTGTGAATTATTATGGCAGATTGTCAGATATAATTGAATTGTCATATGCAGAGTACAAGGTAGTGCTTTTCAAAGGTGAATGGTATGATGTTCATCATCAAGCTGAGTTACGTCAAGATGAGTTTGGATTTAGCCTTGTGAATTTTTCTCGAAAGATACACATGGGACAAAATTTAGAGCATGATCCTTTTGTCTTCTCTTCACAAGTGCAACAAGTCTTTTATGTCCAAGATCCAAAAGCTGAAGCATGGCACACCGTGGTGAGAGTTATACCACGTGATAATTTTGACATGGGTGCTGAATTGTTGGCAGATGAAACAGATTAGAAGTCGCAGCAAAATATATGTAGGTATTTTAAGTTAGATACCTATCTTGTTTTGCAATGCATGAAAAATTGGAATGTGTTCTAGCTATGTGGATCCCAGAATATGCAACTGTTCTACATTGATTCCTTACTTCTGACCAAGCAAAATATGCGATTGTTTCGCAATGTGGTAGCCTGAATTTGTGATAGAAAACTGTTTTAGCTAAACCTAAGTATGTGACTGTTGTTGTGCTGGGTTATTACTAAGCTTTCTTTCATTATAAATTCCCTATAGTGAACAAAACAGAGTAGTGTACAACTGCTGTTTTTATATCATAATCTTTTCGTGATCGCATGCAAACTTATTTCGATAGTTTGCTTATGCAGAACTTATTTTGCATGCAAACTTATTTCAGAACTCATAACCTTATTTCAGATAGTTTGCATGCAAGATTATGCAAGTTTTGCAGAACTTATAAATTTACTTATGCAAACCATATAGATTGTTTGCTTTTCTTGGTGTCTCCGTATCCTTCATGTAACGGCTCTATTTATTTTGTTAACTTGCTTGAAGATTTGCTCTTTTATAAAAAACATGGTAACATTTCTAACATATATTTGAATATGTTTAAGGAAAGAAGCAAGCAACAGTGATCCTCGGGAGGCGGGAAGCGGTGGCAAGCCCCAAAAGTCTGGGAAGGGCGGGAGAAGGAAGTCAAATACATGATTAAATGAAAATTGTGTTCATGTTATGGGTTTTATCGTGTCGAGATGAAAAGTATCTGTACGATCATGTGAAATCCTTATTTCTTTTAAATCTCTTATGCGGTGTGTTCTAGCTCGTTGCAGTTTTTAATCTCAAAAGTAATGTTATGGGTTTTCAATCTCAAAAATCATGTTATGGGTCCTTGCAGCTCTGTTCCAGCTCTTTTAATCTCATGTTATGGGTTTTATCTCTCGTCGAGTTGAAAATATCTACTGATCATGTGCACTCCTAATCTCAAAAGTCATGCAGTTTTTAATCTCTCCAACTTTTCGTGGTCCTTGATTAGGATTTTATGCTGTGGATCTAAGCCTAAATTTGTTAATTCTTCTTCAATTATTTTCTGTGAAACCGTATAATTTCCTTGGGATTCTTTTTTACTCGGGTTTTCCTTCGAAGGTTTCTTCTCGAATATCCACTGGATCACCAACCAAATAATCTTTGTTTCAATTGCACTTGGATCGCCTCTCTCGATCCTTTAATTTGCTTCCAGAACGACCTGGTCAATTTGATGAGCCCTGTCCATTTAATTATCCAATTTGTCCACTGCTGTTCAAATCCTTTTCTTTTTTTTTCTGATTAGTGTTCAGTTCTAGGAATCCCCAACCGAGCAAATTAATCCTCAAATTTCACTTTTTGCTTGTCATACAAATTTCATCTCTCTCGATTGGTTTAAAAGAGCATAATTTAATTTAAAAGCGATGACTGCTCTAGTTAAATCTGGGTGCATGCTGCAGGCCCTGCAAGATTAGCTAGCAAAATATATTCGTCTCGGCATAAAGGCTAGCACTCAATACAAACCCCCATCTCCTCATTCCCATGGGCAATAGTGATCCTTGTACGATCTAATTCAGAGCTTCCCACCGGCGAGATGAATCATGGCTGTTCAGTTCAATCATGGAATCATATCATTTCCCTTCATGCACACACACATATTGCCACTGTTGATGGCTCGCATGTATATATGTAATTGGTTAATCAATCCCTTTTGAAAAATTTCACGGTTAGGCCAAGTGCCTAAAAAGGAAAGAAATTGGATACGTATAAATAAATAACGTTTGAGAAATAAATAGCGACTAATCCTTTTTGGCTGATGGTAATCTAAAAATAGAGTCAATTTTAGATATTCTAATTAGTTTTGGTTATCTGTAACGCAGAACATAAGTTCTAATTTGTTTCAAGGAATCCAAGTTTCCTCAAGGTGAAAAAGTTCAATTATATTTCTTTATTCGTGTCAATTATTAAATATAAATAATATAAATACTAGGTTATGTGGTATTTGTATTATTTTATAATTCAAATATATTATTTCTTCATACTTTTCAATAATTACAAAAATTATTTACAATTAAAATATATAATTTATTCATCCTCGTCAATCTATAACTATCTATAAAGCAAGTAGTGTTTCTACCCAAAATTTTCGTTCGCGACTATTTTGCGGAAAACCTCTTGAGTGTTTATAAAATTAACCCGCGAGTCCCAATGCTGAAAAAAAGGAAGACTTGAATAGAAAAAAGACCTCCTGCGCCCCTTCCTCCCACGCCGCGCCGCCGTGCTGCGCCGCCCCTCCTCCGTCGTCGCTCGAAGCTCCGCGCCCTGCGTCTCGCTTCCCTCCCGTGTCGTCGTCCGGTTGCAACGCATGGGCATTTTTGCTAGTAACTAAATAATGTATATGCCATATGATAGTTGTATTTTTTTACCAATTCAAATATATTGTTTCTTCATCCTTCTCAATGATTACAAAAATTAGATTCTCTTGATCCAAATAAGTGTGATTTCCTTTTCAAATCAAAATTTATATTTATGTGTCTATTGCTGGTTATTTGATACGCTTTACGACACATCTACATATTATTCACGGTTCAAAGCATGTCAAAATTTGTATCAATTTGATACGTTTTTCTAATCAAGTCGAAAGCATCTATACCCGGATATAAATAATTATTTGATATGCTTTACAATGTGTCTATGGGATAATGACGCTTCAAAGCATGTCTAACTCCGTGTCATTTTCTATTGATGGTTAGTTGATACGTTTTACAACGTATATACATGCTATTCATGGTTGAAAGCATGACAAACTTTGTATCATTTTGATATGTTTTTCTAATCAAGTCAAAAATCATCTATATCTAACTATAGACAATTATTTGATACGCTTTATAACGTATCTATAGGATAATGACGCTTTAAACCGTGTCTACCTGTAACACCCTAAAAATCGAAGAATTTAAAATCGGACATTGAAAATCGGACCTTGCAAAAACCTTTTGGTTTCAATGCTTCTTATCGTGTTTTTCAATCTTATTTGCCGTTCGGTTGCGTAAGAATTTCTTCGGAATTTCTTTGATGTGAAGTTGAATAAAAAAACCCCTAAGCTTTGAGATCCCCTATGGAGAAGTAATTCAAAATATATATATTTGGAGAAGGGTAAATATATAATTTTGGAGATTTACAAAAGGTTCTTTGAAAAGAATATATTTTGGCTTAAACCCTAATTGATGGAAGAAAAATAATAAATATTTGGATGATAAAAATATTTTTGAGAATTTAGAAACTTATTTTAATCAAAGGCCCCGATTTATTGAATTTAAAGGAAGAAATAAAATAGATATGAAAAATATATTTTGAAAAATAAAAAGTGGGGAAACAGTTTGAAAATATAATTTCAAAATTATTTTGGAAATATTAAAATTTATTTTGAATTTTTAGAGTGAAAGGAAATGGAAATGGAAAATAGGAATTTAAAATCGGGAAAAGAGAAAATGCACTGTTCATTAGCCGCCAAGTGTTCGACGCCGGTCATACCATACCCCGCGCACATTGCCGCGCGACGCCGCGCGTTGCGCGCGCGTTCCGTCGCACGCCCGCGTCAACGTCGCAGACACGCCGCCGCCGCGCCGCCGCGCGCCAAGCGCCGCGTGCCGACGCCAGCTCACGCACGGGCTGACAAGGTGATGACGCCCGCGCCATGCCGCCGCAGCCGCCGGCAACGGACGCGCACACCGGCCCACGCCGCAGCGCGCCAGACGCCGTCGCCGCGCACTCGCCCGCGGCTCCGCACGCGCACGATCCGCACCACGCGCGCGTCCTCGCCACGTCGCGCACGCACGCTCCGCACCACGTTCGCCGTACGCACACGTCGGCCACGTGGCGCACAACGCGCGACGTGCGCACGCACGCGTGTACGGGCAGCGCTGACGCTGGGCGTTCCCGAGCACCCCGCACGCTATAAATAGGTCCCTAGCTTCCTCTCACTCTCCCACACCGTGCCAACACCACCTCACTCCTTTCCCTCCTTTGCTGCCACCGGAACGCGTCAGAACGTCACAAAGTGCGCCGGGTCGACCGAATACGCGTCGCCGCCGTGTTCGCCATCGGCCGACGATCACGGAGCCCGCCGCCGCTCGCCGCCGGTCCGTAAGTGTCCCATGTTTCCATTTTCGCCAAAGTCCGAGTTGTCACCGTCGCCGCCGGCCGTAGCCGCGCCGTCGTCGTCGGCCCAGCCGAGCGCCCAGCCGATCGGGGGGGGTAGACGAGGGGGGGTAGAGGAGAGAGAAAGACACAGTGCCGGCTAGGAGAGAAAAAAAGGGGAGAAAGGTAAAGAAGGGAGAAAAATTAGAAAAAAATAGGGAAAAATTCTAGAAAAATTGGGGAATATTTTTAGGGAATTTTGGGGAATATTTGTGCAAAAATATATAGTTTTCTCAGGTATTTTTCCTCAGAGTAAAATGATTTTCTATATACGATTTTTGGAAACTTCCGTTTACGTGAAACTTTCTTGAAGATTTAATATTACTTTTCTTTTCTTTAAACTATACTTAACCATTGGACTCGGCAAAGATATATCAACGAACCTCTTGAACAACATTCGCAAGACTTCCGCTTCGTCGTTTTATCGATCCTTTTACAAAACCCTAAAAAGTCGAAACTCGTCGCTACGGCCGATTTTGCTATAAAAATCCTCCGTAACCCGAGTAGGATCGTAGGGGAAATGTTTTGGAGAGTTCTTTATGATTTTTCATGCTTTTTCGTTCGTTCTTATCGGATTTTAACTGGAATCCATTTTTCTTTTTCCTTTTCGCTCGTATGATTAGCGACCGAGGAGGCGAACACTGACCCCGCAGGAGACCCCACTCAAGAAGCGTGCGAACAAGGCAAGTCTTCACCCCCTTTGAACATATCGAACCCAATTGCGAAATGATGTTATTTTAAACTCTAAACATGCATGCTTTACAGAATTACCTACACTTGCTATGCCATACCTTGCTATTGATTACCTTTAGAATTACTCCTTGTAACTCGCGATGTGATACAAACAACCGAAGAATAACTTCGGTGCGCTTAGCCATGCTATACTTAGATTTATGCATACTCATGACTTTATGAAAAAGCTTTGTGCTTGGGCAACTACCTTAGGGAAGGTAGTTGAGATACGGCATGTGGAGACATGAGCGCCACATGGCCATGAGAATGATGAACTAAGTTTTGATGAAAATTGAAAGTACTATACAAATGTTTTAGACTGGGCGGCTGGATGATTTGGGTGGATTCCGGAAAAGGCAAGTGCCGACCCGGTCGTTAAGGACCGAGCCATGAGATAGCGGAAACGAGCCGTACAACCGTACTTCTCGAATGGGTATAGACCTAGTGACTAGATAGCCGAGCGAAGGCGGTATCCTTGCATAGATGGTTCTCTATGATGTGGCTTATGTGATAAGAATGGGGCTGCGGCCTTTGTTGTGAATGGTGGAATTGAATCGATATTAATTAAACTTAAAGATTGAGAAGTTTTCCCTTATCCCGGGTGCGCCAGAACTCCTCTCATTGCTAGAAAAGGACGGTTAGAGTGCATGAGGGCTTAAGTTCATGGAGCGGGTGCGCCAAAGTGAGGTTATCGAAAGGCTTTGCCGTGACCGACTCATGTGTTGAGGCGTAGGCTCATTTGTTGGGCTGTCGCGAGTACGGGTAAAGTGTACATCCACTGCGTGTGAATGAATCAATCTATTCGAATAGCCGTGCTCGCGGATATTGAGCATCGTAACAAGACTTTCGCTTGGCTAGACTTTGAACTTAAAAATGCTGGGATGGGTTTGCATGATGATTTTATTATTGGTGGATCAACTTCTCGAGAATGCGAGAAGGGTGGACTCCCGAAAATCATGACGAACCGGAGGCGGGAAGCCATCCTTGGAATCACGATGGATGGTAGACAGAACCGTCGCCGGGTTAATGAACTATGAAATTAAAACTTGATTTGGCTAGTCGATAGGCTTGTGAAAAGAATTGTGAAAACTGGCTTTACGCAAAAATAACCCTAGCCATGTTCTTTGAATAACCCTATCATATGCATCAATTCTGTGTTGGCTTGCTGAGTACGGTTGGTACTCACCCTTGCTATACGCACAAACCTCCAGCTGACGGAATTGAAGAGCCAGAAGATCCATACGCATATCACCAGGAGGACGAAGGAACTGACGGCGCATATTAGACCTTAGCTCCGGTCGTTGCCTGTGGCAATTGACAAGCCGCTGCCTCTTTCCGCTGCCTTATCTAAATTCTGTTTTTATGTTGTATTCGGACCATAAGGTCCTGTGGGATGAACAATGCCTTCGGGCCTATTAATGTAATAATGGTAATGTAAGACTATTCGTGCATGTGCACTTGATTATCCAGTACTGTATTCGTGGGTACCAACTACTCGATCCAGGGAAATGGTACTATGAACACGAAAGATTCCCGCCTCAAAATCGGGGGTCCACAGAGCTGGTATCAGAGCCATGCGACCGTAGGCTAAGACCAAATGGCGCCCTACCCCTAACTAGATGGCTAAAGGGAAATATCCCTACATTAGGATCGTTTTAAACTATTATTTCCGAAAATGCAAATATACCTTTTCTACATCGTATTTCTTTTTACCAAATGATTATGATAGCTCTCTCCCGCTAACCCCAAGTTGCCTATAAAAGCAGATGTCAAACCACGACGGAACTGGAAGTCACTATCCCGCGAGACGAAGGGTTTGTGGTACAACTTCAGTCCCTACTATGGTGTTTGAGGTACCCGGAACCACCCACCTATCACACCAAAAGGCATGGCTCCGAAGTGTATCCAGCCTGGGAGGCAGCCGTATCCATAGAAGCCCGCATGGGAAGTGAGACATCCTACTGCTTCCACACTCGCTACCACCGGGACCTAGCGAGCGGCTATTCGGATGCGGCTCGCGAGGCCTTCCTTCGCCTTAATGCGGAACACCGTGCCGAACTCACAATGACGAGTTCGTGCATCATCCTTATTGCGAAGAGGGCAACCCGCCGCACCGTGGAGGCTACCCCCGCTGCTACAACCCGATGGTCACGCGTCTATCCCGTTGGGCGAGACGAGAGACGACGCTGTTACGAGGAGGCCCTGCTCGAGATCAACGATCAGCAGTCACGCCTCAATGATCTGGTCAACAGCCACCAAGGCTGTGGAGACCAGATAAACATGCTGCAGACTCAGCTGCAGGCCAATGGTGCCCAGTACGAGCAACTCTCGGACCGCTATATGGCCCGTGGGGAAGCTCTGGTAGAGCTGGAAGAACAGCTCAGGAAGAGCAAGCAGCAGATCAACCAGCTGGAGGAGCAGCTGCGCACTCGTCCTGTCTACGCTGCAGGTACTTCCACCGAGCCTGTACCATCACCTCCTGCCCCTTTGCCCGACCACTATTACCTTATGACTCCAGCATGCTTAGATACTTTTCAAGCTATGATGGAGCAAGCTTTTATGTTGAGCACAGAGCCTGCACCGTACCTGATAGACCCCACTGCTGCCACATCCATGGGACCCACCCCGAGCTCCGTACCAGTACCATCCGAGCCGGGATCAGGAGAGGGTAACCCCATCCAGATCTACACCGACACGGAGTCTGAGGCAGAGCCCATGGAGATCAAATGGGAGTCTAGCGACACCGACTCAATGGAGGAGGAAGCTCCCCCTCGTCGCCTGACTCACACGGGAGGCCCCCTCACCCGCCAGACCGCTCGCAAGAGTACGCGGCCACCGAGTCGGAAGATTCGGCGTGACTCCGAGGCCACCACCTCCGAGCCATGGGGACTTCGGTTTGCTTCAGCAGCGGACCACCCACTTCCGGCGCCTGGCTCTTGCGGATGGTTGGATGACTAGGCGGGAAGGACCTTCCCAGTTCGGCAGCACGAACCACTCCCTATTTCCCCTCAAATAGTTGATGTAGTTGGACGATATAATTATTGTTGCTATCCTGGCATGAAGGACTGTGTGTGTACAGTCCGTGTACCCCCTTATGTAATATGATGAACCTGAGCATCGCTTTGCGGTGTCTTAATTCGTAAGCTTATTATTATTTCACCCTGTCTGTTGATTGAAGATCATTCAAAAGAACTTGAAGAAAAATCCCCTCGGAACTATAACCTAAACTAGTCCGATCTCTTAATTTATCTACCTTCTTCGGATGGCACATCGCCGCAGAGCCGCGGCAACCAACGAGAACCCGCGAACCCAACCCTCCACCTGGCGGGAGGTCATGGCTTTGCAGACCCAGCTACTCCAAGCGATTGCTAATAATCAAGGAGGTCGAGGAGGATCGAGTCTGGGAGAATTCATGAGAGCTAAGCCACCCACTTTTTCCACGGCCGAAGAACCTATGGATGCCGAAGATTGGCTAAGAGTGATAGAGAAGAAGCTAACCCTCGTCAGAGTCCGAGAAGCTGATAGAGTTGTCTTCGCTACTAACCAGCTGGAGGGCCCCGCAAGTGACTGGTGGGACACCTACAAGGAAACACGAGCTGAAGACGCCGGCGAACCAACATGGGAGGAATTCACGGCTGCGTTCCGTGAGAATTTTGTGCCAGCTGCAGTTATGAGGATGAAGAAAAACGAGTTCCGCAGACTGCGTCAAGGGAATACCTCAGTACAAGAATATCTGAACAAGTTCACCCAGCTTGCCCGTTACGCCACTAGTGACCTGGCAGACGAAGAAGAAAAGATAGACAAATTCATTGAAGGACTAAATGACGAACTGAGGGGACCAATGATCGGGCAGGATCACACCAGTTTCCAAAGCCTCATCAACAAGGTCGTCCGACTTGAGCATGACCAAAAGGTGGTAGACAATAACCGCAAGAGGAGGCTCGCTATGGCTCGCCCATTTCAGGGAACGCCACAACGCCCCAAGGGAGCCACCCCGTCTGGATGGAAGCCAAATGTTCCGGCAACCGGACGTTCTTCCGCTTCCGACCATGTCAACAGTCAGCTACACCTCGGTTTCGTACGCCCACACCAACCCTAGCCGCTCCAGAAGAAGGAATGTGAGTGTTTCAATTACGGAGAATTCGGGCACTACTCCAATAGCTGCCCAAAACCACGCAACGCCCTGTGCGCACGGCGCCAATGCAACGCCCGTCCGAGGAACCCCCACCCCGGCGGGGCAGACGAGGTCTGCTCAGACCCCGCTACCCAACGAGGCCGCCACCGGGTTTCGACGTGGCCGGGTGAATCATGTGTGGGCTGAAGAAGCTCGGGAGGACCGAACGTATTGATGGGTATGTTCTCTATCAACTCTGCACCAGTTAAAGTTTTATTCGATTCTGGAGCCTCACATTCATTCATATCTTCCCGAGTAAGCAAACAACACCACCTGCACCAAGTAGCACTTAGAAGACCTATGCTGGTACACTCACCGGGGGGAGACATAACCGTACCCCATGCCTGCATTAATGTGCCCATACGGATTAGAGACGTGGTGTTTCTCTCAAACCTTATGGTGCTATCACCCCAAACCATAGATGTCATACTCGGAATGGATTGGTTGGCCAAGAATAATGGAATTATAGACTGCAGTCGAAGGGAAGTCACGGTATCCACCCCATGGGGATCACCGATGAGCATAACTATGGATCAAAACCCAAAGCTATGTGAGCAAGCTGCGGGAGTGTTCACCATGCTACCCTTAGGCGGAATGCCGTAGTACAAGAATACCCGGATGTGTTTCCGAGGAATTACCCGAATGCCCCGGATCGCGACGTAGAGTTTATTATCGATCTAATGCCTGGTACTGCCCCCATATCCAAGAGGCCTTATCGAATGCCGGCCAACGAGTTAGAGGAACTCAAGAAGCAAATAAGGGAACTACAAGAGAAGGGATTTGTACGCCCCAGTTCTTCTCCCTGGGGAGCCCCAGTACTCTTCGTCAAAAAGAAGGATGGGAGTATGAGGATGTGTGTGGACTACCGATCGCTGAATGAAGTAACTATCAAGAACAAGTACCCACTACCTCGAATCGATGACCTATTCGATCAACTTAAAGGTGCGCAGGTGTTCTCAAAGATTGATCTACGGTCAGGATATCATCAGTTGAAGATTAGAGCCGGAGATATTCCTAAGACGGCGTTCTCTACACGATACGGCTTATACGAGTTCACGGTGATGTCCTTTGGATTGACCAATGCCCCCGCATACTTTATGAACCGATGAACAAGGTATTCATGGAATACCTGGACAAATTCGTAGTGGTATTCATCGACGATATAATTATCTACTCCAAGAACGATGAGGAACACGCGGAGCATCTACGACTCGTACTGGAAAAGCTACGAGTGCACCAGCTGTATGCAAAGTTCAGCAAATGTGAGTTCTGGCTCAAGGAAGTCGCTTTTCTTGGCCACGTGGTTTCAGCCGGAGGAGTAGCGGTAGACCCCGCCAAGGTCGAAGCTGTCACGGAATGGAAGGCACCCAAGTCAGTGACGGAAGTTCGGAGTTTCTTGGGCTTGGCCGGTTATTACCGACGGTTTATCGAAGGGTTTTCCACTATAGCCCGACCTATGACTCAACTTCTGAAGAAGGAAAAGAAGTTTGAATGGAACGAGAAGTGTCAAAATGCTTTCGACCAACTGAAAGAAAAGTTAACCACTGCCCCAATCTTGACCTTACCCGACAACCGGAAGGACTTCGTGATGTACTGTGATGCATCCCGGCAAGGATTAGGAGGAGTATTAATGCAGGATGGAAAGGTCGTAGCCTATGCCTCGCGACAGTTACGACCCCACGAAGAGAATTATCCCACACACGACCTGGAATTAGTCGCGGTTGTACCCGCATTGAAGATCTGGAGACACTATCTGATCGGGAACCACTGTGATGTGTATACCGATCACAAGAGCCTAAAATATTTCTTTACTCAGCCGATCTCAACCTACGACGGAGGCGATGGCTGGAGTTGATCAAGGATTACGATCTAGGAATCCATTATCATCCCGGCAAGGCAAATGTAGTGGCCGATGCGCTGAGCCGCAAAGCCCAATGCAACTACATGGAGTTGGGAGGTGTGGCTAATGAGCTCCAAGAAGAAATGGCTCGACTTAATCTGCACCTGATTCCTTACGGAGAAGTACACTCACTGGAAATCCAACCCCTTCTGAGGACTCAAATAGAAGAAGCCCAAAAAGGGAATGAGGAAACCCAGGAAATCAAGGAACGCATGGCCGCTGGACGCGCTAAGGAGTTTTCGTAGATGACAAGGGAATCCCGTGGTACAAGAAAAGAATCGTGTGCCGAACGAGGCGGTTTGAGAGGATTGATCTTGAAAGAAGACCACGAGTCGGCATATTCGTTACATCCGGAAGCACGAAAATGTACCAGGATTTGAAAGGAGAATACGGTGGCCTAATATGAAGAGAGATGTAGCCGAATACGTAGCCGTGTGCGATGTGTGTCAAAGGGTGAAAGCTGAGCATCAACGGCCAGCTGGCTTGCTGCAGCCACTCAAGATTCCCGAATGGAAATGGGACGAGATAGGCATGGATTTCATAGTAGGACTACCCAAAACTACGGCTGGTTACGATTCCATTTGGGTAATAGTAGATCGGCTCACCAAGACTGCAGATTTATTCCCGTGAAAACTAACTACAACAGTGCCAAGCTAGCGGAACTGTATATGAGTAGGATTGTATGTCTCCATGGTGTACCAAAGAGGATTATATCGGATCGTGGTACCCAATTCACATCTCATTTTTGGAGCAAAGTCCACGAGGCACTCGGAAGTCATCTCGCTTTCGCACCGCTTATCACCCACTGACCGATGGGCGGACCGAGAGGACGAATCAAGTACTAGAAGATATGCCGAGAGCTCGTGCATTGGATTTCACCAAGGATTGGGAGAAATGTTTGCCGTACGCCGAGTTCTCCTACAACAATAGCTATCAAGCCGGTCGAAGATGTCGCCAAACGAAGCTCTATTTGGTCGCCGATGTCGAACCCCATTGATGTGGTCGAAACCGGTGAACGAACCGTATTCGGGCCGACATAATCAAGGAGGCCGAGCAAAAGGTTCGCTTGATCCGGGACCGACTACAAGCTGCTCAATCACGACAAAAGAGCTACGCGGATACCGACGAAGAGAATTGGAATTTAAAGAAGGTGACTACGTGTATCTAAAGGTCTCACCACTACGGGAACACAGAGATTCAAAGTCAAAGGGAAACTCGCACCACGATACGTGGGCCCATTCTTGATAAGCGCTAGGAGGGAGAAGTGGCTTACCAATTGAACTGCCCGAGAATCTCTCCGATGTCCACCCAGTATTCCACGTGTGCACTGAAGAAATGTTTGCGGGTACCGGAAGAGCAAGCCACGTTAGAAACCATCCATGTCCACGTGATCTTACCTACCCGGAGCATCCAATCAAGATACTAGACGAAGCAGAAAAGAAGACACGAACCAAGTCGTGGCGCATGTACAAAGTAGAATGGAGCAATCACACGAAGAAGAAGCTACGGGAGAGCGAAGAATTCCGAGGACGAATATCCACACCTATTCAAGAATCGTAAGAAAATCTCGGGGACGAGATTTATTGTTAGGGGGGTAGGTTTGTAACACCCTAAAAATCGAAGAATTTAAAATCGGACATTGAAAATCGGACCTTGCAAAAACCTTTTGGTTTCAATGCTTCTTATCGCGTTTTTCAATCTTATTTGCCGATTCGATTGCGTAAGAATTTCTTGAATTTCTTTGATGTGAAGTTGAATAAAAAAAACCCTAAGCTTTGAGATCCTGTGGGAGAAGTAATTCAAAATATATATATTTGGAGAAGGGTAAATATATAATTTTGGAGATTTACAAAAGGTTCTTTGAAAAGAATATATTTTGGTTTAAACCCTAATTGATGGAAGAAAAATAATAAATATTTGGATGATAAAAATATTTTTGAGAATTTAGAAACTTATTTTAATCAAAGGCCCCGATTTATTGAATTTAAAGGAAGAAATAAAATAGATATGAAAAATATATTTTGAAAAATAAAAAGTGGAAACAGTTTGAAAATATAATTTCAAAATTATTTTGGAAATATTAAAATTTATTTTGAATTTTTAGAGTGAAAGGAAATGGAAATGGAAAATAGGAATTTAAAATCGGGAAAAAGAGAAAATGCACTGTTCATTAGCCGCCAAGTGTTCGACGCCGGTCATACCATACCCCGCGCACATTGCCGCGACGCCGCGCGTTGCCGCGCGCGTTCCGTCGCACGCCGCGTCAACGTCGCGATACGCTCGCCGCCGTCACGCGTCGCCGCGGCAGCGCCGCGCGCCGTGCCGAGCCGCCACGCCACGCGCCCGCGCGTGGCAGCGCCGCGCCATGCCGCTCGCCGAGGCCGCCGGCAACGGACGCGCACACCGTCCACCGCCGTCTGCGCGCCGCAGCCGTCGCCGCACTCGCCGCGCGGCGTCCCGCCGCAGCGCGCACATCCCGCGCCCACGCCGCGTCCTCGCCACGTCGCGCACGCACGCTCCCGCACCACGTTCGCCGTACGCACACGTCGGCCACAGTGGCGCACAACGCGCGACGTGCGCACGCACGCGTGTACGGGCAGCAGTTGACGCTGGGCGTTCCCGAGCACCCCGCACGCTATAAATAGGTCCCTAGCTTCCTCTCACTCTCCCACACCGTGCCAACACCACCTCACTCCTTTCCTCCTTTGCTGCCACCGGAACGCGTCGAACGTCACAAAGTGCGCCGGGTCGACCGAATACGCGTCGCCGCCGTGTTCGCCATCGCCCGACGATCACCGGAGCCCGCCGCCGCTCGCCGCCGGTCGTAAGTGTCCCATGTTTCCATTTTCGCCCAAAGTCCGAGCTGTCACCGTCGCCGCCGGCCGGTACAGCCGCGCCGTCGTCGTCGGCCCAGCCGAGCGCCCAGCCGATCGGGGGGGGGGTAGACGAGGGGGGGTAGAGGAGAGAGAAAGACACAAGGTCTAGGAGAAAAAAAAAGGGGAGAAAGGTAAAGAAGGGAGAAAAATTAGAAAAAAATAGGGAAAAATTCTAGAAAAATTGGGGAATATTTTTAGGGAATTTTGGGGAATATTTGTGCAAAAATATATAGTTTTCTCACGTATTTTTCCTCGAGTAAAATGATTTTCTATATACGATTTTTGGAAACTTCCGTTTACGTGGAACTTTCTTGAAGATTTAATATTACTTTTCTTTTCTTTAAACTATACTTAACCATTGGACTCGGCAAAGATATATAAACGAACCTCTTGAACAACATTCGCAAGACTTCCGCTTCGTCGTTTTATCGATCCTTTTTACAAAAACCCTAAAAGTCGAAACTCGTCGCTACGGCCGATTTTGCTATAAAAATCCTCCGTAACCCGAGTAGGATCGTAGGGAAATGTTTTGGAGAGTTCTTTATGATTTTTCATTCTTATTCGTTCGTTCTTATCGGATTTTAAGCGGAATCCATTTTTCTTTTTCCTTTTCGCTCGTATGATTAGCGGCCGAGGAGGCGAACACCGACCCCGCAGGGAGACCCCACTCAAGAAGCGTGCGAACAAGGCAAGTCTTCACCCCTTTGAACATATCGAACCCAATTGCGAAATGATGTTATTTTAAACTCTAAACATGCATGCTTTACGAATTACCTACACTTGCTATGCCATACCTTGCTATTGATTACCTTTAGAATTACTCCTTGTAACTCGCGATGTGATACAAACAACCGAAGAATAACTTCGGTAAACTGCTTAGCCATGCTATACTTAGATTTATGCATACTCATGACTTTATGAAAAAGCTTTGTGCTTGGGCAACTACCTTAGGGAAGGTAGTTGAGATACGGCATGTGGAGACATGAGCGCCACATGGCCATGAGAATGATGAACTAAGTTTTGATGAAAATTGAAAGTACTATACAAATGTTTTAGACTGGGCGCTGGATGATTTGGGTGGATTCCGAAAAGGCAAGTGCCGACCCGGTCGTTAAGGACCGAGCCATGAGATAGCCGGGAAACGAGCCAGTACAACCGTACTTCTCGAATGGGTATAGACCTAGCTGACTAGATAGCCGAGCGGAGGCAGTATCCTTGCATAGATGGTTCTCTATGATGTGGCTTATGTGATAAGAATGGGGCTGCGGCCTTTGTTGTGAATGGTGGAATTGAATCGATATTAATTAAACTTAAAGATTGAGAAGTTTTCCCTTATCCCGGGTGCGCCAGAACTCCTCTCACTGCTAGAAAAGGACGGCTAGAGTGCATGAGGGCTTAAGTTCATGGAGCGGGTACTGCCAAAGTGAGGTTATCGAAAGGCTTTGCCGTGACCGTCTCATGTGTTGAGGCGTAGGCTCATTTGTTGGGCTGTCGCGGAGTACGGGTAAAGTGTACATCCACTGCAGTGTGAATGAATCAATCTATTCGAATAGCCGTGCTCGCGGATATTGAGCATCGTGACAAGACTTTCGCTTGGCTAGACTTTGAACTTAAAAATGCTGGGATGGGTTTGCATGATGATTTTATTCGCTGGTGGATCAACTTCTCGAGAATGCGAGAAGGGGTGGACTCCCCAGAAAATCATGACGAACCGGAGGCGGGAAGCCATCCTTGGAATCACGATGGATGGTAGACAGAACCGTCGCCGGGTTAATGAACTATGAAATTAAAACTTGATTTGGCTAGTCGATAGGCTTGTGAAAAGAATTGTGAAAACCGGCTTTACGCAAAAATAACCCTAGCCATGTTGTTTGAATAACCCTATCATATGCATCAATTCGTGTTGGCTTGCCGAGTACGGTTGGTACTCACCCTTGCTATACGCACAAACCTCCAGCTGACGGAATTGAAGAGCCAGGAGATCCATACGCATATCGCCAGGAGGACGAAGGAACTGACGGCGCATATTAGACCTTAGCTCCGGTCGTTGCCTGTGGCAATTGACAAGCCGCTGCCTCTTTCCGCTGCCTTATCTAAATTCTGTTTTTATGTTGTATTCGAACCATAAGGTCCTGTGGGATGAACAATGCCTTCGGGCCTATTAATGTAATAATGGTAATGTAAGACTATTCGTGCATGTGCACTTGATTATCCAGTACTGTATTCGTGGGTACCAACTACTCGATCCAGGGAAATGGTACTATGAACACGAAATATTCCCGCCTCAAAATCGGGGGTCCACACTACCTCCGTGTCATTTTGAGACGACTTCAATATCGTGTTAAAAATATCTTTATATGATTAGTAACACTATAAGTGTGTCTAATATCGTAATAGTCTGACACATTTTCAAAATCGCATCAAAAAACATCTTTATGTGTCAAAATAGAGACGCTTTTATACAGCGTTACTACTACAACGTATCTACAGGGGGGTTTTTCTAGTAGTGAAGGAATATACACAAGTTGGATCTAACCGATTGCAGCAGAGGCTTCATTGAATATTTAATCATTTGGATTTAATGACATTGGACTTCCAGCCGATGTGTGTTTTAACCTTTAAATAAGTATTTATTATACTATGTGATTGCTTTGTGCTATATTACATTGCTATATCATCATGTTATCATCGGCTGATCGCCTTTATATAAAAATTTGCTCAGCGTACAGCCAATGGAGTCAAACCCTAACGCCATCGGCTAGCATCGGCATCAGCTGGAATTGCACCATCGGCTTATTAGCCGATCTGTTAGTTTTTGGGTATCGGTCTATCGGCCGATATGATTTATGTTCTACTGTTTTGCATAACTTGTCAGTGGCAGGATCAAACTGACTGGCACGCCCGCGCTTCATTGATTCTAGGACCTGCACTGGAGCTAAGCAAATCTCCCAGGCCGGTGTGTTGATTTTTCTCGTCAACAATTTCCCGCACCATGTCTTCAAAGGTTTTCAGCTTCATGTGGGGTAGGTCCCCTTGGTTGATGCTAGAATTGATATTGAAATTCCCTATACCAACGAGAACAAGGGGGTACGATGCCTAATAGTGACTACTCAAGAACAAGTTTGTTTAGAACTTAATGCATGTACGGCTCCACTTCATCAAGGTTGGTCAACACATATAGCATGATAGTGCGCCACTCTTCATGTTTCATTCCTTGTGGGTCGCTTCACTTGCACTTCTGAGTTGCCCTCGGAAAATACTAAGTTTCAATTCATCTTTGCCAACATTGTAATGAGGGGGTGGATTATGCACGCTAGGAAGGTTGTCAGCATAGTATTTTGATGTGAAGTTTGACGCCTCCTCCAGAATGTACGCCTCTGCAATCGAAGCTTCAATCTTGCATTTATTTTTACATTTAGTTCTAATAACCTTTAAACATCTCTCTATTGGATAGCCGGATTGAAGAAGCCGGGTGGAAAGATCTTCTCCATCTTACAGAGCAACACATGCGCCATTCTTTCCATTTCTTCAATCACGGTCTGAGATAACTCCTTAGCACATAGCTGGTGGAAGAAATTGCTCAACTCTGCTAGCACTAACCAGACATGCTCAGGGACATAGCCACGAACCATCACCGGGAGAAGTCGCTCAATCCATATGTGGTAGTCATGACCCTTGAGCCTGTTGATTTGCATAGTATATAAGTTCACTCCCCTCTTCATATTCGCTACATACTCATAAGGAAACATTAACGTTTGGAACCATTCTAGTACTTCTCTCCTTTGGGCCCTCGTCTGGACGAAATCGGCCTTAGGCTTTCTCCATGACTTGCCACCTCTGGGAGGCGCCATGTCTAGCTTTGGTCTATTGCATAACATCGCTTGATCCACTCTAGCTTTAACATTGTACTTTGTCTTATCAGGAATGTCCATGATCGTACAAAAAAGTGCCTCGGCGACATTCTTTTCAGTGTGCATCACATCAATGTTATGTGGAAAAAGGAGGTCATCAAAATAGGGGAGCTTCCACAAGGCCGAGTTCTGAGCCTAGGCATGTTGCTCACCATATCCCACAAACCACCTCCTTCTTCATTGACCTCGAGAGCATCTAACTGAGCACGAACTGCGGCACCTGTCATCATCTGATGTGCAACCTCTTTAACTCTGACATCTTTCGTAAAGTTCTTGATGTCTCGCCTGAATGGAAGGTCAAGAGGGAGGAATTATCAATGTTTGTCGAATGAAGAATACTTACCACCCTTCGCCAACCAAAATAACTTTAGAGATGCCTTGCATACTGGGCATGGAAACTTCTCGTGAACACACTAGCTGCAGTATATCCAATACGCTGGCAAGTCATGCAGAGAGTTATGGTACCAAATATGCGTTTGAAGTTTATCTTTGTAGCTCGGTCATATGTCCATACCCCTTCCTCCCAAGCACGGACTAAATCATCAATCAAAGGCTCCATGTAAACACTCGTATTCTTCCTCGGATGTTCTAGAATTATCAATGGCAAGAATATATTCTGTCGTTGAAAGAGGACGTCGGGGGGGGGGGGAGAGATTGAGGGGGATAACGAACATTGGCCAACAAGTGTATGGGGCAGCCGCCATTCCATAGGGATTTAACCCATCCGTTGCTAGTGCAACTCATACATTACGAGCCTCTAGAACTTTCCCAGGATGAATCACATCAAACCTTTTCCATGCTTCACCATTGAATGGACATACCAGCTTCTCAGGATTGTATCGATGATCATGTTTGTGCCATGTCATCTGTTTCGTGGATTCCTCGGTCATGTAAAGCCGTTGGATCCTCAGTATGAACGACATGTACCGTAGTATCCTCACGGGGATTGCGAGCTGCCTCTTATGACCATGACCAGAGTCTACCTCCATAAACCTAGACGATCCACACTTTGCATAGTACTTTGCTTCTGCATGCTCTTTCCTAAATAGGATGCATCCCTTCGGACAAGCATGTATTTGCTCATATGGAATCTTAAGTGCACGAAGGAGTTTTTGTGCCTCATACATGCTCTTTGGTAGAATGTGACCATTCAGAAGCAGACTATCAAAAACTGACAACATAACATCGAAGGCTTATCTACTCTATCTAAACTGGGACTTTACGGCCATTAGGCGTGAAATAACATCCAGTTGAGAAACCTTGGTATGCCCGTGAAGGGGTTGTTGTGCCACAGACAACATGTCGAAATACGCAATTGTGGTAGCCTCCGGCTCCTCATCCTTTCGTCCTTCATCGAAGTGTGCTTTGCATCAGCATTAAAATCCTCGATGCATTGTCTCACGACGTCGTATCTCCCAAGATGGGCTTCACCATGGAAGGTCCACCGGGTATAATCTTATGTAAATCCATTCTTACAAAGGTGTTTAGTCATGATCTCTTTTGTTTGTCGCTTCATGTTTGCACAAATGCTACAGGGACACCAAGTGGTACGCGCTTCTTTAACCTTTGCAAATGCATGTTCCAAGAAAGCATCGGTCTTCTCAATCCATTCATCGATCAACGAACCGTGACTTGAGCGGCCCGTGTACATCCACTCATGGTCATCCATCCTCTAACATATCAAAGAATTATATAAAAATCATTTGCATCTACCGAGTTCCTATACTGTCTAATAGGTAAAGATAGGTACTAATCTCACCCAAGGATGTGTAGATGGGGTTAGTTTCCATGCTCCACTCCTATCCGAGACAGAATTTCGGCAGCACCTCCCTGCTATTCCCCAAATACACGTCCTGGTAGGGAGATTGTGCATCCGCTCCACTCCTATCCGAGACATAATTTCGGCAGCACCTCCTTGCTGTTCGCCAAATACACGCCCTGGTAGGGAGATTGTGTATCCAGAGAACGACAAGGAGATCTGCCAAAATTCTGTCTCGGATCGGAGTACTAGAGCATGGAAACTAAACTCATCTACACATCCTCGGGTTGTCCAAAAAACATGGACAATTCAAAACAGATACGGTTAAAAATATGCAAGAATCTGCATATTTCCAGCTGTATCTCTTTCTAACGCGAGACGCCTAACTAGCTTACGTCATATACGTGCAGCCGACGGCGAAGGCAGTGACACCTGTAGTAAAGGGAAGCACGGCTTGATGGCCAACACATAAGCGACGGTAGGGCTGC
This sequence comes from Oryza australiensis, assembly GCA_019925245.2. Classification (NCBI taxonomy): domain Eukaryota; kingdom Viridiplantae; phylum Streptophyta; class Magnoliopsida; order Poales; family Poaceae; genus Oryza; species Oryza australiensis. The sequence continues at coordinate 399,422 of JAIFGZ020000819.1, forward strand.
ACGATGCGACTCCGTTCCTTAGCTCAAAAAATGAAGGCTTGAAATGTTGAGCTCACCTTAGGCTTGTCGAAGCAGGCATGATACCGAAAGGCGGGGCCGGGCCTGGACCGGCGTGGCTGAGGGATGGAGCGGGGCGACGACCAGCACAATAGGGGAAGGGCGTGGCGCCGGTGGCCGGCGCTTGGAGAACGGCAAGGGGAGGGCGCGGGGCCGGTGGCCTCCTGGCCAGTGCATGGCTCGGGGACGGTGCGGGGTCAGCAGACACTCGCGGCTAGCACGTGGCCCGGGGATGGCATGGGGAGGCGGCCGCGACGGGCCTAGGCGGCGAGGCAGGGTGGGAGGGGCGCAGGGAGCTGCGGGGAGGCACGCCCGGGCGGAGGGAGGGGCAATGGATGTTTTTTATGTCTGTTTCTATGTGGCACCGAGGATGGGGAGGGGATATAATCCCCTATTTTCCGAGTGCCCTCGATCTGGCACTCAGCAAAGACATTTCTTTGCTGAGTGTCTGATCCGGCTCTCGGCATACAATATTTGTATTTGCACGTGATGAAACAAAAAAATATGGAGTGCCATGCTATGCCAAGTGCTACTGCCAGCAAAATAAATTTATATCTCATGCAATTAATAAATAAAAATTATCAAATGGATCTGAAAAATTACCAAAATTTAACATTAACCAAATTATGTTATCTATTGCCTACAAAAAAGTTTTGAAGCCAATTTTGAATTCGACCGTCACTTTGACTCCAAATCCTACCGATCCTTCTCAACACTCAGTGTTCTTCTTCATAGAAACTTTGGTTTGTATGCGTCGTATGTGACAAATTATTCGAAACCTTGTCAATTTTTTTACCATAGCCTCAACATATGATAGCATGACATCTTGACTAATCTCATGATGTTCGGGCTTTGTTTGCTTTTTTTAGAATTTAAAAATCATTTGACCACATGTTTGTGATCATGTTTCCTAAACAGGATGCTTGAAATTTCTCTTCATTTCTTGGATACAACCTTAAACTGAACTTAAAAACATGAATATCATTTTTCACTCATTTTATTCTATTATTTGAATCACTTGCGGTTCAAATTTGACACTCGGTTAAAAGTTCTTCTAAAGAAATAAATCAATTAAATATAGAAAAATATCGAGAAATATACTAAATTCTAACATAGAGTACCACACGCTGTATGTAGGGGGTAGAAAAAGTTTAGAGGGTACTCGGCAAACTTCGTATTTCTCCGAGTGTCTATGGAGGGCACTCAGCAAACATCTTTTTTTTTTCTCCAATAGCTTCACTGAACGCTACGAAGGTGCGCCCGGACGCCTCTTGCCGAGAGCTAGGATGGGGCTCTCAGCAAAACTGGGTCTTCACCGAGTGCCTCTGTTAGACACTTGGCAAACCCTAACGGTGGGGACGTCGTCCATCGGATGGTATGCGTGCCCGTCACGTGATGGTTTTTTGCCGAGCGCCGAGATTTTGCCGACTGCCTTTTGCCATTTGTGCTGAGTGTTTCATGTTAGGCACTAGGCAAAGTTTAATTTTGTCGAGTGTTATTGTTATACGAAGAGTCTTGTTTCATGCACTCGGCATATACTATCTTTTGCCGAGTGCTCGATATTGTGCACTCGGCAAAGGGCGAGGCACTCGGAAAAGTATTGTTTCCGCTAGTGATTGTAGTGTTTATATCAAGTGCGTCAGCAGCCAGGACCACTTGGAAAAGCAGCTAGCGCCCTCTATTATAGTCATGGGACACACCTGATCTTGATCTGGACATTCACAAGTGATTCATCCCTTTTCCCTGCCATTCAACAGCCACCCAGATTTCTGCAAACACAAAAGGAGGACAAAATATCTTTTGTACTTGATGTGACAAGGGGATGAACTGATAATAGCAAACAGTTCCAATACATCTGTCACAAGGCCATCATGCATTCATGATGTATTCTCTGCCAAAATAAACATGCAAGAATTGATGTCCTGGCGGAGGAAATCTTGTATGGATAGTGTTGTGGATCTTGTGGGGTCATGCTGTAGCTTTTGTGGCTCTTATCTCTGGAGTGGCTTGCAAGTTGGATAAGCTTGATGTGATGAACTCAAAACACCACTCTGAAAACATTTGGCTGTTTCTTTTTTTTCTTCTTTTATAGTAGGGAGGTGCCATATGGGCTATAAGTGTGTCCTAAATCATACTACTGCTAGCCAGTGTAATCTCCATATCTAGTAATGCACAACATATTAGGATTGGAAATAAAAGATAATAATTTCGCTATAAATACGTTGACCTATTTCTTTTCTACTCTGTCACTTTTCTATCCTCTTGATTCATTGATTTGTGTGATTTGCTGCTGGATCCATCAACAAGTGTAGATCAAATGACAATATATGACTACAGTTCTTTCTTTTTTTCAGTTTTGTTGATGGAATGCATGTACTGGTGTGTTCTATGAAGTGTTAATTGTTGGTTTCTATCTATGTGTATTCATGTTTACAGCAGGAGCACTTTTACATATAGAACTAACGTTATCAATACTTTGTGACGTGAAATTTACAGGAGATAATTTTGAAACTTACAATTCAACAATTTAGTAGTGATAATATGGTTGAAAAATTCAACTATTTCCTACTAAAGAAAAATCACTAGTACAGAGCACCTTATAGGTGCCGGTTGGAAAACCCTCTTAGGTGTCGGTTTTCCCAACCGGCACCTATTGGTCGGCACCTATTTGAGAGAAATAGGTGTCAGTTTAAGAACCGGCACCTATTAGGTTGCAAGGATAAAAAAAAATTCCAGCTCGGCTTGTCGGCTAGATGCAAGCCGAGCCGATGAATCCACAATATTCCCCGCCACCCCCTAATCAAAAACAATATTCCTCATCTATTTCACAGATCAAACAACAATATTCTCCATCTATAATCATTCACAGATCAACAATATTCTCCATCCATAATTATTCACAGATCAACAATATTCTTCATCCATAATCATTCACAGATCAACAATACATCCAACAATATTCTCAACAACAATAATCATTCACAGATCAACCACACAATCAAGAAAAAAACGAGTGCACAAGATCAACAAGAATCAAGAACATGCATCGCGCATACCCGACGCCGGCCACCTCCGCATCGCCGCCGCCTCCTCGCGCACGGCGGAGGAGGGCACCTCCACGCCGCCACCGCCTCCTCACCAGATCCGGTGGGGGAGGGCACCTCACCGCCGCCTCCGCCTCCCTCGCTAGATCCGGTGGGGGAGGGCTCTCCACGGCGAGATCCGGTGCCTCCCGCCTCTCGCTCCCGCCGCCGCCCGGCCTCCCGCTGCCTCCGCTCCTCCCGCTGCCTCCCCTCCTCCCGCCGCCTCCCGCCGCCTCCGCTCCTCCCACCACCTCCCGCCGCCTCCGCTCCTCCCGCCGCCTTCTGCCGTCGGCCCGGCCTCTCGCCGTCGGCCTGGCCCAGCCGAGAAGAGATGACAGAGTAAGAGTGAGGAGAGAAGTGAAAAGAGAATGAGTGGATATCCAGTGCGAAGAGACCGAGATAAGGTTTATAGGTGCGGTTCCGTGCGCTCGGCTGGTTCAGTGCGGCTCGGCTCGTACTATAGGTGTCAGTTTTATTAAAAAATCGACACCTATAATATATTATAGGTTACGGTTTTTTAAAAAAACCGGCACCTATACTGTAGGTGTTGGTTTTTCTGTAGAACCGACACCTATAATATATCATAGGTGGTGGTTTTTTTTAAAAAAACCGACACCTATAGTATAGGTGCCGGTTTTTCTTTAGAGCCGCTACCTATTGTCTTAATAGGTGTTGGTTTTTGTTTAACCGACACCTATTAGGTCGATACCTATGCATGTTTCTGTAGTAGTGAATATCGGTCACCACATAAAATAGACCATCCTAAAGACAACTGAAAGATAATTCCGCGTGTTTTGCAAATCATGAAATAGATTAAGCACGTATAATTAGAGGTAATAATTGACCCAATATTTTAGCCTACAAAATATAAGGGTTGGATAAAAAAAGATTGGGCTTAAATGTAATAGATTTTCGAGAGCTTGTAAAAAGGGCCCATGAGCCCTTGCGGTCTGGTCCATTGCCACCTCTACATGTAATATGTCCCTTAACAAATCACAATGCGAATGATATGGGTATCAGGTACCCACATGACCTGCATATCCGATTAGAGATAGAAAATGAGCCAGATCCATTTATTATATAATAGAATAGGATTCGGTCACATTGCTGTCTTATATTCTATGGCAAGGCTGAGAGTCTCATACCATGTAATAGTTTAAAAAAATGATGTCATATTTAACTATGTTTTCCTTATTATAACCCTGTCATCTAACCAATATAAGGAGGACAGATCGTCAGATCAGTACAATACCTGACGGATGCAAGGTATTGCCTCTCATCGAGAGGGTCTGAAACATGCCAAAACCATTGTCTTTCGCATCTATCCACTTTTAGGTCTCGTGCACTATTCTTTTAATTATTATTGATCTAAAACAACGACAGTTTGACTCATTAGATAGGGTTGCGTCGAATTTTTTGTTGAAAAGTCCGAATGAAATAATCGCCGCCAGCATCACCGGCATCATCTTCATGAGCAAGGTTCACTTTGAGAGCTGACTTTGTCGTCGCGAGGTAACCAGATTTGTCCCTCCAATCTATAAATTAATATATTTGTCTCCTGTGTGATTACTAATCACCGATTATTCTATCCCTTTGCTTGTATTCTCGCTGGCTGCGCCGAGTCCCCCATGCATCCACACTACTGGAGAAATCATCATTGGTTAAAGTGGCAAAAATCACAGTAATCCCGGTTTGAGTTGCACCCAGGACTAGAGATGATCTCTAGTCCCGGTTTAAAAAGTCTACGGATTTCTAGGAACATTAGTCCCGGTTCGTGTCACGAACCGAGACTAAAGATCACCTCTAGTCCCGGTTCAAATGTTGTCAGAGCCTGTTAGAGCACCGGACACCTTTAGTCCTGATTGGTAACACCAACCGTGACTAAATATGTTATCTTTAGTCCCTGTTGGTGCTACCAACCGAGACTAAAGATTTATGGCGCTCGACGGAGTTCGACAGCCTCTGACACCATCTTTAGCCCGGTTGGTAACACCAACCGGGACTAAAGATGGTATTTTGTCCCGGTTGGTAACACCAACCGGGACAAAAGTGGATGTGCTTATGTTTTAACTGAACCTAATAAAAATATATAAATTTTTCTACATGATTCAAATGGCCAAAAATTATTTTAAGGAGATCTGTAATTTCAAAGAGTGTGGTGTTGTGTGGAGGTAGGTGATTGAAGATAGAAGAAAGCTTTAATTTTGTTATTACATATCATCATATTGTTGTTAACTAATTATTCTCAATATACAAAATCTTATGTAAAATTATTTGGTGATAATATACGAATCGGAGAGATGGACAATATTGATAAGAACATTTAAATCCTAGCCGTCACGTCTAGTTTATGAGCGTTCGGCGATTTTTTTTGCCAAAAAAGCCTCAGAAGATTGCCTTTTCGAGCCTGGAAGCTTTTTTCTGATTTTGAGTGCGTCTTTCGAATTTTCCACAGGCCACGTCTTTTGCTTGTTTACGCTCAAATTTTATGTGGTAACCTCTCGTGTACTCCTAAGTCCATAAAAAAATAAAAAAAATAAAAAGAAAAAGTAAAATTTTTCCTGTCTTGCTCAACAGCAGATGAAAATGAAGAAAACCGAGCGAGAGCCGACGGCGAGCGGGAGCGGGAGCCGGCGGCTAGCGGTAGCCGGCGGCGGCGAGCGGCGGAAAATTGATGTTGTTGTATTTTATTATATATAGTGGATTTTGTTGTATATATGTGTGAACAAATTTGTGGACAATTTGTTGTACACATGTTTAAATTTTGTTGTTGTATTTTATTGTATTCGATTTCGATGCTGTCTGTATATATATGTATGTTATGTGTGTTATATATGTGTGTGTTATGTATTTAGACATATATATGCAAATCTATATATCTATATATATGTGTGGGTGTAAACAGGCAGCAAGCTAACAACAGGAGGAGGAATTAAAAAATAAAAAAATCTCTAGTCCCGGTTGAAGCCACAAGGGACTAAAGATGGCGGCACCACGTGGCTGGCTCCGTCATTTTTAGTCCCGGTTGGTGCCTTCAATCGGGACTAAAGATGCATTTTTAGTCCCGATTATTTAATCGGGACTAAAGATCGCTCATCTCTAGTCCCAAATTTATAGTCCCGGTTTGATAATCGGGACTATTAAGAGTTATGAACCGGATTTAATATGACTTTCTATAGTAGTGGCAGTCATCAAACACATGGCAGGCTCCTGACGACCACACCGATCGACTCCATCCGCCGTACGTTTGTGTGCTGAACAAACGCAGAAACACCGGCAAAAAGAGAGCAGTGACGTCTCGAGTCACTGACCATCCAGCCATCATATGATCGATACGTGCTAGGACGCACATATCAAGAAACCAACATGCGCTGGTATGCTTGTTGGCAAACATGCATGGTGGCCGACGTGCAAGCCCTACGTACAGTACCCATGCAAATCTATTACGGCTATGGAAGCACATGCCAGCCGGCATGAATTAACCAAGCGCATGTTATCAAATTGATTGTTCTCGGTGAGAAAAACTGGTCAAGGCCGAACAAGCCATACGCTCATCACTCTGTCCGACTACAAATGCGACAAGGACATTACTCGAAAAGTGATCTTTGCATCACAGGCTAAAATCTACAATAATCCTGTTTACAATAAAAACCAAAATTAGTCCCGGTTAAAAAAGACAATGGTTCTCTTGAATCTTACCAACTAGAACTAAAGATCATTTTTATTTCCGGTTAGATTTATGGAAGATTCTCACAAGCCACCAGGGATCTTTAGTCCCAATTAATAACACCAACCGGGACTAAAGATCATATCTTTTGTCCCGGTTGTTGTTACTAGCCGACACTAAAGTTTTAAATGATCTTTAGTGTCGGTCGGTAACACCAACCATCATTAGAGTGAAGTGTTTTTTATATTTTTTCTTCCTTCTCCAGCTTGAGCCAGTGTCTTCAAATATGCTCCCAAAATTTTTGTGAAATTGTATTGGTGATGATACACAAATATGAGAGATCTAGAATGTTAGTTACTTTATTCTCTTATTATTTATACTTAGCATATTGCTTTTTATGGTTTATTTCTATACATTTCTTTCTAGATAGGTTAATGGAAATTGAAGAGAGAGAAAATTTATTTGAGAAAATAATTTTACTTCTTAAAATCCACAATTCCATCATGTAAGTATGCTTACACATTTGTTGGTATATTTTACATATACTTTTATCTATAAAAATATTTATGAAAAATGATGAGAGAACCTTTTGGAAAAATAATTTTATAAAATAGATGACAAAGGAAAAATATATAAAATTTGATACTAGATTATAAAACTAAGGTAATTTGAAGATCATTAAAATAGTTAGAAATAAGTACACTACGTACATCAAAAATATGTTTAGAACTTTAAAAGAACTTTTAAAAAGTCTAAAAGAACTTTTAAAAAGTCTACATTTTTAGGTACAACACATTATGTATATTGGATTATTATATATTTATTGTAATATTATTTAAATTATTCGACTTTCGTGGATTTTTCTTACGATTTTTGTGCATTTCATGTAGATGGATCAGCAATGGATGTACAACACGGACCGACAGAGTTTATTCAAGGCATGAATTATTTTTTGAGTGTGGCCAATGCCAACAAGCATAAGGCCTTTATACGTTGTCCATGCAAAAAGTGCAAAAACGAGAAGGAGTATTCTACATCATGAATTATTCATGCCCACTTGTTTCAGTCGGGATTCATGCCTCACTATAATTGCTAGACATCGTACGGAGAGGTAGGGGTTACAATGAAAGAAGATGAAGAATACGACGACAACATTTCAGACTATGGTTAATACGATGGGTTTGAAGAGAATACAGTAGGCGACGCAGACGGGGATGTTGAACAAAACGATGGTTCCAATGACCTTGGTCAGATGTTGCGTGACATACAGGAAGAATGTGAAGGTGAAAAGAAAGTGTAGAAATTGGAGCATATGATGGCGGATCACAAAACGCCCTTGTACCTAGGTTGTAAACAGGGGCACAAAAAATTGGGTACCATGCTGGAACTCTTTCAATCGAAGGCCCAAAATAGTGTCTGTGATAAGGCATTTGGCGAGCTATTAAAACTCATGAAGAACATTCTTCCAGAGGGAAATGAATTGCAATAATCAACGTACGAGGCAAAGAAGTTAGTCTGCCCTCTAGGACTGGAGGTACAGACGCATGTCCTAACGATTGTATCCTTTATCGCGGTGAGGAGTATGAGAACCTAGAAGCATGTCCGGTTTGTAAAGCACTTCAATACAAGATTAGACGAGATGATCCAGGCAAAGTTGACGGGTGACCTTTGAAGAAAAGAGTTTCTGCTAAGGTGATGTGGTATTTTTCTATAATACCACGGCTGAAGCGTCTGTTCAAGAACAAAGAGCATGCAAGGATGATGCGCTGGCACGCAGAAGAACACCAACAAGACGGTATGCTGAGACATCATGTCGATGGGTCATAGTGGAGAAACATCAACAGAAGATTTAAGGACTTCGACGAGTATCACACCTCGAGTTTTGCCCCTAAATCATTTAAATAATTCACCCCGAAATAATTGAAATTTTTGGAATTAATTAGGAGACAACAAGTAATTATAAAATATATTTAATAGATGAAAAAGGCATGGTAGGATTTTTCTTAAATTCTACATGTCAAAATACATTAACAGATTTTTATGGTAATTTTTGAGCATTAGAAATATTTTTAATCAGTTTAAATAAGTAACTAGCAATTAAATTAAGTCCCTTTTTGATTTTTCTAATTTTCCTATTTATTTTCCCCTTTTCCCGCTCTTTTCCCCTCTTCGGTCACCGGCCCAAGTTCCCCTTCGGCCCATGCCGTTCGCGCACGAAGTCTTTCGGCCCTCCCCCGCCCCTTGGGCCACCCATAGGTAGGCCCTACCTGTCGGGGCCACGTCCTTCGCGGCCGACGGGCTGAGCTGCCACCGCCCTTGCACGCCGTCGCGCCCGCGTTTTTCGTGCCGCCTCGCGCTACGCCGGGCCCACGTTGGGACCAAGTGGCCTTCCTCACACATGGCCCAGCCTTTCTCGCGCGCCGCAATGGCCGGAGCCGGACCCAAACCGTCGCCGTATCTTTCTATCTCTCTCTCTCTTCGAGTCCGAGATCGACGGCGAGGAATTCGGTTGTATCCCGTTCCTGATTCGATCTCCAATCACCCCTATAAAACTCCCCGCGTCGTCCGCCGTATTTCCCCTTTGTCGCCCGATCGAGTTTAGCCCTAAATCGCCTAATGCCGCCGCTCGCCGCTCTCGGCCGCTGCCGTCCCCTCCATCTCTGGTGAGCCGCACTCCTCCCTCTCTTTTCCTTCCCGCGCGCAAGCCGAACCCGTGCCACCCGTCGTCCCGAGCCGCTGCGCCACTCCCGCGCTTTTTCCTATGCGTTGCGCTGCCCGCCGCCGTTTCCCGTGTCGCCGCTGGGCCGGCCGGCCGCCGCGCGGCCATGGCCGCCGACCCGAGCTCGACCGCCGCCCCGAAACCCTAGCTCGTCGCCGCCGCAGCTCGTTCGATCTCGCGCGGGCGGATCCGGACCGCCCGATCCCACCCAAGCTACCGTCATCCGATCACTGCTGCTCTCTCCGATCACTCGCTCCCACGTCGGTCATCCGATAACGCACCGCCCAGCCGCTCCGATAGCGCCATGTGTCACTGCCGCGCCGCTTGCGTCAGCCCCGCTAACGTCACCCCTAGGTGCCGACGCGTCGACGTCGCCTTGACCGCACCCGCCGCCAATGTCAGCATGACGTCATGCTGACATCAGCCCTACCCGCCGCCTGCTCATGCTTGCGTCAGCAAGGGACTTAATTACGCAATAATTTAATTAGTCTTTTCTGTTTAGTTTAAATATCACAATTAAATTTCTAAAGTTCATGTCTTTTTAATCTGAAGTCCGTTTTAGTCCATTCAAATTTTATTAAATCTATAAAAATGTCAAGAATCCATTAAAAATAGTTTCTTGTGTTGTTTCAGTAGACTTTTAGCATGTTTTGTTGAAGTGTCTTGTTTGTCATGTAGATTCTGATAATTCCGATGATCCTGTTTACTTCGAAGTAGTCGCCGAGGTTCCCTAGTCTCCAGAGCAAGGCAAGTCATACTTTACATTGATTATGTTGTACCTCTTTTATTTAAATATCTCTTTTCTCTCAAATATTGCATATGTTTTAGAATTTCATTTGATGGGACTATTATACCTATTGTACTCAGCCATAGGATTTGAATACCTTATACCATTAATAACTTGGGTTCAATATGACTAAATGTTGGTTTAGAACATGCTTAGCCTAGCTTGGATCCACTAGCTCACTTAAGGGAATCACATTAATCAAATAGTACATTAGAGACTAATACTCAGATGATGTCAAGTATGTGACCCTATTCTAATAATACTGAAATGTGAAAATGGTGGGTTGTGAGCACATGGTTGGATATTGGTTAGCGCGCTCATGAAAATTAAGGACCGGTTCTCGGTAAACCCTGGAAGAATTACCGTGCAAACCACAAGCCAGCATGGGTAATGGCTGGGCCTGTAGCATAGCTGTCTCTAGCCGACGTACCGTAGTGAGGGTGGGCGTGATGGAGTTGGGTCGACCCCGGTTTTAAGGGTTGATCGGCTACTGGATTCACCGCGGAACGAGAGGGGGCTGCCCATTACCCTGATGGTAGTGGGGGCGAAACCTTGGTGTGGTACGATTGGTTAGAGGGAGTTATGTGAAGGTTCCTGTCACAGTTCCTTTCTAGGGTATCATGGTGGTACACCGGCGCATGGTAACGTGTTGTGGGATTGTGTCTCATGGGTACAGTTGTACACCTCTCATCAGAATAAAACTATTCGAATAGTCGTGCCGACTGTTACGAGCGATCAACCAGATTCACCGTGATTAGTCTCACCTAAGTATTGGTTGGACCAATGGAACTTGACTAGTATGGATGGATGGTTGGGCCTGTTGCAACGTGGGTTTAACGTTGGACAGTGTTTATTTAATGTTGCTTAATTATCACTATTGTTTTACTACTTTCAACTATTACTATTTTTGAAATGTTATTTATGCAAATGAGACTATATCCCTTCCTTGTGAATTATTCTGCATCATACCTCCTCCTCCGGTATGACTTGTTGAGTACGGTGGGAGTACTCAGTCTTGCTTAATTTTCCGCCCTCCAGAGTCAGAGGTAGTAGAAGAAGAACGTCGAGGTTTAGGCTTGCGTCCGCCGTCAAGGTTGCCTGTGGTGTTTTGGAGTTCCATCGCGGTGTTAGTTTCAGTTTAGTCAGTATTTTTCTTTTTCGCTGCATTTACGTAATTCTTTTATATTGTTTCTAAGACGTGGATTCTGTAATATCAATAATTATTGATTTGTGTACCTCGGTTGATGCCTGGATGAGGAATGAATGCATAAATTAGCTGTGGAAATTATGGCTTGAATTTCTGGGCGTGACAAGTTGGTATCAGAGCCAGCCTTTGACTGTAGGACAAGCCAACTGGAAACCCTAAGAGCGCTCTAATCTTTGCATTTGCTTGAGTTTGAAAAAGAAAAGGGGATGTTTTAAAAAGTAAAATCAATTTAGGGTTTTAGAATTTATGAAAATGGGTTTGTGGTCTTTTTGGTTTTAAGCATGCTTTAATTCCCACTCCTTTGTTTCTATATATGGCAGGTTCCTCGGCTACGCACTGTGGAAAAGGTATGGTGGCTTTCGTTGCAAAGCTGGCACGCATGGCCTTGGCAGTTGGGTACCCTGGAGCACCGGAGTACACTACAATCGCACCTCTCAGTGGCGAGTTGCCTCACTCTGTTCGTCTGGAGGTTCACGGCTTTGTGGGGACTTGCATTCCCAATATGGAAGTCACAGCTTCAGGAGGCACAGCAGAGCATGCTTGTCAAGAAGCCGCATATCTGATGATGGCTAGGATGAGGGAGTTGCATGACGGCGACCTTCGCACCTCCGCTTACCGCTACCTTCCCCGTCGTGGCAGTTCCTCCGACGTCAGCGCTTTCAAGTCTACGACAGATGAGAACGACTCTACTTTCGGCTGCATGTGCACGGTGATCAGGGGACTGGACAAGATGTATTCTGACTGGCACAAGGCAGCCAAGGCCCTTAACGACAGGAAGATGTTGAGGATTGTGAGTCTGGAAGACGAAGTGGTCCGTCTCAAGAAGGAAGTCGCTGAGTTGAAAGGACTCCCAGCACCAGGTGGTGTCAGGATTTGCACTACGCTCCGGAAGACCACCACTGCACCTGTGCGTATCCAACTGGCGCCCCTGATTGCTCCACCAACCCCTCCTGCGTCTCCTCCAGCTCCTCCCGCTCCACCAGTTCCAGTTCCGGCGCCTGCCCTAGTTTCTCCTCCTGCAGGACCTGCTCTCTCTTTCGCCCCGGCTTCAGCATACCAGGGTGGAGGTGGCAGCAATGGTTGGATCTCCATCTTCGGTGATTCAAGCTTTGAGAATTCAACTAAAGACATGGATTCAGAAGAAACTCGGAGTTCTTCCGAGGAAAGGGGCATGATTGGATGGGGCACTGCCACCGATTTGGAAGAGTCGAAGACCGACACGAAGACGAAGAACTTCAGGACTCATTCCGGGGAGTGAGAACTCTCTGAAGGGAGCAGTTTTGACTCCACCGCTCGCGGATCATTCTAGTCGCCACTCCTAGTTTTACCGATTTGCTTAGTTTGTCTGCTTGGTAGTTACTGTGTGTTGGGTTTGCTGTGTGTGGGTTAGCTGGCAGTCTATATCGAGTGTGGTATGGCTGACCAATTAAGGATGTTTTGTGCTTTTCCTTGTTTTAATAAAGTTTAGTTTCTAAGTCAGCCTGTTTTTCTTCTTTTCTCTTTTTGGTTCAGTCGTCTTCTACAGATGGTGAACACCAGGACCAGTGGAGCAAACAGCAACAATGAGCAGTCCGGCAATAACAACGACAATCACGATGTCAACGACAACGCTCCTCCGCCGCCACCTGAGAATCCCACTATTGCTCAGGTGCTTGCTTCGCAGACGCAGATGATGGCTGTGATGATGCAGTAGATGCAACAACAGATGTTGCAATAGATTCAGCAGCAGCAATAGAAGAATAACCAGTTTGCTCCCCCACCACCTCAGTCTAAGTTGCTAGAGTTTCTTCGCGTCCGGCCGCTCACTTTCTCCAGCACCACCAATCATAGGGAGGCCAATGACATGCTTCATGCTATTGAGAAGAAGCTAGATCTACTGCAATGCACAGACCAGGAGAAAGTCTCTTTTGCTACACATCAGCTGCAAGGTCCCGCTTCTCCTTGGTGAGACAATTACTTGGTCACTCGCACAGCTGGAGCAGCAGTCACATGGGAAGAGTTTTGTCGCAGTTTCAGGACAGCACATATTCCTGCAGGAATAGTAGCACAGAAGAAGTGTGAGTTTCATTCTCTTGAACAGGGCAACAGGTCGGTTACTGAGTACCTGCATGAGTTCAACCGTCTTGCATGTTATGCCCCAGAGGACGTGCGCACCGATGCAGAAAGATCAGAAAAGTTCTTTGCTGGTTTGGATGATGAACTCACTGACAAGCTGATCTCAGGGGAGTATGCTAACTTTGAGAAGCTGGTTGACAAGGCCATTCGGCAGGAAGACCAGCGCAACAAGATGATCAAGAAAAGAAAGGCAGTACAGTTCAGGCCTCCTCAACTGCTGGGAAATCAGCAGAGGCCGCGTTTCATGTCCGGAGGTCAGGGTGGACCTACCACCATGATTGTTCGTTAGCATCGGCCTTATCACCCAGGGAATTTTCAAGCTGGTAGTGGTGACAGTGGTAGTGGACAGCAGCAACGCAATTCAGCTCCGCGTCCTCCAACAGCGTCACCCCAGCAGCAGTCCAAGCCACCACCTCTAAGAAAGGACTCCGGAGGGAAGCCAGGAGTCTGCTTCAGCTGTGGTGACCCTAGGCACTTTGCAGACAAGTGTCCGAAGCCGAAGCGAGCTGGACCCAGATTCATCCCGGAACGTGTTAACCATGCGTCCGCCGAAGAGGCACAGGCAGCTCCCGAATTTATACTGGGTATGTTTCCTGTGAATCTCACCCCTGCTACAATATTATTTGATTCTGGTGCTATGCATTCATTTATTTCCAAGCACTTTGTTGGGACACATGGGTTATCAGTAGTGGAACATAAGATACCTATGCGGGTTCAAACCCCTGGAAACCATTTTGTCGAAACTCGGTTTCGGCAATAGAAAATTGGGGTCGCAGTCAAGATTGCCAAGCACGATGGGTTAGGAGAAGAAGAAGATTTAGACAGGTTCAGGCCCTCTCGTGAGGTAATACCCTACTCCTGTTTCGGTGGATTCGATCCGCCGAGTGTCTTTATTGATCTCGTGATCTCGTGAATCTAAAGCTCTTGCTTATGAAGTCTGCTATCGCCTATCGGAATCTCTGATCTAGAATCTGATATCCCTCAAGGGATGCCCCTTACCCCCCTTATATAGTCTTGGGAGGTGGGCTTACAGATCGGAAACCCTATCTTACTCTAAGTCGGTTTCCTCAATCTTACCAAACTATGACTATGAGCCGTTGCCTTATCTAATCGGCAACGTAATACCCAAGTCGTAGTTGGTTTACATATTTGGTAGGCACAACCTATCCCTATCTCCAGTCGGATAAGCTTGCCATGTAGATACCCGATTGCCATAATCTCCACAGTAGCCCCGAGTCCTTTTCGTCGACGAGACAACTCAGCTTCAAACCAAAATAATACGCAGTCAAAAACCTCTTTGGCCGAGTGCTCCGGTGCCGAGTGATTCCATCATCTCTGCGAATCTTCCCGAGTGGCTCCAAAGGCTGTGAAGGGCTGGAAAATATCTAAAAAATTCTCAAAAAATAAATATCTAGGTGCATCTCCGATGCACCTAATTAGGTGTAGCCCCGACTATGTGGTTAGTCAAAACAGACTAAGCATATAGTCAAGAACTATAAAAAATCATACTCATGTAAATGCTTAGCTCATGCTAAAGCAATCATAAAAAATATCATCACTCAGCAAGCTCGCGCTCATCCGAGTGAATTTGCCCAAGTCGTCTCGGGACAAATAACTCAATCAACCCTCATAGGTGGAAAGCACTCGGTAAGCTCATGCTTATCCGAGTGGATCTGCCCGAGTCATCTCGGAACAAATATTTCAATCATCCCTCATGGGTAAGAAATCAATTCGCTCGGTAAGCTCATGCTTATCCGAGCCGATCTTCCCGAGTCATCCGGAAATTTGCTCGAGTCATCTCGGAACAAATAATTCTCATATAAATGCTTAGCTCAAGCTAAAGAATCATAAAAAATCACATCACTCGGCAAGCTCATGCTTATCCGAGTAAGTTCGCCCGAGTCGTCTCAGAACAAACAATTTAATCAACCCTCGTGGGTAAAAACACTCGGCAAGCGATGCTCATCC
The DNA here is from genome assembly GCA_019925245.2 of Oryza australiensis. Lineage (NCBI taxonomy): Eukaryota > Viridiplantae > Streptophyta > Magnoliopsida > Poales > Poaceae > Oryza > Oryza australiensis. The sequence continues at coordinate 415,025 of JAIFGZ020000819.1, forward strand.
GAGTTAACTTGTCCGAGTCATCTCGGGACAAATAATCTAATCAACCCTCGTGGGTAAAAACACTCGGCAAGCTCATGCTCATCCGAGTTAACTTGTCCGAATCATCTCGGGACAAATAATTTAGTCAACCCTCATGGGTAAACAAATTTTTCAGTCATCTGAAAAATACGACCAAAATATTAAATAGCTCCTTCCATAATATTGGTCTTAATCTAAAAAGATCTTCACCAAGGTGGAAAAAATAGCATTGATATAATTATTTAATCAAATGCTTTAAAACCAAATAGTTCTGTCATCGGGACACCATGAAAAGCTTAACTATTTGTCACCTTTCAAATTGCATCGTGCCAACTTCTCATGAAGTTATGCAAACCGCGATATGAAAGGATTTCAAAGGTATTGGGCTATGTGACACGTGCATATTGCCAGGGCAAATCTGCTTAAGTCCATCCACTTAAGTCCCTAAGGACACGTGTCAAGCCACACCTTAGCTGGGCCGCAAGTCTCTCATGGGCTCGACCCAATCGCGAGATAACTTGGCAAAAACCGCGGTTTGCATAACTTCTCATGAAGTTATGCAAACCGCGTATGAAAGGATTTCAAAGGTATTGGGCTATGTGACACGTGCATATTGCCGGGCAAATCTGCTTAAGTCCATCCACTTAAGTCCCTAAGGACACGTGTCAAGCCACACCTTAGCTGGGCCGCAAGTCTCTCATGGGCTCGACCCAATCGCGAGATAACTTGGCAAAACCCTCAAGTCTTTTATGAAGCCTCGAGATCATCCTCGACACTTCATCTTCCCCAAAAATTTCCTCTTTCGCAGCCTTGTTCACGGCTCTCCGTGGAGAACCCTAAACTCGTGTGCGTGCAAATCCATCCATCTAGGAACTCTTGCTCCATCACAAGCCATCTTCCGCATCCAGCCTCCAAGATTCCCTTGTTGTCCGAGGTTCAGCCGGGAGTAAGTTTAATCATCTTGGTCTCTTTATGCCTTCGATGTGAACTTGTAGGTATCTAGCTTATTTATGTTAATGCCTTGACCCGAGTCTTCATAGAAAATTTCTTAAGTAATTTTCGTCCGATTATCACCAAGCCTAAGCTTGATTAGGTCATCAAAAATTCTCGTCCTTATCTATTAAACTCAAATCAAGAAACATTAAACAATGATAAACCAAATATAAACAAGTTGTCGAAGAAAACCATGCTTTATTAACACATATGCAGCCCCCGACTGTCAACTCAAGAAGTCATCTTGCTTGAGATTGGCAGTCAAGAATAACATGAAACTTACGGCAATTTAAGCATAGTATCATCGAAGATGTTCGATGTTCCAGGAGTTCTCCACCATAGACCCGTCTTCACGCTTTAGCCGGTATGCACCTGGCCGAGTTACTTCAGCGATTATGTATGGTCCTTCCCATAAGGGAGATAACTTGTGTCGGTCTTTGGTGGTCTGGATCTTGTGTAGGACCAGGTCGCCAACAATGAAAGCTCGTGCTCGCACGTTGCGACTGTGGTATCTTCTAAGCCCTTGAAGGTATTTGGCCGACTGGATGAGGGCTGCCCCGCGGGCCTCTTCCAATCGGGTGAGGTCATCCACTCGGTCAGGGTCTTAGCATTCATCATTGAAGCTGCGGACCCGGAGGGACTCATACTCCATCTCGTTTGGCAACATGGCTTCTGCGCCATAGACCAAAAAGAAAGGAGTTTGACCGGTAGCCCGACTGGGTGTGGTTCGCAGCGACCATAAAACCGAGGGAAGTTCTTGGACCCACTTGCCGGCGTAAGGATTTAGGCGGTCGAAAACGCGGGCTTTGATGCCTTGGAGGACCATGCCGTTGGCCCGCTCGACTTGTCCGTTGCTTTTGGGGTGAGCTACTGATGCGTAGCAGATCTTGATCCCGAAGTCTTCGCAGAATTCCTTGAAGATGCCTCCCGTGAATTGAGTCCCATTGTCAGTTATGATTCTGTTTGGGACGCCGAAGCGGTGCACGATGTTGAGAAAAAAGTCTCGTGCTTTGTCAGCAGTAATTGTGGCGACCGGCTTGGCTTCAATCCACTTGGAGAACTTGTCGATTGCGACGAAGAGGTGTGTGAGTCCTCCTGGAGCCTTTTTGAAAGGACCAACCATGTCCAGCCCCCATACCGCGAACGGCCAGGAGAGTGGGATTGTTTGAAGCTCTTGGGCCGGGACATGGCTTTGTCGGGCGAAAAACTGGCAGCCTTCGCAGGTTCGTACGACTTTATCCGCGTCGGAGACCGCGGTAAGCTAGAAGAAACCTTGCCTGTAAGCTTTGCCGACTAGAGTGCGTGCTGCCGCGTGGCTTCCGCATATGCCCGAGTGGATGTCTTGAAGCAGCTGTTTCCCTTCTTCGGGTGAGATGCACCTCATTAAAATTCCGGAGGGGCTTCTCTTGTATAGATCGGAGTCAACCATGACGTATGCTTGGCAACGATGCCGGACGCGTTCTGCTTCATCCCGGTCATCCGGCAGCTCTTGCTGGGTTAAGAATTTGATGAGCGGCGTCCTCCAGTCGGCATCGGTCATGGCGACTTCGTTCGTGGTTTGCTCGGTGAGGGTTGTCTTTGCCGTGATGGTTGGTTCGTAGAGATGTTCGACAAAGACGTCTGTTGGGGCGGCTTCGCGCTTAGATCCGAACTGTGCCAGCTCATCGGCGGCTTCGTTGTTATGTCTCAGGACATGTGAGAGTTCGAGCCCGTCAAACTTGTCTTCAAGCTTGCGGACTTCTTGCCGGTAGGCCTCCATAGTGTCGTTTAGGCGGGACCAGTCTTTCATCACTTGATTGACGACCAGTGGAGTCGCCTTTCACAATAAGCCGACGTATCCCGAGTGAGGCTGCGAGGCGCGATCCATGTAGAAGAGCTTCGTACTCGGCAACGTTGTGTGAGGCGGAGAAGTAGAGGTGAAGGACATATCTTAGCCGTTCCCCAGTCGGGGAGATCAGCACAACTCCTGCTCCCAAGCCGGTGATCCTCTTGGATCCGTCGAAGTGCATGGTCCAGTGATGGAGGTCTTCCTGAGGCACGTTTTCTTGCTGTTCGGTCCACTCGACCAGGAAGTCCGCTAAGGCTTGTGACTTTATGGACGTCCTTGCCTTAAAGGTCAAGTCCAGCGGCATCAGTTCTAGGGCCCATTTGGCGATGCGCCCGGTTGCCTCGCGGTTGTGGATGACGTCGCCGAGTGGGAAAGAGGTGACGACGGTGACCGAGTGACCCTGAAAATAGTGTGCCAATTTCCTCGCGGTTATTAGAACACCATAGAGTAATTTTTGTACCTGAGGGTAGCGGATTTTGGCTCCTGCCAATACTTCGCTAACAAGGTAGATTGGCCTTTGAATCTTCTGGGCCCGTCCTTCTTCTTCGCGTTCGACCACAAGGACCGTACTGATCACTTGGTGAGTGGCTGAGACGTACAGCAGCAGAGGTTCCTAGGGCTGAGGCGAGGCCAGGACGGGCGGCGTGGTAAGGAATTCTTTGAAATCTTCAAAGGCCTTGTTGGCTTCTGTGGTCCACTGGAAGTCGTCTGTCTTCTTTAGTAGTCTGAAGAAGGGCATGCCTCGTTCGCCGAGTCGGGATATGAAACGGCTTAGTGCTGCCATGCAGCCAGTGAGCTTCTGGACGTCTTTCTGGTTACTCGGGGGCTTCATGTTTAAGATGGCGTTGATCTTCTCTGGATTTGCTTCAATGCCGCGATGTGACACCATGAAGCCGAGCGGTTGCCGATGGAACGCCGAAAGTGCACTTCTCCGGGTTTTAACTTCATTCTGAAGGCCCGGATGTTCGCAAAGGTTTCTTCTAAGTCGGCGATCAGGTCTTCTTTCTGCTTGGTCTTGATGACAACATCGTCGACATAAGCTTCAACGTTCTTGCCGATCTGCGTCTGGAAACATCTTTGGATCATGCGTTGGTATGTGGCTCCGGCGTTCTTCGAGGCCAAAAGGCATGGTGATGTAGCAGAGGCCCCGAACGGCGTGATGAACGACGTCTTCGGCAATGGATTCTTTTAAGCTGATCGGTGGTAGCCCGAGTAACGATCTAGGAAACTCAAAAGTTGACAGCATGTTGAGTCGACGACTTGGTCGATACGAGGTAGCCCGAATGGATCTTTGGGGCAGGCTTTGTTGAGGTCGGTGTAATCAACGCACATGCGCCATTGCCCCGTCTTCTTGCGGACCAGGACTGGGTTGGCTAACCAGTCGGGATGAAGGACTTCTTTAATGAAGCCGGCAGCCAAGAGCTTTGTGAGTTCTTCTTTGATAGCGTCTTTTCGATCCTGTGCGAATCTGCGTAATCGTTGTTTTATCGGTTTAGCGTCATCTTTGACGTTCAAAGAGTGCTCGATCACCTCCCTAGGAATTCCGGGCATATCGGATGGTTTCCAAGCAAAAACATCTTTATTATTTTGGAGGAAGGTGACGAGCGCGCTTTCCTATTTGGGATCTAGGTCAGCGCCGATTACTTTTGAGGGATCCGACGGATCAAGGGAGATCTTCTTGGTCTTGGCGTCGCCGGATCCTGATTTGGCTATCTTCTTCGCGGGGACTTTGCCCTCTGCCGAAGTCGATGCAGCCAATCGGACTTCTTGTTGGCCACGTAATCTCTCGCGAGATTGGGCCATGTCGCAACTCTCCTTATCACGGTGAAGGCTTGCTTCACGTCGCCGCGAAGAGTGATGACGCCGTTGGGACCCGGCATCTTCATGCAAAGGTAGGTGTAGTGAGGGATCGCCATGAACTTGGCAAGCGCAGGCCTTCCGATGATGGCGTGATATCTTTGTTTGAGTCGGCCACCTCAAAGGTGACGTTCTCCGTTCGGAAGTTCTCTCGGGCTCCGAAGGTGACCGGGAAGGAGATATGCCCAGTGGTGTTGAAGATAGCCCGGGATGACTCCGTGGAAGGGGGCTGAGCTTGCCTTTAGTTCGGCCCTCGGGATCTGCATCTCATCCATGGTCTTGGCAAATAGGATGTTGAGGCGCTGCCCCATCGATGAGGACGCGCTTAAGCTCGATGTTGCGGACCACGGGGTCCGGGACGAGTGGATAGCGCCCGGGTGAACCACTCGGTCGGGATGATCCGAGCGGTCAAAGGTGATGGCAACTTTCGACCATCGCGAGATATTGAGGGACTTCGGGTTGAGCCGCGTTGACCTCCGGTCGGTTAGCTTCGTTTCCTCTTGGACTCATAGGCTAGCGGATCTCCGAAGATGTGGTTGAGCTCCCCACTGGGTCTTGGAAAGGTTCGGTATTTTCAACCGCGTTGTTCTTTTTGGCGCCGAGATGGGCCAGCCTCGTCGCCGGCTTCTTGTTGAGCTACGCCGCGTATTGTTCGGCGAACTGCTTGTAGATAAAACAGTCCTTCGCCGCGTGCTTATGATTTGGGTGGTGAGTGCACTGGGCGTTCATGATGGCGTCGTAGGCGGCGACTCGGGGACGGCGTTGAGTGTTGGAGGTTGCGGCCACTAGGTCTTCAGATCGACGCTTGCGATCTTTCTGGCCTTGGTTGCCGTTGTTGCCGCCATCCTTCTTAGGATTTCGGCTTCCTCCTGCTTGCTTGTCCTCCCTTCTGTCGGGCCGGTCTTGGCGGGCGGCTTTAATGGCGTCATTGGATTTGGCGTATGAATTCGCCGTCTCGAACATTTGCTTCACCGTCTTCGGTGGTTTGCGCCCGAACTTGCCGATCAGCAGCTCATCACGGACTCCCTTCTGGAAGGCGGCGATGATGATGTCATCGGTGATGTTCGGGATCTTGTTGCGCTTCTCGGAGAAACGACGAATATGATCCTTCAGGGGTTCGTCCGGCTTCTGGATGACGTTGTAAAGGTCGAAGTGTGTGCCGGGCCTCTCAAAGGTACCTTGGAAGTTGGCGATGAAATGATCCCTCAGCTCGCTCCATGAGCCGATTGAGCCTCTTGGCAGGCTCGTGAGCCAATTTCTGGCTGAGTTTGCGAGGGCCACGGGCAGGTAATTGGCCATGGCTTTGTTGTCGCCACCTGCAGCTCGGATGGCAAGGGTATACACGGTTAGCCAAGATTCAAGGTCGGTCTTGCAATCATACCTTTCAATCCCTGTAGGCTTGAAGCCACTCGGCCAGTGCACTCGGCGGAGTTCCCGAGTGAAGGCTGGTGCTCCGTCGTCGCCGCTATCGGGTGATCCCCTCCGATCTTCCCGAGTGCGTCGGTCGCGCTCCTGGTAGCGGCGATCGAGGACTTCCCGCAGATCACTCGGCGGGGTCTTCGGTTGGCTGGTTGGGTAGCTGGAACTATTGCGGCGGACTCGGTGGAGGACGGGTGGACGTCCGTGTCGTTTGTCGCGGGAGTCGGCCGTCTGCTCCTGGTACTTCAGCGTGGACTCGCGAGGTGGGCCTTTTGGCCTGGTCGTCGACCGAGCCGGCTCGGGCCTCCTATAGTCTCCTGACTTTAGAGGTGGAAGCCGGCTTCTGTCTGGCGTTTCGGCCACAGATTCAGTCGGCCTTCGCGCCGAAGTGGTGGGATGGCCGTTAGCCGTGGCAGCGACGATGGTCTTGATCTTGTCAAGTATCGGAGTTACGTTGGCCGGAGCCGTCTCCATGACGGTGTCCAAGAGCGTGAGTGCGGCGACGGCGTTCTGCTGTGGCGTCTGGAAGATGTTGGTGTTGCGAACCCGTGTTTGGAGTATGGCCTCCTAGGCGGATCGTCCGGCTGCATGTAGATCCTGCTTTCTTTTGTCAGCCTCATCCTTGCGCTGTTTTTCTTCCTCGGCGGTCTTGCGCTCGAGCTCCACTCTGGCTCGCTCTTCTTCGGCAAGCCTTCTGGCCATGGCTGAGTCGGACTCGTCCGGCTCGGCCATGAGGACATCGAAGGACTTCGGCTCACAGTCCATGCGGCAGTCGGAGTTGTCGGCTTCGTCTGAAGGGATGCCGTAGAGGTTGTCGGCCGCGAGCTGAGGTATCCATTGAGCTCCGCGGATGAGCGGGAGCCGAAAGATGGGAGGATGACGGCGACCTCCCTTGATCTGGGTAACCCGGATCTGGATCGCTCCAGTCCGACTCGGAGCTTGGGGATGTGAGCTCCTCCGAGTGGGTCGCCGCCGACTCGGGGGAGAGAAGTTCGCTGTAGATCTCGGCGGCGTTTGGTAGCCCGAACGGCGCTGAGAAGTCTTCGTCCGAATAGATCGCTTCCGTCGGGGAGGCGAGAAGATTGGCGCAGATCTCGGCGGTATTCGGTAATCCGAATGGTGCCGAGTGAAGTCCGTCGTCGGAGAAAGTAGATTGCATCTTGGCCTTCAAGACGTTGTTGTAGATCTCGGCGCTATTGGGGGGCCCGAACCGCACCGAGTGGGTGTTTCCTTCTGACTGGTTTGAGTCCGAGTCGAAGGAGGAGTCGTTGAAGAAATTGGCGGCGAAGTCGCCGAATCTTGAAGGAGATCCCATCACGCTCGTCGGCGAAATTGTTGAAGAAGTCTCGACGCGGCCCCCTACCTGGTGCGCCGACTGTCGAAACTCGGTTTCGGTAATAGAAAATTGGGGTCGCAGTCAAGATTGCCAAGCACGATGGGTTAGGAGAAGAAGAAGATTTAGACAGGTTCAGGCCCTCTCGTGAGGTAATACCCTACTCCTGTTTCGGTGGATTCGATCCGCCGAGTGTCTTTATTGATCTCATGATCTCGTGAATCTAAAGCTCTTGCTTATGAAGTCTGCTATCGCCTATCGGAATCTCTGATCTAGAATCTGATATCCCTCAAGGGACGCCCCTTACCCCCCTTATATAGTCTTGGGAGGTGGGCTTACAGATCGGAATCCCTATCTTACTCTAAGTCGGTTTCCTCAATCTTACCAAACTATGACTATGAGCCGTTGCCTTATCTAATCGGCAACGTAATACCCAAGTCGTAGTTGGTTTACATATTTGGTAGGCACAACCTATCCCTATCTCCAGGCGGATAAACTTGCCATGTAGATACCCGATTGCCATAATCTCCACACATTTGGACACCGCTCAGTACTGTCCCTCGGTGGCAATAGAAATCCAAGGATCCCAATTTCTAGCCAACCTTATCCTTCTTAAATCCAAAGGCCTAGATGTCATTCTTGGGATGGATTGGTTGTCAAGACATAAGGGAGTAATTGATTGTGCTAACCACATAATTACTTTAATCAATGGAAAAGGAGAAGAGATTGTTTTTAGTTCTCTCATGCAAGCCAAGACTGTAGCAAGTTTGAGTCATGTTTCTACCGGGGAGTCATCTGAAGTAGCAGCAAAGATCCCTACGAAATTAGAAGATATCGCCATAGTCAGAGAATACCCTGAAGGCTTTCCAGAAGATTTAACCAAGATGCCACCAGAAAGATAAACTGAATTCCGGATTGATCTAGTACCCAGGACCGCCCCAATTCACAAGAGACCATACAGAATGGGAGCCAACGAGTTGGCAGAAGTCAAGAAGCAAGTGGATGAACAGTTGCAGAAAGGTTATATCTGCCCGAGCACGTCACCTTGCGGTGCTCTGGTGATATTTGTAGAGAAGAAAGACAAGACCAAGAGAATGTGTGTCGATTATCACGCACTCAATGAGGTCACTATCAAGAACAAGTATCCTCTACCACGGATTGACAATTTGTTTGATCAACTCCAGGGGGAAAAGTGTTCTCCAAGATAGACCTACGATCAGGCTACCACTAATTGAGAATCCGGGAAGAGGACATTCCCAAGACCGCTTTCATCACTCAGTACGGTTTGTATGAGTGTACGGTCATGTCTTTTGGATTGACCAACGCATCGGCTTTCTTCATGAATATGATGGACAAGGTGTTTATGGAATTCTTGGATAAATTCGTCGTGGTGTTCTTTGACGACATTTTGATCTAATCCAAGACCGAGGAGGAATATGAGCATCATCTCCGGTTAGTGCTTCAGAAGTTGAGGGATCATCAACTCTACGCCAAGTTTAGCAAGTGTGCTTTCTGGTTAAAAGAAGTACAGTTCATCGGCCACATTGTGAATGCCCAAGGATTAGACGTGGATCTGTCAAATGTGGAGTCAGTTACCAAGTGGACTCTGCCAAAGACAGTCACCCAGATCCAAAGTTTTCTTGGACTTGCGGGTTTTTACCGCCGTTTCATTGAGAATTTCTCCAGAATTGCTAAGCCGATGACACAATTATTGAAGAGAGATGATGTAGACCCCCGTTTTTGGAATGGGAATCATTCGTTTTCATAGTATCATTTCCCTGGATCAAGCAGTGTGGTACCCACGAATACAATACTGAATTACCAGGTGCAAAGTGCATGAATAGTCTTACACCACAAATATATTAAAATAATAGGCCCGAAGGCAATATCGAATACATGCAGGACCTATTGGTCTGGATACAACCAAAATCAGAGATTAGATACGATAGCAGACAGAAGGCAGCGACATGTCGATCACCTACAGGCAACGATTGGGGACTAAGACCTATTGCGCTCTATTGTCTTCATTCACGCTAGTAGTATGTGTATGGGTCCTCCAGGTCTTCCATGCCTACATCTGTAGGTTTGTGCGTATAGCAAGGATGAGTACCCAACGTACTTAGCAGGCCAACATGGAATGATGCACATGATAGGGGATTCTCAAAGGATGGCTGTGGTTCATTTGCACAAAGCCAATTTTCATAAATCATTTCACATGCCTAACTTCTAGGCTGGTCAAGTTTTATTACCATAGTTCATTACGTCGGCAACGGTTCTGTCTACCATCCATTGTGATCCCAAGGATAGCTTCCCGCCACCAGGTCATCATGGTTTTCGGGGTTGTCTACCCTTCTCGTATCTCAAGAAGTTGGTCCACCAGTACATAAAAATCATCATGCAAACCCATCCCATCATTTTAAAATTTATGAGTCTAGCCACAAGAGAAACTTGTCACGTCGCTCATTAACCGCGAGCACAACTATTCGAATAGATTGATTTACTCACACTACAGTGGATGTATACTTTACCCGTACTCCGTAACTGCCCATTGAATGAGCCTACATCCCTCTATATGGGACGGTCACGGCAAGCCTTTCGATAACCTTACTTTGGCAGTACCCGCTCAATGAACTTAAGTCCTCATGCGCTCTAGCTGTCGTTTCCCGTTTTCTAGCAGTGAGAGGAGTTCTGGCGTTCCCGGGGTAAGAGAAGGACTTGCTCCATCTTTAACTTCCAACCTTCATCTTCATCTCCTCATATTAATCGAATGACCCGATCTCTGCCCAGGTACCTACCAGTGGTAAATCCCTACTAGTAAACCCTTAACTCAACCCAACACCTGAACCACTATGCAGGGGTACTGCCTCCGCTCGGATATCTACTCCGCTAGATCTATACCCATTCGAGAAGTACGGTTGTACTGGCTCGTTCCATGTTATAAGTCCCATGGCTCGGTCCTTAATCGACTAGGGACGATACTTGCCTTTGCCAGAATCCACCCAAATCCATCCATCCGCCCCAGTCTAAAAACATTGGATTTGTACTTTCATTTTTCCATCAAAACTATTTTGATCATGTTCAAGGCATTGTGGCGCTCATGTCTCCACATGTCGTATCTCAACAACCTTCCCTAAGGTAGTGTAGGATCGAATAAGACCAAACAAACCTACCAGAGGGGGGTGAATGGTAGGGAAACCAAAAAACCAAATCATTTGCGGAATTAAAAGATTTACCTCTTACCGATGAAACTAATCTAAAAGCGACAATCAACAGGAACTGTTGAAGCCGCCGCCGGTCACACCGCCTTACCTGCCCGGTCAGACCGCCCCTCCTGGCCGGTCAGATCGCTACCTAGCCTACGGTTGGACCACCGTCGCAACCCGCCGGTCAGACCACGTGCACACCTGCGGTCAGACCGTCGAGATCCAGAAAACACCAAAAGATGAACTCTCGAAGAAGTAGATCAAAGTATTTCAACTTTATTATGTCTAAAAGTGTTTACAAAATGCAACAACATCACTCCTCACCAAAATCTCGACCTAATTCAAAACCCTAGCTATTCTCTCAAGTTTCGCTCTTGAAAATCGATATCTAGGAGACACACCCTCCGTCTCAATTTATACCACAAAATCTCCTACTCAAAGTAGGTGTAGAACTCCTATTAAGAATAGGACTCCATAACTCTCTTTCTAAATCAAATTACAATTTACCTAAATTGTAATCTCTCATAGTATCGGACTCCTTCTTGCGTCCATCCTCCATCGGCACGTGTCCTGTCCAGTTTTCTCCTCTGCATCGCTTGGTTGCTGTGTGCCGTCTCCGAGTCGGCCTAGCCTGCCTACCCAGCCAGCCAATCACCGAGCACACATGCACAGCACACGTGCATGCATGCACTGTCCTAGCCAGATTCGGAGTGCAGCCAAGCAACAGCCACAGCCCACACGCATGCATGCTGCATGCTACAGTGCCGCTTGCATATATGCATGCTACAGTACTGCTGCATGCTATAGTGTCGATTATACATGCAAACTATGTCCATGCAAGCTAGCAGCAACCGAACAGCAACCATGCTGTTCTCCTATTTCCTTTTCCTGATTTTTCTCAACCAATTTCCGTCACAAACACCGATGCTTGCACATATACCATGTAAAGCCCGTTGCGAAGATCTCTCCCACACGATGTCCATCCATCGTGTGCCATCTCGTATCCAACTTCGTCACCCGGTATCCTTGATCGTCTGGACCTCAACTCCTCCCCTAATCTAGTCCCGATCCCCACCGTTGACCGAAGTTGGCCTCCAAGAATCCTGCACACCATCAGACAAATCAACTGTTTCTGGGCACAAATATCACAACCTGACCCATATTAGTCACACACACTCATACCAAAATCCACATATATTCTCAAACCAATTCATTAAATAAATTATTTACACAGTCAATTGTTCATCACAAATATTAATCATGACAATGATTTCACAATCTCCCCCTTGATGAACATATTGACAAACCCAACAGAATCAATTGGTTTGTGATGTTTTGTGAAGCAACCCAAAAAGCATTTCGAATGCAAGAAAATGCTTTGAAAATCCTTCTTTGAAAATTCATCTTTGAATATGAAAACTTCAATATGAAAAGATGCAATTTCCTTGTTCTCCCCCTTTTGACAATGAGTTCATCAATTATCAGAAGCATGGAAGAGCTTTGTATTATATCAAAAGTATCTCAAGTACATGTTTTGCAATAACAAGGTAGAAAAAGTGACTAGCTAATTAACAAGCATACACTAGAGTAAAGACATGAACCTAAAATATTACAATTAAGATCAAGTCAACATTAATGATTTATGATTTCAATGATTTAAAATGCAACATATTCACAAGTGCAAAGACTGAAAGAAAAACTCAAGTATATATACTTATGACATTGATACTCTTTCTCAAATTAATGCCTTCTCCAAAAATAACCGAGAGAACTTTTAGCTCATTCTATTTGAATATCTTCCTTTTTTATACTTTTCTCTCAATTATTGCGGGTACGTCCTTGTCGTCCAGACTGTTTCCAAGGATTCGGTACCCCTTTTTTTATCTCACCGCGAATACGTCCTTGTCGTCAAGACTGTTTCCAAGGATTCGGTATTCATTTTTTCTCTCATATAAATAAGCATTTATGTACTCTTGCGGTGATTGGAACAAAAGGATTAATATGAGGAATAACAACTCATAAAGCATATACAAAAGCATTAATCATTCAACCTAAGCACTTGCTTCAATATTACATATTTTATTAATTCAAGTAAAAGAATTATATGTCATGTATCAAAAATTCAAGTAATTACTAAAATGCACACAAGCTAATATAATAATCAATTTATCTAACAAGCATTGCTAGCAAGCACTAGAATATACTAAGGATATAAGACATAGCTCATCCACCTTTTATTTTCTTTTTCTTTTTCTCTCTTTTTTTATCACACCATGCATGAATTAAAAAATGAATGAAAAAGAAGAAGGAAAATACGCATACAACAAAGAGCCAACAACTCTCCCCCTCAATTGATGCCAAAAGGATGAATAACACCTAATTCTCCCCTAAGAAAAGCAAAACGAGAAGAATCCAAAGGTTTGGTGAAAATATCTGCAAGTTGTAACTTTATATCCACAAATTTCAATTCAATGTCCCCCTTTTCAACATGATCTCTCAAAAAGTGAAAGCGAATGTCAATGTGCTTAGTGCGTGAGTGTTGTACAGGATTTTTAGCAATATTGATAGCACTTGTATTGTCACAAAAGAGAGAAACTTTATCAAAAACAAGGTTATAATCTTTCAAAGTAAAAATAAGCCAAAGAATCTGAGAGCAACAACTAGCAGCAGCAACATATTCAAACTCAACAGTTGATTGAGCAACATTTGATTGTTTTCGAGAAGACCAAGAAATCAAAGAAGTACCAAGAAAAAAGGCATGTACCACTTGTACTCTTTCTATCAATTCTACAACCTCCAAAATCCGCATCAGAATAACCACTCAAGCAAATAGAAGAAGAGGTAAAATACCAAATTCTAAATTCAAGAGTATGTTTCAAATACCTCATGATGTGTTTCACAGCTTGACGATGCGAAGCCCTTGGAGAAGCTTGAAATCGAGCACACAAACACACAGCAAACTATATGTCTGGCCTCGAAGCAGTGAGATAGAGACATCGGGATCCAAAATAGTGGTAGTTCCTATCGGTGTAGTCAACGGCTTGCAATCGTCCATTTTGAAGTGTCGTAGAAGATCCTTGGTGTACTTTGTCTGATGAACAAACGTACCTTGAGGTCTTTGCTTAATTTGCAATCCCAAAAAGTAAGTCAATTCGCCCATCATGCTCATCTCAAATTTCCTGCGCATTGTTTCAGCAAACTCCACAACCAAAGTATGAGATGAACAACCAAAAATAATATCATCCACATAAATCTGAACAAACAGTAGATCATCACCATGCTTAAGAACAAAGAGAGTTTTATCAATTTTTCCCATTGAAAAGCCCTTTGCAAGTAAAAAGTTTTTAAGTCTATCATACCAAGCTCTAGGTGCTTGTTTCAAACCACATAGAGCTTCTGACAAACGAAAAACATGGTTGGGAAAATTAGGATTTTCAAATCCTGGTGGTTGTTTTACATAAACTTCCTCCTGTATGTATCCATTAAGAAAAGCACTTTTAACATCCATTTGAAACAACTTAAAACCTTTTGAAGCAAGCGCAAAAGCCAACAAGATCTAATTGCTTCAATCCTAGCAACGGGAGCAAAAGTTTCATCATAATCCAACCCTTCCATTTGAGTAAAAACCCGAGCAACAAGCCTAGCTTTGTTTCGACAATTAAACCATCCTCATTCTGTTTATTTTTGAAAACCCATTTAGTTCCGATAATATTATGACCAACAGGAGGTTCAACTAAAAACCAGACTTTGTTTCTTTCAAAATTCTCAAGTTCTTCATGCATGGTGTTAATCCACGATTCGTCAGTTAGTGCATGAGTAACATCTTTGGGTTCAAAATTAGAAATAAAAGCAGAATTTGCATGAAAATCACGATTTGTTATATTAGACCTTGTAGTACGTTCACCCAAATTACCTATTATCTGTTCCGGAGGATGTATGAAGTGGAGCACTTACATCTGAAGTTTGTTCATCTTCTGTAGCTTGTTCATCTTCTGGAGGTCTATTGGCATCATTACCCGAGGCTCCCGAAGAACCACTCGGGCGGTCTGACCGCTCCTCTCCCTGCGGTCTGACCGCCGATGTGCCTCTAGTCTGACCGGCGCCATGCCCGGTCTGACCGGCCGACGCATCCTCGTCTTCGTCATCGCTTTCCACAAAAATATCCTCTCCCTGAACCTGTGATAGGGTACCTGAAATTTCGGGTCTAGTCCCTGGACTAGCCTCATGAAAAGTGACTTCGCAAGTCTCAACAATTTTATTAGTTTCTAAAACAAGTACGCAGTGACCTCGTGAATGAGGAGAGTATCCCAACATAAGTCCATCAACAGAGCGAGATTCGAATTTATCCAAATTTCCAGATTTGAGCACAAAACATTTACATCCAAAAACACGCAAGTGAGAAATCTTTGGTGAATGTCCAAAGCAAAGCTCATAAGAAGTTTTTGCAAGTTTAGATCTCAAGAAAACACGATTGGAAATATAACAAGCGGTGTTAATAGCTTCAGCCCAAAATTTTCTAGGAGTAGAATATTCATCAAGCATAGTCCTAGCCATTTCAACCAAAGAACGATTTTTTCTTTCAACAACACCGTTTTGTTGAGGAATCCGAGGAGATGAAAATTGATGTTCAAGACCCTTTTCAGCACAAAACTTTTGAAAAGAAGCATTTTTGAACTCACCACCACTGTCACTTCAAATAGTTCTCAAAATTTGTGGATATTCAAGAGCCAAACGAAGATATAAAGTTTTGATGTGTTCGAAAGCTTCATCCTTAGTTGCCATAAAATAAACCCAAGAATATCGAGACAAATCGTCAACAATAACCAAAACATACCACTTTCCTTCAACGGATTGCACTCTAGCTGGACCAACAGTGTCTATGTGTAACAGCAGTCCCGGTGCATCCGTCATCACAGAAAATATCGGGGTATGAGAAGAAGAAACCATCTTAGCATGACGACATGGCGAACAAACCAAATCAAGATCTTTCTTAAGTTTAGGCAAACCTCGAATAAGATCCGAACCACTAATCCTAGTGAGATGATCAAAGCCAATATGTCCAAGTCTACGATGCCAAAACATCACAACTTTTGAAAATTTTGCAACAAGACATGTAAGTTGAGAAGAAATGCTATTTTCAAAATCCGCTTTAAAAACTCTTCCGTATCGAGAAACATTAAGCACCACATCACCAGAAGAATCAAAAACTTTACTTCCACTTTTCTTAAAAAGAACATCAAAGTCTTCATTCACAATTTGAGAAACGGAAAACAAGTTGTACTTGAAATTTTCAACCAAAATGACATTATTCAATGTAAACTTGTCACTTACCTTGACAGATCCAGTTGCACTGATCGTGCTAGTAGAAGCATCGCCGAAGATGATTGAGTCCTTCCTTGATGCCTTAACAAGGGAGGAGAACCAACTTTTATCACCAGTCATGTGTCGCGAACAGCTGGAATCAATGATCCACACGTTCTCCTTCCTCGCCAAAAGAGCCTATACACAAGCAGATGTCGAAGTCTCAGTACTTCGATAATAAAACTTTGGGAATCCAGTACTGAGACACATGACCTGAACCAACAGGAATATAACCAGTAGAAAATTTAACCTATTTCTCGTTAGAAAAGTTAACCCGAGGCCGGTCTAACTGCCGCTGTACCTGCGGTCTGATCGAAGGCTTCACACTAGTCTGACCAGAGGTATAGTGCCTGTCTGACCGGGTATAGCTCTGGTCTGAACGTGTGTGGCTCCAGTCTGACCAACGGTCCATCTGCGGTATGACCGCCTGCCTCGAGGGAAACCCGGTTTTTGCCATTTTAGTTTTGCAAAAGCTACCTCCCGTTCCTTTTTCTGTTTTCTAGCAAGTCTAAAACAGAAACCAACAAGATGTCCGTGTTTACCACAGAAAGTACAAACATATTTTTCACGATGAGTTGAAGAATAAGTTGAGACAGAAGGCTTAGTATTAACAGTGTTTTTAGTACTAACAACAGATTTAGCAACAAACACAGGTTTAGTACTAACAGCAGGCTTGGTAGAACATGAAGCATTCAAAGAGGTCATAATGCGAGCAGATTTGAAAACAATGGGTTTTGGATCTGGTTTAGTCAAAATTTCACCTCTCTCAGTTATACCCAAAACAGCAGGAGGATGCTTAGAAAAGTGAGTATAGGGATCAAAACCTAAACCACGGTTGTCTGTGCTAACCTTTGATTGATCCAAAATCATGTTGAGATTTTTTTACCCTCAGAAAAATGTTGCAAAGAACTTTTTAAGTAAGAAATCTCTTGAGTCAAGGTAGCACAATTTTTGCAAGCATCCAAAAGACCTTTTTGTTTTCTACAAGTTTGACAAGAAAGCACTTCATCTTGCTTAACAGTTTCTTCCATATGCCTAACACGACCTAAGGCATCTTTTAATCTCAAATTATAAGCAAGACAAGATGAGTAGGATTTTGCACTAGATTGTTTTAACTTTTTAGCACTAATTGCATTAAACATAGAGCTAGCAAACAAGGCAATTTGACATTTCTTTAAAGCTCCTTTTGTTAAAAACAATTCATCAGTCAATCTAGTGTTCATGGCAAAGCTAAAAGCAAGACAAGATTCAAGCTTTCTAGATTTCTTAGATTCAGCATCAAGCTTTTTGCAAGTAGTTAAATTGACTTCTCTAGCAGAATTAATCTCATCAAATAAAACTTCACATGATTTGCAATCATCATCAGAAGCAAGAGATTTTAGTCTATTATTTTTAGTTTTAAGATAATCAATAACTGCTTCATGTTTATTAATCTTCTATTCAAATTTAGAAGTCTTGTAACCAAGTCTAGCAATCACATCTTGAAGATATTCAACACTAGGAGCATTTATTACCTCATTTTCTTCATCAGAATCTTCAGTACTCTTTGCCATGAGACAAACACCAGCAATGCTCTTCCCTTTGTCTTCCTCATCATCATCTTTGTACTCAACATTGTTGGATCCCTGTACGGCTACAAAAGCTTCATCCAAGGCCTTCTGGTAGTACTTCCTCATCTTCATGTTTTTGCCCTGCTTCTTGCTCTGCTTGGCTTCCTTAGATCCATCTTGAGATTTTTCTTCCTGTGTACCTTTTCCAGACTTGGGACATTGGGAGCGGATGTGTCCTGGTTGACCACAGCCAAAACACCGAATTGGTCCTCCTCTTCTCCTGGACCTGATATTATTCACAGCTCGAGAAATTCGATTAGCAAGCGATACCAAGTCCTCCTCACTGATTTCTTCCAGTTGATCATCGGACATGGCAGAGAAAGAAGCAAACATTGACTGTGAAGAAGAATCAAAAGATGCAGAAGTAGACACCAAGGCAGAACATTTCGAATCAGTCCGTTTAGAAAGAAAGTTCATCTCATATCGACTGATTCTTGAATTGAGGTAACCTTAACTTCCAAAACTTTCATATCAAGACCATTCAAAAAATGACGAGCAACCTCAGATTGATAATAATTAGCATTGTAAGAAGAATCAACAGATCTAAGATTGCTCAAAATTTTGTTAAAACGGCCCAAATAGTCATCCAAAGACTCCCCATGTGTCATCTCAAATTTTATGTATTCCTTTTTGAAAACATCTTTTCGCAATTCTTTAATGTTTGAAGATCCAGTATGAAAATCATTCAAAGCTTTCCAAATTTCATTAGCAGTTGAAAGATGCGAAACACGATCAAAATTGGAGTGAGAAATTGCATTAAGAATGATGTTCTGAGCTTTGCAATTATTTTCATAATATAATTTGAGAGCAGGAGTATCAATGCGTTCAGGGATGTCATAAGATTGGGAAACTTTTAGCCAAATATCATAACCTTGAGATGTGATATAAGATTCCATTTTTTCCTTCCAATAGTCAAAGTCGGTTCCATTGAAAACATGAGGTTTGTTTGAAAACTTTTCAGCCATTGTAAAAGGATCGAAGAGCGAATCAAGAACGAGGCTCGATACCACTTGTAGGATCAAACAAGACCAAACAAACCTACCGGGGGTGAACGGAAGGGAAACCAAAAAACCAAATCTTTTGCGGAATTAAAAGATTTACCTCTTACCGATGAAACCAATCTAAAAGCGACAATGAACAGGAGCGTTGAAGACGCCGCCGAGCCACACCGCCTTACCTTCCCGGTCGGCCGCCCCTCCTGGTCGGTCGGACCGCCGCCTAGCCTCCGGTTGGATCGCCACCGCAACCCGCCGGTCAGACTGCGCGCACACCTGCGGTCAGACCGTCGAGATCCAGAAAACACCAAAAGATGAACTCTCGAAGAAGTAGATCAAACTATTTCAACTTTATTGCATCTAAAAGTGTTTACAAAATGCAACAACAGCACTCCTGACCAAAATCTCGACCTAATTCAAAACCCTAGCTATTCTCTCAAGTTTTGCTCTTGAAAATCGATATCTAGGAGGCACACCCTCCCTCTAAATTTATACCACAAAATCTCCTACTCAAAGTAGGTGTAGAACTCCTAATAAGAATAGGACTACATAACTCTCTTTCTAAATCAAATTACAATTTACCTAAATTGTAATCTCTCATAGTATCGGACTCCTTCTTGCGTCAATCCTCCATCGGCACGTGTCCTGTCCAGTTTCCTCCTCTGCATCGCTTGCTTGCTGTGTGCCATCTCCGAGTCGGCCTAGCCTGCCTACCCAGCCAGCCAATCACCGAGCACACATGCACAGCACACGTGCATGCATGCACTGTCCTAGACAGACTCGGAGTGCAACTAAGCAACAGCCACAGCCCACATGCATGCATGCTGCATGCTACAGTGCCACTTGCATATATGCATGCTACAGTACTGCTGCATTCTACAGTGTCGATTATACATGCAAAATATGTCCATGCAAGCTAGCAGCAACCGAACAGCAACCATGCTATTCTCCTCTTTCCTTTTCCTGATTTTTCTCAACCAATTTCCGTCACAAACACCAATGATTGCACATATACCACGTAAAGGCCGTTGCGAAGATCTCTCCCACACGATGTCCATCCATCGTGTGCCATCTCTTATCCAACTTCGTCACCCGGCATCCTCGATCGTCTGGACCTCAACTCCTCCCTGAATCTAGTCCCGATCCCCACCGTTGACCGAAGTTGGCCTCCAAGAATCCTGCACACCATCAGACAAAACAACCGTTTCTGGGCAGATATCACAACCTGACCCACATTAGTCACACACACTCATACCAAAATCCACATATATTCTCAAACCAATTCATTAAATAAATTATTTACTCAGCCAATTGTTCATCACAAATATTAATCATGACAATGATTTCACAGGTAGTTGCCCAAGCATATAGCTTTTGTAAAAATATGAGTATGCAAGATTCTAGTATAAGCATGACTAAGCATTTTACCAAAGGTTTCCTTCGGTTATATCACATCGAGGGTTACAAAGATTATATCTAAGGGTAAGCAATATCAAGGCATGGCATATCAAGCATAGGTATTTTGTGTATAGCATGCATATTTGAAGTTTAAATCAATATCATTTTGCAATTAGGATCAACATGTTCAAAGGGAGTGATGACTTGCCTTTGCTCGCACACTTGTTGGATGGGGTCTTCCGCGTAGTTGACGCATGTTTCCTCGGATGCTAACCGTATGTGCGAAAAGGAAGGATTGAATTCGTTTAGAATTCAATAAAATCCAATAAAAGACAAAAAATTGCAAAAGCGGCTCCTAAGACGAATCTACAGTGCTAAATGAATTTAGGTTCGAGTTTGGCTAGAATTCGAGTTAGAATGAGCGAGTTATGATAAATTGAAGTCTTGCTGAACCGACTATGATGTGTCATTATCTGGAGTTAATACATTTTAATTTGAGAAATATTACGGTTGGTGCCTCAAAATATAATAATTAAAGGAAATGGTTAACCTCTAATTTTTATCCAAATTTTGTTGGGTTGATAAGCCCTAGAGTTAAAATAATTGGATCTACAAATAATTAATTAATCTTGAAGCTAAACACTATACTAAATAATTTGGATCTTGAAGTTTAGAAAATCCATATATTAAAAATAATATTTGATGACAAGCTAAGTCAAAAATAAATTCCTAGAGTGCTAAATAAATTACGCGATAGTTAAATATCTCCAAATCCCTATTTAATAATTAGTCCCTAATCATTTTTGAAATCCAAATTTGTTTCCAAAAGAAAAATATATATTTTGCCAAGAGATTTTTCCCAAATATTTTTCAAAAATTTTTCCTAATTTTTTTCTAATTTTTCTCTAAATTTTTCCCCTTTTATCCTTTTTCTTTTCTTCCTTTCTCTTTTCTTTTCTTTTCTTTTCTTTTTCTTTTCTCTTTTTCTTCCTTCTTTATGTTCACTCCCTCTCCTCTACTCCCTCCTTGTCTACCCCCTCACTCTCTTTTCTCTCTCTCGTTCGGCCGGGCCGGCGGTGCACGAGGTGGCGGTATGGGACGCGGCTAGGGAGGGCTTACCGGCGGATGGCGGGACTCTGGCGCGTGGCGGACGACGACGGCGGCGGCTTGCAAGGTGGCGAAGCGGTGGCGGCCAGTGGCAGCGAGAGCTTGCGACGGGGAGAGAGAGGGAATGAGAGAGGAGACGAGCAGCTAAGTGGGGAGAAGAGAGGAGGAGCGCCGCTCATTTTATAGATGACCAGAGAGGGGAGAGAAGAGAGGGACGACGCGACGGGACGGTGACGCGTGCGGCGCGGCGTGAGGCAGCGCGGGGATCGGGGCGGCGTGACAGCGCGACATGCGATCGGTGCACGGGACGGGGCCCGGGTAGGCGGCGACGCGTGGCGTGGGAGCACGGGGAGGGGGGGAGGTGTCCGGGTCGGGCGCGCGTGGGCAGGGACCGGCGCGCAACGTGCGGCGTGGCAACGCGTGCGGCGACGGTGGCTTTGCACGCATAGGGCGGCGCGAGGCAGCGAGGCGTGCGGAGACACGCACGCGGGCGGCAACGTGCGCTGGGCGGTGCGACATGGCGTGCGCGGCGCGGGCGGCACGTGACACGGCTTGCGTGCAGCGCGGAGCACGGCACGGGAGTGCGCGCGGGTAGGGGACGGCGTGGCGCGACCGTGCGAGCGACGCGCGGCGCACGGTGTGGAGGGAGGCGGGGCCCGGGGCGCTTGGATCGAACACATGGCGCCCAATGAATAGTGCACTTTCTCTTTTTCCCGATTTTTTCGATTTAAATTCTATTCTTCTTCATTCCTTTTTGCCTTCACCCATAAATTTAAAATATGATTATATTTAATCATAAATTTAATTTAATCCTATATTTCCAACCCTTTTGTCCATTTTGATTATTGCATATTATATATATATATATTATAGGTTTTATTTCCTCTTTTTGTTTTTCTACACTTCACCCATTATTAAAAATGTAGCTTTGGCCTCAATTGTAATTTAATTTTAGACTTTAATCTTTTTCCCCATATTATTATTATTGCACATATTTTTATATATTATTTTTACTTGTTCCCTTGCATATCATTTTATTATATTTTATCTTTCCTCTCTATTTCCTTACTTCATATTATTCATTTTTATTATGCACATTTTTGTACTTTCCATTTTATAGTTTTAATTCAAATTAAATATTTATCATTCTAAGTTTTCTTGTATAATTATATATATTTAAATATTTGATTTGGAGTTTTACTCTTAGCTAGGGTTTCACTCATATTTTAAATAAGTGCATTTCTATTTATATCACACAACAATCTTGCAAATAAGAGGCCATAAACATGTCGAGATGCAAAAATACCAAAAGTTTTTGTAAGTTTCAATTTTTAATTCCCGATTTTAAATTCTTCGATTTTTAGGGTGTTACAAACCTACCCCCTTACAATAAATCTCGTCCCGAGATTTGGGTCGGGTCGCGATTGGGAGTCGGTCGGTATAAACATATGGGATGGATCCATTAGGACATCTCCTTAGCAGGATGATGAATAGGTTGGCTGCTTGGGGTGACGCAGGAATCTATCACTGAGTTTCTAAGGGTGGTCCACTTCGATTCTTTGTTTCTGATAACATGATATTGTCAGCTCCTTAAACCTTGGGGCATCCTTCAAGCGTAGAAGATTTAGCATGTCTCTAATTTCCTTAAGTTGTATAATAGACATCCTGTTCTGAAACTTTAGAGACCTTTAGCTCGTAGATGGGTGGTGATCCTGACATGATTGGAGTCTAGAGATTCCAGTAGGTGGCAAGAGGCTATCTAGAGAAGGTTTGGTTTTACCTAGCCTCAATATAGTGTCCAATCAGAGGGTCCAGGGTTATGTTACCCTACCCCCCTAACAATAAGTTCAAGCTTGGCTTTTAGGGTAAGGGCTATATCGGCATTTTCAGGCTTGGTTGGTATCCTCACCATTCCTGGATAGAGTCTACGCACGGATTCCTAACATTTCATGAAGATCTTGGCTTGTCCTTTTGGTCTATCCGTCGGTCTCACAAGCTTACTTTCAATCCTTGGGTAGGAATGGTTCACCGGGTTGGGCCCTCCGTATCTTGTCAGGGGCTGGATTTCCCAAATCGTTGTTTGAGCTTTATTTGCCTCCGGGCAGGGTAATGGGAGATTTTTCCTAGGTCGTCCTTCCAGAGATATCGAGGTGGTTTCCTGAAACTGGAAGGGTTGTCTTAAACCTAGGTTAACCATCCTTGATCCCTACTTTGTTGAGTCTTGATCCATGGTCATGTTTGTCGGTGAAACTTATGGGGTAGATACGGTAACTTCCCTCCGTCCACAGTATAATACCTCTTGATTCTTAGTTAACAAGTCCACTCCTGATATAATGTCTAGAGTCTGCGTTGGCAATACCATAAGGTTTGATAGGAATACTACATCTCTGATCCGAATGGGCACACTAATGCATACGTGGAGTATAGTTATATCTTCCCCAGGTGAATCTACTATCATTGATCTCTTAAGGCCTACCTGACATAGGTTATGTTCTGTGCTTATTCTTGAGGTTATGAAAGAATGCTAAGCCCCAAAATCAAACAAAACTTTAATTAGTGCAGAATTGATAGAGAACATACCCATCAGCACAACTTGGTCCTCCTGAGCTTCTTCTGCACGCGCGTGGTTCACTTGGCCACTACGGAATCTGATGGTAGCCTCCTTCGGCTGGGGCGTTCTGAACAGGGCATGTCCAAGTGCCGGAACAGGGGTTCCTCGTACTGCAATGGTGTTGGCTCCAGTACGGACAGGGGTGTTGCGCGGCTTAGTGCAATGATTGGCAAAGTGTCCAAACTCCCCACAGTTGAAGCAGTTCACATTCTTAAGTCTTGGGGCCGCCAAAGTTGGTGCCGGGGTACGGAAAGTGGTGGCAGGTGGTCCGCTAGTGTTGCTGGGTGCAGAGGGGCGATTGGTCGCCGCGATGGCTGGCTTCCAACTGGATGATGTTGCTCCCTTGGGTCGCTCAGATGTCCCTTGTGTTGGACGGGCCAGAGCAAGCCTTCTCCTTCGGTTGTTTTCAACCGTCATTTGGTCATGCTCAAGCCTCACGACCTTGTTGATGAGGCTTTGGAAGCTGGCGTGGTCTTGACCGATCATCGGTCCTCTCAGCTCGTCATTCAGTCCTTCGATAAACTTATCCATCTTCTCTTCTTCGTCTGCTAGGTCGCTTGTGGCGTAACAGGCAAGCTGCGTGAACTTGTTAAGATATTCATGCACCGAGGTGTTGCCTTGGCGCAACCTCCTAAATTCATTCTTCTTCATTCTCATAACCATGGCGGGTACAAAATTTTCACGGAAGGCAGCCGTGATTTCCTCCCAGGTCGTTTCTCCGGCATCTTCAGCCCGAGTCTCTTTGTAGGTGTCCCACCAGTCACTTGCGGGACCTTCCAGCTGATTGGTGGCGAAGATGACTCTGTCAGCTTCCCGTACTCGGACGAGAGTCAACTTCTTCTCTATCACCCTCAACCAATCTTCAGCATCCATTGGTTCCTCTGCCGTGGAGAATGTTGGCGGCTTGGCTCGCATAAACTCGCTTAAGCTTGATCCTCCACATTGTCCTTGGTTGTTGGCAATGGCTTGAAGCAGTTGGGTCTGTAAAGTCATGACTTCCGCTAGGGTGGAGGGGTTAGGCTCCGGCGGATTCTCGTTAGACGACGAGGCTCTGCGACGATGCACCATCTAAAGAATGTAGATGAGGTAAAAGATTAGACCTACTAAGGTCATGATTCTAATCGATCCCATTTTTCTTTTTCACTTCAAGTTGTTTCAAATGATCTTTAACAAACAAGCATGGTGGGATAAACTCGTTTAGGATATAACATAGAACTTTATATTAGTTCACAGATGTTACATCATAAGGGGTACATTGGACCGCCCATGCACAGTCCCACACAACATAATATAACAACAACTAACATTGGTCTAGGGTCTTCATACGTAAAGGGAAGGGTCATGGTCATTGCTGTCTTAATTCCTTTTAAAGCAAGACCAGGGCTGCTATAGGTTTCTCGTCTAGTTATCCGGGTTGTTGCCCAATCTGGGGTTGCCATACCCTAGATGCGGGGGGCTGTTCATTCCTTGCCAATTCCTCTCGGTGGATGGCAATGAGTCGAAGGAAGGCTGCTTGGGCAACGCCCTCAATTGCAGCTCCCAAAGTACCATGGTGGCAATGCCTTCCGAAGCGAAGTTCCAATCCGCAGGCAACGCGGGGCTGGATTGCTATGGTGGCTTCCCATGCTGGGTGGTTTCTGGTATCATGTATCCTGCTCCGGTAGGTGTCGACCCCCGTTTTTTGGGACGGGAATCATTCGTGTTCATAGTACCATATCTCTGGATCGAGTAGTTTGGTACCCACGAATACAGTTCTGAATTACCAGGTGCAAAGTGCACGAATAGTCTTACATCGACTTATTACAACAATAGGCCCGAAGGCAATATCCAATACATATAGGACCTACTGGTCCGAATTCAACCAAATCAGAGTTTAGATAAGATAGCATACGAAAAGCAGCGGCATGTCGATTGCCACAGGCAACGACTGGGGACTAAGACCTAGCGCGCTCCATTGTCTTCATTCATCCTGGTAGTAAGCATAGGGGTCCTCCAGTTCTTCGTTTCCTTCATCTGAAGTTTGTGTGTATCGCAAGGGTGAGTACCCAACGTACTCAGCAAGCCCACACGGAATGATGCACATGATAGGGTCATTCAAAGGATGGCTAAGGTTCATTTGCACAAAGCCAATTTTCACAAATCATTTCACAAACCTAACATCTAGCCAGTCAAGTTTTAGTTCCAGAGTATGTTAAATTGGCGACGGTTCTGTCTGCCATCCATCGTGATACCAAGGATGGTTTTCCGTCTCCAGTTCGTCATGGTTTTCTGGGGAGTCTGTCCCTTCTCGCAGGTCGAGAAGTTAAGTCCACCAGCTAACAAAATCATTATGCATACCAACCCATCATTTTAAAGTTTAAGAGTCTAGACACGGGAGAAACTTGTCACGTCGCTCATTAACCGCTAGCATGGCTATTAGAATAGATTGACTGACTCACACTGTAGTGGATGTACACTTTACCCGTACTCCGCAACTACTCATTGAATGAGCTTACATCCCTCTATATGGGATGGTCACGGCAAAGCCTTTCGATAACCTCACTTTGGCAGTACCCGCTCCATGAACTTAAGTCCTCATGCACTCTAGCCGTCATTTCCTAGCAGTGAGAGGAGCTCTGGCGTTCCCAGGGTAAGAGAAAACTCACTTAATCTTTAAATCATTACTCAACACGTAGGCCGTAGCCTTATCTCGATAACCAGAATCATGTCTCCACTCAAGAACCACTATGCAGGGATACTGCCTCCGCTCCGCTATCTACTCTGCTAGGTCTATACCTATTCGAAAAGTATGGTTGTACTGGTTCGCTCTAAGTTATAAGTCTCATGGCTCGGTCCATAATTGACCAGGGACGGTACTAGCCTTTCCCGGAAACCACCCAAATCCATCCATCCGCCCCAGTCTGAAAACATTGTTTTGTATTTTCATTTTTCCATCAAAACTATCTTCAACATGATCGAGGCAATGTGGCGCTCATGTCTCCACCTGCCGTATCTCAACTACCCTCCCTAAGGTAGTTGCCCAAGCATATTTTGTAAAAATATGAATATGCAAGATTCTAGTACAAGCGTGGCTAAGCACATTACCGAAGATATCCTCCGGTTGTATCACATCAAGGGTTACAAAGAATATTTCTAACGGTAGTCAATACCAAGGCAGGGTATGTCAAGTATAGATACTCATTTGTGTATAGCATGCAATTTGTAATTAAAATCAACATCATTTCACAAAGTAGGATCAATATGTTCAAAGGGATGTGTTGACTTGCCTTGCTCGCACACTTGTTGGCCGGGGTCTTCAACGTAGTCAGTGCTTGCTCCCTCAGTTGCTATCCGTACATGCGAAAGATCAATTGAATTCGATCAGAATTCAATAAAATATCGAGAGATCAAAAAGAACCATAAAATCGACTCCGAATGTTTAGCCTAAAATTCTACTCGAGTTCGGACGAGAGTTTTCGGGGTAAAATCCGAGTTAAAAACGAGTTGATGCCCTAGGGTTTTCGCAAAACGTTGATCGCATTAAATTAAGAAAATAAATTTGGAAATACTAATCAAGAGGTTTTGTGCTCGGGGTTTTGGAGGTTCGAGCACAAAAGAAACACATTTTTAATGGCGAAAAAGACATAACCAAAATCCGGATTAAAACAACACGAAAATACATGAGAAAACAATATATTTTTGCCCAAATATTTTCCCAAATCTTTTATAAATACTTCTCCTAATTTTCCAAAATTTTTTTCCTATTTTTCGTATTTTTTTCTTTTCGTATTTTTCTTTTCTCTCGTTTACTATTCATTAGCCCGCAACCTGTTCGACCGGCGCTCGCTCTCTCTTTCTTCTCGTTGCGGCCGGCGACCGGCGCAAGCAGCGAGGGAAGGGGTGGCGGCTCGGGCTTACCGGCGACGGCGACGCTCGGGAGGCGGTGGAGCTCCGGCGCACGGTGGTAGTGGCTCGCGGTGACGGCGGCGGTCGGGAGCTAGGGTTGCGGCGAGGGAACGGCGAGGGGAAACGGCGAGGGACGGCGGCGGGGTGGGGGAAAACAGAGGGGGAGAGGGATCCCTTTATAGGCGCGGCTGGGGGGAAAGAACGGGAGAAGGGGGACGGCGCACGGTGATCTGCGATGGCGCACGCGCGCGCGGCGAGCGGGCCGGCGCATGGAACACGGGCGACGCACGGGGCCGACGCGGCGCGTTAGCGCGAGGTGAGCTCACGGGCGCGGTCGGGGTACGGCAGCGATGGGTGGCGGGCACGCGCGCGGTCCTGTGCGGCGGGCGCGGGCGCGGCCGGCGTGCGAGCGAGCGCGCTGGCGGAAGCGGCGCACGGCGCGCGGCGGGCGGGCGCGGCGAGGGCGGCGTGCGGGGGTGAGCCGGGCTGGTGCACGGCGCGGGTGCGAGTGCGTGGCGTGTGGCAAGCACGCGCGCGCGGTACGGCGGGCGACGCGTGGCGGGCGCGAGGCCGAGGCCGGTACGGCATCGAACACCTTGTGACCAAATGAACAGTGCTGATTCTGATTTTTCCGATTTTCAATTCCATTTTCCAATTTCTATTTCACTCTAAAAATTCGAAATAAAAATATAGTATTCCCAAAATTAACTTTAAAAATATATTTTCAAAATTTTCACCAACTTTTATTTATTTAAAAATGTTTATCACCATATTTAATTTAATCCTTTCTCTTAGTTTCATAAATCACCATTTTAATTCCAACTAATTTCTAGATTTTATATAAATCCCTTAAAATATTTTATTACCCATTTTATTTCCTAATTAATATTTCACAATCATCAATTAATGTTTTATTTTTCAAATACGTATTTTTATGATTCCACATCCCTCTTCCTATTTTATTTTAAAATTCCTAACTTTAAACTCCGAGATTTTTCTCCCCAACGGAAATCCAAATCATTTGGTTTTTCACAAATACCGAGATGAATCGCTCACATATAAGTTTATGCAACCAAACTAGCAAATAAGAAGCAACAAACATGATCAAGAAGCAACAAGCAAAAAGTTTTTGTAAGTTTCGATTTTTAATTTCTGATATTTTTAAAAATTCTCTGATTTTCAGGGCGTTACAAACCTACCCCCTAACAATAAATCTCATCCCTGAGATTTCTTACTGTTCACGGAATAGGTTCGGGTACTCGGTCTTCAAAAAGTCTTCTTTTTCCCAAGTGGCTTCATCTTCAGTGTGGTTGCTCCATTGTACGTTGTACGTTCGCCACCTTTTGGTCCTAGTCTTTTCTCAGCTTCGTCCAAAATCTTTACGGGATGTTCGGGGTATGTGAGGTCTTCACTGATAAGGACGTCTTTCGAGGGTATTTGTTCTTCTGATACTCGCAAACATTTCTTCAATTGTCACACGTGAAAGACATGGTATACATCGGAAAGATTTTCCGGTAGGTCCAGTTGATAGGCCACTTCGCCTCTTCTGGTGCTTATCGGGAAGGGTCCAACATATCTTGGCGCCAGTTTTCCTTTGACCTTGAACCTCTTGGTTCTTCTTAGTGGTGAAACTTTTAGGTACACAAAGTCACCTACTTTGAATTCCAACTCTCTTCGGCGAGTGTCCGCATAGCTCTTTTGCCGAGACTGGGCTACCTTAAGTGATCTCTTATCAGTCGAACTTTCTCTTCGAACTCCCTAATGATGTCTGGTCCAAACAGCTCGTTCGTCGGTCTCCGACCACATCAACAGAGTGCGGCATCTTCGTCCAAACAAAGCCTCGTTCGGTGACATCTTCAGACTAGCCTGGTAGCTGTTGTTATAGGAGAACTCTGCATAGGGTAGGCATTTCTCCCAGTCCTTAGTAAAATCCAACGCACAGGCTCTTAGCATATCCTCTAGGAGTTGGTTCTTCCTCTCGGTTTGTCCATCTGTCTGAGGGTGATAAGCAGTACTGAAGGCGAGGTGAGTTCCCAACGCCTCGTGAAACTTATCCCAGAAGTCAGATGTGAATTGAGTGCCACGGTCTGACACAATCCTTGTGGGTACTCCATGTAGGCACATGATTCTGGACATGTACAGCTCTGTCAATTTTGCGCTGCTATACCGAGTCTTGACTGGAATAAATCGGGCAGTCTTGGTTAGTCTATCCACGATCACCCAAATGGAATCGTATCCGGTAGCGGTTTTGGGTAGTCCTACTATAAAGTCCATGCCTATTTCATCCCATTTTCACTCAGGGATTTTGAGTGGTTGCAGCAATCCTGCCGGTCGCTGATGCTCAGCCTTAACTCGTTGGCATACATCACCTACGGCCACGTATTCCGCTACGTCTCTTTTCATTCTGGGCCACCAGTATTCCGTTTTCAAATCCTGGTACATTTTGGTGCTCCTGGGTGTAGCGAGTATGCTGACTCATGGGCTTCCTTCAAGATTAGCTTCCTCAATATGCCTTTCTCGGGTATGTAAATCCTTTTTCGATACCATAGGGTTCCATTGTCGTGTGCTGTGAATTCCTTGGCTAGTCCTTCAGCCATGCGTTCCTTGATTAGCCGGACTTTCTCACAATCCTTCTGGGCTCCCTTAATCTGTCTTCATAGGAGAGGTTGTATCTCCAGCGAACTCAGTTGTCCTTGAGGAATCAACTGCAGGTTAAGCCGAGCTATCTCTTCTTGAAGCTCGTTGGCCATATATTCAATCCTTAGGTTGTTGCACTGGGCTTTGCGGCTCAAAGCGTCGGCTACGACATTGGCCTTGCCAGGGTGATAATGGACTCCTAGGTCATAATCCTTGATCAGTTCCAGCCATCTTCTCTGACGTTAGTTAAGATCCGTCTGGGTAAAGAAATACTTCAAGCTCTTGTGGTCCGTGTATATATCACAATGGTTTCCGATCAGGTAGTGCCTCCAAATCTTCAGGGCATGCACTACTACGGCCAATTCTCAGTCATGGGTGGCATAGTTCTCCTCGTGAGGTCGCAGTTGTCTTGAGGCCATAAGCCACAATCTTTCCATCTTGCATCAACACGCCTCCTAATCCTTGTCGAGATGCATCACAATATATAACGAAGTCTTTCCGGTTGTCCGGTAGGACTAAGATCGGGGCGGTGGTTAACTTTTCTTTGAGCTGGTCAAATGCCTGTTGACACTGCTCAGTCCATGCATACTTTTTTTCCTTCTTCAATAGTTGGGTCAGGGGTCGGGCTATCTTATAAAATCCTTCTATAAACTGTCGGTAATATCCAGCCAATCCCAAGAAACTTCTAACCTTTGTTACTGACTGGGGTGCTTTCCATTTGGTAACAGCTTTGACCTTGGCGGGGTCTACTGCTACGCCTCCTGCTGAGATCACATGTCGAAGAAAAGCTACTTCCTTAAGCCAAAATTCACACTTGCTGAATTTGGCATATAACTGATGCTCTCGCAGCTTCTCTAGTACCAAGCGCAGATGTTCTGCGTGTTCTTCATCATCCTTGGAGATGAGGATATCATCAATGAACACTACCACGAACTTGTCCAGATATTCCATAAGTACTTTGTTTATGAGGTTCATGAAATAGGCCGGGGCATTGGTCAGTCCAAAAGACATTACCGTGAACTCGTACAAGCCGTAGCGTGTAGAGAATGCAGTCTTGGGTATATCCTCGGTCCTGATCTTCATCTGATGGTAACTGGATCGGAGATCGATCTTTGAGAACACTCGGGCTCCCTTGAGTTGATCGAACAGGTCGTCGATCCGAGGTAACGGGCACTTGTTCTTAATGGTAACCTCATTCAATGACCGATAGTCTATGCACATTCTCATGCTTCCATCCTTCTTCTTAACAAACAATACTAGGGCTCCCCACGGTGAAGAACTAGGGCGTACGATGCCTTTTTCTTGCAGTTCCCTTATCTGCTTCTTAAGTTCCTCCAATTCGTTCACCGGCATCTGGTAGGGTCTCTTAGCTATTGGGGCGGTACGAGGCATGAGGTCAATAACGAACTCTATGTCTCGGTCTGGGGGCATTCCTGGTAATTCTTCAGGAAATACATCCGGGTAGTCCTGGATTATTGGCATTTCATCTATGGGTAGCATGGTGAATATTCCCGTAGCTCGGTTACAGAGCATAGGGTCTTGGTCCATGGCTACTATCATTGGTGATCCCCATGGGGTAGATAGGGTAACTTCTCTTCGTCCACAGTCTAATACCCCTTGGTTCTTGGTTAACCAATCCATTCCTAGTATAACGTCCAAGGTTTGGGGCGGCAAAAGCATAAGGTTGGACAGGAATACTGTTAGTGATATGCCCTAGAGGCAACATGGAGATGTTGGATATCACGTAAATGTTTATGTATTTATGAATAAAGTGTTATTCAGTTCCATGAAATAGACATCTTGTATTGATCAACAAGTACGTGACTTATTTATGAGACTCTTTATGTGTGAATCTATTTCTAAACGATCCTCGATCATATGTCATATTGTTGGAACAAATATGATTCTAAGATCGGCATGTTTATTGATTGATGATCATGTCTCATAGATCATGGGTATGAAGATACCAAATCAATAAACATGGACATATGTGTTGGAGAACACATTGTTGGATAGACCCACCATGAGACACTACAGAATTAATGTGCCATTAGTTGGTCTCGGGTAGTGTTGGTACAAAGTCCTTAGACCTGAGATCACCATGGATTCCAACATGTGTAGTAGCCTACTTTGGGACTACCAAACGCTATTTCGTAATCGGGTAGTTATAAAGGTAGTTTTCGGGTTTGCATGAAACATGGAGTGGGATGTGAGTGATCAAGATGGAATTTGCCCCTCCTTTGAGAGATATCTCTCGGCCCTCGAGGTAATGGATTATGGAAATGCATGGCCATGCTAAGTTGATTGAGGAGTCAATCAACGACGATAATCCAATACGGTTCGAGTGAATGGTTAAGCTATTGAAGGGATGGCACACATCTTGCCTATAGCTTAACCGGTATCGTGAGGCAAAGGGATTTGTGTACACATTACGGTTCGAGCCGATATTATATTCTTGTATACTATGGTGTCAATATGTGCTTGCTAGGCGCCGTGTGCAGTCGGCTGAGTTGGACTCGAGCCGACGGTCGGCTAAGTTAGACTATAGCCGAAACCGAGTATACCTGAACCTACTGGGTCGCACGCTTAAAGGGATAAGAACAGGCATTCGAGTTGGACTCGGATACGGCTCGATCGGATAGGGATCCGATCGGATAGAGTCCTATGGGCTTACGACGTATGGGCGCCAACTCGTGAGATTCGGATAGGATCCGATTCAAAATAGAGTCCCGATCGGCCACTAGTCCCGTCGGCCAACTCTATATAACGGAGGGAGGGGTGGAGAGCTGCGGCACGTCAATTGCATCGCGTGCAACGAAGTCGCCGAGATCAATCTCCACGGAAACCCTCCCCACTTTCGAGCCAAACCCTAGCCTTGCATCGCGTGCTAGCACACGGGTGTACGGCGTTCTGTCCCCGGACGTGTGGATACCGGTAGAGGCGCTGCTACGTTGCGCGCTGTTGATCGGCTTCGGATCGGCTACGGCATCTGCGAATCGGCTGATTGGCAACTGTCCCCTGGTATCGGCTGTCCCCGGTATCGGCCGTAGGCTTGCGAGAATCGGCTACACTGTTCGGATCGGATAGCCCCGATTGGCTGTTTTCGCCGCACACTCCAATCGGTAACGATCTATCGGCCCTTACTTGCAAGTGTTCTGGTTTGCGCGGTAGAAAATTTTTGTTTTCGGCTAGCGTAGCTTCCGCGTAACCCTTCAGTGGTATCAGAGCTAATCTTGCTTAGTTCGGGTTTTAGATTGGATCTGGAACAAGTTTTGCGCACGGGTTGATTAGATCAATCGGTTTTACGGGATCTGTTGAGGAGAGTTAATGGTAATTGCGTTCCTTGATAGTGTATCGGAACGGCGTAATGTGATTACGTCGAAGCAATTTCCATATAACTCGGTTTGAGTTGGGTTCGAGATAGCGTTCCTTGATAGTGTATCGGAACGGTATAATGTGATTATGCCGAAGCTATCTCGTAGTCCGATCTTGTTAGCTGCCTCGCGCCTATGCAAACCATCTCCCTTGATAGTGTATCGGGATGGCATAATATGATTATGCCGACATGGTTTCCGTAAGCGAATTCATAGATTGGATCTATGAATTTCGTGTGGACCGCCGTGTGCGTACCCCCTTATAGGTCGTCTCGATGCCGTAGCTCGCGATAAGTAGAAAACGTTTCTACGCCTAACTTGTTTTTGCAGAGAATGCTTTGAGATGGTATGGCCCTATTGTATGCATGAGATGTATGAGATGCATGTGATGCATGTAATATTCTTTCATATGTGCAATCCCGTAATATTCTTTCATACGTGCAATGCTTGTAATATTCTTTCACGACCTGCGAGTCGATGTAATCTTCAATTAGAGCTTCTATAGTAGTAGCTTAGTTTGAAGAAATCAAGCATTCGGCACTCGAAAGAACGGTGATGAAGATGGAGATCCTATACACGGCATGGAGATGGAGATCACCATGTGAAGGGGGCCATACTATTTCACTATATGCTATTCTTCTTGCTTTCATATGTGATATGTTTGTTTGATAGGATAGCATCCCTCGCAAAATTAAGTAGTAATGATGCCCTTCCAAATGTTGCACCGTCACCGTTATGCTCGTCAATGGTGGGTCCGCAAAGCGGAGTGCCATTCTCTATCATAACACGAGGGGATATATGTCGACATATACATGCGGAGCATTTGGTTTACTTAACAAGGCTATCAAAACAGTTTTGGGCCTTGGGGCATAGGTTGGCGCCGGGGCATGGAGATGCCACACCAACAACAAGAGTCACATAGAGATGTGATTAGCAAGGTGTTGCTTACCGATGTTACTAATTTTCTAGCGGTGATGCCAAAGCTCACTAGAAAATTAATTAACATGTGGATCTTGACCCAATACGTAACCTAGAGGGAAGGTGGAAAATACGTAATGGGAGTCTAATGTTAAATTGTTTAACAATAGACATAGCATAAACATTGTGCTAAAATTTGCTTTTCGTTGTAGAATAAATGGCGGCTAATACTACACCCAGTACCTTTAATTTGCGATCTATTCTCGAAAAGGAAAAATTAAATAGAACAAACTTTATGGATTGGTATCGCAACTTGAGAATTGTTCTCAAGCAAGAGCGTAAGGAGTACGTTCTTGAAGTACCCTATCCCGAGGATTTGCCAAATAATACCACTGCAATCGCACGGAGAGCTTACGAGAAGCACAATAATGATGCCCTAGATATAAGCCGTCTCATGCTTGCTACAATGTCCCCGAGCTTCGAAGCAATATGAGAGCAGCGATGCTCACACTATTATTCGGGACTGCGTTGCATGTTTGAGAACCAAGCTCGGGCCGAGAGGTTCAACACCTCAAAGTCCTTGTTTGCGTGCGAGCTTGTTGAGGGAATCCCGTCGATCCGCATGTGATAAAGATGATTGGCTATATCGAGAGTCCGGAAAAACTAGGTTTTCCCCTTAGCCAAGAGTTGGCTCGATGTGATTCTCCGCCGCTCCCTCCGAGCTTCGAGCCATTCATATTAAACTATCACATGAACAATATGGGTAGAACCTTGGCTGAATTGCATGGGATGCTAAAGACAGTGAGGAGAGTATCCAGAAAAACGGTCATCATGTGATGATGATGCGAAGGCAAAGCGCAAACCACTGTCAAGAAACTTTGCACCAAGAGGAAGTTAACTCCCGATGAGATCGCGAGTGCCTCCAATGCAAAGAAGGGCAAGAAGGGGTCGGCGGCATCGATGCCGTTTGCTTCTATTGCAAGGAGACAGGCCATTGGAAGAGGAACTGCAAGAAGTACATGGAGGATCTCAAAAAGAAGCAAAGTACGACTTACGCTTCAGGTATTAATGTTATAGACATTAATCTTGCTACTTCACCTACGACTCTTGGGTATTTGATACCGGATCGGTAGCTCATATTTGCAAATCGTTGGGAATGAGAAGAAGTAGAGGATTGAGAAGGGGCGAGGTGAACCTGCGTGTCGGCAATGGAGCAAGCGTTGCTACGGTTGTTGTCGGCATAGTACCACTTCATCTACCTTCACGATTAGTTTTGGAATTGAATAATTGTTATTGTGTTCCAACACTATGTCAAAACGTTATTTCCGCTTCATGTTTGCAAGCGGAAGGATATGATTTTAGATCAATGGACAATGGTTGTTCAATATATCTCGAGATATGTTCTATTTTCATGCTCCATTGGTGAATGGATTATACGTTTTGAATCTTGAAGCGTCTCCCATCTATAACATTAATACGGAAAGACAACTCTCTAATGATATAAACCCCACGTTTATCCGGCATTGTCGCTTAGGCCATGTAAATAAGAAACGCATGGAGAAGCTCCATAAGGATGGATTGCTTCACTCTTTTGATTTTGAATCATTTGAGAAATGTGAGTCTTGTTTACTTGGTAAGATGACAAAGGCACCTTTCACGGGGCACGGTGAGAGAACAAGTGACTTGTTGGCACTCGTACATACCGATGTATGTGGACCAATGAGCTCAACGGCCGAGCTGGTTATCGCACTTCATTACCTTTACCGATGACTTTAGTAGATATGGCTATATCTACTTAATGAGGCATAAGTCCGAATCCTTTAAAAAGTTCAAAGGATTCCGAATGAAGTACAGAATCATTTAGGGAAAACAATAAAGTTTCTACGATCGATCGTGGAGGGGAATACTTGAGCCAAGAGTTTGGTAATCATCGAAAGATTGTGGAATTGTTCCACGTTGACTCCGCCAGAACTCCACAATGGAACGGAGTGTCCGAACGGAGAAATCGCACCTTGTTGGACATGGTGCGGTCGATGATGAGCCAAAGTGATCTTCCGTTATCCCTCCGGGATATGCTCTTGAAACAATGCGCTCACACTAAATAGAGTTCCATCTAAGTCGGTTGAAAAGACACCATATGAGATATGGACAGGGCAACCCCTAGTTTGTCTTTTCTCAAAATTTGGGGATGTGAGGCTTATGTAAAACGTTTACAATCGACAAGCTCGCACCCAAATCGACAAGTGCTTCTTTGTGGGATATCCTAAGGAAACTAAGGGATATTACTTTTATAATCGGGAACAAGGCAAAGTGTTTGTCGCCCGACATGGTGTCTTCTTGGAGAAAGAGTTTCTTTCAAGAAGGGTTAGTGGGAGCAGGGTGCATCTTGAAGAAGTTCAAGAAACACCGAAAACGTTTCAGCGACCACGAACCACAACGGGAGGAACAAAGTGTTGCGCCACCGTTGTAGATACACCAGCCCCACGGAGGTCCGAAAGATCACGTCGTGCGCCGACAGTACACACGTGCGGGACAACGTGATATATTGTTATTGGACAACGATGAACCTAAGACCTATAAGGAAGCGATGGTGGGACCCGATTCCAACAAGTGGCTTGGAGCCATGAAATCCAAAATAGAATCCATGTACGACAATCAAGTTTGGAACTTGGTTGATCCACTGATGGTGTCAAAACCATTGAGTGTAAATGGGTTTTTAAGAAAAGGCCGATATGGATGGAAATGTTCACATCTATAAGGCGCGATTGGTGGCGAAAGGTTTTAAACAGATTCAAGGAGTTGATTATGATGAAACCTTCTCGCCCGTCGCAATGCTTAAATCTATTCGGATTATCCTAGCGATTGCTGCATATTTCGGTTATGAGATATGGCAGATGGATGTCAAAACGGCTTTCCTAAATGGAAACCTAAGCGAGGATGTATACATGATACAACCTCGGGGTTTTGTCGATCCAGAATCACTGGAAAGATATGCAAGCTACGAAATCCATTTATGGATTGAAGCAAGCATCTCGGAGTTGGAATATTCGTTTTGATGAAGTAATCAAAGGGTTTGGTTTCATCAAAAATGAAGAAGAGGCCTGTGTTTACAAAAAGGTAAGTGGGAGCGCAATTGTATTTCTAATCTTATATGTGGATGACATATTACTGATTGGAAATGATATCCCTATGCTTGAATCCGTCAAGTCTTCATTGAAAAGTAGTTTTTCCATGAAAGACTTAGGGGAGGCAAGCATATATATTGGCATTCGGATCTATAGAGATAGATCCAAGAGGCTAATTGGATTAAGCCAAAGTACATACATTGACAAGGTGTTGAAAAGGTTCAACATGCATGATTCCAAGAAAGGTTTCTTGCCCATGTCACATGGCATTAATCTTAGCAAGAATCGGTGTCCTCGGACACATGATGAGCGGAATAAGATGGGTATGGTTCCATATGCTTCGGCAATTGGATCCATCATGTATGCCATGCTTTGTACACGCCCGATGTCTCGTACGCTTTGAGTGCTACGAGCAGATACCGCCGATCCAGTGAAGGTCACTGGATCGCCGTAAAGAATATCCTTAAGTACTTGAGAAGAACTAAGAATATGGTCCTAGTCTATGGAGGCGAAGAAGAGCTCGTTGTAAGTGGTTACACCGATGCTAGCTTCCAAACAGACAAGGATGATTATAGATCACAATCTGGGTTCGTGTTCGCCCGAACGGAGGCGCAGTTAGCCGGAAGAGTTCCAAGCGGGATACGTTGCTGATTCTACAATGGAGGCCGAGTACATTGCCGCTTCGGAAGCTGCAAAGGAGGCCGTTTGGATCAAGAAATTCGTTTCGAGCTTGGTGTGATGACTAGTACGACTGGTCCAATGTCTCTCTATTGTGACAATAGTGGAGCCATTGCGCAAGCCAAGGAGCCGAGGTCACATCAGAAGTCCAAACACATACTTCGGCGATATCATCTCATCCGCGAGATAGTGGACAGAGGTGATGTCAAGATATGCAAACTGCACACGGATTCTCATGCTTCCGTCCTTCTTCTTAACAAACAATACTAGGGCTCCCCATGGTGAAGAACTAGGGCGTACGAAGCCTTTTTCTTGCAGTTCCCTTATCTGCTTCTTAAGTTCCTCCAATTCGTTCACCGGCATCTGGTAGGGTCTCTTAGCTATTGGGGCGGTACGAAGTTTTCACGAAAGGCAGCCGTGAACTCTTCCCACGTGGGTTCACCGGCATCTTCAGCCCGTGTTTCCTTGTAGGTGTCCCACCAGTCACTTGTGGATCCTTCTAACTGATTAGTGGCGAAGATGACACTGTCAGTTTCCCGTACTCGGACGAGAGTCAGCTTCTTTTCTATTACCCTCAGCCAATCTTTGGCGTCCATGGGTTCAACTGCTGAGGAGAATGTCGGTGGTTTTGCCCTCATAAATTCGCCGAGGTTTGATCCCCCGCGCTGTCCTTGGTTGTTGGCGATAGCTTGTAGCAGTTGGGTTTGCAAAGCGATGACTTCTGCTATGGTGGAAGGGTTACGCTCTGGCGGGTTCTCAGGAGCTGTTGGGGCTCTGCGACGATGCGCCATCTGAACAACGGGGATAAGGTAAGAGACTCGCTTTGCTAACGTCGCAATACTAAGGAATTTTGTTTAAGTTGTTTGAAGTGATCTTTCAAAGCAAGCTTGGTGGAATAAACTCATTTAGGACATAACATAGAACTTCATTATCAGTTCTTAAATGTTACATCTGAGGGATACATTGGACATGTATAGTCCATATGACACAATACAACATTACTGACATCGTTCTAGGGTGTCATACATAAAAGGGTAGGGGGCTTGGTCATTGCTGTCTTAGCTCCATCCAAAGCAAGACCAGTGTCCGCCGGTATCCAACTAGTCATCCAGCCATCCGCATGATCCAGTGGGGGGGGGTGATCCTTGGCCGAAGCGAATCGAAGTCCCCATGGCTCGAGGTAGTGGCCTCGGAGTCATGTCTGACCTTCCTGCTTGGTGGCCTGGTACTCTTCCGGGCAGTCCCAAGGGTGATAGGACCTTCGGTGAGTGTCATGCGGCGAGTAGGAGCTTCCTTCTCTGATGGATCTGTATCACTGAGATCCCACTTGATCTCCATAGGTTCTATCTCGGACTCGGAGTCAGTGTTGATCTGGATGTGGTTATCCTCTCCCGAACCAGGCTCGGATGGTACAGCCGTGGAAATCGAGGTGGGTTCCAATGAGGTAGCAGCAGTGGGGTCGATCAGGTACGGTCCTGACTCTGTGCTCAACATGAAGGCTTGCTCCATCATGGCTTGAAAGGTGGTCAAGCATGCTGGAGTCATGAGGTAGTAGTGGTCGGGCACAGGGGCAGGGGGTGTTGGTGCAGCTTCAGTAGAAGTACCAGCGGCGGGGACAGGGTTGGAGCGAGGTTGCTCTTCCAGCTGGCCGACCTGTTGCTGGCTCTTCCTAAGCTGTTCCTCCATCTCAACCAAGGCTTCTCCACGGGCCACGTAACGATCAGAGAGCTGCTCGTACTGGACACCGTTAGCCTGCAGCTGGGTCTTCAGCAAGTCAATCTGATCTCCACAGTTTTGGTGTTCCTCTACCAGATCATTGAGGCATCGCTGCTGGTCGTCGATCTTGAGCAATGCCTCTTCATAGCAGTCATCCGCTGTTTCTGCCCAGCGGGACAGACGGGTAACCATAGGATTATAGCAGCAGGGGGTGGCCTCCACGGTACAGACTGGGTTGCCTTCCTCTCGGTAGGGATGGTGTACGAACTCAGTCACGGTAAGCTCAGCATGGTGAATGGCGTTGAGGCAAAGGAATGCCTCGCGTGCTGTGTCCTGAAGAGCTGCTTCTACCAGATCTCTATGGTAACGAGTGTGGAAGCAATAGGGTGTCTCGCTCCCTATGCGGGCCTCAACCGAAACCGCGGCTTCCCATACCAGGTGTCCTTCGGTGCCATGTCTCCTAATCCGATAGGTGGGTGCATCTGGGTACCTTAGGCACCATAGCAATAGCTGGAGTTGTGACACGAATCCTTCTTGCCGTGGAACTTTTATCTCCCAAATTCCAACATGGTCCGACATCTGTTATGAAAGTAACTTAGGGTCAGAGAGGGACAATATCAAACAATTTGAGCAAAGGAGATGGGGATAACGGTATGAGGGAAAACATATTTGTTTTGTGAAAATAGTTTGTATTTGCAAAAATAATCCTATGTTGGGATATTTCCCTTTAACCAGCTATTCAGGGGTAGGGCGCCAGTTGGTATTTTCCTACAGTCGCACTGCTCTGATACTAGCTCTGTTGACCCTCGGTTTTGAGGACGGGAATCATTTGTGTTCATAGTACCATGTCCCTGGATCGAGTAGTTTGGTACCCACGAATACAGTTCTAAATTACTAGGTGCAAAATGCACGAATAGTCTTACATCGACTTATTACAATAATAGGCCCGAAGGCAATATCCAATACATATAGGACCTACTGGTCCGAATTCAACCAAATCAGAGTTTAGATAAGATAGCATACGGAAAGCAGCGGCATGTCGATTGCCACAGGCAACGACTGGGGACTAAGACCTAGCGCGCTCCATTGTCTTCATTCATCCTGGTAGTAAGCATAGGGGTCCTCTAGTTCTTCGTTTCCTTCATCTGAAGTTTGTGCGTATAGCAAGGGTGAGTACCCAACGTACTCAGCAAGCCGACATAGAATGATGCACATGATAGGGTCATTCAAAGGATGGCTAAGGTTCATTTGCACAAAGCCAATTTTCACAAATCATTTCACAAACCTAACATCTAGCCAGTCAAGTTTTAGTTCAAGAGTATGTTAAATCGGCGATGGTTCTGTCTGCCACCCATCGTGATACCAAGGATGGTTTCCCATCTCCGGTTCGTCATGGTTTTCTGGGGAGTCTGTCCCTTCTCGCAGGTCGAGAAGTTAAGTCCACCAGCTAACAAAATCATTATGCATACCAACCCATCATTTTAAAGTTTAAGAGTATAGCCACAGGAGAAACTTGTCACGTCACTCATTAACCGCTAGCATGGCTATTCGAATAGATTGATTGACTCACACTGCAGTGGATGTACACTTTACCCGTACTCCGCAACTACTCATTGAATGAGCTTACATCCCTCTATATGGGACGATCACGGCAAAGCCTTTCGATAACCTCACTTTGGCAGTACCCGCTCCATGAACTTAAGTCCTCATGCACTCTAGCCGTCATTTCCTAGCAGTGAGAGGAGCTCTGGCGTTCCCAGGGTAAGAGAAAACTCACTTAATCTTTAAATCATTACTCAACACGTAGGCCACAGGCTTATTTCGATAACCAGAATCATGTCTCCACTCAAGAACCACTATGCAGGGATACTGCCTCCGCTCGGCTATCTACTCTGCTAGGCCTATACCTATTCGAGAAGTACAGTTGTACTGGTTCGCTCTAAGTTATAAGTCTTATGGCTCGGTCCTTAATTGACCGGGGACGGTACTAGCCTTTCCCGGAAACCACCCAAATCCATCCATCCGCCCTAGTCTGAAAACATTGGTTTATATTTTTATTTTTCCATCAAAACTATCTTCAACATGATCGAGGCAATGTGGCGCTCATGTCTTCACCTGCCGTATCTCAACTACCCTCCCTAAGGTAGTTGCCCAAGCATATTTTGTAATAATATGAATATGCAAGATTCTAGTACAAGCGTGGCTAAGCACTTTACCAAAGATATCCTCTGGTTGTATCACATCGAGGGTTACAAAGAATATTTCTAAGGGTAGTCAATAGCAAGGCAGGGTATGTCATGTATAGGTTCTCATTTTTGTATAGCATGCAATTTGTAATTAAAATCAACATCATTTCGCAAAGTAGGATCAATATGTTCAAAGGGATGTGTTGACTTGCCTTGCTCGCACACTTGTTGGCCGGGGTCTTCAACGTAGTCAGTGCTTGCTCCCTCGGTTGCTATCCATACGTGCGAAAGATCAATTGAATCCGAGTTAAAAACGAGTTGATGCCCTAGGGATTTCGCAAAACGTTGATCACATTTAATTAAGAAAATAAATTTGGAAATGCTAATCAAGAGGTTTTGTGCTCGGGATTTTGGAGGTTCGAGCACAAAAGAAACACATTTTTAATGGCAAAAAAGAAATAACCAAAATCCGGATTAAAACGACACGAAACGAAATCTCCAAAAAATCTGATTTCTATTTCTGAATTTGTATCGAGAAAATTCACGAGAAAACAATACATTTTTGCCCAAATATTTTCCCAAATCTTTTCTAAATACTTCTCCTAATTTTCCAAAAATTTTCCCTATTTTTCCTATTTTTTTGTTTTCCCTTTTTCTTCTCTTTTTCTTTTCTTCCTTTTCTTTTTCTCTGTT
Source organism: Oryza australiensis (assembly GCA_019925245.2). Classification (NCBI taxonomy): domain Eukaryota; kingdom Viridiplantae; phylum Streptophyta; class Magnoliopsida; order Poales; family Poaceae; genus Oryza; species Oryza australiensis. The sequence continues at coordinate 457,970 of JAIFGZ020000819.1, forward strand.
TACTATTCATTAGCCCACAACCTGTTCGACCAGCGCTCTGCTCTCTCTTTCTTCTCTGTTGCGGCCGGCGACCGGCGCAAGCGAGGGGAAGGGGTGGCGGCTCGGGCTTACCGGCACGGCGACGCTCGAGGAGGCAGTGGAGCTCCGGCGCACGGCAGTGGTGGCTCGCAGCGACGGCGACGCTCGGGAGCTAGGGTTGCGGCAAGGGAACGGCGAGGGGAAACGACGAGGGACGGCGGCGGGGTGGAGGAAAACAGAGGGGAAGAGGGGTCCCTTTATAGGTGCGGACAAGGGGGCAGGGTAAGAACAGGGAGAAGGGGGACCGGCGCACGGACGACGGTGGCGCACGCGGCGCGCGGAACGCGGGCGACCCACGGCGCCGGACGCGGCACGTTGGTGCGTGGCGAGGTCGCGGGCGGGGTCGGGGTACGGCGGCGATGGGTGGCGGGCGCGGGCGGGGTGCAGGTGCGGCGGGCGACGTGCGGCGGGCGCGGGGCGTATGGCGGGCGAGCGCGTGGCGGGAAGCGCGCACGGCGCGGCGGGGCGGGCGCGGCGTGGGCGGCGTGCGGGCGAGCCGGGCCGGGCGCGGCGCAGGGACGAGCGTGTGGCGCGTGGCAGCGCGCGCGTGCGTGTACGACGGCGACGTGCGGCGGCGCGAGGCGGGCCGCACGGCGTCGAACATCTTGTGACCTAATGAACAGTGCCGATTCCGATTTTTCCGATTTTCAATTCTATTTTTCAATTTCTATTTTCTTTCACTCTAAAAATTCCAAATAAAAATATAGTATTCCCAAAATTAATTTTAAAAATATATTTTCAAACTTTTCACCAACTTTTATTTATTTAAAAATATATATCACCATATTTAATTTAATCCTTTCTCTTAATTTCATAAATCACCATTTTTAATTCCAACTAATTTCTAGATTTTATATAAATCCTTTAAAATATTTTATTATCTATTTTATTTCCTAATTAATATTTCACAATCATCAATTAATGTTTTATTTTCCAAATACGTATTTTTATGATTCCACATCCCTCTTCCTATTTTATTTTAAAATTCCTAACTTTAAACTCCGAGATTTTTCTCCCTAAAGGAAATCAAAATCATTTGGTTTTTCACAGATACCGAGATGAATCACTCACATATAAGTTTATGCAACCAAGCTGGAAAATAAGAAGCAACAAACACGATCAAGAAGCAACAAGCAAAAAGTTTTTGTAAGTTTCGATTTTTAATTTCGATTTTTTAAATTCTTCGATTTTCAGGGCGTTACAGTAGGTAGGTGCGTCCGGATATCTTAGGCACCATAATAACTGCTGAAGCTGTAACACATATCCTTCTTCCAACGGGATCTCAATCTCCCAAGGTCCAACATGGTCATAGTCCGACATCTATTTTTTGAAGATAGCTTACGGTTAGAGAAAAATAGTGGTAAAATCAAATGTTTGTAGAGGAATGGAGTTAAGGGTGCAAGGAAAAACATATTTGTTTTGTGAAAATAGTATGTATTTTCAAAATAATCATATGCAGGGATATTTCCCTTTAACAAGCTATAAAGGGGTGGGGCGCCGGTTGGTCTTATCCTACAGTCACACTGCTCTGATACCAGCTCTGTAGACCCCGTTTTTGGAACGGGAATCATTCATGTTCATAGTACCATTTTCCTCGATCGAGTAGTGAGGTACCCACGAATACAGTACTGAATTACCAGGTGCAAAGTGCACGAATAGTCTTACACCACAAATATATTACAACAATAGGCCCGAAGGCAATATCCAATACATGCAGGATCTACTAGTCCAGATACAACCAAAATCAGAGATTAGATAAGATAGCAGATGAAAGGCAGCGGCATGCCGATCGCCTGCAGGCAACGACTGGGGACTAAGACCTATTGCGCTCCATTGTCTTCATTCACCCGGGTAGTATGCGTGTGGGTCCTCCAGGTCTTCCACGCCTACATCTGTAGGTTTGTCCGTATAGCAAGGATGAGTACCCAATGTACTCAGCAAGCCAACACAAAATGATGCACATGATAGGGGATTCTCAAAGGATGGCTGTGGTTCATTTGCACAAAGCCAATTTTCATAAATCATTTCACAAGCCTAACTTCTAGCCTGGTCAAGTTTTATTAACATAGTTCATTAAGTCGGCAACGGTTCTGTCCACCATCCATTGTGATCCCAAGGATAGCTTCCCGCCACCGTGTCGTCATGGTTTTCTGGGTAGTCTACCCTTCTCGTATCTCGAGAAGTTGGTCCACCAGTACATAAAAATCATCATGCAAACCCATCCCATCATTTTAAAATTTATGAGTCTAGCCACAAGAGAAACTTGTCATGCCGCTCATTGACTGCAAGCATGGCTATTCGAATAGATTGATTTACTCACACTGCAGTGGATGTACACTTTACCCGTACTCCGCAACTGCCCATTCAATGAGCCTACATCCCTCTATATGGGACGGTCACGGCAAAGCCTTTTGATAATCTTACTTTGGCAGTACCCGCTCCATGAACTTAAGTCCTCATGCACTCTAGCTGTCGTTTCCCGTTTCCTAGCAGTGAGAGGAGTTTTGGCGTTCCCGGGCTAAGAGAAGGACTTGCTCCATCTTTAACTTCCAACCTTCATCTTCATCTCCTCATATTGATCGTATGACCCGATCTCTGCCCAGGTACGTATCAGCGTTAAATCCCCTACTGGTAAGCCCTTAACTCAACCCAACACCTGAACCACTACGCAGGGGTACTGCCTCCGTTCGGATATCTACTCTGCTAGGTCTATACCCGTTCGAGAAGTACGGTTGTACTGGCTTGTTCCATGTTATAAGTCTCATGGCTTGGTCCTTAATCGACCAGGGATGGTACTTGCCTTTGCCGGAATCCACCCAAATCCATCCATCCGCCCCAGTCTAAAAACATTGGTTTTGTACTTTCATTTTTCCATCAAAACTATTTTCATCATGTTCAAGGCATTGTGGCGCTCATGTCTCCACATGCCGTATCTCCACTACCTTCCCTAAGGTAGTTGCCCAAGCATATAGCTTTTGTAAAAATATGAGAATGCAAGATTCTAGTATAAGCATGGCTAAGCATTTTACCGAAGGTTTCCTTCGGTTATATCACATCGAGGGTTACAAAGATTATATCTAAGGGTAAGCAATATCAAGGCATGGCATATCAAGGATAGGTATTTCCTGTATAGCATGCATATTTGAAGTTTAAATCAATATCATTTCGCAATTAGGATCAACATGTTCAAAGGGAGTGATGACTTGACTTGCTCGCAACTTGTTGGACGGGGTCTTCCACGTTGTCGATGCCTTTTTCCTTGGATGCTAACCGTACGTGCGAAAACGAAGGATTGAATTCGTTTAGAACTCAATAAAATCCAATAAAAGCCGAATACATTGCAAAAGCAGCTCCTAAGACGAATCTACGATGTTAAATGAATTTAGGTTCGAGTTTGGCTAGAATCCGAGTTAGAATGAGCGAGTTATGATAAACTGAAGTATTGCTGAACCGACTATGATGTGGCATTATCTTGACTTAATACATTTTAATCTGAGAAATATTACGGTTGGTAACTCAAAATATAATAATGAAAATTAAATGGTTAACCTCTAATTTTTATACAAATTTTATTGGGTTGATAAGCCCTAGGGTGAAAATAATTGGATCTACAAATAATTAATTAATCTTGAAGCTAAACACTATTCAATAATTTGGATCTTGAAGTTTAGAAAATCCATATATTAAAAATAATATTTGATGACAAGCTAAGTCATAAATAAATTCCTAGAGTGCTAAATAAATTACGCGATAGTTAAATATCTCCAAATCCCTATTTAATAATGGGTTAATTAGATACGTGCCATTACAAATTGGCGTGATTGGAAAAATGCCATTAATATTCAACAAATCGCAAATATGCCACTAGTTTTTGGGTAAAACTCTCTCCACGCCACTCGTATGCACGAATCGTATTTGCGATTATAAATATGCCACTGTTTTTCTTGGGTTAATTAGATACGTGCCATTATAAATTTATGTGAAGATAGTTTCACACCAAGAACCAATGGCATATTTACGATTTGTTGGATAGTAATGGCATTTTTTCAACCACGCCAATTTATAATGGCACGTATCTAATTAACCCTTTAATAATTAGTCCCTAATCATTTTTGAAAGCCAAATTTGTTTCCGAAAGAAAAATATATATTTTGCCCAGATATTTTTCCCAAATATTTTCCAAAACTTTTTCCTAATTTTTTTCTAATTTTTCTCTAAATTTTTCCCCTTTTTTTTCTTTTTCTTTTCTTCCTTTTCTCTTTTCTTTTTTTATTTTCTCTTTTTTTCTTCCTTCTTTCTGTTCACTCCCTCTCCTCTACCCCCCTCCTCGTCTACCCCCCTCACTCTCTTTTCTTTCTCCTGTTCGGCTGAGCCGGCGGCGCACGGGGTGGCGGTACGGGACGTGACTAGGGAGGGCTTACCGGCGGATGGCGCCGGCGCGCGACGGATGACGACAGCGGCGGCTTGCGAGGTGGCGAAGCGGCGGCGGCCAGCGGCGGCGAGAGCTTGCGACGGCGAGAGATAGGAAATGAGAGAGGAGACGAGCGGCGAAGTGGGGAGAAGAGAGGAGGAGCCCTGCTCCTTTTATAGATGACCAGAGAGGGGAGAGAAGAGAGGGACGACGCGACGGGACGGCGACGCGTGCGGCGTGGCGTGAGGCAGCGCGGGGCTCGGGGCGACGCGACAGCGCGACGTGCGGTCAAGCGCGGGATGAGCCCCGGTAGGCGGCGACGCGTGGCGTGGGCGCACAGGGGCGGGCGCGCGTGGGCGGAGCGGTGCGCGACGTGTGGCGTGGCAACGCGCGCAGTGGCTGTGGCTTTGCACGCACAGGTGGCGCGAGGCGGCGCGGCGTGCGGGACACGCGCGCGGCGGCGACATGCACCGGGCGGCGCGACGTGGCGTGGCGGCGCGTGACACGACTTTCGTGCAGCGCGGCGCACGGCATGGGCGTGCGCGCGGGTGGGAGACGGCGTGGCGTGACCATGCGCGTGACACGCGGCACGCGGTGGCGAGGGTGGTCTAGGGGCCCCGGGACGGCGCGGCTCGGATCGAACACTTGGCGCCCAATGAACAATGCACTTTCTTTTTTTTCTGATTTTTCCGATTTAAATTCTATTCTTCTCCATTCCTTTTTGCCTTCACCCATAAATTTAAAATATGATTTGATTTAACCATAAATTTAATTTAATCCTATATTTCCAACCCTTTTGTCCATTTTGATTATTCCATATTATATATATATATATTTTATAGGTTTTATTTCCTCCTTTTGTTTTTCTACACTTCACCCATAATTATTATTATTACATATATTTTTACATATTCATTTTACTTGTTCCGTTGCATATCATTTTATTATATTTTATCTTTCCTCTCTATTTCCTTACTTCATTTTATTCCTTTTTATTATGCACGTTTTGTACATTCAATTTTATAGTTTTAATTCAAGTTAAATATTTATCATTCCTAGTTATCTTGTATAATTATATATATCTAAATATTTTATTTGGAGTTTTACTCTTAGCTAGGGTTTCACTCATATTTTAAATAAGTGCATTTCTATTTATACCACACAACAATCTTGCAAATAAGAGGCCATAAACACGTCGAGATGCAAAAATACCAAAAGTTTTTGTAAGTTTGGATTTTTAATTCCCGATTTTAAATTCTCTCATTTTTATGGTGTTACAGATGAGAAAATAGAGTGGTTAGTGGAATGTAACAAGATTTTTATAGAGCTTAAGATGAAGTTGGTGTCTGCGCCAGTCTTGAAACTGTCGGATCCAGCAAAAGATTTCCAAGTATATTTGATGCATCCCGCCATGGGCTGGGATGTGTGTTGATGCAAGAAGGCAAAGTGGTCGCATACGTCTCCTGTCAGTTGTGTCCGCATGAGAACAACTATCCAACCCACGATCTGGAGTTAGCCACAGTGGTCCATGCCTTGAAAATCTGGCGACACTACCTAATCGGCAATCGTTGTGAAGTGTACACAGATCATAAAAGTCTCAAGTATATATTCACCCAACCGGACTTGAACCTTCATCAATGAAGATGGTTGGAATTGATCAAGGATTATGATTTGGGGATACACTACCATCCTGGCAAAGCTAATGTGGTAGCAGATGCTTTGAGTCGGAAGAGTTACTACACCATTAACGTAGAAAGAACGTGTAATCACTTGCAGTGAGAATTTGAGCGCTTGAACCTGCAGGTTGTGGATTTTGGTTTTGTGGCTGCTCTGGAAGCTCAACCCACTCTCATTGATCAAATTCGGGCTGCTCAGGCATCATATCCTGAGATGGTTGAACTCATGAAGAACATGAGAGTTGGAAAAGCTCGCAACTTTACAGAAGACGAGCATGGAACCATCTGGATGGAAAAGAGATTGTGTGTGCTGGAAGATAAAGAATTGAAGAAGCTGATCCTTACGGAAGCTCACCAAACCCAATATTCAATCGATCCGGGCAGTACAAAGATGTCTCAAGATCTCAAAGAGCAGTTCTGGTGGGTCAGTATGAAGAGGGAAATAGCTGAATTTGTCACACTTTGTGATATTTGTTAGCGAGTCAAGGCAGAACATCAACGGCCCGCAGGATTGTTGCAACCCCTCCAAATTCCGAAATGGAAATGGGAAGAGATTCGAATGGACATTATCATGGGTTTACCCCGCACATCGTCAGGGTATGATTCAATTTGGGTCCTCGTGGATCGACTTACGAAGGTGGCTCACTTCATACTAGTGTATACTACCTACTCGGGAAAGAAGCTAGCAGAGCTATACCTTGCTAGAATCATGTGTTTACATGGAGTGCCTAAGAAGATCGTGTTTGACCGAGGAAGTCAGTTTACTTCCAAGTTCTGGCAGAAGTTGCAAGAAGAGCTTGGTACCCATTTGAACTTAAGTACGGCCTATCACCCACAGACGGATGGTCCAACCGAGAGAGTGAATCAAATTTTGAAAGACATGTTGAGAGCATGTGCGCTTGAGTTTGGTAAAGCGTTGGACAAGAGTTTGCCTTCTACAGAATTCTCCTATAACAACAGTTATCAAGCCAACATTCAAATGGCACCCTGTGAGGTGTTGTATGGACAGAAGTGTCGGACACCCCTTTTTTGGGATCAGACTAGTGATCGTTAGTTGTTTGGCACAGAAGTGATAAGCAAAGCAGAAGCAAAAGTCTGAACAATTCGGGAAAGATTGAGAATTACGCAGTCTCAGCAGAAGAGCTACGCAAACAATCATTAAAGAGATCTCGCTTTTGAAGCGGGGATTATGTGTACCTTCGTGTTACACCGCTCCGGGAGTACATGTAACATCCCGAAAATCGGAGAACCGAGATCGGAACGTAAAAAAAATTGGAACTTTCAAAAACCGTGGCTTATTGCTTCTTCTCGGGTTTGTTGCTTCTTATTTGCCAGCTCAGTTGCATAAATTTAGTCGTGGTCAATTCCCTTTTCGGTGTATTTGGAGGTTTCGGAGTTGTCAAAACGGGTGTGCGAAAGCCGCATCCGGATTTTAAAAGGAATTTGAGGGAAAGTGCGGATTTGCGAAAGCACGTTTGGGAAGTATAAAATAAAATTTTGGTTGGGAGAAGATAAATTGAGATACAAAATAAATAATAAAATTCTCGGGAGGCGTACCGAAATTTGGGAAATGTATTTTTATTAAAAATGGGTAAATTATGAAAATTAGGAAAAGGAATTTAAATAAGTATGAAAAATAATTATGGAAAAATGAAAGTCAAGAAAAAGTTTAAAATATAAAGTTAAAAATTATTTTTAGAATATTAGAATTTATTTTGGAACTTTTAGAAGGAAAGAAAATAGAAAATGGGAAAAGAAAATGGAAAATCGGGAAAAAGTGAAAATGCACTGTTCATTAGCCGCCAAGTGTTCGACGCCGTACCGTCCCGCGCGCGCGCACGCGCCACGCGCGCGCCGCCGCGCGCGCGCGCCGCCCGCGCCGCGCGCTACCCCCCGCGGCCCGCCGCCGTACCGGACCCCGCACCGCCGCGCCGCGCGCGCGCGCCGCCGCCCGCGCGCCGCGCGCTACGCCACGCGGCCCGCCGCCGTACGGCCCGCTCCGCGCGCCGCGTGTCGCCCGCGCGTACCAGCGTCGCGCTCGGCCCGCCGCGCGCGCACGTCGTGCACCGCGTGTCGCCCGTGCGTGCCTACGCCGCCCGGCCCCGCACCCGCGTCGCTCGCGCCCGCCGCCCGTAGCCGCCGCGCGCCCGCTGCCAGCTCGTCGCCCGCGCGACACGCCGACGCCGCAGCCGCCTTCGCAGCGCGCATGCCGTGCCGCAAGCTGCGCCACGTCGCCGTGTTCCCCATGCGCGCCGGACCCCGCCGAGACCCGCCGTCATGTGGCGCACGCGCCGTCGCCCGCCGGACCCCGCGCTTCCCTCTCGTGACCTCTCTCCCGTGTGCGCCTATAAATAAGGGCAAAGCCCCATTTCCTCCCAAGCCATCGCCGTCGCCTCCTCCCCTCTTTTCTCCCTCGCCGTCGCCGGTTGCCGAACCGTGCGCCGCCGCGTTCGCCGCCATCCACGCGCGCCGCCGTTTGCCGCGTCGCCGCCGCTAGGTGAGCCCCGCGCCATTCCATTTTCCATCTTGGGCGCGCCATCGCTGTCGCCGCGGTCCTCTACCGCCGCGCCATCGCCGTTGGTTCGACGAGCGGGGGCAGAGGGGGTAGACGAGGGGGTAGAGGAGAGAGAAGGCACGAGGCGGCTAGGAGAAAAAAAGAAAAAAAAAAAAGAGGAGAAAAATTAGAAAAAATAGGGAAAAATTCTAGAAAAATTGGGGAATATTTTTAGGGAATTTTGGAGAATATTTGTGCAAAAATATATAGTTTTCTCGGTATTTTTCTCGAGTAAAATGATTTTCTATATACGATTTTTTTTGGAAACTTCCGTTTGCGGGAAACTTTCTTGAAGATTTAATATTACTTTTCTTTTCTTTTAAACTATACTTAACCATTGGACTCGGCAAAGATATATCAACGAACCTCTTGAACAACATTCGCAAGACTTCCGCTTCGTCGTTTTATCGATCCTTTTTACAAAAACCCTAAAACGTCGAAAACTCGTCGCTACGGCCGATTTTGCTATAAAATCCTCCGTAACCCGAGTAGGGTCGTAGGGGGAAAATATTTTGGAGAGTTCTTTATGATTTTTCATGCTTTTTCGTTCGTTCTTATCGGATGTTAACTGGAATCCATTTTTCTTTTTCCCTTCCGCTCGTATGATTAGCGACCGAGGAGGCAAACACTGACCCCGCAGGAGACCCCACTCAAGAAGCGTGCGAACAAGGCAAGTCTTCACGCCCTTTGAACATATTGATCCCAATTGCGAAATGATGTTATTTTACACTTTAAACGTGCATGCTTTACCGAGTTACCTATACTTGTTATGCCATACCTTGCTATTGTTTACCTTTAGAATTACTCCTTGTAACTCGCGATGTGATACAAATAACCGAAGCATAACTTCGGTAAACCGCTTAGCCATGCTATACTTAGATTTATGCATACTCATGACTTTATGAAAAAGCTTTGTGCTTGGGCAACTACCTTAGGGAAGGTAGTTGAGATTCGGCATGTGGAGACATGAGCGCCACATGGCCATAATGAATTAAGTTTGATGAAAACGAAAGTACTAAACAAATGTTTTAGACTCGGGGCGGCTGGATGATTTGGGTGGATTCCGGAAAAGGCAAGTGCCGACCCAGTCGATTAAGGACCGAGCCATGAGATAGCGGAAACGAGCAAGTACAACCGTACTTCTCGAATGGGTATAGACCTAGCGACTAGGTAGCCGAGCGGAGGCGGTATCCTTGCATAGATGGTTCTCCATGATGTGGTTATGGGATGAGAATGAGGTTGCGGCCTTCGTTATGAATGGTGGAATTAAACTACCGTTAATTAAAACTTGAAGATTGGAAATGTTTTCCCTTACCCCGGGTGCGCCGAACTCCTCTCACCGCTAGAAAAGGACGGCTAGAGTGCATGAGGGCATAAGTTCATGGAGCGGGTGCGCCAAAGTGAGGTTATCGAAAGGCTTTGCCGTGACCGTCTCATGTGTTGAGGCGTAGGCTCATTTGTTGGGCTGTCGCGGAGTACGGGTAAAGTGTACATCCACCGAAGTGTGAATGGATCAATCTATTCGAATAGCCGTGCTCGCGGATATTGAGCATCGTGACAAGACTTTCGCTTGGCTAGACTTTGAACTTAAAAATGCTGGGATGGGTTTGCATGATGATTTTATTTGGTGGATCAACTTCTCGAGAATGCGAGAAGAGGTGGACTCCCAGAAAATCATGACAAACCGGAGGCGGAAGCCATCCTTGGAATCACGATGGATGGTAGACAACCGTCGCCGGGATAATGAACTATGAAATTAAAACTTGATTTGGCTAGACGATAGGCTTGTGAAAAGAATTGTGAAAACGGCTTTACGCAAAAATAACCCTAGCCATGTTCTTTGAATAACCTTATCATATGCATCAATTCGTGTTGGCTTGCCGAGTACGGTTGGTACTCACCCTTGCTATACGCACAAACCTCCAGCTGATGGAGTTGAAGAGCCGGAAGATCCATATGCTTACCACCAGGAGGACGAGGGAACTGACGGCGCATATTAGACTTTAGCTCCGGTCGTTGCCTGTGGCAATGGACAAGCCGCTGCCTCTTTCCGCCGCCTTATCTAAACTCGTTTTTATATTGTATTCGGACCATAAGGTCCTGTGGGATGAACAATGCCTTCGGGCCTATTTATGTAATAATGGTATTGTAAGACTATTCGTGCATGCGCACTTGATTATCCAAGATCGCATTCGTGGGTACCAACTACTTGATCCAGGAAATGGTACTATGAACACGAAAGATTCCCGACTCAAAATCGGGGGTCCACAGAGCTGGTATCAGAGCCATGCGACCGTAGGCTAAGACCAAATGGCGCCCTACCCCTAACTAGATGGCTAAAGGGAAATATCCCTACAGTAGGATCAGTCTTAAACTATTATTTCCGAAAATGCAAATATATCTTTTCTACATCTGTATTTCTTACCAAATGATTATGATAGCTCCCTCTCGCTAACCCTAAGTTGCCTGTCAAAGCAGATGTCAAACCACGACGGAACTGGGAAGTCACTATTCCGCGAGACGAGGGGTTCGTGGTACAACTTCAGTCTCTACTATGGTGTTTGAGGTACCCGGAACCGCCCACTCATCACACCAAAAGACATGGCTCCGAGATGTATCCAGCCTGGGAGGCAGCCGTATCCATAGAAGCCCGCATGGGGAGTGAGACATCCTACGCTTCCACACTCGCTACCACCGGGACCTAGCGAAGCGGCTATTCAGATGCGGCTCGCGAGGCCTTCCTTCGCCTTAATGCGGAACACCGTGCCGAACTCACAATGACGAGTTCGTGCATCATCCTTACCGCGAAGAGGGCAACCCGTCGCACCGTGGAGGCTACCCCCGCTGTTACAACCCGATGGTCACGCGTCTATCGCGTTGGGCGGAGACAGCGACGACGTTACGAGGAGGCCCGCTCGAGATCAACGATCGGCGATCACGCCTCAATGATCGGTCGCATGCCACCAAGGCTATGGAGACCGAGATAAGCATGCCGCAGACTCACCAGTGCAGGCCAATGGTGCTCGGTATGAGCAACTCTCGGACCGCTACATGGCCCGAGGGAGGCTCGTAGAGCTGGAAGAGCAGCTCGGGAAGAGCAAGCAGATCAACCGGCTAGAGGAGCAATTGCGCACTCGTCCCGTCTACGCCGCAGTACTTCCACCGAGCCCGTACCATCACCCCGCCCCCGTGCCCGACCATTATTACCTTATGACTCCAGCATGCTTGGATACTTTTCAAGCTATGATGGAGCAAGCTTTCATGTTGAGCACGAGCCCGCACCTGCACCGGTAGACCCCATCTGCGCCACCCCGAGCTCCGTACCGCACCCTCCGAGCCGGATCGGAGAGGGTAACCCCATCCGATCTACACCGACACGGAGTCCGAGGCGGAGCCCATGGAGATCAAATGGGAGTCTAGCGACACCGACCCAATGGAGGAGGAAGCTCCCCCTCGTCGCCTGACTCACACGGGAGGCCCCCTCACCCGCCAGACCGCTCGCAAGAGTACGCGGCCACCGAGTCGGAAGATTCGGCGTGACCCCGAGGCCACCACCTCCGAGCCGTGGGGACTTCGGTTTGCTTCAGCAGCGGACCACCCACTTCCGGCGCCTGGCTCTTGCGGATGGTTGGATGACTAGGCGGGAAGACCTTCCCAGCTCGGCGGCACGAACCACTTCCTATTCCCCCTTAATTAGTTGATGTAGTTGGACGATATAATTATTATTGCTATCCTGGCATGGAGGACTGTGTGTGTACAGTCCGTGTACCCCCTTATGTAATATGTTGAACCTGAGCATCGCCTTGCGATGTCTTAATTCGTATGCTTATTATTATTTCACCTTGTCGGTTGATTGAAGATCATTCGAAAGAACTTGAAGAAAAATTTCCCTGTGAACCATAACCTAAACTAGTCCGCTCTCTTAATTCATCTCCCTTCTTTAGATGGCACATCGTCGCAGAGCCGCGGCAACCAACGAAAACCCGCCGGAACCCAACCCCTCCACCCGGCGGAGGTCATGGCTATGCACCCGGCTACTCCAAGCGATTGCCAATAATCAAGGAGGTCGAGGAGGATCGAGTCTGGGGGAATTCATGAGAGCTAAGCCGCCCACTTTTTCCACGGCCGAAGAACCTATGGACGCTGAAGATTGGCTAAGAGTGATAGAGAAGAAGCTAACCCTCGTCAGAGTCCGAGAAGCTGATAGAGTTGTCTTCGCTACTAACCAGCTGGAGGGTCCCGCGAGTGACTGGTGGGACACCTACAAGGAGACACGAGCTGAAGACGCCGGCGAGCCAACATGGGAGGAATTCACGGCTGCGTTCCGTGAGAATTTCGTGCCAGCTGCAGTGATGAGGATGAAGAAGAACGAGTTCCGCAGACTGCGTCAAGGGAACACCTCAGTACAAGAATATCTGAACAAGTTCACCCAGCTTGCCCGTTACGCCACCCGTTACCGCGGACGAAGAAGAAAAGATAGACAAATTCATTGAGGGACTAAATGACGAACCGAGGGGACCAATGATCGGGCAGGATCACACCGGTTTCCAAAGCCTCATCAACAAGGTCGTCCGACTTGAGCATGACCAAAAGGTGGTAGACAATAACCGCAAGAGGAGGCTCGCTATGGCTCGCCCGTTTCAGGGAACGCCACAACGCCCCAAGAGAGCCACCCCGTCTGGATGGAAGCCAAATGTTCCGGCAACCGGACGTTCTTCCGCTTCCGACCATGTCAACAGGTCAGCTACACCTCAGTTTCGTACGCCCACACCAACCCTAGCCGCTCCAGGAAGAAGGAATGTGAGCTGTTTCAATTGCGGAGAATTCGGGCACTACTCCAATAGCTGCCCAAAACCACGCAACGCCCCTGTGCGCACTGGCGCCAATGCAACGCCCGTCCGAGGAACCCCCACCCTCGCGGCGGGACGAGGTCATTCAGACCCCGCTACCCAACGAGGCTGCCACCGGGTTTCGACGTGGCCGGTGAATCATGTGCGGGCGAAGAAGCACGGAGGACCGAGAGCGTATTGATGGGTATGTTCTCTATCAACTCTACACCGTTAAAGTTTTATTCGATTCGGAGCCTCGCATTCATTCATATCTTCCCAAGTAAGCAAACAACACCACCTACACCAAGTAGCACTTAAGAGGCCTATGTTGGTACACTCACCGGGGAGACATAACCGTACCCCATGCCTCGCATTAATGTGCCCATACGGATTAGAGACGTGGTGTTTCTCTCAAACCTTATGGTGCTATCGCCCCAAACCATAGATGTCATACTCGGGATGGATTGGTTGACCAAAAATAATGGGATTATAGACTGCAATCGAAGGGAAGTCACGGTATCCACCCCGTGGGGATCACCGATGAGCATAACTATGGATCAAAACCCAAAGCTATGTGAACAAGCTGCGGGAGTGTTCACCATGCTACCTCTAGGCGGAATGCCGTAGTACAAGAATACCCGGACGTGTTTCCCGAGGAATTGCCCGAATGCCCCCGGATCGCGACATAGAGTTTATCATCGATCTAATGCCCGGAACGCCCCCATATCCAAGAGGCCTTATCGAATGCCGGCCAACGAGTTAGAGGAACTCAAGAAGCGAGATAAGGGAACTACAAGAGAAGGGATTTGTACGCCCGCTCTTCTCCCCCGGGAGCCCCGTACTCTTCGTCAAAAGAAGGATGGGAGTATGAGAATGTGTGTGGACTACCGATCGCTGAATGAAGTAACCATCAAGAACAAGTACCCGCTGCCCGGATCGATGACCTATTCGATCAACTTAAGGGTGCACAGTGTTCTCAAAGATTGATCTACGGTCAGGATATCATCGTTGAAGATTAGAGCCGGAGATATTCCTAAGACGGCGTTCTCTACACGTTACGGCTTATACGAGTTCACGTGATGTCCTTTGGATTGACCAATGCCCCCGCATACTTTATGAATCGATGAACAAGGTATTCATGGAATACCTGGACAAGTTCGTGGTGGTGTTCATCGACGATATACTTATCTACTCCAGAACGATGAGGAACACGCGGAGCACCTACGACTCGTCTTGGAAAAGTTATGAGAGCACCACTGTATGCAAAATTCAGCAAATGCGAGTTCGGCTCAAGGAAGTTGCTTTTCTTGGCCACATGGTTTCAGCCGGAGGAGTAGCGTAGACCCCGCCAAGGTCGAAGCCGTTACGGGATGGAAGGCACCCAAGTCGTGACGGAAGTTCGGAGTTTCTTGGGCTTGGCCGGTTATTACCGACGGTTTATCGAAGGGTTTTCCACGTAGCCCGACCTATGACTCAACTCTCGAAGAAGGAAAAGAAGTTTGAGTGGAATGAGAAGTGCCAAAAGCCTTCGAGCAATTAAAAGAAAAGTTAACCACCGCCCCGTCTTGACCTTACCCGACAACCGGAAGGACTTCGTGATGTACCGTGATGCATCCCGGCAAGGATTGGGAGGAGTGTTGATGCAGATGGAAAGGTCGTGGCGTATGCCTCGCACGCGATTACGACCCCACGAAGAGAATTATCCCACACACGACTGGAATTAGCCGCGGTTGTACACGCATTGAAGATCCGGAGACACTATCGATCGGAAACCACCGTGATGTGTATACCGATCACAAGAGCCTAAAATATTTCTTTACTCAGCTGATCTCAATCTACGACGAGGCGATGGCTGGAGTTGATCAAGGATTACGATCTAGGAATCCACTATCATCCCGACAAGGCAAATGTAGTGGCGCTGCGCTGAGCCGCAAAGCCCAATGCAACCACTGGGATTGGACGGTATGGCCGTGAACTCCAAGAAGAAATGGCCGGACTCAATCGCACCCGATTCCTCACGGAGAAGTAAACTCACTGGAAATCCAACCCCTACCGAGAACTCAAATAGAGGAAGCCCAAAAAGGGAATGAGGAAACCCGGAAATCAAGGAACGCATGGCGGCCGGACGCGCTAAGGAGTTTTCGTAGATGACAAGGGAATCTTGTGGTACAAGAAAAGAATCGTGTGCCGAACGAGGCGGTTTGAGAGGATTGATCTTAAAGGAAGCCCACGAATCGGCCTATTCGTCACACCCGGAAGCACGAAAATGTACCAGGATTTGAAAGGAGAATATTGGTGGCCTAATATGAAGAGGGATGTAGCCGAATACGTAGCCGTGTGCGATGTGTGCCAAAGGGTGAAAGCCGAACATCAACGCCCAGTGGCTTGCTGCAGCCACTCAAGATTCCCGAATGGAAATGGGACGAGATAGGCATGGATTTCATAGTAGGACTACCTAAGACCACACGGTTACGATTCCATTTGGGTAATAGTAGATCGGCTCACCAAGACTGCGATTTATTCCCGTGAAAACTAACTACAACGGTGCCAAGCTAGCGGAATTATATATGAGTAGGATTGTGTGTCTCCACGGTGTACCAAAGAGGATTATATCGGATCGTGGTACCCAATTCACATCTCATTTTTGGAGCAAGGTCCACGAGGCACTCGGCAGTCACCTCGCCTTTAGTACCGCTTACCACCCGGCGACGGGCGGACTATGAGGACGAATCAAGTGCTAGAAGACATGCCGAGAGCTCGTGCGTTGGATTTCACCAAGGATTGGGAGAAATGTCTGCCGTACGCCGAATTCTCTTACAACAATAGCTATCAAGCCGGTCGAAGATGTCGCCAAACGAAGCTTTATTTGGTCGCCGATGTCGAACCCCATTAATGTGGTCGAAACCGGTGAACGAACCGTATTCGGGCCGACATAATCAAGGAGGCCGAGGAAAAGGTTCGCCGATCCGGGACCGACTACAAGCTGCTCAATCACGACAAAAGAGCTACGCGGACACCCGTCGAAGAGAATTGGAATTTAAAGAAGGTGACTACGTGTATCTAAAGGTCTCACCACTATGGGGAACTCGAGATTCAAGGTCAAGGGAAACTTGCACCACGATACGTGGGCCCATTCTTGATAAACGCTAGGAGAGGAGAAGTGGCTTACCAATTGAAACCGCCCGAGAATCTCTCCGATGTCCACCCAGTGTTCCACGTGTCACAATTGAAGAAATGTTTGCGGGTTCCAGAAGAGCAAGCTCCTTTAAAAGCCATCCATGTCCACAGTGATCTTACCTACCCGGAGCATCCAATCAAGATACTAGACGAGGCGGAAAAGAAGACACGGACCAAGTCATGGCACATGTACAAGGTACAATGGAGCAATCACACGGAAGAAGAGGCTACCTGGGAGAGCGAAGAGTTCCTGAGGACAGAATACCCACACCTACTCAGCAACCGGTAAGAAATCTCGGGGACGAGATTTATTGTTAGGGGGGTAGGTTTGTAACATCCTGAAAATCGGAGAACCGAGATCGGAACGTAAAAATTGGAACTTTCAAAAACCGTGGCTTATTGCTTCTTCTCGGGTTTGTTGCTTCTTATTTGCCAGCTCAGTTGCATAAATTTAGTCGTGGTCAATTCCCTTTTCGGTGTATTTGGAGGTTTCGGAGTTGTCAAAACGGTGGTGCGAAAGTCGCATCCAGATTTTAAAAAGAATTTGAGGGAAAGTGCGGATTTGCGAAAGCGCGTTTGGGAAGTATAAAATAAAATTTTGGTTGGGAGAAGATAAATTGAGATACAAAATAAATAATAAAATTCTCGGGAGGCGTACCGAAATTTGGGAAATGTATTTTTATTAAAAATGGGTAAATTATGAAAATTAGGAAAAAGAATTTAAATAAGTATGAAAAATAATTATGGAAAAATGAAAGTCAAGAAAAAGTTTAAAATATAAAGTTAAAAATTATTTTTAGAATATTAGAATTTATTTTGGAATTTTTAGAAGGAAAGAAAATAGAAAATGGGAAAAGAAAATGGAAAATCGGGAAAAAGTGAAAATGCACTTGTTCATTAGCCGCCAAGTGTTCGACGCCGTACGTCTCCGCGCGCGCACGCCACGCGCCGCGCCCCGCCGCGCGCCGCGCGCCTACGCCACGTGGCCCGCCGCCGTTCGGACCCCGCACCGCCCGCGCCGCGCCGCCGCGCCCGCCCGCCGCGCGCCGCGTGTGCCGCGCGCGTACCAGCGTCGCGCTCGCCCGCCCGCGCGCGCACGTCGTGCACCGCGTGTCGCCGTGCGTGCCTACGCCGCCCGCCCCCGCGCCGCGTCGCTGCGCCCGCCGCCCGTAGCCGCCCGCGCGCCGCGCTGCACTGTCACCGCGCGACACGCCGACGCCGCAGCCGCCCTTCGCAGCGCGCATGCCGTGCCGCAAGCTGCGCCACGTCGCCGTGTTCCCCATGCGCGCCGGACCCCGCCGAGACCCGCTGTCACGTGGCGCACGCAGCCGTCGCCCGCCGGACCCCGCGCTTCCCCTCTGTGACCTCTCTCCCGTGTGCGCCTATAAATAAGGGCAAAGCCCCATTTCCTCCCAAGCCATCGCCGTCGCCTCCTCCCCTCTTTTCTCCCTCGCCGTCGCCGGGTTGCCGAACCGTGCGCGCCGCTGCGTTCGCCGCCATCCACCGTGCGCCGCCGTTTGCCGTCGCCGCCGCCGCTAGGTGAGCCCCGCGCCATTCCATTTTCCATCTTGGGCCGCGCCATCGCCGTCGCCGCCGTCCTCTACCGCCGCGCCATCGCCGTCGGTTCAGACGAGCGGGCAGCAGAGGGGGGGGTAGACGAGGGGGGGTAGAGGAGAGAGAAGGCACAGTGCCGGCTAGGAGAAAAAAGAAAGAAAAAAGAAAAAAAAAGAGGAGAAAAATTAGAAAAAATAGGGAAAAATTCTAGAAAAATTGGGGAATATTTTTAGGGAATTTTGGAGAATATTTGTGCAAAAATATATAGTTTTCTCGTATTTTTCTCGAGTAAAATGATTTTCTATATACGATTTTTTTTGGAAACTTCCGTTTGGAAACTTTCTTGAAGATTTAATATTACTTTTCTTTTCTTTAAACTATACTTAACCATTGGACTCGGCAAAGATATATCAACGAACCTCTTGAACAACATTCGCAAGACTTCCGCTTCGTCGTTTTATCGATCCTTTTTACAAAAACCCTAAAACGTCGAAACTCGTCGCTACGGCCGATTTTGCTATAAAAATCCTCCGTAACCCGAGTAGGGTCGTAGGGGAAAATATTTTGGAGAGTTCTTTATGATTTTTCATGCTTTTCGTTCGTTCTTATCGGATGTTAACTGGAATCCATTTTTCTTTTTCCCTTCCGCTCGTATGATTAGCGACCAGGAGGCAAACACCGACCCCGCAGGAGACCCCACTCAAGAAGCGTGCGAACAAGGCAAGTCTTCACACCCTTTGAACATATTGATCCCAATTGCGAAATGATGTTATTTTAAACTTTAAACGTGCATGCTTTACCGAGTTACCTATACTTGTTATGCCATACCTTGCTATTGTTTACCTTTAGAATTACTCCTTGTAACTCGCGATGTGATACAAATAACCGAAGCATAACTTGTAAACCGCTTAGCCATGCTATACTTAGATTTATGCATACTCATGACTTTATGAAAAAGCTTTGTGCTTGGGCAACTACCTTAGGGAAGGTAGTTGAGATTCGGCATGTGGAGACATGAGCGCCACATGGCCATAATGAATTAAGTTTGATGAAAACTGAAAGTACTAAACAAATGTTTTAGACTGGGGCGGCTGGATGATTTGGGTGGATTCCGGAAAAGGCAAGTGCCGACCCTGGTCAGTTAAGGACCGAGCCATGAGATAGCCGGGAAACGAGCCAGTACAACCGTACTTCTCGAATGGGTATAGACCTAGCTGACTAGGTAGCCGAGCGGAGGCAGTATCCTTGCATAGATGGTTCTCCATGATGTGGTTATGGGATGAGAATGAGGCTGCGGCCTTCGTTATGAATGGTGGAATTAAACTACTGTTAATTAAAACTTGAAGATTGGAAATGTTTTCCCTTACCCCGGTGCGCGAACTCCTCTCTGCTAGAAAAGGACGGCTAGAGTGCATGAGGGCATAAGTTCATGGAGCGGGTACTGCCAAAGTGAGGTTATCGAAAGGCTTTGCCGTGACCGTCTCATGTGTTGAGGCGTAGGCTCATTTGTTGGGTGTCGCGGAGTACGGGTAAAGTGTACATCCTTGCAGTGTGAATGGATCAATCTATTCGAATAGCCGTGCTCGCGGATATTGAGCATCGTGACAAGACTTCCGCTTGGCTAGACTTTGAACTTAAAAATGCTGGGATGGGTTTGCATGATGATTTTATTATTGGTGGATCAACTTCTCGAGAATGCGAGAAGGGGTGGACTCCCGAAAATCATGACGAACCGGAGGCGGGAAGCCATCCTTGGAATCACGATGGATGGTAGACGAACCGTCGCCGGGATAATGAACTATGAAATTAAAACTTGATTTGGCTAGACGATAGGCTTGTGAAAAGAATTGTGAAAACGGCTTTACGCAAAAATAACCCTAGCCATGTTCTTTGAATAACCTTATCATATGCATCAATTCTGTGTTGGCTTGCTGAGTACGGTTGGTACTCACCCTTGCTATACGCACAAACCTCCAGCTGATGGAGTTGAAGAGCCGGAAGATCCATATGCTTACCACCAGGAGGACGAGGGAACTGACGGCGCATATTAGACTTTAGCTCCGGTCGTTGCCTGTGGCAATGGACAAGCCGCTGCCTCTTTCCGCTGCCTTATCTAAACTCTGTTTTTATATTGTATTCGGACCATAAGGTCCTGTGGGATGAACAATGCCTTCGGGCCTATTTATGTAATAATGGTATTGTAAGACTATTCGTGCATGCGCACTTGATTATCCAGTACTGCATTCGTGGGTATCAACTACTTGATCCAGGGAAATGGTACTATGAACACGAAAGATTCCCGACTCAAAATCGGGGGTCCACAGTACACCGCTTTCAAACCAAAGGCAAGTTGGCACCACGTTTTGTGGGACCATACAGAATTCGGTAATGTCGAGGAGAAGTAGCCTATCAGCTTGAACTTCCATCCAACATGGCTGGTATTCATGATGTGTTCCATGTGTCTCAGCTAAAGAAATGTTTGAGGGTACCAGAAGAGCAGACGAGTTCAAACCAGATTGAAATACAAGAGAACATGACCTATGTGGAGAAACCAACTCGTATCCTTGAGACTAGTGAAAGAAGGACTCGAAACAAGTTCAGTGGACTCATCACTCAGAAGAACAAGCTACTTGGGAAAGAGAAGATGAGTTGAAGGCCGCGCACCCGCACCTCTTCGCCAATGCCTCCGAATCTCAGGGTCGAGATTCCGTTTAAGGGGGGTAGGTTTGTCGCACCCCAAGTTTTGCCCCTAAATCATTTAAATAACTCATCCTAAAATAATTAAAATTTCTGGAATTAATCAGGAGCCAACAAGTAAATATAAAATACATTTAATATTGGAAAAGGCATGGTAGGATTTTTCTTAAATTCTACATGTCAAAATACATTAACAGAATTTTTATGGGAATTTTCAAAGCATTAGAAATATTTTTAATCAATTAAGTAAGTAACCAGCAATTAAATTAAGTCTCTTTTTATTTTCCCAATTTTTGTATTTATTTCCCTTTTTCCCGCTCTTTTTCCCTCGGGCCGCCGGCCCAAGTCCCCTTCGGCCCAAGCCGCCCCGCCTTCCTCTCCTTTCGGCCATGGGCCGTGCGGCCCATGAGCCAGCCGCCCATGCACGAAGTCTGCCGGCCCTCCCCCACCCCTTGGGCCACCGACAAGTGGGCCCCACCTGTCGGGGCCGCCTCCGTCGCGACCGACGGGCTGAGCCGCCGTGGCCCTTACGCGCCGCCACGCCCGCCTTTTCGCACCACCTCGTGCTACGCCGAGCCCACGACGGCCCGAGCGGCCCTCCCGTTCCCGGCCCCGCCTTTCCCGCACGCCGCAATGGTCGAAGTCGGACCCAAACCGTCGCTGTATCTTTCTTTCTCTCTCTGAGTTCGAGATCGACAGGAAGGAATTTGGCCGTATCCCGTGCCCGATTCGATCTCCAATCACCCCTATAAAACTCCCTGCGTTGTCCGCCATGTTTCCCCTTTGTCGCTCGATCGAGTTTAGCCCTAAGTCGCCTAGCGCCGCCGCTCACCGCCGTTGGACGCCGCCGTCCCCTCCATCTTCGGTGAGCCGCACTCCTCCCTCTCTTTTCCATCCCACACGCAAGCCGAACTGTGCCGCCCATCATCTGAGCCGTTGCACCGCTCCCGTCGTTCCTCTGCGTTGCGTCACCCGCCGCCGTTTCATGTGTCACCGGTAAGCGCCCGACCACCGCGCGGCCATGGCCACCGACTCGAGCTTGGCCACCGCCGCTGCCCGAAACCCTAGCCCGGCCGTCGCCGCAGCCGTCCGATCTCACGCTTCGGGCGGATCTGTGCCGCTCGATCCCGCCCGAGCCGCTGCCGTCCGATCGCCGCCACGCTCCCGGATGGCCGCCACGTGTCGTCGTCGCCGCCCGCAAACCCTAACTTCGCTCGCACGTCGGTCGTCCGATCGCGCGCCGCCCCCCGCTCGGATAGCGCAATGCATCACCGCCGCGCCGCTTGTGTCGGCCCCGCCGACGTCACCCCTAGGTGCGACGCCGGCGTCGACGTCGGCCTTGACCACACCCGCCGCCGACATTAGCATGACGTCATATTTAGTTTAAAAATCGTAATTAAATTTCTAAAATTCATATCTTTTTAATCCGAAGTCCGTTTTAGTCCATTAAAATTTTATTAAATCTAGAAAAATGTCAAGAATCCATTAAAAATAGTTTCTTGTGCTGTTTCAGTAGACTTTTAGCATGTTTTGTTGAAGTGTCTTGTTTCTCGTGTAGATTCTGATAATTCCGACGATCCCGTTTACTTCGAAGTAGTCGCCAAGGTCCCCCAATCTCCAGAGCAAGGCAAGTCATACTTTACATTGATCATGTTGTACCTATTTTATTTAAATATCTCTTTTCTCTCAAATATTGCATATGTTTTAGAATTTCATTTGATGGGACTATTATACCTATTTTACTGCGCCATAGGATTTGAATACCTTATACCATTGATAACTTGGGTTCAATATGACTAAATGTTGGTTTAGAACATGCTTAGCCTGGCTTAGATCCACTAGCTCACTTAAGGGAATCACATTAATCAAATAGTACATTAGAGACTAATACTCAGAAGATGTCAAGTATGTGACCCTATTCTAATAATACTGAAATGTGAAAATGTTGGGTTGTGAGGACATGGTTGGATATTGGTTTGTGTGCTCATGACAATTAAGGACCGGTTCTCGAGAAACCCTAGAAGAATTACCGTGTATACCACAAGCCAGCATGGGTAATGGCTGGGTCTGTAGCGTAGCTCTCTCTTGCCGACGTACCCTAGTGAGGGTGGGCGTGATGGAGTTGGGTCGGCCCCGGTTTTAAGGGTTGATCGGCTATCGGATTCACCACGACATGAGAGGGGGCTGCCCATTACCCTGACGGGAGTGGGGGCGAAACCTTGTGTGGTACGATTGGTTAGAGGGGGTTATGTGAAGGGTCCTGTCACAGTTCCTTTCCAGGGTATCGTGGTGGTACACTGGCGCACGGTAACGTGTTGTGGAATTGTGTCTTGTGGGTACAGTTGTACACCTCTGATCAGAGTAGAACTATTCAAATAGCTGTGCCCACGGTTATGGGCGATCAACCAGATTCACTGTGATTAGTCTCACCTAAGTATTGGTTGGACCAATGGAACTTGACAAGTATGGATGGATGGTTGGGCCTGTTGCAACATGGGTTTAACGTTGGAGAATGTTTATTTAATATTGTTTAATTATTACTACTGTTTTACTGCTTTCAACTATTACTATTTCTGAAATGCTATTTATGCAAATGAGACTATATCCCTTCCTTGTGAGTTATTCTACATCATACCTCCTCTTCCGGTATGACTTGTTGAGTATGGTGGGAGTACTCAGTCTTGCTTAATTTTCCCCCCCTCTAGAGTCAAAGGTAGTAGAAGAAGAAAGTTTCGACGAGGTTTATGCTTGCGTCCGCCGTCAAGGTTGCCTGTGGTGTTTTGGAGTTCCGTCGTGGTATTAGTTTCAGTTTAGTTAGTCTTTTTCTTTTTCGATGCATTTATGCAATTCTTTTATATTGTTTATAAGACGTGGATTCTGTGATATCAATAATTGTTGATTTGTGTACCTTGGTTGATGCCTGGACGAGGAATTAATGCACAAATTAGCTGCGGAAATTCTTGCTTGAATTTCTGGGCGTGACAGCGAGGATGCAAGAGACATAAGGTTCGACTTAAGTACAGACGACATGAATCCTTCTGGAGAGATGAGCAGTGGCCACAACACTTGGCATGTAATGATGTGTATCTACAACCTTCCGCCTTGGCTATGCATGAAGTGGAAGTACATTTTGTGCCGATTATTATTCAAGGCCCAAAGCAACCTGGTAACGACATTGATGTGTACCTAAGACTGCTGATCGAAGATCTAAAACTGCTACTAAAGAAAGAAGGTGTCCCCGTGTGAGATGAGGATAAACAGGAGCAGTTTAACCTATGAGCGTTGATGTTCGTTACCATCAACGATTTGCCTGCACTTGGCAACCTATCTGGACAGTCAAACAAGGGGTACAATGCTTGCACCTACTGTATGGATGAGACCGAATGTACGTACATGAAACACTATAAGAAGGTAATGTACATGGGCCATCGTCGCTTTCTTGTTGCAAGCCACCCTGTCCGAAAAAAGGCAAACATTTTGAACAAAAGGCAGACCATCGTACTAAGCCAAAGCATCGCAACGGAAAGGCCGTGTTTGCCATGGTGAAAGACCTCAAAGTAGTATTTGGAATGGGACCTGGCAGCCAACCTATAGCAAGTGAAGGTGGTCACGCAACAATGTGGAAGAAGAAGTCCATTTTTTGGGAGTTACCATATTGGGAAGTCTTGGACGTCCACCATGCAATTGACGGGATGCACCTCACTACAAACCTTTGCGTAAATCTACTAGGCTTCCTAAGTGTATATGAAAAATCAAAAGATACACTTGAGGCATGTAATGATCTGAAGCATATGGCACAATGCAACGGCCTTCACCCGAAACCAAAGGAGAAGGAAATCATGTTTGAATGCCTGGAGAGCATCAAGTTACCGTCTGGATACTCCTCGAATATAAAGGGAATAATAAGCACGAAGGATAAGAAGTTCACAAACCTAAAGTCTCATGACTGCCACGTGCTGATGACATAACTGCTTCCCGTTATAATTCGGGGTATCTTTCCTGAACGCAATTTCACAGAAGATCATCAATCCAAACAGACTAGAAGCCTTTCAAAATGATGTGGTGCAATGTCTTGTTAGTTTTGAGATGAGCTTTCCGCCTTCGTTCTTCAATATCATGACACATCTCCTATGCCACCTTGCAAAGAGATCCGTATCCTCAGTCCTGTATTCGTACACATCATGTTCCCTTTCGAGAGGTATATGGGTGTTCTAAAGAAGTATGTTTGTAACCGTTCTCGTCTGGAGTCCAGCATCGCCAAGGAATATGGAACAGAGAAGGTCATTGAGTTCTGCATCGACTTTATTGAAGATTTTCGTCCTATCGGGGTGCCGAATTAAGCCATGAAGGGAGACTACGGGGGAAGGGGACTCTTGGAAGGAAGGCAATAATGACCGTAGACAATGAATTGTTTAGGAAGGCACATTGGACGGTTTTGCAACAATCTTCCTTGGTGGCTCCTTACATCAAGGAGCACCTGGCGATTGTTCGCTCCAAAAACATCGGTAAGACGGATGTCGTGACTACACGCCATCACATTGATGCTTTCCCTATTTGGCTGCGACAACATCTCATGAGCAACGAGAACATTGACCAACAATTAGCCTTCTTGGCGAGGGGACCATCTTGCTCGATCACCACATTCCAAGCATATGAAATCAATGGGTACACATTTTACAAACGAGCCCAAGACTTAAAGAGCAGAAATTAGAACAGCGTTGTTCGCATCAATGTTGTGGGAAACGATGATACGACTAGCACATATTACGGTAGCATTGAGGACATATGGGAACTTGACTATAAACCTCTGAAGGTCCCTCTGTTTAAATGCCAGTGGGTTGGGCGGAGTGGTGGAGGCGTAACGATTGATGCAATTGGGATGACAACGGTCAACCTTAGTAAGGTTGGATACTCATACGAACCCTTCGTCCTTGCCAATGATGTACGGCAAGTTTTCTATGTGAAGGACATGGCTAGCAAAGACAAGAAGGGGAAAGGCCTTGATGAGCCAAAGCACCACGTGGTTCTCCCATGCAAAAGGAAAATCGTGGGAGTCGAGGATAGGACTGACGAAGATTACGATCAATTAGACGCGCAACCTCCGTTCACGGTGGCGATTGACCCGAGAATCCTCCTATCAAATGAGGACACCCCTTACTCAAGTAACGATCATAATGAAGGAACAATAGTGCGAAAAAAGTACGTGAGGACAACCATCACGTAGCTAATTTTTTGTATGGACGATGTAAATTAGATTGAATTTATTGTAACCATTTGAATTTATTGTAAATTATTGAATTTATTGTAAATTATTGAATTTATTGAATTCAACAATAGTTTATTATAAATTATTGAATTTATTGTAAATTCTTGTAAATTATTGAATTTATTGTAAAAATTTGAAGTGCGGAAGCTTTAAAAGAACAAAATCATGATCCCGCATGCCTTGTGTCACAATTTGATGCAACTCCATTGCATTAAGAGCAATCGTAAGCCATCTATCGCTGGAGATAACATCAGCCATTGCTAGGATTACCATGTAAACTCGAGCTTCAAAATGCAGGAAATGCCCTACCTCAAAGAGCAATGTCAAGAGCTTGAATAGTGTCCTATGGCAATGATACCTCTCGCAGAAGAAGTGTCAGTGTACTCATAATTATTGAAACATGATCACATAGAAGGGTATAAAACTGAACCTTGATGCTCATCTCAGCCAGATCAAAGATGCTCTCAATGGGCCTCTCTTAGTGAAGTGCGGAAGCTATAGCAGAACAGTATCACGATCCCACATGCCTTGTGTCACCATTTGACTCAACTCCATTGCGTTAAGAGCAAGCGTAAGCCATCCTAACCAGATAGCTACGGGCCTACGGCTGCACAGCTGTAGGGAACATGGTAAAATTTCTTCATGTCTCCTTCTGTCTGTGATCTCCACTACCACACGAAATGCAGCAGTAGTGGTGCGGCAATAAATGCATACAACCATCAATTTAAAACTGTAGAAGAAGAGGCCCACATGCCTTGTAGAAGCTGTAGAAGTGCGGAAGTGCGGAAGCTGTAGAAGAACAGAATCACGATCCCACATGCCTTGTGTTACCATTTGACTCAACTCCATTACGTTAAGAGCAAGTGTAAGCCATCCATAGGGCATATGTTAATTATATATGATTATTACAATTTAAAATACTTTTCAATAGGGGATATGTTAATTTTATATGATTATTAGAATTTAAAATAATTTTTAATAGGGCATATGCTAATTATATGAATTTAAAATATTTTTCAATATGACAGGTGTTAATTATATATGATTGTTACAATTTAAAATATTTTTAATAGGGCATATGTTAATTATATATGATTATTAGAATTTAAAATACTTTTTAATAGGGAATATGTTAATTATATATGATTGTTAGTATTTAAAATACTTTTCAATAGGGCATATGTTTATTATATATGATTATTATAATTTAAAATACTTTTCAATAGGGCATATGTTAATTATATATGAATTTAAAATATTTCTCAATAGGACAAGTGTTAATTATATATGATTGTTACAATTCGAAATACTTTTCAATAGGGCATAAGTTAGTTCTATATGATTATTAGAATTTAAAATACTTTTCAATAGGGCCCTGTTTAAATGTTTACTCTCGGTTTTAACACCAACCAGGACAAAAAATAATTGGAAATAGCGAGAAAACATCTTTAGTCCGGTTGTTGGCTTCAACCAGAACTAACCATTCTCACCTACCAGGGGTACGGGGATCTTTAGTCCCGGTTGAAGCCATCAACTGGGACTAATATATCTTTAGTCCCGGTTGTTGGCTCCAACCACGGATCAGAGATCCCGGTATCTATATATAGCAGAGCATGCGGTGGATCCAAACACTTAGTTGTTTTTCCATCGCCTTCTCATCTTCGTCGCTGAATCTTAAACCGCCGCCCACCGACGTCTTCTGATGCCGCCACCATCGTCTCCTGAAGTCGAGCCGTCGTCGTCCCATTCCGAGGTAACCTCGCCAGTGTAGATTTTTTTTCATCTCGATGCATGATCTCGGCGAAACCCTAACCCCCGCACGCTGTCGGCATCGCCATCGTCGTCGTCATTGTCGTTGTCGCCGTCACCGTCGCCGTCGCACGCCGCCGTCGCAGCCACCGCCGCACTTCTGTGAATGGAGTGAATGGGGACTGACTGTGAATTTTGAATGGACTATGAATTTAGAATTTTGAATGTGAATTTGATTTTGAACTATGACTGGACTGAAAATGGAATGTCAATGGACTGTTAATTTTGAATTTTGAATGTTAATTAATTTTGCATGTGAATTTGATTTAATAGAAGTATTATATGAATTTGATTTAATATAAGCAATTAGAATTTTGACTGTCAATTAATTTTGAATGTGAATTTGACTATGTACATTTTGATGGTGTATTTGATATATGGACCGGTGAATGTGAATGGAGTGTGAATTTTGAATGTTAATTTTGAATGTGAATTTGATATATGGACTGTGAATGTGAATGGATGTGAATTTTGAATGTTAATTAATTTTGTACATAGGTTGGAGACCCTGAGACTAGTGTTTAAACATAGAGGTTTCAAATTTTAAGAAAATAGTCATGTAATTTTTGAACATATTTTGGATCGTTAAACATTGTGGATCTACAAAATTTCACTTAAAATGCGACTTTTATCTCCCTCGCCATTCCACCTCTCCTCTCCACTTCTCCTCTCCACCTTATCTCCCTCACCTCATCCTCCTCTCTTTCTCTCTCTCGGCGAAAGACTAAACGATAATGACACGTAAAATATAAAACATAAAATATAAGTTTATTTTACAAGTTAAAATATAGTTAATATAGAAAAACTTATAGAAAAAACCCAAAGAGAATAAGAAGGAAAAAACATTACATTTTTCCTTTTTCACTTTGTTTTTTCTCTATGTTTTTTCTCTAGGTTGGCATTAGTGCGTATTAGGGCATGATGGTAGACATACGCTAGGATTTTTACACATCCTTAACACTAAATATATAACTGAGGAAAATATAGATAAAATTCGGCAAGTACTCAATCCAATTGTGTGCATCCATAATGGTGACATTCTTCTGAAGAATTTCACCATTATGGATGTGCACAATTGTATTGAGTATTTGCCGAATTTCATCTATATTTTCCTTAGTTATATATTTAGTGTTAAGGATGTCCAGAAATCCTAATGTTAATGATGACTCCTAGGCATTGGGAATCAAAACAAAATTTCGTTTTGCCTCCTACGCATAGTAATCAAGACAATTACCTAAATATCATACTTGGGAACATCATACGTGTATTAACTGAATAATTTTTCCCTTGTCAGAATTATTTGATCAAGTCATCGAAGCACAACTATCAAATTGTTGATCACGAGGACGAACAGTTCCACCTTGATGAGATCGCACTAGGGAGCAGCCAGTATTTCATTGAGGAGGGGAACAAGGATCCCAACCAGTACCTCAACGAGGAGGGGAACGAGGGAAACGAGGAGGGGAATGAGGGCACTCCAGTTGTTGGAGAAAAGAGAGCACGTGGGCAATGCGGTGTTAGTAAGAGAATTGAGGGTCGACATGTCATAACGGAAGTGGCACAGGACGGTCGACCATGTGGCCCACCGAAGCCGCAAGGAAGTTTGTGGCAAACAGCGGATGGGTAGTGAGGGATCACGTGCCCATCAACGTAGTCAACTAGCGGCGAGCAAGGACAGGAGGGGGTGAGCAAAGCTATCTCCCGGACATAGAGAAGAAGATGTTGTGGTCCACAATGCTGCAGACCTTCACTATCCTTGAGATAGAACATACCAGAGTGAAGGAATAGATGCTAAAGAAGTACATCCTAAAGGGCCAGACCCCAGACTTTGACAAATTCCCCAAGCTGAGAGATCACTGGGAGGCTTTTGTGGATGACAAGATAGGAGAGCAAGCGTAAGCACTTATTGAGAAGAACAAGGCCAATACAGCTAAGAAACAATACCATCACAAGCTAGGGTCAGGCGGCTATTAGAAGGCAGTGTCGAGATGTGAGAAGATGGAAGCTGACCTTCTATCCAGAGATATCGTTCCGGGCACAGCCAACTGGCTGGAACGATCAAAGCACTTGTTCTATGCTCATGGCAGATCGCTCAATCCTGTCGATGGATCCATAATCTACGGCGATGAAATCCAAGAAGTCGCAAGAAGATTAGAAGACACAATGGAGGCCTCTGCCTTGTGCTCATTCCAGCCCGTCAGAGAGAAGCACGAGCTTACGCTCGCACTCCAAAACCCAGAGCATTCGGGATGAACACGAGGAAAAGGCGTCGTTCCGTAGAAATACAGATTCCAAGAGGACATCCAAAGCTGTTAGAGCCGCATGAGGAAGAAGTGGGATACGGATGCGAAGCTAGTAGACATGGAGCTCTGTCTCGCACAATTCGATGAAACAGTGGAAAGAAAGGTGACCGAACAGATTGCCCAACGGGACCGGAGCCAGCATGTGAGCCAACCAGATCCAGTGCAACTACAGCAGTAGCGCAGCAGCTGCGGTTCTACAATCCAAGCAGCTGAACCGGCCCTAGAAGCTCCAGCCTACCCGCCATGCCCCGTCAACAAGATCACGTAGCGAACACCTTGTGAGCTGCATATTCCATTCAAGAACCTCTCAATTAAGGTATGCTAATAGTTTTATGATATATATTCCCTTCAAGAACTTGGCAATCAAGATTGATTACTAATTAATAAACTCTCTTCTCGTGAAGGTGGCATCGGGCATGGTGATACCAATTGAACGAGACAGGACCTACCACTGCTTGCCTGTTCCACCTAGGTACTCTAAAGTCAAAATTGAATAGGTGGAACATGGCTTTTAGGATCTCGAGCTGGATATCCCCGCAGGAGAAGGGAGAGGACGCGAGGAGACACCACCCACGGGATCATTCTATCGAGGAAGCCCTTCATCATCTTTCCTGGGTGAGAAGCGGCTTCCGTTCCTCCATCTCCGCCACATGGACCGTCTCCTCCACGTGGACCATCTCCTCCGTCTCCTTCGCCTCCTCCACCGTCGTCTCCTCCGTTGCCTCCATAAGCACTAACTCCTAAACAGTCCCCCAGTCCCCAGCCTCCTCCGCCTCCTCTGTCACCTCAATGAGCACCAATTCCTAAATGATGTGCCACTCCACAGCCTCCTCCGCCTCCTCCGAAGCATAGAGCTCGAGCCTCGACGTCAATGTCAAGGTCAACCAGTTCACAACGAAGAAAGATGCTAAGAATTGACCCCCTCTCGCCACCCCCAAAGAAAACAGAGTTTGACATGACTCCCGAGGAGTTGCATGAGGCCATCCAAGCTAAGGTCAAGGCACATTTCAATAAGAAGTCTCCTCAGAAGCCTATTGAAATTGCCACAGTGACCAAAGCCTTCTTCAAGAAGATGTATTGTACGCCACCGGCTAAACCAGAACCACAATCGGACTATGATAGGACGCTTAGGAACGCGCACAGCAAGGCGAAAGCAAAGGCCAAAGAGGTCCCGTAGCTCGGGATGCAACCTCGAAAACCCGTTGAGCTGGTAGTATGGGCACAAAGAGCTAATTTAAGAAAATTTATGGTAGATGCAGGAAAATCGCTAAAACAATTATCCGAATGCGCAACTATCGAGAAGGCTGAGCTGAGATACAAGTATACATACGGACGACCTCTTGTCAAGCCGGATGAGGTCAAGAAGCTCCCCACATAGATGTACCGCTTCCACCAGTGGTACCTGCAAGCTACAAGCAAAGGTACATAGATGATCACGGTGCGGATCAGAAACGACACATTCTTCGAAGTAGAAGATGATCTGATGTATATACGCTTCGAGGACATCTTCGACCTGTATTAGCTGGATGCCCTCGACATCTCTATTATAACCACGCGCGTTTTGTATGTATCGTTCAGTTAAATTTATTTCGTTTCTTAGCTCCTTGTATGTAGCTGATTAAAATTCATTTATCCATTGTAGAATGGCGATCCACGATTGCAACAGGCGGGGATGGACCAAATTTGGATTCATGGACCCATGCAAAATTAGCACACAAACATTAGAACAATATCCGACGGAAACAGAGGACAACATCTACTGAATACTGGTGCAGCAGCATTACAAGACATGTAGACTTCTATCATACAACACAGCATGAGTTCTTACTACTTTCTGTACCAATGTCAATCCCGTACACACATTAGTTTCACATTTCATCTCATGCAATTTGCATATTCCACTGGGTCCTGTTCGTAATTGACGTTGGCAGCTCGCGGATCCATGTGTTCGACTCAATAGATAAACCAGAGTCTACCTTTGTAAAAAATTTTGAAGTGTTCCACAGGTAATGCCATCTTAGTTGCTATTGCATATATGCAGTTCTCGGATAATTACTCACTAGCTGTCAACTGCACGTACGGCATGGTCATGATTCCGTGAGGAGGTTCGCAGGAATTGGAAAGAAAAGCTTGCTATGAGGATGAAATTTCCAGTGAGTAATATGCTCCAAAGTTATATTGAATAATTAATTTGTTATAAAATAGAAATGTATATTAAATCTGTCGTCGTTTCTCCGTTAGTGTTAAAACAGGCGCAGGGGACAAACTTGTGCGGATACTACGTCTGTGACTACATTCACCACCTAGTTCAACAAGTCACATGTCCCGATGATCTGGATGTACGTATAATAGTAATTCATACATTACATCTTGATTTCCTATTGATTTCATATATTTATTTCTCATTTTTTTCAAATGACACATTATTTGTTCCATAAGGGACAAACTCCCCCACGCGAGTTTCATACAGGCTGCTCAAGAAGAACTGATGAGATTTATCAACGAGCAGGTTAATGATCCTGTGGGAGCATTATTCTCGGATTGGAGTGGTCGTGGTATATCCAAACCATAGAGAAATTTTTGTAATATATGATATAGAACAGTAAAAATTAATTAGAAATGTAATATATTTGTATACTTCTGTGTGTGTACATATTTTGGTATTACATGTATATATTTACTTAATTAAGTGCAGTTATATGTGTGTAAAATATGTATTTATACATATATATGCATATTGCATATATATATGTATAAATATATGTATCTGTAAAATATGTGAGCATATATATACATATAATTAACAAGCAGCAGGCTAGCAGCTAGCAGAAGCAAAATTAAAAACAAAAGAAAAAACCTTTTGTCCCGGTTGGTAACACCAACCGAGACTAAAGATGGCAGAGCCAGCCACATGACGCCGCCATCTTTAGCCCCGGTTGGTGTTACTAACCGGGGCTAAAGATATATCTTTAGTCCCGGGTATTTCACCCGGACTAAAGATAGACATCTTTAGTCCCACTTTGGTTGTCCCGGTTTGAAAGCAGGACAAGAGATGCTTTCCCCAGTAGTGGGATAAGCATCGCAAACACCAACCGATCGAGTCCAATTACAACTATGCGTGAGCCATAAAAAAGAGATGATTCAAGTGTGGAACTCCCAGTTGCATGTTCTACACACTATACTCGGACACGCCGACTACAGAGAAGCACAAGGCATGGAGCAACACATGGAGCTAACATAGGTGGAGATCAAGTGGTCGACATGACTACAGGAGATCTCATGTTTGCGGAGTGCATGGGACACCTAGCAAAGGCCGGAATACACTCAGCGAAGACTTGCTGAGTGTAATACTCAACATAGCTCACACGGCATACTTTCTCTCAGTAAAGTGCTCTTTGACGAGTGTTTTCTCTCGGGCACTCGGCAAAGACATAGCCGAGTGTCGGACCACACTCGACAAAAAAAGGTGGGTGGTAGACAAGAAAACGGTAACGACACTCTTCGCCGAGTGCCAGTATTCACCGAGTGTTGCTCTCGGCGAAGTGTGCGATTTGCCGAGTTCAACACTTGCGAAGAGCCCACTTCGCTGATTTCAACACTCGGCGAAGTTTTCCACTTCGCCGTGTGTAACACTCGGCAAATATGGACTGTTTGTCGAGTCCTCACTCTTTGCCAAGTGCTTTTGCAAAAACACTCGTCAAAGATTTGACACTCAGCAAAATTTAATTCCAGGTCCTCCAATTTTGTCATTTTGCCGAGTGTTTAGACTAATACACTCGGCGAGGGCCCTCTTTGCCGAGTGTAACACTCGCCAAAGTGACTATTTTTTCCTTTTTAATTTTTTCGGTGACATATTTGATAATATTTCAAAATATACACAACAACATCACATATTGTGGAGATTATGGCAATCAGGTATCTACATGGCAAGTTTATCCGACTGGAGATAGGGATAGATTGCACCTACCTGATATGTAAACCAAATATGACTTGGGTGTTATGTTGCCGATTGAGATAAGGCAACGGCCCATAGTCATGGTTTGGTAAGATTGAGGAAACCGACTTAGAGTAAGATATGGTTTCCGATCTGTAAGCCCGCCTCCCAAGACTATATAAGGGGGGGTGAGGGGCGTCCTTTGAGGGATACCATATGTTTTATGAGCTTTTAAGCTTTCAGCCTTAGATCACGAGATCAATAAAGACACTCGGTGGATCAAATCCCGAAACAGGAGTAGGGTATTACCTCTCGAGAGGGCCTGAACCTATCTAAACCTTGTTTTTCACCTAACCCATTGTGCTTGGCGATCTTGACTGCACCCCCAAATTTCTATTGCCGAAACCGAGTTTCGACACATATTTAGACCATAAGCATCAATCCACAATCACAATCACAACACCAACCACAATCCACAATCCACAATACATAAAAATAGTTCACGATACATAAATCACAATACATAGTCAGTCATGTATGCTATGATGGCCTGGACACGCACCTCATAATGCATGTCAGTCATGAGTTTGTGACAGGCTTTGTCAGCCGCTGCAACCGCCCTGGCCTCATATCGATCCTGGCATATGAAAAATCCTTCATATAGACACGATGTATTCAGTCATAGTTTCAATGATGTCCAATGAATGTGATGTATTGAGCAACGTGGTGTGACGATGACTTACCCATAGCTTAGCCTTCACCCACTCCGTCCTGTTGCTGAATATCCTTACATCCCGATCAGGAAAATCGGGGATGGCAACGTAGTGGTCAAACGATGATTCAATGTGTTGTGGGTCGCTTCACTAGCACTTTCGAGTTGCCCTCGGAAAAGACTGAGGTTTGATTCATCTTCGCCAGAATTGTAACGAGGGGGTGGATTATGCAAGCTAGGAAGGTTGTCAGCATAGTATTTTGATGTGAAGTCTGACACCTCCTCCAAAATGTATGCCTATGCAATGGAAGCTTCAATCTCGCATTTATTTTTACATTTAGTTCTAAGAATCTTCAGACATCTCTCAATTAAATAGCACCAACGGCCTGTGCCCCATTCGTGCCTCATGCGGGAGATGCAGAATCAAATGTTGCATCGGATTGAAGATGCTGGGTGGAAAGATCTTGTCCAACTTACAGAGCAACACGGTATCCATTATTTCCATTACGTCAATCACGGTTGGAGATAACTCCTTACCACACAACTGGCGGAAGAAATTTCTCAACTCTGCCGGCACTAGCCAGACATGCTCAGGGAGATAGCCACGAACCATCACCGAGAGAAGCCGCTCAATCCATATGTGGTAGTCATTGATGAGTACGAGGTTCCCGATCTTCCGTCAGGTAGAGAGGTAACTATCGCTGTAGCGGAGTATGACACATCGATCCGGCTTCAGATTGAAAGATCCAACCATGCAATCTTAGCACCACAGCTCTTCTGGTTATCAACCGAGTCACAGATCTGGTTGACCTCGCCAAGAAAGCTAATCCTTTCCTGCGCAACGAAGAACACAAGCAAGAACAAGAAAAACAACCAAATTGCAGATGAATGATTAATCTCACAAAGTTTGGGTCTCACAAACCGATGAACGGCAAAACTGTTCTTGATAGATTAATCTAAGACAGCAGTGGTGCATGATTATATAGCACTTAGAGTCATCACATACCCTGGTCGTGCCCCCCCCAACAGGCCTAAGACAATACACGGCCCATTGGTCTCAATACGGTAATGCAACATCGGGACAGATTCTGGACGCTAACTTGTTTTGACTATTCCCGTTGATTCTGAAGGAATTTTGACATGGCAACACATCCATTGGCTTTCTTATGAAATTATATGTCCATCCATATATGGATCATCAAAAATGGAGTTTGAACGCGTCCTAGGAGACCAATTTAAGGCAGACTGGTTATGTAGTTCGAGACAGACATGAATTCATGTTGGACCGGCTCTCCGGCTGGTAGTGGACTTCCTGGCTGGTCTCCTTGGCTGCCAACAACTCTTCCAAGCTCTTCCTGATCCTCTCCATAGTTCCTAATCATAATATAATCATTAGGTTGCAATCAATTCTCATAATCATATAAAGAAGTGCTTAGGAACGAGCTCACCTCTAAATTCAACTGTCGTGCACGAGCTCTAGTAATTGGACCTTGCATGTCTAGCGGAGGAATGTTGTGTGCATCCGACGGAGTGATGTCCTCATCAGTCATGATTCTTGAGCCCGTTCATTAGCATAGTAGATAAGTTCACTCCCCTCTTCATATTCGCTGCATACTCATCACGGAACATTAATGTTTGGAACCATTCTAGTACTTATCTCCTTTGGGCCCTCGTCTGGACGAAATCGTCCTTAGGCTTTCTCCATGACTTGCCACCTCTGGGAGGCGCCATGTCTAGCTTTGGTCTGTTGCATAACATCGCTTGATCCACTCTAGCCTTAACGTTGTACTTTGTCTTATCAGGAATGTACATGATCGTACCAAAAAGTGCCTCGGCGACATTCTTTTCAGTGTGCATCACATCAGTGTTATGTGGAAGAAGGAGGTCATCGAAATAGGGGAGCTTCCACAAGGCCGACTTCTGAGCCCAGGCATGTTGCTCACCATATCCCACAAAACCACCTCCTTCTTCATTGACCTCGAGAGCATCTAACTGAGCACGAACTGCGGCACCTGTCATCACCTGATGTGCAGCCTCTTTAACTCTGACGTCTTTCGTAAAGTTCTTGATGTCTCGCCTGAATGGTTGGTCAAGAGGGAGGAATTATCAATGTTTGTCGAACGAAGAATACTGACCACCCTTCGCCAACCAAATGAACTTTAGAGATGCCTTGCATACTAGGCATGGAAACTTCGCGTGAACACACTAGCTGCAGAATATCCCATACGCCAGCAAGTAATGCAGGGAGTTATGGTACCAAATATGCATTTGATGTTTGTCTTTGTAGCTCGGTCGTACGTCCATACCTCTTCCTCCCAAGCACGGACCAAATTATCAATCAAAGGCTCCATGTAAACACTCATATTCTTCCTCTTCAATTTCGCTGGATACCACTTAGGGAACATTAATATTTGGAACCAATCGAGTACTTCCCTCCTTTGGGCCCTCGTTAGGACAAAATCGGCCTCAGGGTTTCTCCATGACTTGCCGCCTATGGGAGATGCTATGTCTAGCTTTGGTCTATTGCATAACATCATTTCATCCACTCTAGCCTTAACATTATCCTTTGTCTTATCAGGAATGTCCATGATTGTATAAAAAAGTGCCTCGCCGACATTCTTTTTAGTGTGCATCACATCAATGCTATGTAGAAGAAGGAAGTCTTGAAAATAGAGGAGCTTCCACAAGGCCGACTTCTGAGCCCAGGCATGTTGCTCACCATATCCCACAAAACCACCTCCTTCTTCATTGATCTCGAGAGCATCTAAGTGAGCACGAACCTTGACACCTGTCATCATCTGTGGTGCAACCTCGTTAACTATGACATCTTTCATAAAGTTCTGGATGTCTCGATTGAATGGATGGTCAAGAGGGAGGAATTTTCGATGTTTGTCGAACGAAGAATATGTACCACCCTTCACCAACTAAATGAACTTCAGAGTTGCCTTACATACTAGGCATGGAAACTTCCCATGAAAACACCATTCACAGAATATCCCTTACATGGCAAGTCATGCAGGGTTTTATTGTACCAAATATGCATTTTGAAGTTTGTTTCTGTAGCTCGGTCGTATGTCCATACCCCTTCCTCCCAAGCACGGAACAAATCATGAATCAAAGGCTCCATGTAAACACTCATAGTCCCTAAGTAAGCTACTACACATGTTTGAATCCATGATGATCTCAGGTCTAAGGACTTTGCAACAACACTACTTGAGACCACCTAATGACACATTAATTCCCCGTAGTGTCTCAGAGTGGGTCTAACCAACAATGTATTCTCTAACACATGTTCACGTTTATTGATTTGGTATCTCCATACCATGATTTGTGAGACATGATCATCAATCAATAAACATGTTGATCTTAGAATCATATTTGTTCCATAGATATGATATATGATTAGGGATCATTTAGAAACAGATTCATACTTAAAGAGTCTCATAAATAAGTCACATACTTATTGATCAATATAAGTTATCTATTTTGTGGAACTGAATAACACTTTAATTCATTGATACATAAACATTGACCTATGATATTCAACATCTCCATGTTGCCTCTAGGGCATATCACTAACAGTCTCCCACTTGCACTAGAGTCTGGTGTGCGCCTCATGTAAGTATCTAATACCCATTGCTCTGGTGTGCGCCTCATGTTTCGGCTGAGGGAGAGGCTTTGTCAACGGATCATCAATATTTAGACCCGTGTCCACTTTGCATATCTTTACATCACCTCTTTCCACTATCTCGCAGATGAGATGGTATCGCCAAAGTATGTGTTTGGATTTCTGATGCAACCTAGGGTCCTTAGCCTGCAATGGCGCCACTATTATCACAATAGAGGGACATTGGACCAGTAGCACTAGTCATCACACCCAGCTCAGAAACAAATTTCTTGATCCAAATAGCCTCCTTTGCAGCTTTAGAAGCAGCGATGTACTCGGCTTTCATTGTAGAATCAGCAACAGTGTCTTTCTTGGAACTCTTCCAGCTGACTGCGCCTCCATTCAGATAGAATACGAACCCATACTGTGATCTATAGTCATCTTTGTCTGTTTGGAAGCTAGCATTGGTGTAACCACTTACAACGACCTCTTCTTCACCTCCTTAGACTAGGAACATATGCTTAGCTCTTCTCAAGTACTTAAGGATATTCTTTATAACTATCTAGTGACCTTCACCTGGATCTGACTGGTACCTGCTCGTAGCACTCAAAGCGTACGAGACATATGTACATGTACAAAGTATAGCATACATGATGGATCCAATTTTTGAAACATATGGAACCATATCTATCTTACTCCGCTCATCAGGTATCCTAGGACACTGATTCTTGCTGAGATTAATGTCATGCGACATTGGCAAGAAACCTTTCTTAGAATCATGCATGTTGAACCTCTTCAACACTTTGTCAATGTACGTACTTTGGCTCAATCCAATTAGCCTCTTAGATCTATCTCTATAGATCCTTATGCCTAGTATGTATGTTGTCTCCCCTAAGTCTTTCATGGAGAAATTGTTTTTCAATGAAGACTTGATGAATTCTAGCATAGGGATATCATTTCCAATCAACAATATGTCATCAAAATATAAGATTAGAAACACAATTGCGCTCCCACTGACCTTCTTGTAAACACAAGCCTCCTCTTCATTTTTGATGAAACCAAACCCTTTGATTACCTCATCAAAATGAATATTCCAACTCCGAGATGCTTGCTTCAATCCATAAATGAATTTTTGTAGCTTGCATATCTTTCCAGGCAATTGTGGATCGACAAAACCTTAAGGCTGTATCATATACACATCCTCGCGTAGGTTTCCATTTAGGAAAGTCGTTTTGACATCCATCTGCCATATCTCATAATCAAAATATGGAGCAATTGCTAGGATAATCCGAATAGAGTTTAGCATTGCGACGGGTGAGAAGGTTTCATTGTAAGCAACACCTTGAATCTATTTAAAACCTTTCGACAGCAATCACGCCTTATAGATGTAAACATTTCCATCCATGTTTGCCTTTTTCTGAAAAACCCATTTGCACTCAATTTGTTTTGACACCAGTAGGTAGATCAACCAAGTTTAAAACTTGATTATCATGCATGGATTCTATGTCAGATTTCATGGCTCCAAGCCATTTGTTGGAATCTGGTCCCACCATCGCTTCCGCATAGGTCTTGGGTTCATCGTTTTCTAACAACAATATATCACATTGTTCCGCACCTGTGTACCTTTCAGGTGCACGACGTGATCTTTTGCACCTCCGTGGGGCTAGTGTATCCACAATAAGTGGCGCAACATCTTGTTCCTTCTATTGTGGTCTTGTGGTAGCTGAAACGTTTTCTTGTGTTTCTTGATCTTCTTTAAGATGTACCCTGCTCCCACTAACCTTTCTTGAAAGAAACTCTTTCTCCAAGAAAACACAATGTCGGGCGACAAACACTTTGCCTTGTTCCTGATTATAAAAATAATATCCTTTTGTTTCCTTAGGATACCTCACAAAGAAGCATTTGTCAGATTTGGCTGTAAGCTTATCGGATTGTAAACGCTTTACATAAGCTTCACATCCCTAAATTTTAAGAAAAGACAATTTAGGGGGCTGCCCTATCCATATCTTATATGACGTCTTCTCCACTGACTTATATGAAACTCTATTTAGTGTGAACGTAGCTGTTTCAAGAGCATATCCTCTGAACGATAGTGCAAGATCACATTGGCTCATCATGGACCGCATCATGTCCAACAAGGTGTGATTTCTCCGTTCGGACATCCCGTTCCATTGAGGAGCTCCTAGCGGAGTCAACTGTGGAACAATTCCACAATCCTTTATATGATTACTGAATTCCTAGCATAAGTATTCATCACCATGATCTGATCGTAGAAAGTTAATTGTTTTCCCTATATGATTCTGTACTTTATTTTGGAATTCTTTGAACTTTTCAAAGGATTTTGACTTAATTCCACATTAAGTAAATATAACCATATCTACTAAAGTAATCAGTAAAGGTAATGAAGTACTAGAAACTACCTCTCGCCGTTGAGCTCATTGGTCCACATACATCAGTATGTACGAGTGCCAACAAGTCACTTGCTCTCTCACTGTGACCCGTGAAAGGTGCCTTTGTCATCTTTCCAAGAAAACAAGACTCACATGTCTCAAATTATTTAAAATCAAAAGAGTGAAGCAAACCATCTTTATGGAGCTTCTCCATGCATTTCTAATTTATATGACCTAGGTGACAATGCTAAATAAATATGGGGTTTATATCATTTGGGAGTTGCCTCTCTGTATTGATGATATAGATGGGATATGCTTCAAGATCCAAAACGTATAATCCATTCACCAATGGAGTATGAAAATAGAACATATCTCTAAGATATATTGAACAACCATTTTCCACTAATCTAAAATCATATCCTTCCGCTTGAAAACATGAAGCGGAAATTATGTTTTGACATAGAGTCGGAACACAATAACAATTATTTAATTCCAAAAATAATCCTGAAGGTAAATGAAGTGGCATAGTGCCGATAGCAACTGTAGCAACCTTTGCTCCATTGCCGATGCGCAGGTTCACCTTGCCCCTTCTCAAGCTTCTACTTCTTCTCATTCCCTACAACGATTTGCATATATGAGCTACGATCCAGTATCAAATACCCAAGAGTTAGTAGATAAAGTAGCAAGATTGATTTCTATAACATTAATACATGAAGCAGAAGTCTCACTTTGTTTTTTTGAGATCTTCCATGTACTTCTTTGCTTTGGAAGCACTCACGATCTCATCAGGAGTTAACTTCCGTTTTGTGCAAAGTTTCTTGATAGGATGTTTGTGCTTAGCTTTCTGCATCATTATTACATGATGACCATTTTTCTGGATACTCTCCTCAATAGTTGTTGATGAGAATTTTGATTCCCACACACTGGCCTTAGAGATCTGCTTAGATTTAGTGCAGGTCCAAGTTGGTCGCCTATGGTGAATTTAGGACATGCCAGTTGGTTTGATCCTGTAACCAACAAGAACAAGAAATATACGTTAAGTTAGAATTAGATCCTACCGGATCGGTTGAAGACATCAATAAACACATAATTGTTATCCCAAAGCACATTTATACTAAGGGATTGGGATATATCGGTAGTATACCGAGATGGTATAAATCACTTAGGCTAAAGGCACATTGGAATAATAATTATTTGCATTGGTGACCTAGCCGATACTGTACGTCTAATGTGAATTGGCTAGTACTCCGATACATTTTGTAAAAAGATATTAGTCTAATCTAAATGCGCTAAACCTAGATAAATCGGCTATCAACGTAACTTGACAGATTGATACTGGCTTAGGGCATTTAAATAGATTGAGATCTTAATATAAAAGGTGGTTTTAATATATCTAATAGCAACGAAAACTAAAAGATAACTAAAACAGGTAAGGCCAGCTGAAACCCCAACACTGTCTCCAATGATAAACATTAAACCGAACAGATCTTGATAATTCTAAAAGTGACTTAATAGGTCGATTAGATGCTACATTAAGTACAAAAATAAATATTAGACCTGTATAAGCTAATGAAAATCCCTCGAGACGGTAGATACGACATATAATCTAATTCAACCTCTGGATCTAACTCTATCAGTTGTTGTCTCCAGGGAGAAATCAGCCGATTGTGAGACAGATCTAGACATTGCTCTATATTATATGCCGCATGATAGTCTAAGCAGTTTATAACATTGAAACTAGAGTATCATGATGATGGAAGCACTAACTCCGACGATACAAACCACTTGTGACAAAGAATCACATTGTTCGGAGATCGAAGCCGATGCAGCCCGAGCGAAAGCAAGAACTTGTCGAAAAGAAAATAAAAGGGTGACGATGCGCCGAAGTTGATTGATTGTGTGTTGTTTTTATATATTTACAAAGAGCCTTCGGGTCTTATTTATACCCAGGCATAAC
This sequence comes from Oryza australiensis, assembly GCA_019925245.2. Classification (NCBI taxonomy): domain Eukaryota; kingdom Viridiplantae; phylum Streptophyta; class Magnoliopsida; order Poales; family Poaceae; genus Oryza; species Oryza australiensis. The sequence goes on from JAIFGZ020000819.1 coordinate 500,924, forward strand.
GACATCCATGTAGGACATGGTTTCTACCTTATCTACTATTTACAGTACAACAATATCTCGGGACGCAGTCCCATGCCACATTACAAAAGGAATATCTAATAACTTCCTAATTTACAGATACAATTACTGTTACATGACCTTATCCATAGATGGCAATATCTTTAACGCACAACTTGGAGACCGAATCCAATACTTTATCTTCAAGTTTCCTTTTGGACCTGGTTCCATCCCCATCTTCGTGCAGGACCGGCATCGGCTATGCTGGTTTGACCCGAACTTCGCCGACTAGCTCTGCAGCCGATTCGGACTTAGCTGACGTGGCCCCTGTTTCTCCGCATGTCACGTATCTTCTCTGATTCCTCCTCAATCTCTGCTTCAAATCTCAGGGTTTGGTTACCAAATTTGGTCGTTAACAATAGTCTTTAGCATCCCATGCAATTATGCCAAGGTTTTATCCATGATGTTCATATGATAATTTAGTATGAATGGCTCAAAGCTCGGAGGGAGCGACTGAAGAATCATATCTGTAGCCAACTCTTGGCTAAGAGAAAAACCTAGTTTCTCAAGACTCTCAATGTAGCCGGTCATCTTTATCACGTGCGGACTAACGGGATTCCCCTCTACAAGCCTACACGCAAACAAGGACTTTGAAGTATTGAACCTCTTGGCCCTAGCTTGGTTCTCAAACATGTCACGTAGATCCTCAATAATATTGTGAGCATCACTGCTCTCGTATTGCTTCTGAAGCTCTAAGAACATTCTGGCAAACATGAGACAGCTTATATCTAGGGAATCATTACTATGCTTCTCATAAGCCCTCCGTGCAGCGGCGTTAGCATTATCAGGCAAATCATCAGCATAAAGAACTTCAATAACGCACTTCTTTCGCTCTTGCTTGAGAACAATTCGCAAGTTTCGATACCAATCCATAAAGTTTGTTCCATTCAACTTTTCTTTCTCAAGTATAGACTGCAAATTAAAAGAATTGGGTGTAGTATTAGCTGCCATAATCTACAATAGAAAATATATGCAAAATTTAGCACAATGTTTATGCATTGTCTTTTATTAAACAATTTCACAAAATACTCTCACTACGTGTTTTAAACCTTCCCTCAAGGGTACGTATTGTGTCAAGCTCCACATGTTTATTAAGTTCTAGTGAGCTTTGGTGTCACTGCTAGAAGATTATTGACATGGGTAAGCAACTCCTTGCTAATCACATCCCCATGTGACTTGTTTGTTGGGTGGCATTAGCATTCCCCAGCCCCAACCTATGCCCCAAGGCCAAAAACTGTTTTGATAGGCTTGTCAAGTAAACCAAATGCTCCTGCATATATATGTCTGACATATACCCCATCGTGTAATGATAGACAATGGCACTTTGCTTTGGCAGGCCCACCAATTGACGATCAAAACGGTGATAGGTGCAATATTTGGAAGGGCATCATTACAACTTAATTTTGTGAGGGATACTATCCTATCAAACAAACATATCTCATATATGAAAGCAAGAAGAATAACAATTAATAATGAAATAGTATGGCCCTTTCACATGGTGATCTCCATCTCCATGTCGGTGTAGAGGATCTCTATCTTCATAACCGTTCTCCCGAGTGTTGGATGCTTGATATCTCCAAACTAAGCTACTACTATAGAATCTATAAATCAAAAATTACATCGACACACAGGTCGTGAAAGAATATTACATGGATTGCACGTATGAGAGAATATTACACGCATCAGATGCATCTCATACATACAATTGGGCCATACCATCTCATAACATTCTATGCAAAAGAAGTTAGACGCAGAACGTTTTCTACCTATCGCAGAGATACGATACCGAGATGACATAAAAGGGGGTACGCACATGGCGGTCCCGCTAGCCAGTTATGGAATCGCTTATGGAAACCATATCGGCATAATCACATTATCCCGTCCCGACACACTATCAATGGACATGGTTTGCAAAGGCGCAAGGTGGCGGTTATGGTTGGATTACTAGATAGCTTCGGCACAATCACATTCTATCGATCCGAGACACTCTCAAGGAGCGCCATCCCGAATCCGACTCATACTCATACCGAGTCCTATGGAAATTGTTTCGACAGAATCACATCATGACGATCCGAGACAATCTCAAGGAACGCGGTTTCCATTAACTCTCCTCTACCGAACCCTAAAACCGATTGATATAATCAACCCATGTGCTAAACTTGTTCCGGATCCAGTCTAAAACCCAAACTACGCAAGTCTAGCTCTGATAGCACTGAAGGAAAACGCGGAGGCTATGATAGCATAAACAAAAATTTTCTACCACGCAATCCATGAAAGCTTGCAAGTAAGGGTCTATTGATTGTTACCAAGTGACATGCATTGCAGCGGAAAAATTACGTTGGAGTGGCCGACGCAACGTACACACGTCGGGAAGTCTTGTCGACCTCGGACAACACTTTGCCAACCTCGGACAGTGCCTCGCCCGACCTCGCTCTGATCTCCCGATCAGCTCCCTGATCATGTCGCTGACCACGATCCGATCTCCCGACCAGTTCGCCGACCAGATCACCGACCACGATCCGATCTCACCGAATCCGTTCTGATTCGCCAACTTAGACCACAATGTAGCAATGTCTCTACCGGTATCCACACATCAACGGAAGGAACGCCGAACACCCGTGTGCTAGCACGCAATGAACTGCTAGGGTTTGGGCTAAGACGTGGACTAGGGTTTCTGTGGAGAAGTTGATTTGGCTTGGAGGTTGTGCACCGTAATCTCCACCCCTTGCCTCCTTATATAGAGTTGGCCGACTAGGCCTAAAAGCCCATCGGGTTTCTATATACGATCGGATCTCTATCCAAACTAAGCCATATCCGAGTCAAACTCGAATGTTTGTTCTACCCGTTAAGTGTGCGACCCTGTAGGGGCTCAGGTATACTTGGTTCCGACCCGAGAACACTTCTCGGTTGATTCGTCAACAGTGGCCCCTAGCAGAACATATTGACACCATAGTATACAAGAAGATGATATTGGCTAAACCAGTAATGTGTGCACAAATCCCTTTGCCTCACCATATCAATTAAGCTATAGGCAATACTCGTGTCATCATATCTGTAGCTTAATCATTCACTGAATCTCGTATTGGATTATCTATCTGTTGATTGACTCCTCAATCAACTCGGCATGGCCATGCACTTCCAGAATCCATTACATCGAGGGGCCCAGAGATATCTCTCCATAGGAGGGGCAAATTCCATCTTGATCATTCACATCTCATTACATGTTTCATATCAAACCCAAAGACTCCTTTTATGACTACCCAGTTATGGAATAGCGTTTGGTAGTCCCTAAGTAAGCTACTACACATGTTTGAATCCATGATGATCTCAGGTCTAAGGACTTTGCACCAACACTACTTGAGACCAAGTAATGGCACATTAATTCCCTATAGTGTCTCACAGTGGTTCTATCCAACAATGTGTTCTCTAACACATGTTCATGTTTATTGATTTGGTATCTTCATGCCATGATCTATGAGACATGATCATCAATCAATAAACATGCTGATCTTAGAATCATATTTGTTCCATAGATATGATATATGATCAGCAATCATTTAGAAATAGATTCATACATAAAGAGTCTCATAAATAAGTCACATACCTATTGATCAATATAAGTTCTCTATTTCATGCAACTGAATAACACTTTATTCATTGATACATAGACATTGACCATGATATTCAACGTCTCCATGTTGCCTCTAGGGCATATCACTAACAAAAGAAGAGTTGTGTGATAATGCTTCACTTATATCAATGCCACAACTAGCGAATTAACATGCTATTTCTAGTGTAATCTCTTTATGTGCTGATTTTAAGCATGTTGTTCAAATCACTAATGAAGTTGAGGAACGTGAATTACTATCTTCTTTAAATACTTAGGGCTATGTTCTGTTTGATGACTTTTCCGAGCTCGATAATTTGAAGTATAAATTATTTTCTAAGTCTAATTTACCATGTCCAATTAATGTTATTTTTTCATACCTTTGGCGAATATAATGATAGAGGAACATATTTGGTGCATAGAGTTTACATATGTTCAGATTTAGAACCTGTCGTAGCTGTGGATAAAGATTGCAGGTTAGAGAGACATGTTATTGCTAATCATGTTATCTCGAGTTTGTGTTGTTTTGATTTGAAAGAACAGGATGGTTCTGAGGAAGATGAGCAACCAGATCATTCAATGTGATCACCATGCACCCAGTTAGTTGTGCCACATGAGTACTTGACCTCTGAAGAAGGGGAGCAACATGAGCCGCAAGTAAAACAATCCAATATGGTATCTATGTTCGTTGTCGTCCATCTCCATTAGCAGGTACATTTGTTTCAAAGGAGATTAATACTATTTGCTAAAGAGTATCCGACTTATTACACACAACAAAGCCCTTCAAAAATTCTTGATTTAGCCTTACACCAGCACGATATATGTTCCATCCATCCTAGTCATATTGGAATATGACATAGAACCGTCAAGTCGCATGGCCCCGCTTTAAACTTGACGTCGTGGAGGCAGACACGACAGGAACTCAACCACGTGGCACAATATCGTTGTATTGGACAGACTGAGTCACCTAAACTACCACGACAGGGTAAATAGGAAGTTCCTCTGAGTTATATGAACTCATACTCTTCGGCCTACCAAAATGTAAGGCTAAACCATAAAGATCTTACTAAGCTTGTGCTATCCCATACTAGCACATGTGGTTGTACTGTATTCGATATGAACAAACATCGAGTGATGTCCTTAAAATTAGTGTGGGCACACTCTCCCCCTATCGGTACACAACTAATCACCATTTGCATACCACATGTGGCCCAGAACACAAATCCACATTTTGAAACTCTTTATTAGGCAAGTATAACATTTATTCATCATAAAATTCAGATCACAAATCAACTTAGTTTTTCATATACTTTGCCCATATGTGGAGTGAAATATACTACAAGCAAGGCTAAGCATTCTCATCTATTTTCATTTTCAAGCATCAAACCCATTATAGCAAAGTTGAGCTAGTTCTAGGGCTACGAATGATGGCTAAGGTATTTTGTGGAGTTTAATCGGGAAATGCAAGTTAAGGAGTTGTTCTAATGTGTATTCCAAAATTTTAGTGTTGTAGCATAAATTCAACATGCATATTTCAGAATCATTTTCAAAATAACCTCCAAAGTATAGGTTCAATGTGTTCAAAGGGGCAGCTGAGGACTTGCCTGGTTCTCCTTCCTCTTGCTTGTCCAAGTACAAAGGCTCGTCGGAAAACGTTGACGACTCGTCTAACGTATATACAACACTTTAGATTACAAACACCCATGAAAACTTTCATAATATAAGATGAATGCAATATATTAATTGAAAGTGGTTAGTTTTAGGTTTAACTTTCTGAGTAGAGTTCCTATCTTATTAATTTTTACCAAACTGGAAATTTTTATAAAGTCATTTATATGTTAAGTGTATAACTATGTGCTTCTTAAAATTATTCAGAGCTAACCTATTAGGTTGCTGGTTTGTCAAAAATTTTTATTTAGTAAAGCATAAGGATGTGGTCCTAACAAAATTTAGTTTGGATTTTTAGTTGTTTGGATGGAGTCCCTAAATTTTTTTAGAAGTTGAAGTATAGAAGAAAACATTTTTCTTGTTTAATTTCTAAGTGACATATTTGTCACATAAAGTACCTAGTTTCATAATTTTAAAATGAAGTTTATCTCTTGCTGGTTTTATAGAATTTTAGGTAACCTTGTTTGGAGTTTAGATGATTTTCCTACAATTTTTATAATTTAACCTTACCCTTGGTTTGCTAGGTTTACAAATGAATTTTTAGAAATAAATTCTTCACTTGTGAGTAGGTGATTTTGTTCCCTGGTATTAAAGTTCATAAACTTGTGAATCGAACAAAACTTGTTCCAGTCCAAAATATATTATTTTCGATTTTCTATGAATTTCCAAAGTTGAGCCATTTCTCTGTTAGAAAAATATTCCCGGGTTAAATCCCTTTCCTATTTGCACGTGTGGGGTCCATCTGTCAGCGTCGACGCGGTGTTCAAATGGCTCGTTAGTGCCTGACCGAGTGGGTTCCAGTCGTCAGCGACTCAGTGTGATGGGGAGACAGGGCAGTGACACGCGGCGAGGTTCTCGCCAGCGCTGGCAGCAAACGGTGACCGATCAAAGGTCGTGTTCAAAAAGAAAAAGATAAAGGGGGCTATGGCGAAACTAATGGTGCTTCTCCCGTAAACTTCCGTTGCTGGAATCATCGTCGGCGACGGTACAGGAGGCGCTGTGTTTTGGGTGAAGGTTGTATGTGGGTTTTAAGCTCAATTCGTGCTGTGCATGTACAATGCTTTGCTTCTAGAGGTCATAGGGAGACTTACCGAGCAAATGCTGGGCTCTGGCATGGTCGGGTTGATGGTGGCGCCGTGCGAGGTCTCGAGGTGGCGGCAGTCTCCATCTTGGGTGATCGTCGGCAGGCTGCCTCAGCGTTCGGTAGTCAAAACCGATTGCGGGCCATCAATCAGGTGGACTTAGTGTTGCTTAGGGCAAAAGGAATTTAGCCAGGAATTACAGAGAGGGAGGAAGCTGGGATCGATGGCGGCGGTCGGAGTTGGGGAAGAAAAGGGGATTTCGTCGCCCGGTACACATCACCGTGATTCCTTCGATTTACACTGTTGTTAGATAATGGGAAACATGTTGGCGAGAGGATTTGGACAGTGGCTCATGGTGGACGGCTGACTTCAAACAGGTGCGTTTCGGTGGTCGGCAAAGAGCGCGTCAGGACCTTGCTATGGCGTGGTCGTGTTCCTGCTTGTCGGCTGCACCAAAATCGATGAACCCAGTGCCATTAGAGAGAGGATGGAGTGATGATTAAGGAACACACATTGGTCGGGAGAGAACATCACCGAGGGTCAATGGCGATGGAATCTTTGCTTGCCGGCAGCGAGGTTCTCTTGGTAGTTCTCGTTGCTCTCGAGGTGGGCAGCCTCGGTTCTTCCACGGAGTGAGACAAGAGTGAGAGAAGGACAACGTTTGTCGGTCGGTCGAGCTTATATGTGGTCGCAGGCGAGGAAGGGAGGAGGGGCGCCGCGGCGGCCGACGCGTGCCCGGGCGCGTGGCGCACGTGGTCTGACCTGCGGACCCATGGAAAACTGCTGTGTGGATGACACCGTGGCCCCACCAGGCAGAACGGCCCACTTGTCAGCGAGGGAGTGAAGGAGTGAAGAACCAGAAAAATTTCTAAGTCTGGGTTCCTATGGCGAGTTTACTACTTTAGGCTCCGAATTTGGAGTGGTTCCCAATGGCAAAGTTGTAAAGCATGACTTGAACTGCAGTACTACCAAATTTCACTGCCTGAAGATCACTGGTTTAATTGTGGTGTTAATTCAAAGATGGCTCCATAGCTCAGCTTGTCAGCTTTAACACTTGGAAGAATTTTGGAGAGTTGAGTCTAGATTTTTAGTTTATCTTATACTTCTATCTTCATAATGTGTTCCTAAATCTTTTAGGTGGCTGTTCAATGTCCCTCTCATTTTCTTTGGTGTTTTTTTTCTAAATTCTTCTTAAACCCTTTTTGTCTAAATTTTTTTTAAAAAGGATTATGTCTCTAATATGCATATGCAAGTTTTTCTTTTATGCAAAGAAATCAACTAGCCATTTTTCTCTAGGGAAACTTTGGTTCATAATTACATTACATTTTATTCCATGATCTACCACATAAATGATTTGCTGGTATGTGACACCGGAGCAGCCCCTGCTGGCACGGCCCCTCACTCTAGGAGTGCCCGCACAGCTGAGCACCAAGGAAGCTCATACACGGGTGACCTGCGTGACATAATCACGCAGAAAGTTGATGCTCTCAACATTGTTGAGCGGCATGCCGCTGATCGGAGGCACCAGGAGATGCGGCGCTCGGACGAGTATGACCGGCTGCATGGACCTATGAAGCCCCCGACGTCGTGCCCCGACATGACGGCTTTGAGGCCTTCACCGCCAACCTCCGGCAGGTCACATGGCCACAAAGGCTTCCGTCCAATAGGGATCGACCCTTACGATGGCAATACCGACCCCACCTTGTGGCTCTAGCTATGCTACACAGCTGTGCAAGCCGTGAATGGTGATGCCAACGTCATGGCAAACTACCTCCCGGTCATGCTAGCACCAACTGTCTTTAACTTGCTTGCTGGTCTCCCCGAGCACTCCATCGACTCTAGGATTGCCAACTACTACGGCACCTGGCAGCGCCTGGCGACTCGCTATGACCTCCGCCAAATCCGGCAAGGGACTAGCGAGTCCATCCGGGACTACATCCAACGCTTCTTGGAGCGCCGCAACACTGTTGCGAGCATCCCCGACGAAGACGTCATGCGCATTTTCTCCGAGGGCCTTCAAAAGCCCTCCAAGCTATTTCACTTCCTCGTTCGTACAAAGCCAACCACTCCGACCGAGGTGATCGCCATCGCTGAGAGCTTCGCCGATGCCGAGGATGCTAAACGCCATGAGATGATCGCCCCCAATTCCTGCCTCCCTAGAGAGTCCCAGGGAAAGAAGCGGGTAGATCCCGGGTGTCGCTCACCAAGAAGGTTGGACTGCCGACCTCTCCCGCAGGCTTGGTGGGATGAGGTGCAGCGCAAGCCAACCCCGGAAGTCACGGGCATCGTGAGGCCGAGCTCGAGGGGAGAGTCCTCGGGAGAACCATTCTAGGAGGCATTGGACAAGCCATGCTTCCTCCACCCGGAAGGTAACCACACCATCCGGTAGTGTTACACCCTCTAGGACCACATGGCCCGGGAGGCTCAGAACCCCCGACCCCCGAGGCCACAGAAGGGGAGGAGTGTGGACCCAAAGCGCCGGAAAGAGGATCACCGATGGGAGGACGACTTCCAGGAGCCGGCTCACACCATCAACGTGATCCTCGGAGGCGAGGCGACCTCGAAGAGTCGACGCCAACAGAAGCTCCTCTCCCATCGGGTGAACACCATCTCCACCGAGCCGTCTGAGCGCCTCCAATGGTCGGAAGTCCTGATTTCCTTCTCTTGGGCTGACCAATGGGCCGACGTCCTGAAGCCGGGTCGGTTTCCGCTGGTAGTGGATCCGGTGGTGCTCAAGGTGTGCCTGAGGCATGTTCTCATCGATGGGGGGAGCGGCATCAATGTCCTCTTCCGAGGAACCCTTCGCGAGCTTGGGGTCTCCCTCTCCACTCTCGAACCCACGGACTCGCCATTCTACGGCACTGTCCTAGGTCGAGCAAGCATGCCTCATGGTGTGATCTCTCTCCCCGTGACGTTTGGAATGTGGGAGAACTTTCACACCGAGTTCATCAGGTTCTATGTGGCACACTTCGAGACGGCCTACAATGTGTTGCTCGGCCCTCCGGCCCTCGCCAAGTTCATGGTGGTCCCCCACTACACGTACTTGGTCCTCAAGGTACTGGTGCCCCATGGGGAATTCTCCGTGCGAGGGGACATCGCCACCTCCTACGTCTGCGAGTCCGAGAGCCTCACCTGGGGTGAGGTCGCCGACCCCTCGGCTCGTGTCGGTGGATTCACTCCCCTGCGTGCCGATGCCAAGGGCCAATGGTCGAGGATGACCCATGCCCGACGCCGCCAGTGTCGAGACCCTCCACTGGCTCTGCCGAGTACAAGGTTGTCTCCCTCTCTGACACTGATCCCTCCAAGATGGCGCTAATCGGCTCACACCTCAGGGAGAAATAGGAAAGCACGCTCGTCGACTTTCTGCGTGTGAACATCGACATGTTTGCTTGGAAACTAGCGGACATGCCGGGAGTACTTAGGGAGTTGGTCGAGCACGAACTTCATGTTCTCCCTGACGTCAAGCCAGTCAGGCAAAGGCTACGCCTATTTGCTCAGGAGCGCAAGGATGAGACAAGAAGGAGTTAACTAGACTATTAGATGCGGGTTTCATTCGAGAAGTGTATCATCTGGAATGGTTAGCCAATCCGGTTCTTGTAAAGAAGAAAAATGGGAAATGGAGAATGTGTGTTGACTATACTGATCATAACAGGCATTTTCCTAAAGACCCGTTTACTCTCCCCAGCATCGATCAAGTCGTCGACTCTACCGTGGGTTGTTCCCTCCTGTGTCTCTTGGACTGCTACTAAGGCTATCATTAGATAGGCCTCAAAGTGTCCGACCAGGAGAAGATGTCTTTCATTACACCATTCGAGGCCTTCTGTTACACCACGATGGCCTTTGGTTTAAAGAACGCCGGATCAACCTACCAGTGAGCCGTCCAACGTTGTTTAGCCAGCCAGATAGGTTGTAATGATAAAGCCTACGTGGATGACATAGTGATTAAGACGCGGGTGTTGATGAGAAAATTTCCCATGCACTAGCCTAAGAGATCTGCTTAACTCTAGTGCAGGTCCAAATTATTGAATCGAGGTTCGTAGGCGTGCCAGTTGATTTGATCCTACAATCAACAAGAAACAATAGAAAGTATTAGCTTGCAAACGATAGCCGATCGGCTGGTAGCCGATGACGTATCGTCTAGGTTATGCCGATGCTGTGCATATTGAATCGGCAGCGATTAGATTCATCCAATCGGCTGCAGATGTTAACAGAATACAATCCAAATCTTAAAGCATATTTAAACTAAGTGTCTGGGATAGATCGGTAGTATACCTAGACAGTATAAATCACTTAGATCTCAAAATACTGTAAGGCGAAGATTATACTTGTTTACAGCCTAGCCGAAGAGATTAATCTAACATGTATCGGGTAGTACTCCGATACCGCTTTATACTAAAGTATCACTGCTAGCCAAATATATTAAATAGGAATCGATCATATACTAAGATAACAGAACAAAATGATTACAAGCTTAATATATTTAATTATAGAGAGATCTTAATATAAAGGGTAGCTTTAACATATCAAGTAAATATAAAACATACGAGGCAGTTAAAATAGATAAGATCGGCTGAAACTCCGATACTATCTCTAGTAATGATCATAAAAACAAGATAAATCTATTATGATTCTAAAGGCGTCTTAATAGATCGAACTTAATCGATGCAGCATTAAGTAGCAAATGAAGCATAGGATCTATACGAGTCTATGAACATCTTTCAAGACGGTAAATATATTATATAATCCAGATTAACATTGAAATCTAAACTTGCCGGCTATCATCTAGTGATTGATGCTAGCAGATTAGGGTTTAGACCATGATGTCGATCTAAACTATAAAGCATATATGATAATTGTGCAGATTACGAAGACAAGATGAGAGTATCATGATGATGGAAGCACTAACCCCGATAACACAAGCCACTGTGACAAGAATTACCTTTTTGATAGAGATCAAACGATGCAGCCCAACTAGAAGCAAGAACTCGTCGAAACTATTAAAGGGAAAAAAGTGGCGATGCATCGAGATTACATGGTCTCGGGTAATATTTATACCCAGATACAAAATGAATCCGCAACGGACACAATTCCTATCCTTATTGCAGATTGAATTATAGATATTCCTAAAACAAACCGACATTATCTATAAGAAAACTATACAAAATATTCTAAATTAAAAGATACAATTGCCTTTTCAGGACTTTATCCGTAGATGGCAATATCTTTGAAGCACTCAGAAACCGAATCTAATGATGATCTTCAAATCTTCCCTCCGAAATCGGTCATATCTGTTATTGTCGGAGACTGTCCAGACCTCTCATTATAGTTGTAGGACGAAATGAAACGCTTCAGCTCATCCAACAAGCATAATGGGATGTCCGACATCCCGAAAGAGGGATATGTGAGACATTGCTGGGCCTTTATCCTGCCAGTCAACTTCAGCCTGAAGTGTGCCCGTCGAACCACACGAAGGGCACGACCAGATGTGTTACACACTCAGGAGACTTGACAAAATGGCTAAAGATCTATAACGTCTCAAATATTCCTAACTCATACTCACGTGAATCTAGCCCCAGGATGTGTGCTCACACTTTCATCTCAAGCATGATTACGCATAGCGAATACACTTTCATCTTCATGGGATGAGTTAGAATGCAAATCTTCTCACCGTCACGAAATTATCCGTTAAAGGAAAATACCGATAATGGGTAAATACCAAAACATGTAAAAATTAAATATGCTCTAAGGTGCATGGATTTCTTTAGTTTGGCTAGGTGCTATGTGGATATGATTTATGGTGAAGGAATTTCTAACTTATCCTATCCGATTTGGGAGTTATTGATTTTTACAAGTTCCCTCGGTATAGAGTAATATTTAATTAGGTGGTGTTCTAAAATGTTTCTATAAATTGAGATTTATTAACCTTGACTTCTCTGAGCTGAATAAATATGTTTTCTAGGTCTAATGCAATTTGTTTTGTAATTTTTAGAGCTATAATGAATTTATTAGGTATGTTACTAATCTATAACATGTTTTAGGCCTATGGTACTCTATAGTTGGGGTCTAAGGGTTTTTGGTCCAGAACTTGACCCATTATGTTTATGATGTAATAAATGGGTATTTTTAGGTAACCAATCTAGTTTTTGGACTTAGGATATTTTGCTACACATTCTATAACTAGGGGTGTTTTATGTTAGAAACTTTTCTTATCAACCTAGAGATTACAACGTGAGCTATGGGAACTCAATTTTTGGTACTTAGGGTTGGACCATCTGGTTTCACTGGTCTATCATGACCTATTTTGATTTTACTTAGGTCTAAGATATAATTTTTTGTAGATACCTATACATACTTACACATGGGCTTAATTTATTAATGTGATTTGCACCCATGCTACATGTTTAGGGTTTCTCCTACACATTTAGTGTATAGGTTGACACATTTTATTTCACCTAATTGGGTTTCATCCCTTGCTGGTCCTAAAGAAACTTAGTTTTTCCTCAAATCAATTTAAAACAGATCCTATATAAATCTTGTAAGGTGAGGGGTGCAGTGGACCATTAGTTTCACTTATAATTACCTTAAGGGATTTTACTATACAGAAGTTGTAAATTTTTATCTTACATTTTAAAACTACATTTTTGGATGAGTCTACAGGACTTAAATATACCCAAAAATATGAAAAAGTGAATTCCTAAAAGTTGACTGTTCTAAAGTGTAGCATTTTCTTTAAATTCGTTTATAAGCATTTGGTCCAAGGAATGTATACATGTTTAATTTTCCGACTCAGAGAGGGTAAGTTGAGGACTCTATAGTACTTGGGTTTTCTAAAATTGAAGTTGATTTGAATTTTCTAGAGATTTTACAATTTTGAACTTGGTGTAGGTATGGCCTGCCTTATTTGAATTTTTGGAACAAATCTTGAGCAATAAGGTCCAGGTTTTATGGTTCCAAAATTAAGTTCCCTACTTACGGAATCTACAGAAATTTGTCCCATTCAAAATTATATTCAAATGAATTTTGTATGGATTTTAGAAATGATGTTCTACTTTCTGTGAAAAATATTCTCTGTTGCCTTTCTTGCATGCTATTGTGCATGGGGCCCATGGGTCAGTTACGACGGTTTTGAGGAGGACTTGGCACCCGACGGGGTCGGGCCTGGTCGTCAGCGAGTCAAGGAGGAAGAAAGAGCAGGGCTCGTCGGCCGGAGCTCCTTCCTGGCCTCACCGACAACGAATGACAGCTTTTCAGCTAGCATGAGCAAAAGAGAAAACGTGGAGTGTCTCACGACGAATCTATCGGTAGTGGTTTTGGGCACTGTGGCGGTCGGAGTTGAGCTGGCGACGAGCGCGGGCGGCAATGTGGGTTTGGGTAAGGTGCCAACTAATATATGGGCCGATTTCTGTCGGGCTAATGCGTGAATAAGCATTCTTAGATGGCATGAGATCTTACCCGAGTGTGCGATTCGCTTGACAAAGCTCGAGAAATCCCGGCGACATGAAGAATGGCTCAGCTACGGCACATTGGCGTCAGTTTCACGGTGACAGCCCAACCCGGTCGATGTTATGCTGAGGAATGATGGTCGTGAGGTCACTAAGATGGTTCATCTGCAAAGAATCGGACAATGGCTCACCGGAAAGGCAGGATTCGATGGCGGCGGCTCTTCGGCAGGATTTGGGAAAGACGATGCCGATCTCTTGTGGCATGGTACCTCGCCTCGATTCCTTTGGGGTGCTGGCACCTGGAGTCGTGGCGATGACGGTGGCGCACGGGTTTGGCCTACATTGGCTGGAACGACAACGACGGTGCGGCGGCCATGCTTGGTTCGTGCTTCGGACTTCGGTGGGATGCAACGGCGTTCCCGTGGCTACAAAGGACGAAAGGGAACAAGGTCAACAGCGAAAATGCTCGGCATTGTGCGATGGTTACAGAACGTGAAAGAGAAGAGAAGGACCACGGTTCCTTGGCAATGGCGGTCTTCGTCTTCTTCGAGGCCGGTGAGGACGAAGCGAGGAAATCGGAGGAGCTAGGTCTCCCCTCTCGACTTGGTCGGTTCTGAGGTGAAGCTTGGAGTTGGGTGATTGAGGCCGGGAGGTTTTTGTGCGATGAAGAGGAAGAACGCGGCGTCAACACCTCAAGGCCACACGGTGTCGTCCCTCTGCCACAGTCGGCTCGCCCCCGCGATCTTCGGCAGTGGGAAAGAAAGGTACCGAGGGAAAGCTAGCTTGTAGGCGCTGCCAGGTGGGTCCAGCTGTAGTGTCCTAGGCAGAGAAATGAGGGATGGGTAGGTTCTTGGGTGCAACCGAGTTTTGAAGATGATTTTCGCCTTATTTCTCACCTTCGAATTTGCAGCCGTATAGATCACTATGTGGTTTTGGTAAATTTATGAAAAATATTCTATAGACAGGAGAGTAGACATAGACCGAGTTTCTTTGGTTTCACTCTAAGAATACTCATGGTTTGCTCACAGAAATTCAACAAAATTTGGGTATTTTAAACCTTGTTTGAATTTTTAGGAGGTTCAAACAGTTCATAAAAATTATATTTAATTTTTGCATTCAATCTAGTATTTGAATAAATTATTTCCTGTGTTGATTTGTGTGCATTTTAATTCATTTTTTGGGTGGAACTCGGTTTTAGCCGATTGGAGGTATTAATTTTCCTTTTGTATTGCTGTTCTGTTTGATCTGTTTGGGGCATCAAAGTTATTTTTTAAATTGTATTAAATTCATGTTGGGTTTAATGTGGAGCACCTACATGGATTTTTTTTCCATAATTTTACCTTAGATGGATTAGTCCAGAAAAATTGGGGTAGCTTTTCTTTGTTTAGGCGTTCCCTGTACGCACGTGCATCTAATTTGGTTATAGGGCTCTCCTTGAATTTTCTCGAGCCGAAGAGATGAACCTATAATGAGACGAGGGTTCAAAAATCCCGATGCAAAGAAGACTCCTGTTTTTTACTAAGATATTTTTTATGCATATGCATGCTCTTGTGCATTAAAGGAACAATGTTTCAGGTTTGAAAGGTTTTATTTTTACTCTCCATTCCTTAATCATGCATGTGTCTTTAGAATGCCCCACCTAGGTTGGAGATGAAAATTTTTGAGTCAGAAATATGGAGATCTCTACTCCTAATTTTGTTTTGACAGGATTTTATATGACCCTAGGATCTGGGTATGTGACAGCTCTATCCCCCTTAAAAGAAATCTCGTCCCCGAGATTTGGGTTTGGATATGGCTGGATGTTTCACCAGGTCATAGGGTTTTGTCAAGTCCAAGCTTTCACATCACTCGGATGAGGTGTACAACATCTGCTTAGGATGGCAAAGTCTCATCATTTGTTTTCTAAGCGGGGTTTACGTATTGTCCTTACGATCCTTTGTCTCTGATGACGTCATTACATTCTTTTCTATTCTTTAAAAGATATCTCGGTACCTTAGATCCTACAGTCCCTAAAATCTAATATCCCTGTGAGGGAATCTTTGGGCGCGAGTCACTTCGCTACTTAAAAGGTGAAGAGGTGAGGAAAATGGTTTGTCCTTCACACTTGCTCTGTCTAGCGAGCCCGAGAAATGTGGTGTCCACGTAGCTTTTGAAAGGTTACGCGGAGGCTACGCTAGCCGAAAACAAAAACTTTTAACCGCGCAAACCAGGAACACTTGCAAGTAAGGGCCAATAGATCGTTACCGATTGGAGAGTGCAGCGGAAACAACCAATCAGGGCTATCCGATCTAGAACTGTGCTGGCCGATGACAGCCGATTCCCGGGGACAGCCGATTCACCAATGCCGCAGCCGATCCGAGTCGTCCGACTGTGTTCTCGCGCCTCGCTCCGATGCGCTCGACCGCAGCCAATTCCTCCACAGCCGATCAACAGCGTGTAACATAGCAGCGCCTCTACCGTTATCCACACGTTCGGGGACAGAACGCCGAACACCCGTGTGCTAGCACGCGATGCAAGGCTAGGGTTTGGCTCGAAAGTGGGGAGGGTTTCCGTGGAGATTGATCTCGGCGACTTCTGTTGCACGCGATGCAATTGACGTGCCGCAGCTCTCCACCCCTCCCTCCTTTATATAGAGTTGGCCGACTGGGACTAGTGGCCGATCAGGACTCTATTTTGAATCGGATCTCATCCGTATCTCATAGAGTTGGCCGCCCACACGTCGTAAGCCCATAGGACTCTATCCGATCGGATCCCTATCCGATCGAGCCGTATTCGAGTCCAACTCGAATGCCTGTTCTTATCCCCTTAAGCGTGCAACCACGTAGGTTCAGATATACTCGGTTTCGGCTATAGTCTAACTTAGCCGATTGTCGGCTCGAGTCCAACTCAGCCGACCCGTCACAGACGGCGCCTAGCAGCACATATTGACACCATAGTATACAAGAATAATATCGGCTCGAACCTGTAATGTGTACACAAATCCCTTTGCCTCACGATACCAATTAAGCTATAGGCAAGATGTGTGCCATCCCTTCAATAGCTTAACCATTAACTCGAACCGTATTGGATTATACATGCATTGATTGACTCCTCAATCAACTTAGCATGGCCATGCATTTCCATAATCCATTACCTCGGGGGCCCGAGAGATATCTCTCCAAAGGAGGGGCAAATTCCATCTTGATCACTCACATCCCACTCCATGTTTCATAGCAAACCCAAAAACTACCTTTATAACTACCCGATTACGGAATAGCGTTTGGTAGTCCCAAAGTAGGCTACTACACATGTTGGAATCCATGGTGATCTCAGGTCTAAGGACTTTGTACCAACACTACCCGAGACCAACTAATGGCACATTAATTCTGTAGTGTCTCATGGTGGGTCTATCCAACAATGTGTTCTCCAACACATGTGTCCATGTTTATTGATTTGGTATCTCCATACCCATGATCTATGAGACATGATCATCAATCAATAAACATGCCGATCTTAGAATCATATTTGTTCCAACAATATGACATATGATCGAGGATCGTTTAGAAATAGATTCATACTAAAGAGTCTCATAAATAAGTCACGTACTTATTGATCAATACAAGATGTCTATTTCATGGAACTGAATAATACTTTATTTACTTATTCATAAACATTGACGTGATATCCAACATCTCCATGTTGCCTCTAGGGCATATCACTAACAATCTCCCACTTGCACTAGAGTCAATCATGTAAGTATCTAATACCCATTGCTCTTGTGTGCGCCTCATGCTTTGGCCGAGGGAGAGGTTTTGTCAACGGATCGGCTATGTTGAGATCCGTGTGCACTTTGCTTATCTTGACATCACCTCTGTCCACTATCTCGCGGATGAGATGATATCGCCGAAGTATGTGTTTGGACTTCGATGTGACCTCGGCTCCTTGGCTTGCGCAATGGCTCCACTATTGTCACAATAGAGAGACATTGGACCAGTCGCACTAGTCATCACACCAAGCTCGAAACGAATTTCTTGATCCAAACAGCCTCCTTTGCGCTTCCGAAGCAGCAATGTACTCGGCCTCCGTTGTAGAATTAGCAATAGTATCCGCTTGGAACTCTTCCGTGATGCGCCTCCGTTCGGCGAGAACACGAACCCGATTGCGATCTATAATCATCCTTGTCTATTTGAAAGCTAGCATCGGTGTAACCACTTACAACGAGCTCTTCTTCACCTTCATAGACTAGGAACATATCCTTAGTTCTTCTCAAGTACTTAAGGATATTCTTTACGAAGTCCAGTGACCTTCACTGGATCGGCGGTATCTACTTGTAGCACTCAAAGCGTACGAGACATGCGGGCGTGTACAAAGCATGGAATACATGATGGATCCAATTGCCGAAGTTTATGGAACCATACCCATCTTATTCCGCTCATCAAGTGTCCGAGGACACCGATTCTTGCTAAGATTAATGCCATGTGACATGGGCAAGAAACCTTTCTTGGAATCATGCATGTTGAACCTTTTCAACACCTTGTCAATGTATGTACTTTGGCTTAATCCAATTAGCCTCTTGGATCTATCTCTATAGATCCGAATGCTAATATGTATGCTGCCTCCCTAAGTCTTTCATGGAAAAACTATTTTTCAATGAAGACTTGATGGATTCTAGCATAGGGATATCATTTCCAATCAACAATATGTCATCCACATATAAGATTAGAAATACAATTGCGCTCCCACGACCTTTTTGTAAACACAGGCCTCTTCTTCGTTTTTGATGAAACCAAACCCTTTGATTACTTCATCAAAACGAATATTGCAACTCCGAGATGCTTGCTTCAATCCACAAATGGATTTACGTAGCTTGCATATCTTTCCGAGCGATTGTGGATCGACAAAACCTTGAGGTTGTATCATGTATACATCCTCGCTTAGGTTTCCATTTAGGAAAGCCGTTTTGACATCCATCCGCCATATCTCATAATCGAAATATGCAGCAATCGCTAGGATAATCCGAATAGATTTAAGCATTGCGATGGGCGAGAAGGTTTCATCATAATCAACTCCTTGAATCTGTTTAAAACCTTTCGCCACCAATGGCGCCTTATAGATGTGAACATTTCCATCCATATCGGCCTTTTCTTAAAAACCCATTTACACTCAATGGTTTTGACACCATCGGTGGATCAACCAAGTTCCAAACTTGATTGTCGTACATGGATTCTATTTCGGATTTCATGGCTCCAAGCCACTTGTTGGAATCGGGTCCCACCATCGCCTTCCTCATAGGTCTTAGGTTCATCGTTGTCCAACAACAATATATCACGTTGTTCGCACTTGTACTGTCGGCGCATGACGTGATCTTTCGGACCTCCGTGGGGTGGTGTATCTACAAGCGGTGGCGCAACACTTTGCTCCTCTGTTGTGCTTCGTGGTCGCGAAACGTTTTCGGTGTTTCTTGAACTTCTTCAAGATGCACCCTGCTCCCACTAACCCTTCTTGAAAGAAACTCTTTCTCCAAGAAGACACCGTGTCGGCGACAAACACTTTGCCTTGCTTCTTCGATTATAAAAGTAATATCCCTTAGTTTCCTTAGGATATCCCACAAAGAAGCACTTGTCGATTTGGGTGTGAGCTTGTCGATCGTAAACGTTTTACATAAGCCTCACATCCCCAAATTTTGAGAAAAGACAAACTAGGGGTTGCCCTGTCCATATCTCATATGGTGTGTTTTCAACCGACTTAGATGGAACTCTATTTAGTGTGAGCGCATTGTTTCAAGAGCATATCCCCGAAGGATAACGGAAGATCACTTTGGCTCATCATCGACCGCACCATGTCCAACAAGGTGCGATTTCTCCGTTCGGACACCCCATTCCATTGTGGAGTTCTGGCGGAGTCAGCGTGGAACAATTCCACAATCTTTCGGATGATTACCAAACTCTTGGCTCAAGTATTCTCCTCCACGATCGATCGTAGAAACTTGATTGTTTTCCCTAAATGATTCGTACTTCATTCGGAATTCTTTGAACTTTTCAAAGGATTCGGACTTATGCCTCATTAAGTAGATATAACCATATCTACTAAAGTCATCGTAAAGGTAATGAAGTACGATAACCACCTCGGCCGTTGAGCTCATTGGTCCACATACATCGGTATGTACGAGTGCCAATAAGTCACTTGCTCTCTCACTATGTCCCGTGAAAGGTGCCTTTGTCATCTTACCAAGTAAACTAGACTCACATGTCTTAAATGATTCAAAATCAAAAGAGTGAAGCAGTTCATCCTTATGGAGCTTCTCCATGCGTTTCTTATTTATATGGCCTAAGCGACAATTCAAGATAAACGTGGGGTTTATATCATTAGAGAGTTGCCTTTCGTATTAATGTTATAGATGGGAGACGCTTCAAGATTCAAAACGTATAATCCATTCACCAATGGAGCATGAAAATAGAACATATCTCGAGATATATTGAACAACCATTGTTCATTGATCTAAAATCATATCCCGCCGCTTGCAAACATGAAGCGGAAATAACGTTTTGACATAGTGTTGGAATACAATAACAATTATTCAATTCCAAAACTAATCCGAAGGTAGATGAAGTGGCGTGCCGACAGCAATTGTAGCAACGCTTGCTCCATTGCCGACGCGCAGGTTCACCTCGCCCCTTCTTAAGCATCTACTTCTTCTCATTCCCCGCAACGATTTGCAAATATGAGCTACTCGATCCGGTATCAAATACCCAAGAGTCGTAGGTGAAGTAGCAAGATTAATGTCTATAACATTAATACCTGAAGCAAAAGTCGTACTTTGCTTCTTTTTGAGATCCACCATGTACTTCTTGCAGTTCCTTTTCCAAGTGGCTGTCTCCTTGCAATAGAAGCAAATGACATCGATGCCGCCGACCCCTTCTTGCCCTTCTTTGCATTAGAGGCACTCGCGATCTCATCGGGAGTTAACTTCCTCTTGGTGCAAAGTTTCTTGACAGTGGTTTGCGCTTAGCCTTCGCATCATCATCACATGATGACCGTTTTTCTGGATACTCTCCTCATTGTCTTAAGCATCCCATGCAATTCGCAAGGTTCTATCCATATTATTCATGTGATAATTCAATATGAATGGCTCGAAGCTAGGAGGGAGCGCGGAGAATCACATCGTAGCCAACTCTTGGCTAAGGGAAAAACCTAGTTTTCCGGACTCTCAATGTAGCCAATCATTTTTATCACATGCGGATCGACGGGATTCCCTCAACAAGCTTGCACGCAAACAAGGACTTTGAGGTGTTGAACCTCTCGGCCCGAGCTTTGTTCTCAAACATGCCACGCAGCCCCTGAATAATAGTGTGAGCATCGCTGCTCTCATATTGCTTCGAAGCTCGGGGGACATTGTAGCAAGCATGAGACGCTTATATCTAGGGCATCATTAGTGTGCTTCTCGTAAGCTCTCCGTGCGTTGCAGTGGCATTATTTGGCAAATCCTCGGGATAGGGTACTTTAAGAACGTACTCCTTACGCTCTTGCTTGAGAACAATTCTCAAGTTGCGATACCAATCCATAAAGTTTGTTCCATTTAATTTTTCCTTTTCGAGAATAGATCGCAAATTAAAGGTACTGGGTGCAGTATTAGCCGCCATTTATTCTACAACAGAAAAAGCAAAGTTTAGCACAATGTTTATGCTATGTCTATTGTTAAACAATTTAACATTAGACTCCCGTTACGTATTTTACACCTTCCCTCTAGGTTACGTATTGGGTCAAGATCCACATGTTAGTTAATTTTCTAGTGAGCTTTGGCATCACTTGCTAGAAAATTAGTAACATCGGTAAGCAACACCTTTCTAATCACATCTCTATGCGACTCTTGTTGTTGGTGTGGCATCTCCATGCCCCGGCGCCAACCTATGCCCCAAGGCCCAAAACTGTTTTGATAGCCTTGTTAAGTAAACCAGATGCTCTGCTGTATATGTCCAGACATATACCGCCTCGTGTTATGATAGAGAATGGCACTCGCTTTGGCGGACCCACCATTGACGAGCATAACGTTGGACGGTGCAACATTTGGAAGGGCATCATTACAACTTAATTTTATGAGGGATGCTATCCTATCAAACAAACATATCACATATGAAAGCAAGTAGAATAACATATAGTGAAATAGTATGGCCCCCTTCACATGGTGATCTCCATCTCCATGCCGGTGTAGAGGATCTCCATCTTCATCACCGTTCTTCCAAGTGCCGAATGCTTGATTTCTTCAAACTAAGCTACTACTATAGAAGCTCTAATTGAAGATTACATCAACTCGTAGGTCGTGAAAGAATATTACAAGCATTGCACGTAAGAAAGAATATTACGGGATTGCACATATGAAAGAATATTACATGCATCACATGCATCTCATACATACAATAGGGCCATACCATCGCAAAGCATTCTCTCGCAAAAACAAGTTAGGCGTAGAAACATTTTCTACCTATCACGAGAAACGGCATCGAGACGACCTATAAGGGGTACGCACACGGCGGTCCCCTCGCGGGGTCGAGGGGAAGCCGCCTCGCGGGCTTTCGGCAGCGCCCGAAACACCACACGAAATTCATAGATCCAATCTATGAAATCACTTACGGAAACCATGTCGGCGTAATCACATTATGCCGTCCCGATACACTATCAAGGGAGATGGTTTGCGTAGACACGAGGCAGCTAACAAGATCGAACTACGAGATAGCTTCGGCATAATCACATTATACCGTTCCGATACACTATCAAGGAACGCCATCTCGAAGCGACTCAAACCGAGTTCTATGGATATTGCTTCGACGTAATCACATTACGTCGTTCCGATACACTATCAAGGAACGCAATTACCATTAACTCTCCTCAACGAGATCCCGTAAAACCGATTGATCTAATCAACCCGTGCGCAAAACTTGTTCCAGATCCAATCTAAAACCCGAACTAAGCAAGATTAGCTCGATACCACTGAAAGGTTACGCGGAGGCTACGCTAGCCGAAAACAAAAACTTTTAGCCGCGCAAACCGGAACACTTGCAAGTAAGGGCCAATAGATCGTTACCGATTGGAGAGTGCAGCGAAAAGCCAATCGGGCTATCCGATCTGAACTGTGGCTGGCCGATGACAGCCGATTCCCGGGGACAGCCGATTCACCAATCAGCCGATTCGCAGATGCCGCAACCGATCCGAAGTCGTCCGATCGTGTTCTCGCGCCTCGCTCCGATGCGCTCAACCGCAGCCAATTCCTCCACACCGATCAACGCGTGCAACGTAGCAGCGCCTCTACCGGTATCCACACGTTCGGGGACGAACGCCGAACACCCGTGTGCTAGCACGCGATGCAAGGCTAGGGTTTGGCTCGAAAGTGGGGAGGGTTTTCGTGGAGATTGATCTCGGCGACTTCTGTTGCACGCGATGCAATTGACGTGCCGCAGCTCTCCACCCCTCCCTCCTTTATATAGAGTTGGCCGACTAGGACTAGTGGCCGATCAAGACTCTATTTTTGAATCGGATCTCATCCGTATCTCATAGAGTTGGCCGCCCACACGTCGTAAGCCCATAGGACTCTATCCGATCGGATCCCTATCGATCGAGCCGTATCCGAGTCCAACTTGAATGCCTGTTCTTATCCCCTTAAGCGTGCGACCCCGTAGGTTCAGGTATACTCGGTTTCGGCTATAGTCTAACTTAGCCGATCGTCGGCTCGAGTCCAACTCAGCCGACCGTCAACGCGGCGCCTAGCAGCACATATTGACACCATAGTATACAAGAATAATATTGGCTCGAACCTGTAATGTGTACACAAATCTCTTTGCCTCACGATACCAATTAAGCTATAGGCAAGATGTGTGCCATCCCTTCAATAGCTTAACCATTAACTCGAACCGTATTGGATTATCCGTCCGTTGATTGACTCCTCAATCAACTTAGCATGGCCATGCATTTCCATAATCCATTACCTCGAGGGCCCAGAGATATCTCTCCAAAGGAGGGGCAAATTCCATCTTGATCACTCACATCCCACTCCATGTTTTATAGCAAACCCAAAAACTACCTTTATAACTACCCGATTAGAATAGCGTTTGGTAGTCCCAAAGTAGGCTACTACACATGTTGGAATCCATGGTGATCTCGGTCTAAGGACTTTGTACCAACACTACCCGAGACCAACTAATGGCACATTAATTCTGTAGTGTCTCATGGTGGGTCTATCCAACAATGTGTTCTCCAACACATGTGTCCATGTTTATTGATTTGGTATCTCCATACCCATGATCTATGAGACATGATCATCAATCAATAAACATGCCGATCTTAGAATCATATTTGTTCCAACAATATGACATATGATCGAGGATCGTTTAGAAATAGATTCATACATAAAGAGTCTCATAAATAAGTCACGTACTTATTGATCAATACAAGATGTCTATTTCATGGAACTGAATAACACTTTATTCATTTATTCATAAACATTGACGTGATATCCAACATCTCCATGTTGCCTCTAGGGCATATCACTAACAGCTTTAGAGGAAAAGAATGGAGGGTGAGTCCAGCAATGGAGGTGGAGCAAAACGAGGGGATGGCACCAAAAGCGGTCTTCGTCTATGATGCGGGCTTGAAGTCACAAATCCTCAGATGGAAAAGGAGGTCCCTTCATCGCTTCAGCGGATGGATGGGTCCGTCACTGGTGATGCGGCTCAGGTAATGATTAGGTTGAAGCGCTTTGGCTTGGAAAAGTGCTTTCTGGTGGGAATAATTGCTGCTTGGCAATGGGTATGGGAAAAGGTAAGGTATGTCGGAATGGCATATGGTCCTTTACTGGCTTGGGTACTATGTCCTCTGATTTTTGTTTGGAGGTCGTGGCGGGATACGACAGAGGACGGTTACCAGGGTTATCTTTGTGAGGCAGTTTGTCTTCTTATCGTTCTGGCGCCTCTTGTCTTCCTTTCTTTCCTGGGTTTGCTGGTATATTAGGCAGTCTGTGACTGGTCCATGGAACCTGTAGTTTTGTATGTAAATCTGGTGGGTGTTGGCCTAATTTTCCTGTTTCCTTTTGTACTGTGAGCACAACAAGTTTTTAGTAGGGATGGGTGCTCAGGTGGTTTGGATCTGTCCTTTTGTCGGATGGATGGTTGGTCGTCATTGACGGCTGGTTGTACACCCAACCGGTTTACTCATGTAAAGCCTGGAGATATAATGATGATGGGGAAAAGTTCCAGATCTGTTTGTGTAAGGATGTTGATGCTTGGCTTGGATGTTCTATGTTTTGATACGTCTTATGTACAAGATGGTTTCTATGTGTGGTAGAGAGTTCTAATAAGTGGAATACTCGAACTCCTAGTCTCTACTGGCTTCTTTTGTTCGAAACCTTTCAAACATATAAGATTTAATTTGCTTATCTTTAAACTCTTCTTAAGTTGTATAATAGACTTGCTTAATTAAGGTTAGGAAAAACCTTTACTGAGGAGGTGGGTGGAGTGAGTACGGTGACTGACCGGTGTTTTAACCAATGTTGGGAAAATTTGATTTAAAGTAGTTTGGTCACTAGATAGTATCATGCCATGCAATGGTGGCAAAACCAGAATTGTGCTCTAGCTTGATAATTCTTTCGCCTACCAAGCTTATATCTATACAGTTGATGGGTGATTTAACTACTTAGTTTAAACTAAATGAGTACTGGATTATTATTACATACAACCCTTGGTCCTTTTACATGAGACACTATAGGACACATATATTACATCTATTACACAGCTCGGTTTGCTTCTAAGTAGAGCTACGATTACATCATGGTGTTTACATTCTTGATTACCTACTGATGCTCCCGCAACTTCTTCCTTATTCATCCATCTTTAACCAGAATACGCGTCCATACCACTGAACATACTCTGGAGGCTTGTATAACCCTGTGGTTTCTAGTGGAGGATAGGCACGTCTGACATTGACGTAGGGTGGCAGAGTGTGCTCGATGTAGTTTCCGGCTAGTGGCGGTAAGTCTTCGGTAGGGGCATACATGGCGTCTTCTCCATACATGAACTCTAGTGTATAGTGTCCCTGACGGAACCTAGGCAGAATACTCCTTTCTAGGGTGGCTACTCGTGTGCGGGCGTTTAGCAACTCAACAAAAGTTGCACGGTAAAGCATGTCGAGAGAGCGAACAAATCCTGCTAATTAGAGATACGGAGTGTGCAGGCCTTTTCTAGCTCCGATAGGCCTGGGTAGGTAGTGTATTTTGCTCCCTCAGCTAAAGATTGTATATAATAGTAGAATTCCTCCCATTCGGGTAGTTCACCACGTAGGCGGGGAAAAATGGCAACATAAGCGTAGTTTTGCATGGCAGAGTTACTATCCCATCCATAACCGGCATACTGGCGATCTCTCTCACATGGGGGTCTACCCTTGATGCTTACACGAGCCATTACAACTTCTGATAAGTCCCGATGGTCTTGTTGAGGATGTGGTACTCCGGTGGATAGGTGAATCGGGAACATTGCAACATTATCCAGAGCATATACTAGGTTGAATTTTGGGTGTAACTGCGGCTGCAGCAGAATGGAGTATACATGGTAGCCATCTACAAGAAATAAGAAAAGAAATTTATAATTAGGAAACTCCGTATAGCATCCATGGATTATCTAAGTCCTTGATCAGATCTTGTTATTCCTTATTTCCACAAAGTTTAAGATGTAGATTTTAGGTCCCGATCCCGTTTGGGAAAAGTTGTGGCAGGTCTTGACATACTTTTAGGTCCTTTAAATTGGGTTGTACTATCCCCCTTAAAATTTTAAGGCTTTTGGCTAGGAAAAGCATTTGTGATTTTTGTGATGACGGTGCTGCACTAAAGAGAATGGTTTGGGCAAGAGCCGAGGTACTGGAAATCATGATCTTACTATACCTACGGGTCTCCTTGAGGCATATCCCAGAGGTACAAAATTCAGGAAAAAATCATGGTGATAGTTACATAAGTTTTTGATCCACCTTAAGAAAATCATAATTTTACCACCTATAGTTTTGTCTGCACAAATTTAACAGTCTATGGTGTACCGGGTCTCAGCTCTCTGTCGTCCTGATATATATGAATTTTTAGGGCATGTTGCAGGGATTCAAAAGTTCTAACAAAATTTGTGGGGCTTCCTGGGCATATCTAGGAGCTACTGGTGAAGGATTCAGGTTTTATCTAGTATGGTTTGGTCTACACAAAAAGATGAAGTCTGTGGTCTACAGTTTCCAGAACAGGGTTAGGCTAACATATCGATATTTCACTATAATGAAAGGGTCTAAAAATTTAGCAAAAATTCATGAAGCTTACTGAGTTAGTCTACATGTTGTTTGTAAAATTTCTCGGTTTTTTCATCTACGTTTTAGCATATGTGAAGTTTACACAAAAATAAAAGGACGATTGGCACAAAAATAAAAGTTTACACAAGTTTTATGGTGTCTAAATGTATTACCTTTTAAATGCATTATGTTAGAGTGGTCCAGAAACTATATGATTTTTGGGTGTTCCATCTAAGCAAACAATCTAAGGTTTAAGCATCAAAAATTATATTATATTCAAAACTACCCGTTTTAGGCCATATCGGTAAAATTTTGAAAAGTCGAGAGAGAGGAGCTCAAAATCCATCCCAAATCATTTTTGGTACAGAGATAACATGAGAAGATAGAATCCTATCATGTCTATCAATTTTAAGTTTTATCAATCTCATTTCAAAACCCATTTACCAGAGGCTATTTCTAACCCGATAATTTGCAAATCTGATCTAGTACATAGGGATAGTTTGCAAAGGGATTTCAAAACCTTTCGAAATCTCTTTGGTATTGATTTGCTATTATAATTAAGTATTTTCAAACTCCTTTTCATAAAAACGCTAACTTTCAGAAGGTTTCGGTCCTATAGAGCAAGATAAGAGTTTTCAAAACTCAAAAAAGAGATATAGGGAAGATTAATCTCTAAAGAGGGATGAGATATATGATTGAATAGGGTTTTCACAAATACTTTGTAGCTGAGAGCGAAGCCCTCAAAATAATTTTAAGAATCCATTCCAAATGACCAACTTAAAGGGATTCCTATAGTCAGTATCTGCTCTGATAACATGCCTGACGGAGACTATCCGGACCTCTCATTATAGTTGTAGGATGAAATGAAACGCTTCAGCTCATCCGACAAGCATAATGGGATGTCCGACGTCTCAAGAGAGGGATATGTGAGACATTGCTGTGCCTTTAGTCTGCCAGTCATCTTTAGCCTGAAGTGTGCCCGTTGAACCACACTAAGGCAGCGACCAGATGTGTTACACACTCAGAAGACTTGACAAAATGGATAAACATCTACAACGTCTCAAATATTCCTAACTCATACTCACGTGAATCTAGCCCCCAGGATGTGTGCTCACACTTTCATCTCAAGCATGATTATACATAGCGAATACACTTTAAAAGGAAAGGACTTAAAGGATTACATCACTTAGATAATAACATAGGCCGACCGGCCAAATAAATATATATCAGAGAGGAGCGAATAGCGATGGCTTAACTACCCACCCACAAGCACACCGACTAGGGTTTTCCCCATTAAATTCAATCCTAAAGAAAGCAAGCAAAATTCTGCATCACCCATGGACTAAATCTAAACCTGCAAGAGTCAGTACATTAAAAAAGTTAATGTACTGGAAAACACAAATCAAGCCTAACCTACTACATGATTTGCATATAATCAAGGAATGGCTATTTGAGAGATTAAATTTCAGCAAAAAGCAAGTTTTGTTTCGAAATACTTTTGCAAAGGAGTTGATGCTTCAATTAACAAAGACAAGTTTTAGTTTTCATCATTAACCTCATTATAGTTTCATCAAAATAAATTCCTTGTTATCCTCCATGACAACAAGTCACATAGTATCACCATACTCACACAACTCAACACAATTTTTCTGAAAACACATGAACATATTTTTAAGACAATTGAGTCTATACTAATGACACTTCACCAAAGTGCTCTTGACCGTGAGCGCGACTAATTGGTTAGTTTTAATAGCTCTGCAGAGTTTGTACAGCTTTACCCACATGAAGTGAATCGCTCTAGTTTATTCGGTACCCGTCGCTACCACCATACTCTACATTTTGAGTATAGTCTAGACGTCACCACGAAGCCTTTACATTACTTAGTCCCTAGCCTTGCACTAGCACAACACGTGTTTCCTCCAACCTAGGTCATACTGGAAATGTGACCTAGAACTGTTATGTGAATGGCCCACGCCTTAAACTTAACGCCGTGGTGGCGGACACGACAGGAATCCATCCACGTGGCACGATATCATTGTTTTGGACAGACTGAGTCACCTAAACTTCCACATCGGCAGTAAATTGGAAGTTCCTCTGGGTTATCCGAACCCATACACTTAGGCCTACCATAATGCAAGGCTAGGTGCTAAATAGATTACTTGGCTAAGGCTATCTCATACTAGCACATGTGGATGTATGGTAAACTTTAAGTTGGTGACACAAGTTCGCTCCTCACGGACTCTGGCAACACTACCCTTATTGGCAATGCAAATACATCAATCGCACGCCACTTGTCGCCCGAGTCAAAATCACACTTTTACACATTTTGGTTCGCAAATACTTAACATTTTTAGACCCATTTTAGCAATGG
Organism: Oryza australiensis; assembly: GCA_019925245.2. NCBI lineage: Eukaryota > Viridiplantae > Streptophyta > Magnoliopsida > Poales > Poaceae > Oryza > Oryza australiensis. Next base: position 530,432 of record JAIFGZ020000819.1, read on the forward strand.
CACAATATATCAAAACTTCACATATCAAACGGAACGATTATTTGCAAAATACTAAGCAGGGCCAAGTAGGTACATTATACAAGCATATTTAAACCTATTTAAGCACAAGGTAAGTGCTCTAACCACTTCTAGGGGTACAAACAAGGATTTAAATTATCAAGGAAGGAAAATGCAGCAAGTAGGTCACATCTACCATACCCAAGTTTTAAAATACCGAAATAGTCTAAATTCTTATACAGTTTTTCAAACAAATAATTGAAGGGTTAGGCAGAAGCTACGATAGCTAATAACAAAAAATTTCTACCGTGCAAACCAGAAACCTTGCAAGTAAGGGTCGATAGATCGTTACTTGTTGGAGTTAAGTGCAGCGAAAATAGCCAATGAGGAGCTATCCGATCCGGAACAGTACTGGCCAACCATAGCCGATTTGCTGACCATAGACGATTCATCGATTTGCCTGATCGCAACCGATCCGACCACAGTCGATTCGCGAGTCACCCAACCGTGCTCACGTGCCTCGCCCCGATGAGCCTGACCGCAGCCGATTTGCAACTGCCGAATAGCACCACAACGTAGTAATGCCTCTATCGTTATCCACACATCCAGAGATAAAAGGCCTAACACCTGTGTGCTACCACAAGATGCAAGGCTAGGGTTTGGCTCAAAAGTCAGGAGGGTTTCCGTGGAGATCTCGAACTCGCCGACTTCTGAAGCCGCGCGTGTTTTAATATGTTGCGCTCGATTAGATTGATTCGGTTCAATACAATGCAGCAGCTCTCCATCCCTCGCCCCTTTATATAGAGTTGCAGACTGGGCCTATAGGCCCATCGGGACTCTATCTGATCGGATCCCTATCTGATCGAGCCGTATCCGAGTCCAACTCGAATGCCTGTTCTTATCCCCTTAAGCGTGCGACCCTGTAGGTTCAGGTATAAATGGTCTCGACCCGAGTCCAACTCGGCCGACCGTCAACAGCGGCGCCTAGCAGCACATATTGACACCATAGTATACAGGAATGTAATATCGGCTCTGAACCTGTAACGTGTACACAAATCCCTTTGCCTCATGATACCAATTAAGCTATAGGCAAGATGTGTGCCATCCTTTCAATAGCTTAATCACTCACTCAAACCGTATTGGATTATCTGTCTGTTGATTGACTCCTAAATCAACTCGGCATGGCCATGGACTTCCATAATCCATTACCTCAAGGGGCCCATAGATATCTCTCCCAAATGAGAGGCAAATTCCATCTTGATCATTCACATCCCACTACATGTTTCATAGAAAAAACGAAAACCACTTTTATAACTACCCAGTTAAGGAATAGAATTTGGTAGTCCCAAAGTAGGCTACTACACATGTTGGAATCAATGATGATCTTAGGTCTAAGGACTTCGCACCAACACTACTCGAGATCAACTAATGGCACATTAATTCCTATAGTGTCTCATGATGGGTCTATCAAACAATGTGATCACTAACACATGACCACATATATTGATTTGTTATCTCCATACCCATGATCTATGAGACATGATCATCAATCAATAAACATGTTGATCTTAGAATCATATTTGTTCCAACAATATGACATGTGATCAGGGATCGTTTAGAAATAGATTCATACATAAAGAGTCTCATAAACAAGTCACGTACTTATTGATCAATACAATATGTCTATTTCATGGAACTGAATAACATTTTATTCATTTACACATAAACATTGACTACGATATGCAACATCTCCATGTTGCCACCAGGGCATATCACTAACAGTCTCCCACTTGCACTAGAGTCAATCATGTAAGTATCTAATACCCATTGCTCTTGTGTGCACCACATGTTTTGGCTGAGGGAGAGGTTTTATCAATGGATCGGCAATGTTGAGATCCGTGTGCACTTTGCATATCTTGACATAACCTATATCCACTACCTCGCGGATGAGATGATATCGTCGAAGTAAGTGTTTGGACTACTGATGTGACCTCGACTCCTTAGCTTGTGCAATGGCTCCACTATTATCACAATAGAGAGACATTGGACCAGTTGCACTGGTGCTCACACCCAGCTCAGAAACAAATTTCTTCATCCAAACATCCTCCTTTGGAGCTTCTGAAGTAGCGATGTACTCGACCTTCGTTGTAGAATCAACAACAGTATCCTGCTTGGAACTCTTCCAGCTGACTGCACCTTCATTTAGGCAAAACACAAACCATAATTGCGATCTATAATCATCTTTGTCCGTTTGGAAGCTAGCATCGGTGTAGCCACTTACAACGAGCTCTTCTTCTCCTCCATAGACTAGGAACATATCTTTAGTTCTTCTCAAGTACTTAAGGATACTCTTTACGGCAGTCCAGTGACCCTCACCTAGATCTGACTGGTATCTACTCGTAGCACTCAAAGCGTATGAGACATCTGGACGTGTACAAAGCATAGCATACATGATGGATCCAATTGCTGAAGCATATGGAACCATATCCATCTTATTCCGCTCATCATGTGTCCGAGGACACTGGTTCTTGCTAAGATTAATGCCATGTGACATGGGCAAGAAACCTTTTTTTTATTCATGCATGTTGAACCTTTTCAAAACCTTGTCAATATATGTACTTTGGCTTAATCCAATTAGCCTCTTAGATCTATCTCTATAGATCCGAATGCTCAATATATATGATGTCTCCCCTAAGTCTTTCATGGAAAAACTGTTTTTCAATGAAGACTTGACGGATTCTAGCATAGGGATATCATTTCCAATCAACAATATGTCATCCACATATAAGATTAGAAATACAATTGCGCTCCCACTGACCTTTTTGTAAACACAGGCCTCCTCTTCATTTTTTATGAAACCAAACCCTTTGATTACTTCATCAAAACGTATATTCCAACTCCGAGATGCTTGCTTGAATCCATAAATGGATTTCATTAGCTTGCATATCTTTCCAGGTGATTGTGGATCGACAAAACCCTCAGGTTGTATCATGTATACATCCTCGCTTAGGTTTCAATTTAGGGAAGCCGTTTTGACATCCATCTGCTATATCTCATAATCGAAATATGCAACAATCGCTAGAATAATCCGAATAGACTTAAGCATTGCGACGGGCGAGAAGGTTTCATCATAATCAACACCTTGAATCTGTTTAAAACCTTTCGCCACCAATCACGCCTTATATATGTGAACATTTCCATCCGTGTCGGCCTTTTTCTTGAAAACCCATTTGCACTCAATGGTTTTCACACCATCAGGTGGATCAACCAAGTTCCAAACTTGATTATCATACATGGATTCTATTTCGGATTTCATGGGTCCAAGCCACTTGTTGGAATTGGGTCCCACCATCGCTTCCTCATAGGTCTTAGGCTCATCGTTGTCTAACAACAATATATCACGTTGTTCCGCACCTATGTACCTGTTAGGCGCACGACGTGATCTTTCAGACCTCCGTGGGGCTGGTGTGTCTACAACAGGTGGCGCAACATCTTGTTCCTCCTGTTGTGGTTTCATGGTAGCTGAAACATTTTCTCGTGTTTCTTGAACCTCTTCAAGATGCACCCTGCTCCCACTAACCCTTCTTGAAAGAAACTCTTTCTCCTAGAAAACACCATATCGGGCGACAAACACTTTGCCTTGTTCTCTATTATAAGAGTAACATCCCTTAGTTTCCTTAGGATATCCCATAAAGAAGCACTTGTCAGATTTTCGTGTGTGCTTGTCGGATTGTAAACGTTTTACATAAGCTTCACATCCCCAAATTTTGAGAAAAGACAAACTAGGGGGTTGCCCTGTCCATATCTCATATGGTGTCTTTTCAACTGACTTAGATGGAACTCTATTTAGTGCGAACACAGCTGTTTCAAGAACATATCCCCAGAAGGATAATGGAAGATCGCTTTCTCTCATCATGGAACGCACCATGTCAAACAAGGTGCGATTTCTTCGTTCGGACACCCCATTCCATTGTGGAGTTCCTGACGGAATCAACTGTGGAACAATCCATAATCTTTCAGATGATTACCAAACTCTTGGCTCAAGTATTCGCCTCCATGATCTGATCGTAGAAACTTAATTGTTTTTCCTAAATGATTCTATACTTCATCATGGAATTCTTTAAACCTTTCAAAGGATTCATACTTATGCCTCATTAAGTAGATATAACCATATCTATTAAAGTCATCGGTGAAGGTAATGAAGTACTGATAACCACCTCTGGCCGTTGAGCTCATTGGTGCACATACATCAATATGTACGAGTGCCAACATGTCATTTGCTCTCTCATTGTGTCCCGTGAAAGGTGCCTTTGTCATCTTACCAAGTAAAGAAGACTCACATGTCTCAAATGATTCAAAATCAAAAGAGTGAAGCAATCCATCCTCATGGAGCTTCTCCATCCGTTTCTGATACATATGGCCTGGGCGACAATGCCAGATAAATGTGGGGTTTGTATTATTTGGGAATTGCCTCTCTGTATTAATGTTATAGATGGGAGACACTTCAAGATTGAAAACGTATAATCCATTCACAAATGGAGTATGAAAATATAACATATCTCTGAGATAAACTGAACAACCATTGTCCATTGATCTAAAATCATATCCTTCCGCTTGCAAACATGAGCTTTGGCTTCACTGCTAGAAAATTAATAACATCGGTAAGCAACACCTTGCTAATCACATATCTATGTGACTCTTTTTGTTGGAGTAGCATCTCCATGCCCCAGCGCTAACCTATGCCCCAAGGCCCAAAACAGTTTTGATAGCCTTGTTAAGTAAATCAAATGCTCCCGCATGTACCCCATCGTGATATGATAGAGAATGGCACTCTGCTTTGGCAGACCCACCATTGACGAGCATAACGATGACAGGTGCAACATTTGGAAGGGCATCATTACCACTTAATTTTGCGAGGGATACTATCATATCAAATAAACATATATATGTATATATATATGAAAGCAGGTAGAATAGCAATTAATGAAATAGTATGGCCCCCTTCACATGGTGATCTACATCTCCATGTCGGCGCAGAGGATCTCCATCTTCGGCACTATCTTCCAATGTGCATGATGCTTGATTTCTTCAAATTAAGCTACTACTATAGAAACTCTAATTGAAGATTACATCCACTCGTAGGTCGTGAAAGAATATTACAAGCATTGCACGTAAGAAAGAATATTACAGGGATTGCACATATGAAAGAATATTACAGGCATCACATGCATCTCATACGTACAATAGGGCCATACCATCTCAAAGCATTCTCTGCAAAAATAAGTTAGGCATAGAATGATTTCTACCTATCACAGAGATATGGTATCGAGACGACAAATAAGGGGGTGTGCACTAACCCCGATAACGCAAGCCGCTGTGACAAGAATTACCTTTTCGCTGGAGATCAAACGATGCAGCCCAACTAGAAGCAAGAACTCGTCGAAACTATTAAAGGAAAAAGGTGGCGATGCGCCGAGATTGTATTGATTGTGTATTAGGTTCTAAATTACATGGTCTCGGGTCATATTTTTACCCAGATACAATGAATCTGCAACGTACACGATTCCTATCCATATTGCAGATTGAATTATAGATATTCCTAAAACAAACCGACATTATCTATAAGAAAACTATACAAAATATCCTAAATTAAAAGATACAATTGCCTTTTCAAGACTTTATCCGTAGATGGCAATATCTCTGAAGCACTCAGAAACCGAATCTAATGATGATCTTCATATCTTACCTCCGAAATCGGTCATATCTCTTATTGTCAGAGACTGTCTGGACCTCTCATTATAGTTGCAGGATGAAATGAAACGCTTCAGCTCATCCAACAAGCATAATGGGACATCCGACGTCCCGAGAGAGAGATCTGTGAGACATTGCTGGGCCTTTACCACACGAAGGCGGCGACCAGATGTGTTACACACTCAGGAGACTTGAATATTTCTAACTCAAATATTCCTAGCTCATACTCACGTGAATCTAGCCCTCAGGATGTGTGCTCACACTTTCATCTCAAGCATGACTACACATAGCGAATACACTTAAAAGGGAAAGGACTTAAAGGATTACATCACTTAGATAATTACATAGGCCGACTGACCAAATAAATATATATCAGAGAGCAACGAACAGCGGTGGCTTAACTACCCACCCAAAAGCACACCGACTAGGGGTTTTCCCCATTAAGTTCAATCCTAAAGAAATCAAGCAAAAATTCCGCATCACCCATGGACTAAATCTAAACTTGCAAGCAAAAATAGTTGTTCCAATGGCAAGAGTCAGTACATTAAATAAGTTAATGTACTGGAAAGCACAAATCAAGGCTAACCTACTACATGATTGGCATATAATCAAGGAATGGCTATTTGAGAGGTTAAATTTCAGCAAAAAGCAAGTTTTGTTTTGAAATACTTTTGCAAAGGGGTTGACACTTCAATTAACAAAGACAAGTTTTAGTTTTCATCATTAACCTCATTATAGTTTCATCAAAATAAATTCCTTGTTATCCTTCATGACAACAAGTCACATAATATCACCACACTCACACAGCTCAACACAATTTTTCTGAAAACACATGAACACATTTTTAAAACAATTCAGTCTATACTCATGACACTTCACCAAACCGCTCTTGACCGTGAGCACAACTAATTGATTAGTTTTAATAACTCTGCAGAGTTTGTACAGCTTTACCCACATGAAGTGAATCGCTATAGTTTATTCAGTACCCGTCGGTACCACCATACTCTACATTTTGAGTATAGTCTAGACGTCACCACGAAGCCTTTACATTACTTAGTCCCTAGCCTTGCACTAGCACAACACGTGTTTCCTCCAACCTAGGTCATACTGGAAATGTGACCTAGAACCGTTAAGTGACGGGCCCACGCCTTAAACTTAATGCCGTGGTGGCGGACACGATAGGAACCCACCCACGTGGCACGATATCGTTGTATTGGATAGACTGAGTCACCTAAACTACCACATCGGCGGTAAATAGGAAGTTCCTCTCGGTTATCCGAACCCATACACTTCGGCCTATCATAATGCAAGGTTAGGTGTTAAACAGATTACTTGCCTAAGGCTATCCCATACTAGAACATGTGGATGTATGGTAAACTTTAAGTTGGTGATACAAGTTCGGTCCTTACGGACTCGGGCAACACTCCCCCTATCGGCAATGCAAATACGACAATCGCACGCCACTTGCCGTCCGAGTCAAAATCACACTTTTACACATTTTGGTTCGTAAATACTTAACATTTTAGACCCATTTCAGCAAGGGCACAATCTATGAGAACTTCACATATCAAACGGAACGATTATTTGCAAAACACTAAGCAGGGCTAAGCAGGTACGTTATACAAAGCATATTTAAACTCATTGAAGCACAAGGTAAGTGCTCTAACCACTTCTAGGGATACAAACAGAAAGGATTTAAATTATCAAGGAAGTAAAATGCTGCAAGTAGGTCATATCTACCATACCCAAGTTTGAAAATACCAAAATAGTATAAATTCTCATGCAATTTTTCAAACAAATAATTTCATCCCTCAAAATATGGGATTCAAGGTGTTCAAAGAGAAGAGGGGAAGGACTTGCCTTGGTTGTTAGAGAATCTTCCTAGGATGAGTTAGAATGCAAATCTTATCACCGTCGCGAAATTATCCTCTAAAGAAAATACAGATAACGGGTAAATACCAAAACATGTAAAAATTAAATATGCTCTAAGATGCATTCATTTGTTTAGTGTGGCAATGTGCAATGTGGATATGATTTATGGTGAAGGAATTTCTAACTTATCCTATCCGATTTGGGAGTTATTGATTTTTAGAAGTTCCCTCGGTATAGAGTAATATTTAATTAGATGGTGTTCTAAAATGTTTCTATAAATTGAGCTTTATTAACCTTGACTTCTATGAGGTGAATAAATATGTTTTCTAGGTCTAATGCAACTTGTTTTGCAATTTTTAGAGCTATAATGAATTTATTAGGTATGTTACTAATCTATAACGTGTTTTAGGCCTATGGTACTCTATAGTTGGGGTCTTAGGGTTTTTGGTCCAGAACTTGACCCATTATGTTTATGATGTACTAAATGGGTATTTTTAGTTAACCAATCTAATCTTAGCTACTAGTTTTTGGACTTAGGATATTTTGCTACACATTCTATAACTAGGGGTGTTTTATGTTAGAAACTTTTCTTATCAACCTAGAGATTACTACGTGAGCTATGGGAACTCATTTTTTGGTACTTAGGGTTGGACCATGTAGTTTCGCTGGTCTATCGTGAGCTATGAAAAAATAAATTTTTAATAAATCCCTAAAGGTTGACTGTTCTAAAGTGTAGCATTTTCTTTAAATTAGTTTTATAAGCATTTGGTCCAAGGAATGTATACATGTTTATTTTTCCTACTCAGCGAGGGTAAGTTGAGGAGTCTATAGTATTTGGGTTTGCTCAAATTGAAGTTGATTTGAATTTTCTAGAGATTTTTCAATTTTTGAACTTGGTGTAGATATGGCCTTCCTTATTTGAATTTTTGGAACAAATCTTGAGCAATTAGGTCCAGGTTTTATGGTTTCAAAATTAAGTTCTCTGCTTAGAGAATCTACAGAAATTTATCCCATTCAAAATTATATTCAAATGAATTTTATATGGATTTTAGAAAAGATATTCTGCTCTTTGTGAAAAATATTCTCTGCTGCCTTTCTTGCATGCTACTGTGCACGGGGCCCATGGGTCAGTTGCTGCGGTTTTGAGAGGAGGACTTGGCGCCCAACAATGTGGGGCCCGGTCGTCACTGAGTCAAGGAGGAAGAAAGAGCAGGGCTCGTCGGCCGGAGCTCCTTCCCGGCCTTGCTGGTGATGAACGGCGGCTTTGCAGCTGGGATGAAAAAAAGAGAAAAAGTGGAGTGTCTCACGACGAATCTATCGGTTGTGGTTTTGGGCACCGTGGCGGTCGGAGTTGAGCCGGCGGCGAGCGTGGGCGGCAATGCGGGTTTGGGTGAGGTTCCAACTAATCTATGGGCCGATTTGTGTCGGCTAATGTGTGAATAAGCATTCTTAGATGGCATGTGATCTTACCCGAGTGTTCGACTGGCTTGACAAAGCTCAAGAAATCCCGGTGACGTGAAGAACGGCTCAGCGGCGGCGCATTGGCGTCGGTTTCATGGTGACAGCCCAACCCGGTCGATGTTTTGCTGAGGAATGATGGTCGTGAGGTCACTGAGGTCACTAAGATGGTTCATGCGCAAAGAATCGGACAATGGCTCACCGGAAAGGCAGGATTCGTTGGTGGCAGCTCTTCAACCAGATTTGGGGAAGACGATGCCGATCTCTCATTGCACAGTACCTCAGCTCAATTCCTTTGGGGTGCTGGCTCCTGGAGTCGTGGCGATGACGGTGGCGCATGGGTTTGGTCGGTCTTGGCGTACATTGGCTGTAACGGCGACGACGGTGCGGCGGCGATGCTTGGTTCACACTCCAGACTTCGGTGGGACGCGACGGTGTTCCCACGGCTACAGAGGACGAAAGGGAATAAGGTCAACAGCGAAAATGCTCGGCATTGTGCCATGATTAAAGAATGTGAAAGAGAAGAGAAGGACCACGGTTCCTTGGCAATGGCAGTCTTCATCTTCTTCGTGACCGGTGAGGACGAAGCGAGGGAAATGGAGGAGCTAAGTCTCCCCTCTCGACTTGGTCAGTTCTAAGGTGAAGCTTGGAGTTGTGTGATCGAGGCGGGGAGTTTTTTGTGCGACGAAGAGGAAGAACGCGGCGTCGACACCTCAAGGCCACGCGGCGTCGTTCCTCTGCCGCGGTCGGCTCGCGCCCAGCGATCTTCGGCGGTGGGAAAGAAAGGTACCGAGGAAAGCTAGCTTGCAGGAGCTGCCAGGTGGGTCCAGCCATAGTGTCCTAGGCAGAGAAATGAGGGATGGGTAGGTTCCTGGGTGCAACCGAGTTTTGAAGATGATTTTCTCTTTGTTTCTCACCTTCGAATTTGGAGCCCTATAGATCACTGTGTGGTTTAGGTAAATTTTTTTGTAGACAGGAGAGTAGACATAGAACTCATTTTCTTTGGTTTCACTCAAAGATCAGTCATGATTTGCTCACAGAAATTCAACAAATTTTGGATATTTTAAACCTTGTTTGAATTTTTAGGAGGTCCAAACATTTCATAAAAATTCTAGAAAAAATATATTTAGCTTTGGCATTCAACCTAGTATTTGAATAAATTATTTCCTGTATTGATTTGTGTGTATTTTACTTCATTTTTTGGGTGGAACTCGGTTTTAGCCGATTGGAGGTATTAATTTCCCTTTTGTATTGCTGTTCTGTTTGATCTATTTGGGGCATCAAATTTATTTATTAAATTGTGTTAAATTCATGCTGGGTTGAATATAATGAGGAGCACCTACATCGATTTTTTCCATAATTTTACCTTAGATGGATTAGTCTAGAAAATTGGGGTAGCTTTTCTTTGTTTAGGCGTTCCCTCTACGCACGTGCATCTAATTTGGTTGTAGGGCTCTCTTTTAATTTTCTCGAGTGAAGAGATGTACCTATAATGAGATGAGGGTTCAAAAATCCCGATGCAAAGAAGACTCTTTTTTTACTAAGATATGTTTTATGCATACGTATGCTCTTATGCATTAAAGGAACAATGTTTTAAGTTTGAAAGGTTTTATTTTACTCTCCATTCCTTAATCATGCATGTGTCTTTAGAATGCCCCACCTAGGTTGGAGATGAAAATTTTTGAGTCAGAAATATGGAGATCTCTACTCCTAATTTTTTGACAGGATTTTATATGACCATAGGATCTGGGTATGTGACAGTTATCCCAATCGGAATCGGCTATGTCAGATATCCTTATCCGATCCAGACTCAGCCGACAAAACCCTCTACCAATTCGGTCTGTACTTGGCACGCACTCCATCTTTATTAGAACTCGATTCTCCCCAAATCAGCTTTGGATTTAGATCCAAATCAGATAATTTCTTACCAAATTTGGTCGTTAACACATGCTCCCAAGTCCGCTATATTGTTAATGTTGCAGATTTACCAAATCTTACCATGAAGAGATTTCAGGGCTTTTCCGTTTCGGCCGTCACCATGTTTCATTTAATAACAACCATCGCCTTATAGTTTTTCACGCTGTCACTTTTGCCTCCGCCACCTTAGCCCCAAACAATTCTAACCTGCACCGGCGACCTCCCCGGCGTCCTCGGCGAACTCATAGGCGTCCTCCGCACCGCGACGAACTCATCCTCGACGATGTCGACTTCAACCACCCCATCCACAGCGCCATCGGCCGAGTATCCAGAGGAAAGCTCCATCGGCGTCAACTTATCTTTTTTGTTTACCACAATCTAGTGTCCGCTCTTTGTGATTTGCCCTTTCTCTTTCTTGTCCATTGTAGCATCTTGCTCACCAGGTTGCAGTTCCCAACCTCAACCATCCCAACCAGTACCTGTTAGGGCCAATCAGCAACCTAGACCCCTCAGAGTTTATTAATGCCGAAACCAACCGGATCACTTTTAGGTTGTCGAACCCTAATCTGATACATTGGAATGGCACCTTCAAATCATGGCCTTCAACCAATAAGATCTGGCCAACATGGTTTAAAAGGGTGTCGGCTAGTAAGTAAAGCCATTGGGAGGAGCTAGGGATAGCACAATTGCTTAGCCCTAACAATAGCCGACATGCCTAAAGATGAGCCCCTGCTATCGGCTGCGAGTTACTTCTAGTCCAACACGCTAAATTCTTTCTTGTTTAATCAAGGACCGATGACCCCCCACTCTTTTGGACATAGTCATGATCACGGGCCTTGATATCACATCATCGGCTAACCCCATCAGCTTAAATACCAAATGCCAATATTCTTTCAAGACCAGGGCCATCGAAGCTTGGAACGGGTTCACAAGCCTGAACATGGGAACTGGCCCAGTGGATTCCAGAGAGCATTCAGCTTTCCTTCTTATGTGGTTGGAGAAATTCATGTTTTGTGGACCAAGCTGCGGCCCACAACCAATTGGCAACACGCCGAGGCCCTAGTAGAAAAGAGGCAGACTCCTTAGGAAAATATCTGCTAGGGTACCTGTATAAGATGATGAACAATGCATCGGCGAAAATTGCAATGAACTCGGCTATCGGCACTGGATGTCCCTGGTGGCTACTGCAAATAAGGCTAAATCTGCACACATACAAAGTTGCTCAGAGGCTGGAGTTGCAAGACGCCAGCTTCCCACTAGCACAGCCGACCACGGATGAAGATGGCGATGAAGTCACAACACACTAATGCATGTCATTCGGGGAAGCAGCATCATCATATTCAGGATCCAAACTCTCAACCGATCCTTTTAAGAATTGGTTCGGCAACTTTTATGACGGTTTCCCAAGAATCTCAAAATTTTGGTTTGCCTATGATAACTCCGAAGACTTTGAACTCCCTGTGACTTTAGATTCGATGATATAAATTCTGAAAAATTTGAGAAGTCCAGAAGAATCTTCACATCGGCTATCTCACCCTGCATACTCCCAGTCGGCATTCATCAAGGCAGGAATGTACAAGTTACATATGAATTTTACCATCCCATGAGTGTCGCCAGACAACTGGGCATGGGATCACTGCCGATTGGGTTGTACTTCACTGACAAGATCGAAACCAGAGATGAAATTAACTCATGTCTAATGATGGATCGGCTACTAAGTATTGAAGGCCCTCCTCTTGGAAGCATAGACAATATTGAGTTGGTGATCACAAGGACTGCAGCCTTCAGCCGATGGTGGAGTGAATGGAAAAAACATCTATTTCACCAATCGGCTTCCATGTATGTCACCAGCATATATCCGGAGCTGATCCCAGAGGTAAACACTTCTCCCTCGTCACTTGTTATTTATCATCGGATGTCCTTCTTTATCATTTGACTAACTCTTTTTGTTTGCAGACTACGATTTATCTCATCCTCACATCAGCAACACTAGGGTTTCCATCCAATACGCTATAGGACTTATCCCAAGCGGTGGCCTTGCCCCTTCGGCAATCGGCTATAATGCGTCAAAGGTGACCTCCTTGCTGCATGGACAAACCCATGAAGCACTTCAAAGAAGGAAGAGGGCCAAACCATCGGCTACCTATCCATCGGTTATGCAGAAGAAACCTTCAAAGAAACAAAAGAAAACCACAACGAACGATCTTTCGGGCATAGATCTAGACTTAGAGGCCTTCCTGAATCAAGAGGAAATGGAAGAAGCCATTGATGAGGTTGCTGCTGAAATAAACGAACCAAGAGCAACCACTCAAACACCACCAGCTGATAATCAACCCCAAGGAATGCCAAGTCCTCCAAGGCATCAACCTCAACCTTGACATCAGGCAGTGCGTATTTATCAAGAAACTTCCCACTTCAAATGCATATGCAATCCTTCATTAAATTCCACCTTGCAGAAAAAGAAGTTGGCTACATGGAAGAAATCGACTCCAGTCCCTTCCTAACTTGGCTTCAAACTCTTCTTGATTATTAAACTAAACGATGCTCAGCCAAACTTGTCTTTCTTTGCATACAGCCTCCTCGCGCTCCAACACCTGCCCCCAAGCATCAAGCGAAAGGACTCCATCGGCTAAGGACAGCCACAACATCGAGGCAGAAACAACATCGGCTCCCGCCATTCCTATAAGTCCATTCTCTTCATATCGGCTGCTTCCATAGTTTTAATGATTAACAGTTTCAACACTCATTAACCCCAATATTCTATTTGCAGGCTCTAGCCAATATGTTTCCTTTTGACATAAAGGAATTTATGGATGACGAGGAGGATACCACCGACAAGACCCTGGCTTCTGCTGCCGATTATCTGAAAACCACACTAGAGGATTTGGTTCACCGGCAATGTTCTTTGGATTTCCTAGTCACTGACTATGGATCAATCCGATCCAGATTCGAAGACATTCAAAATCAGCTCATAGACCATATAGTCGACGCCATCTCTCAAGCGGCATATCTTGAACAACAATGGCACAAGTTTGAAAGAGCCAAGCAACGGATAGCCGATCGGTGTGAAAGGATAGCTCTCAAAGCTACAATAGAAGCTAATCGGCGATCCATACTAGAAGACAAGGCCAAACTTGATGAGATGACAACTGCGCGAACTTCTAACCTCGATCGGCTGCACAAGCAAAAAGAATAGTGTTAGTGATATGCCCTAGAGGCAACATGGAGATGTTGGATATCATGGTCAATGTTTATGTATTTATGAATAAAGTGTTATTCAGTTCCATGAAATAGACATCTTGTATTGATCAATAAGTACGTGACTTATTTATGAGACTCTATATGTATGAATCTATTTCTAAATGATCCCTGATCATATATCATATTATTGGAACTAATATGATTCTAAGATCGGCATGTTTATTGATTGATGATCATGTCTCATAGATCATGGGTATGGAGATACCAAATCAATAAACATGGACATATGTGTTAGAGAACACATTGTTGGATAGACCCACCATGAGACACTACAGAATTAATGTGCCATTAGTTGGTCTCGGTAGTGTTGGTACAAAGTCCTTAGACCCGAGATCACCATGGATTCCAACATGTGTAGTAGCCTACTTTGGGACTACCAAACGTTATTCCGTAATCGGGTAGTTATAAAGGTAGTTTTCGGGTTTGCTATGAAACATGGAGTGGGATGTGAGTGATCAAGATGGAATTTGCCCCTCCTTTGGAGAGATATCTCTGGGCCCCTCGAGGTAATGGATTATGGAAATGCATGGCCATGCTAAGTTGATTGACGAGTCAATCAACAGACAGATAATCCAATACAGTTCGAGTGAATGGTTAAGCTACTGAAGGGATGGCACACATCTTGCCTATAGCTTAATTGGTAGCATGAGGCAAAGGGATTTGTATACACATTACAGGTTCAGAGCCGATATTATATTCTTTTATACTATGGTATCAATATGTGCTGCTAGGCGCCGCTGTTGACAGGTCGGCTGAGTTGGACTCGAGCCGACGGTCGGCTAAGTTAGACTATAGTTGAAACCGAGTATACCTGAACCTACAGGGTCGCACGCTTAAGGGGATAAGAACAGGCATTCGAGTTGGACTCGGATACGGCTCGATCGGATAGGGATCCGATCGGATAGAGTCCTATGGTCTTACGACGTATGGGCGGCCAACTCTATGAGATTCGGATAGGTTCCGATTTAAAATAGAGTCCTGATCGGCCACTAGTCCCAGTCGGCCAACTCTGTATAAAGGGGCGATGGGTGGAGAGTTGGAGTATCGCATTGAACCGAATCCGCAACAGAAGTCGCCGAGATCAATCTCCACGGAAACCCTCCCCACTTTCGAGCCAAACCCTAGCCTTGCATCGCGTGCTAGCACACGGGTGTTCGGCGTTCTGTCCCCGGACGTGTGGATACCGGTAGAGGCGCTGCTACGTTGCGCGCTGTTCATCGGCTGTGGTACTTCAGAGCAAGGCGGCTGCGGCAGATGGGCTGCAGTCGAGCGCATCGGAGCGAGGCGCGAGAACATGGTCAGGCGACTCGGCTGCACTGTTCCAGATCGGATAGCCCTGATTGGCTATTTCCGCTGCATACTCTAATCGGTAACGATCTATCGGCCCTTACTTGCAAGTGTTCCTGGTTTGCGCGGTAGAAAAGTTTTTGTTTTCAGCTAGCGTAGCCTCCGCGTAACCCTTCAAATAGCTGCTAGCCAAACTCACAAAGTGCGATGCCGATATCGTATCTGAAGAGCAAAGGCTTGCCGATCTCCCGAGGATCATATCAGAACAGAAATCCAAGTTAAAGGTTTCAATGAAAAACTTATCAGACCTCACCAGAGCCTTGAAGGTGATCCTCCGGAACGACACAGCCGATCTCAAAGCAATCGAAGAAGTTGACCAAATCCGGCAAAGAGCAATATCTGCCAGAAATGACTTTCTATCTCATTAAGCCGACTGTAATAGTCCAGGACTCAAACATTTTGTGAACTCCTGCAAATACTTGTAATATAATCATTGGGATCGACAGCTTCGTAAAATCAGCTTCACACCCTGTAATATAATTTCTGCCAATTCTATTCTGCAAATTTTTTGAAGTCCATGGAATGTTTTGAAGTCCTTGAAGTCCCCTTGATTTTACTTGTGCATGTCAATGCCCTTGCTTTTACTTGTGCATGTATTGCATTGTGAATTTTACAATGTCAACCAATCATTGGTAAAATTATAGTTCGAGGACAACACGCGAAATTGGCCATCATGTATAAGAAGAAAATCATAACCGATTATGACAGATAAAATGACTAAGGGCGATAAAACTTATATCGGCCATCACGCATGGGCAGAGCACAACCGATTATGATGAAAGTGAAGAGACTAAGGGCGATATGAGCTATATCGGCCATCTAAAGGCGATGCGAACACATCGTCTACCATGCATCGGCTTAATACAGCCGAATCATGAGTTGATCCATATAGTGGGATAATATTTCTTCAAATATTTTCCATTTAAAGCCCTTCCAAACACCTCTCCATCCAATCCTTGTAGCATGTAGGCTCCCTTGGAAATGCATTTGTGTATCTTAAAGGTCCCTTCCCAGTTAGGTGACCACTTGCCGAATTTATTATCTCTTGTACCAATCGGCAAAATTAATTTCCAAACCAGCTCGCCTTCTGAAAATGACTTAGGCACAACTTTCTTGTTATAATGACGAGCAACTCTTTCTTTGTCCCTGGTCAACTTTTCCAATGCACGCATTCTGGATAAAACCAAGTCTTTCGATTCATCCACCATTAGGTTGTGATAATCATTGGTTGTTAGCTCCTCTTGCAATTGAATCTTTCTTTAGCCGATGACACTTTCCCATGGCAGTGCGGCTTCATGCCCATATACCAATTTGTAAGGAGGCACTTGGATTGATTCATGACAAGCCATCCGATAAGACCACAATGATTCTGCCAATCGGTTGTACCACTGCTTTGGATATTCAGAGATCTTTCTCTTTATCAATTTAATCAAACTTTTGGTGGATGCTTCTACTTATCCATTAGCTTGTGCATAATATGATGAAGAATTTAACAACTTAATCCCCACGCTTTCTGCAAACTGGACAAACTCATCTGAGACAAAAATAGATCCCTGATCGGTTGTAATTGTCTGAGGTACGCCAAATCGGTAAATAATGTGTTCTTTGACAAACTCGATTGCGTCTCCAGAATCAACTTTTTTCAAGGGGATTGCTTCCACCCACTTTGTAAAATAATTGGTTGCCACCAGTATGAACTTGTGTCCTTTACTCGAGGGTGGATTAATCTGGCCAATCATATCAATTTCCCATCCTCTGAACGGCCAAGGCTTGATAATTGGGTTCATACCCGACGCTGGTGCTCGTTGGGTTGCTCCAAACTTTTCACAATCTTGGCATCCCTTGTAATATTTGAAACAATCTTCCAGTATTGTTGGCCAAAAATACCCGGCTCTTCGAAGTACCCATTTCATCTTGTGAGTCGATTGATGAGTACCACAAACGCCTTCATACACTTCTCCCATTATGACTTTTGCTTGATCGGCACTCAAACATTTGAATAGCACTCCATCAATCGTTCGATAGTAGAGATCGTCATCGAGCAAAACATATCTCAAAGCGTTGTAACACAATTTCCTTGAAGCCGATTGGGAAGGGTTCTTCAAGTAATTGAAAACTTCATACCTCCAATCCTCGGCTATGATTGCTGCAACCTCAACTCCCACATCTTTGGTCATTGGCTTGTAGCCTGAAGCCCCTTGAGCGAAATCATTTGCCTCAGCATTCTGCTCTCGAGGGCTATGTCTGAACGTTACTAGTCAAAAACCATCCATCAATTCTCGGCACTTTTGATTGTAGACCATCAATGTGTCGTTCTTGCATTTGTATTCTCCTGCTAACTGGCTGATGACCAATAAGGAATTGCCCATGATCTCCATAGCATCGGCTTTCGACCTCTTTCAGAAGTTGTAAACCCTTGAGGACTACTTCGTATTCAGCTTGATTGTTTGTAGCGTAAAGGGCAATAGTATAAGCAAATTCAAAACTTGCTCCCCATGTGATATGATAACCAAGCCGATGCCACATCCATGGGTGCAAACTGATCCATCAAAAAACAACGTCCAAGGCACTATGTCGACTGAACCGATCGAATCATCTCGGTGTTCGACGAGGAAATTGGCTATAGCCTGTCCCTGGACAGCATTGGGTGCTTGATACCTAAGGTCAAATTCTTTCAAGACAAAACTCCACTGCCCAGCTTGCCCTTTCAGAACTGGAGCCGATAGCATGTATTTGACTATGTCGGCTTTGCAAATGATGGTGCACTCGTTGGATAATAAATAATGCCTCAAGTTTGTACAAGATAAATATAAGCACAAGCACAACTTTTCCATAGGAGAGTACCTTGTTTCTGTGCCCAAAAGTCTTCTACTAAGATTAAATATTGCTCTTTCCTTGCCTTCAAACTCCTGAATCAAAACTAAGCCAATTGATTTTTCATTGGCTGACAAGTACAACTTAAAAGGTACTCCCTTATGTGGAGAGACCAAAACTGGAGGGGAGCTTAAATAATATTTGATGTTGTCCAAAGCATTCTGCTGCTCTGCTCCCCAAATAAACTCTTGATCAGCTTTCAGCCTTAGCAAAGGCGTGAATGACTCCATCTTTTGAGATATATTAGCAATGAAACGCCTGATAAAATTTACCTTGCCGATCAGAGATTATAATTGTTTCTTGTCCTGTGGAGGTTGAATACTCCTGATTGCATTAACAATTCTTTGTGTCACCTCAATCCCCCTATCATGAACAAGAAAACCAAGAAATTGCCCAGCCGATACACCAAAGGCGTATTTGGTAGGATTCATCTTCAAGCCATATTTCCTCGTTCTTTCCAATACTTTCCTTAAATCGGCTATGTGATCTTCAACTTCTTTTGATTTGACAACCACGTCATCAATGTAGATTTCCACTAAGAAGCTGATTAAATCGTGGAAAATATAGTTCATGGCTCTCTCATAAGTAGCCCTAGCATTTTTCAAGCCTAATGTCATGACAACCCATTCATATAGGCCGATTGCCCCAGGACACCTAAAGGCAGTCTTATGAATGTCTTCTTTAGCCATGAAGATTTGGCTGTAACCAGCATTGACATCCATAAAACTTATGATTTTATGTCCTGAAGCTGCATCGACCAACAAATCGACAATCCGCATGGGGTACTCGTCCTTGGGGGTGGCTTTGTTCAAGTCACAAAAATCAATGCACACCATGAGCTTGCCGTTCTTCTTGACTACTAGGACTATGTTCGACACCCATTCGGCGTATCGGTGTTGATGAGAAATCTTTCCCACACACTGGCCTGGGAGATCTGCTTAACTCCCGTGCAGGTCCGTCCTTGGCTACCTTTAATGAACTAGGCGTGCCAGTTGGTTTGATCTGCTAACCAACAAGAAATAAACAGATATATGCGTTAAGGTTAAGGTTAGATCCTACCGGATCAGCTCAGGGAACCAACTTACATATAATTGATATCCCAAAGCACATTTAAACTAAGTGATTGGGATAGATCGGCTATGCCGAGACAGTATAAACCACGTAATCTAAATATACATCAGGATAGTAAATATATGCTTTTATAACCTAGCCGATGCTGCAGATCTAACGTGAGTCGGCTAATACTCCGATACATCTTATCAAAAGATATTAATCTAACCTAAATGCATTAAACCTAGATCAATCTGCTGTCGGCTGATGCCAATAGATTGATACTGGCTTAAGGCATTTAACCAGATTGAGATCTTAATATAAGAGGCAGCTTTAATATATCTAATAGTAAATAATGCTAATAGATAATTAAAACAGAAAAGGTCGGTTGAAACGCCGGCACTGTCTTTGATGGTAAACATCTAGCCGAATAGATCTTAATAATTCTAAGAGCGACTTAATAGGTCATGGTGATGCAACATTAAGTATAAAAACAAGTACTAGATATATATGATCCGATGTAAACCCCTCGAGACGGCGGATACAGCATATAAACTAGTTCAACATCCAGATCTAGCTCTATCAGCTACTGTCTCCCGAGAGAAACGAGCCGATGACAAGATAGATCTAGACATTGCTCCAGATTATATGTCGTATATGATAAATTGTCTAGTGTACAACATCAGATCTAGAGTATCATGGCGATGTAAGCACTAGATTCAATGATACAAACTACTAACGACAAGTGTTTACCTTATTCCGGGTTCGAGATCGATGCAGCCGAAGCGAGATCAAGAACTTGTCTAAAAGAAAAAGGTTTGGCGATGCGCCGAGTTTGTATTGATGTGTGTGTTTTACAGAGAGCCTTCGGGTCTTATTTATACCCAGGCATAACGACATCCGTGTAGGACACGGTTTCTATCTTATCTACTATTTATAGTATGACAATATCTCAGGACGCAGTGCCATGTCGTATTACAAAAGGAATATCTAATAAGTTCCTAATTTACATAAAAAATTGCCATTGCAGGACCTTATCCATAGATGGCAATATCTTTAACGCACACTTTGGTGACTGAATCCAATACTTTATCTTCAAGTTTCCTTTCGGGACTGGCCCCACCTCCATCTTCGCTAAGGATCGGCGTCGGCTATCCTGAGTCGACTTGACTCAGCCGACTAGCTCCGCGGCCGATTCGACTTAGCCGACGTGGCCCCTGTTTCTCCGCCGATCGCGCATATCTTCCGATTCCGCCTCAATCTCTGCTTCAAACCTGGGGATTTGGTTACCAAATTTGGTCGTTAACACATGCCCCCCAAGTCCGCAATATGAAATTGTTGCGGATTTTGTACAGTCCGAATTCCAAGCGCAACCCTAGGTCGACTATGTTCTGGCCGTTATGAAAACTCTTTAAATAATGCCCGCCGCCCGCCGAACAAGTCACGCCGTCAACAGATAACCACCGCAGCAAACGTCTTCGAGCTCTCCGACGACCTCTCCGGCTCCCCAAGCTCGCGGCGGCGATTTCTTTTTTCAGCGACCCAGCGCATCCCAATGGCGTCTTCCGCTGCTCCGTCACCCGCGTCTCCTGCCGAGTTTCCTGAGGTATGCCCTAATCGGCTAGAACTCCTTTTCTTGCTTGTTCCTCTTTGCATGTTGGCAATCGGCTATCGACGTGGATCGCTTGGTTGTGGAATGTGGATCGGCCACGTCACAGTTCTTCGAGATTGAGAACCAACTCCCGGAAGATCTGGCTACCAAAATATCAGAAGCTGTCTACATCGACCTACATTGGCCTAAGTTAGGGCATGCGATGCAAAGAATGATAGAGAGAGCCGCCCAGGCCGACGTAACAGCTCAGATTGAAGTAACCTTTAAGGATGTGGAAGCCGAAAAAGCGAAGCTAAACGAACTGACGACTGGTCCATCAACCTCACAAGCCCGTATTGTCGATCTCAAGCTCGAGGAAGCCGGTTTGCTGCTGTAGTTGGAACAATGCTGAGCGAAGATCGCCACCGAAGAACTGCTGCTAGCCGATCTGCCCAAAGCCACCGAGGACCAAAAGAGCAGATTGATGGCCACGATCAAGCATTTGAAGGAACTGCATAAGTTAGCCAAAATGGTCCCCGGCTTTGATGCAGAGGATCTGGCTGTGATTGACAAAGTGAACGCCATCATGACTTCAGCTATCTTGGCCATATATGCATTCATGGGCATGTAATAGGACTCAGTTTTCAAAACTTGTGTTAACTTTGTTTAAACAATCTTTTCTAATCGGCTCGTTGACCTTAATCTCATTCCTTCTGCTGATTTAAGATTTGAACACCTTGAAAAATTTCGAAAACTTGCTAAGTCTGGTTCCTGATGTTGTATATGTATATGCCCCCTAGTTTTGTCGACGATGACTGTAGCATTAATAAAAGTAGTATTCCGAACAAACCGAGGCATGTCGGCGTATCGAGCTGATTCGGAATACCAGAGAGGGAAAAACATAGAAAAAATGGTCTAAAGGCGATGCAGGTATCCTACCACATTGGCTAACCCGAATCGGCCAGGCATTTGCTGAATCATGAGTTGATCCAAACACTTGGGTAATACTTCTTCAGATATTTGCCGTTAAGAGCCCTCCCAAACACTTCTCCATCCAAACCTTCTAGCATATAAGCTCCTTTGGATACGCATCTGTGGATCTTGGAAGGCCCATCCCAATTCGGTGACCATTTGCCAAACTTATTATCTCGTGATCCGATCGGCAATATCAATTTCCAAACAAGTTCGCCTTCTTTAAATGATTTAGGCACAACCTTCTTTAAAGGAATTGCTTCCACCCATTTTGTGAAATAATTTGTTACCGCCAATATGAATTTATGTCCCTTGCTCGATGGTGGATTGATCTGGACGATCATGTCGATTCCCCAACCTCTGAATGGCCAAGGCTTGATAATTGGGTTCATAGCCGATGCTGGTGCCCTTTGTATAGCTCCAAACTTCTGACAATCCTAGTAGCCCTTGTAATACTGGAAACAATCCTCTAGCATCGTTGGCCAAAAATACCCTCCTCTTCGAAGTAGACATTTCATCTTGTGAGCCGATTGATGCGTGCCGCAGATTCCTTCATGCACCTCTCCGATAGCCACCTTGGCTTGATCGGCACTGAGACACTTGAGCAGCACTCCATCAATCGTCCGATAGTATAACTCCCCATCGAGCAAGACATACTCAAAGCCTTGTAGCGCAACTTCCTGGAAGCCGACTGGGAAGGATTTTGCAGATAGTTGTAGGCTTCAAACCTCCAGTCGTCGGCTATCATGGTGGCAATCTCTATCTCAACAACTTTTGTCATCGGCCTATAGCCTGATGCCCCTTGACCTAAATCATTGGCTTTTGCATTCTGCTCTCTGTGGATGTGTTTTAATGTTACTAGCCGAAAGTTGTCCATCAATTCTCGGCATCGTTGATAATAGACAATCAGCGCATCATTTTTGCACTCGTATTCTCCTGACAACTGGCTGATGACCAACAATGAATCTCCCATTATTTCGATGGTGTCGGCCTCAACTTCCTTGAGAAGATGTAATCCCTTAAGCACTGCCTCGTATTCGGCTTGATTGTTTGTGGCATGGGGGTTGATTGAGAAGGCAAATTCGAAGCTTGCCCCCCTTGGTGATATGATGACCAACCCGATACCGCATCCATTCGTGCAAAGAGCCATCAAACGTCAAAGTCCAAGGCATGATCTTCACCGAGCCGACTGAACCATCTCTGTGTTCTACGATGAAATCGGCTATGGCTTGTCCTTTAACTGCCCTGGGTGCCTGATATCTTAATTCGAATTCAATTAAAGAAAAAATCCACTTCCCAACTCACCCTTTGAGTACTGGAGCCGATAGCATATATTTGACTACATCGGCTTTGGATACCACTGTATACTCGTTGGATAATAAATAATGCCTACACTTTTTACATGAAAAATACAGGCAAAGACATAATTTCTCCACTGGTGAATACCTTGTCTCTATGTCCAGTAGCCGTCGGCTGAGATAAAAGATGGCTTTCTCTTTTGCTTCAATCTCTTGAATCAGGACTGAGCCGATGGACTTGTCGTTGGCTGGTAGGTACAGTTTGAATGGTACCCCCTTTTTATAGAGAAATCAAGACTCAGCTTAAGTAATCTTTGATATTGTCCAATGCTTTCTGCTGCGCTGCCCCCCAAGTGAATGCTTGATCGGCCATCAGCCGAAGCAATGGTGTGAACGGCTCCATCTTTATGAAAGATTGGCTATGAATCGCCTGATGAAGTTGATTTTGCCAATAAAAGATTGTAGTTGCTTCTTGTCCTTCGGAGGCTGTATCGTCTTGATGGCACTAATGCTCCTTGGTGTAACCTCAATCCCTCTCTCATGAACAAGAAACCCTAAAAATTGCCCGCCGACACGCTGAATGCGCATTTCAGTGGATTCATCTTCAGGCCATATTTCCTTGTTCGCTCCAAAACCTCTCTAAGATCGGCTATATGATTTTCCATTTCCCTGGATTTGACAACAACATCATCGATGTAAATCTCAACCAGACATATCATGGAAAATGTAATTCATGGTCCTTTGATAAGTTCCTCTAGCATTCTTCAAGCCAAACGTCATGACGACCCATTCGTACAAGCCGATTGCTCCTGGGCATCAGAAGCAGCTTCTACGAGCAAATCGGCTATGGGCATTGGGTCGTCGCCCTTAGGGGTAGCTTTGTTGAGGTCTCTGAAATCAATACACACCCTAAGTTTACCATTCTTCTTCATTACTGGCACAATATTTAAAACCCACTTTGCATATCGGTAAGGCCGAATGAATCCAGCGTCGTATAGCTGAGTGATTTTGGCTTTGATTGCATCATACATATCGGCCTTAAACCTCCTAGGAGGCTGTTTGTACGGCCAATACCCAGCCTTGATAGGCAGCCGATGCACAACAATAGACGGGCTAAGACCATGCATCTCAAAATACTCCCAAGCAAAACAATCTTTGTATTCTTTTAATAAATTAATAAGCTGGGATCTACAATGAGAAGACAAATTTTTACTAATGTATGTCGGCCTAGGTCTATCTCCAGGACCTATATTGATTTCTTCGAGCTTGTCGGCCGACATAAAACCTTGCCCAAGCTTGCCATCGTCGTCGTTCGTGGTGTCCTTGCCGTAGACGTTCGAGCCCTCCACGACGCTCTCAAAGTAATAATTGAGGCTCTTCGTCTCCAATAGGCTGTATGGCAGAATTGGACACCTTTAGAAAATTGGCTTGCCAGATTTTGCCGAACAGACAATCAATACCGTTGATTTCCCAAAGTGGTAAATCGGCATTAGCAACAATCACTGACCTGTCGGCTGACACAATTTCAATCTTGTCGCCTTGCCTTTTGATCAGACTTTGATGGATTGTGGAAGGGACGCAACAGTTCGCATGGATCCAGTCCCTCCCAAGTAGCAAGCTGTAAGATCCCTTCCCTGTCGATGACAAAGAATGTTGTGGGCATGGTTTTGCTGCCGATGGTCAGCTCGACGTTCAGCACGCCCTTGGCCTCTGATGGGTTGCCACCGAAGTCTTTGAGCACCATGTTCGTCTTGATTAGATCTTCGGCTCGATTGCCCAACTTCCGAAAAGTGGCATAGGGCATGAGGTTGACTGCTGCCCCTCCATCGACTAGCATCTTTGACATCGGCTTCCCGTAAAAAATCCTTTCACGTACAGTAGTTTGAGATGTCGATTGTCAGTCCCCTCTGGTTTTTCAAAAACGGCTTGTTCCGGAGAGAATGCTAGTTTCACCAAGGCGTCTTCGACACTATCTGCATCCGCCTCTGTGGCGCCGAATTCGGTTGGCAGTATGAAAACCATGTTGACCGATGCAGTAGCTTTCCCTTTTCCTTTAGCCACCCTTCTGGCTTGGTCGGCTGCGCTTTCGTCGGCTAGGGTGTTCTTTTCCTTGGGGCGCCACTATTTCCTGCCCTGCCGACATTGTTGATGCTGAATCATCTGTTGGACCTCTTCGTCTTGCCCTTCGCTTTTTAGCCTTTGAATTCTTCTTTTCTGCGTTTTAGTGAAGAGGTCAGAAGGGCATCATTGTGAGTTAGCCGATTGCTCATCTTTGGCTTCTTCTTCGTAGTATTCGTCTTTGTTTTTGTCTTCAAAGAAGTCTTGGTGGATCGGTCCAAGCCGATCATGTACCGATTGCCACCTTCGGTTAAGCTGCACGGCCCTGGGGACGAATTGGGCAGGGCTTTGCATCGGCCGATCCCTATATTCGTCTTCACGATACTTACTACAGGCCGGGCAGTTGTCTATCACCGGTAGCCTCATCCCCGATTCCCAGCAGAATCAGAAAAACTCGCAATGCCAGTGTGGGTCGCAGTCGTTGTGGTGTCTGATAACTTGGAGGCCCCTCATCTCAGGTTCCCTAACTTACGGCTTGTCGTGTCGGGCCTCCTCCTCTTGCCAAAAACCGCTGCTGGAAGCAGCGTCGGCTGTCCATGTGAATCGGTCGCCGATCGGCCGATCGGCCGGTTGGGTGCACCATGTTGACTGGCGCAGCTTGATCTCCAGTCGGCCTCTTCTCTCCCTTGACCCCCTTGAGGGTTTCGGCTAAGCTGCACGTCATTCTGTTCTGCCGATCAGCTCGCCTGGGGCCAGCCTAGACCATGTTGACCGGGAAGGGGTTGCCATGGACTTTCATTGGCCGGGGTGAATCAGCGAACTTTAGCTTCCCAGCCTCAATAGCCGACTGTATTTGCTGCCTGGAAACCTTACAGTCGTTAGTGCTATGGGAGGTAGAGTTGTGCCACTTAGAGTACTTCTTTTTGAGTTCTTTGGCCGATGGGATCGCGTGGGTGGCAGGAAGCTGAATTTGCTTCTCCTTCTGCAATAAATCAAAGATCCTATCGGCCTTGGTGATGTCAAAGTCGTACTTCTCCTCCCTAGCCATTTTCAGTAGCCATTGGTAGACGATGACCTTTTTATTTTTGGTCCATTCGGCTGCTGCAACTTTTGTGTCAACGTCACTAGTTTCTGAGTCAGTCTCGACGATGACATGGGCAACCTTCTTGACGGCATTCCTTGATTCCTGAAATCTTTGCTCGTGGGCCGTCACCCTCTGCGCCGAGATGGGCCAAGCTGTCGAAGTCCGAGCCGAAAACCTTTCACGGATCGGTGGCGGCTCCATGAAAAGCCAAATCGGCTAGCTGGAATCGACAGCACCGAGGCTATAACAGCGGTTCTTCATCTCTCGAATCTTTGAATGTAGTCTGAATCGACTCCTCATGCTTACGCCTAATGCTTGTCAGGTTTGACAGCTTCATCTCATGGTTGCCGGTGTAGAAGTAGCTGTGGAACTGCTTCTCGAGATCGGCCCAGCTCTAGATGAAATTGTAAGGCAGTGAAGAAAACCACGTAAAGGCTGATCCCAATAGCGAGAGTGGGAATAAGCGAACCCTCATGGTGTCTGTAGCCGATGCCTCCCCGCATTGCGCCAGGAATCGGCTGACGTGTTCGTATGTAAAAGTATTGTCCTACCATGAGAACTTGGAGAAATCTGGGACTTTGTATCGCTTGGGCAGTGGCACCCTCTCAAAGTACTCTCGGTAGGATACCGATACATATTGCTAGAATCTTTCGGTTTGAGGCCGAATTGATCGCGCATGACGTCGACAATCAAATCGGCCCAGGTCCTGTTATCTTGGGCTTGCTATATCGGCTCATATTAATCATACTGTATGGGTGTTTGCCGATACTGAGGTGGTGGTGTCTGCGGTCGGTAATGTTGGTCATGTTGGCCTCCCTGGTACTGGTATTGAGCCGGGTCGACGGCGGGAGGCGGCCGATTCACCGGCGGTGGTGATTGGTCGGAGAAGAGCCGACAGCCACTGGCATTATACTGTACCCCTTGAATGACATTGGCGGTAGGTTCTTGTCGCTGATTAAAGTCGAATATGTCGGCTAGTTGCTCCTTAGAAGGAGGTTGTTGCCAGTTCAGAATGATGGGCGGCGGCCTTGAAGCCAACGCGGATGCAGTCGGTTGACTGAGGACCCCTCCTGGTGGCCCTGGCTATACTGATGGTGGCATCAACCAATTATGGGTTGCCAAGACCCTGTAGTTGGGGAACTGGCCATTTGTGAAATAAGTCGACTCCCGCTGCAGTTGATCGGCCATCTTCGAGTCGACCATAGTGGAAATCATGTTGTTGAGGGTGTTGACCAAGATGCCACTCTGATTAACGAAAGCGTGGTGCACAGCCGAGTCGATTCGGTCTTGCAAAGTGTGCAGTCCTGAATCGTCTTGTTCTTGCTTCGGCTCCTCCATCTTGTGTTTTCCTTTTGTATCGCCTGAGTATGATGCCTTGAAGTCATCCATGCTGAATTTGTACTTCTGGTGGACGGCCCCAGACCTCATGTTGGCAAAAGATTGTAGATAGTTGGCCTGCAGTTACTCCACCATCTTCTTGTAGTCGGCCAATTGCTAAGCCGACAATTGTTCCATCTTGACAGGAACCATGTTTTCCTTGCAGATTTTGGGGCTCTTGAGGTTAACCATCACGTCGACTTTGTTACTGCGTTCTAGCCGAGTCGATGGTCCCACCAGGCGTGCCAAGAAGCGTGCTGTTGAGAAATCTTTCCCACGCACTGGCCTAGGAGATCTGCTTAACTCCAGTTCAGGTCCGTCCTTGGCTACCTTTGATGAACTAGGCATGCCAGTTGGATTGATCTGCTAACCAATAAGAAATAAACAGATACATGCGTTAAGGTTAAGGTTAGATCCTATCGGATCGACTCAGGGAACCAACTTACATATAATTGATATCCCAAAGCACATTTAAACAAAATGATTGGGATAGATCAGCTATGCCGAGACAGTATAAACCACTTAATCTAAATATACATCAGGATAATAAATATATGCATTTATAACCTAGCCGATGTTGCAGATCTAAGGTGAGTCGGCTATTACTCCGATACATCTTATGAAAAGATATTAATCTAACCTAAATGCATTAAACCTAGATCAATCTACTGTCGGCTGATGCGAACAGATTGATACTGGCTTAAGGCATTTAACCAGATTGAGATCTTAATATAAGAGGCAACTTTAATATATCGAATAGTAAATAATGCTAAAAGATAATTAAAACAGAAAAGGCCGGCTGAAACGCCGACACTGTCTTTGATGGTAAACATCTAGCCGAATAGATCTTAATAATTCTAAGAGCGACTTAATAGGTCATAGTGATGCAGCATTAAGTATAAAAAGAAGTACTAGATATATATGATCCGATGTAAACCCCTCGAGACGGTGGATACAACATATAAACTAGTTCAACATCCAGATCTAGCTCTGTCAGCTACTGTCTCCCGAGAGAAATGAGCCGATGGCAAGATAGATCTAGACATTGCTCCAGATTATATGCCGTGTATGATAAATTGCGTAGTGTACAACATCAGATCTAGAGTACCATGGCGATGTAAGCACTAGATTCAATGATACAAACTACTAACGACAAGTGTTTACCTTATTCCGGGGTCGAGATCGATGCAGCCGAAGCGAGATCAAGAACTTGTCTAAAAGAAAAAGGTTTGGTGATGCGCCGAGTTTGTATTGATGTGTGTGTTTTACAGAGAGCATTCGGGTCTTATTTATACCCAGGCATAACGACATCCGTGTAGGACACGGTTTCTATCTTATCTACTATTTACAGTATGGCAATATCTTAGGACGCAGTCCCATGTCGTATTACAAAAGGAATATCTATAAGTTCCTAATTTACATACACAATTGCTGTTATAGGACCTTATCCATAGATGATAATATCTTTAACGCACAATTTGGAGACCGAACCCAATACTTTATCTTTAAGTTTCCTTTTGGGACCGGCCCCAGCTCCATCTTTGCGTAGGATCGACATCGGCTATCCTGGTCCGACTTGGACTCAGTCGACTAGCTCCGCAGCCGATTCGGACTTAGCCGACACGGCCCCTATTTCTCCGCTAGTCGCACATATCTTCCGATTCCGCCTCAATCTCTGCTTCAAACTTGGGGATTTGGTTACCAAATTTGGTCGTTAACAATCGGCAGGGCCGAATAAAACATGCATCATATAGCCGAGTAATTTCGGCTTTAATCGCATCATACATATCGGCTTTAAACCTCCAGGGAGGCTGTTTGTGTTGCCGGTATCCTGGTTTAATAGGGAGCCGATGTTCCACAATCGATCGGCTAAGACCTGGCATCTCAAAATACTGCCAAGCAAAATAATCTATATATTCCTCAGCTTGGTTCTAAAATGAGAAGATAAATTTTTACTGATGTATGTCGGCCTAGGCCAATCTCCTGGACCTATATCAACTTCTTTGAGCTCGTCGGCCGACATAAAACCTTGTCCTAGCTTGCTATCGAGATCATCCACGGTGTCCTTGGTGTACATGCTTGAGCCCTCCGTGACGCCCTCAAAGTAATAGTTGAGGCTCCTCGTCTCCAATTGGTTGTCGGCTAGCACGATTTCAATCTCTTGTCGCCTTGCCATTGTATCAAGCTCTGGTGCATGGTGTAAGGGATGCAGCAATTGGCGTGGATCCAGTCCCTCCCTAGCACCAGGCTAATGACCCCTTCCCAACGATCAGCTCAACGTTAAAAACCCCTTTGGTCTCAGATGGGTTCCCACCGAAATCCTTGAGGACCATGTTTGTCCTTATGAGATCATCGGCACCCTTGCATACGGCATCAGATTGATGATGGCTCCCCTGTCAATTTCATTTTTGACATCGGCCTCCCATTGATGAATCCTTTGACGTTGAGGGGTTTGAGATGTCGATGTCCTGTCCCTTCTGGCTTTTCAAAAATCGCTTGATCTGGGGATAACATAAGTTTAGCCGATGATTCCTCTACGACGTCTGCATCGGCTTGGTAACACAAAAACCATATTAACCAATGCAGCGGCCACAACATTTCCCTTGGCCTTTCTTTTTTCCTGGTCGTCTTAGTCTTCATCGGCCGGCATATGTTTGTTCTTCACGCGCCATTGTTTCCTAGGGTGCTCTTGTTCCTTCTTCTTTTTTAGCCGATAGTCGATTTTGGCTTGGACCTCTTTCAGCCGACCCTCGCTCTTTAGCCGTTGCACCTTCCGCTTCTGGGTCTTCGTAAAAGTGTCGGAGGGCCACCATTGTGGGTTGGCAGCCTGTTCTTCGTCATCCTCAAAGTCCCCCTGAAAGAAATCTTCATGGATTAGGCCCAGCCTTTGGTGCACAGGGCGTTTCTTTTGTTTCGGCCGATTTTCTCTGGGCGGAAATTGGCTTGAGCTCTCGGCCTGCTCATTTTCATAGCCACTGCACGCCGAGTAGTCTTGTAGTGATGGCAATCTCATCCCTTGATTCCAGCAAAACCTAAAGAAATCACAGCTCCAATGGGGATCGAAGCCGTCATATTGCCGATGGTAAGCCCCTTTCTGCCGGGTGTCTTCTTGGATGCACTTTGTATATTCTGCCTATCTCCTTCTCTTCACGTTCCTTCATGAGTTTGACTATGCTACCCATTTTTTGGGGACGTTGATCGGCTAATCGGTGGCTTGCATACACCATGTTAACGGCAAAAGGATTCCCATCAACTTTCATCGGCTTTTTTGGATCTTCAAATTTAATCTTCCCAGCTTCTATAGCCGACTGGATTTGCTGGCGAAGCACCTTGCAGTCGTTTGTACTGTGGGAACCAGTGTTATGCCACTTGCAATATTTTGTCTTCTTCAACTCCTCGGCCGATGGAATGACGTGATTGGCCGGCAGTTGGATCTATTTTCCCGAAGTAGTAGATCGAATATTTTATCGGCTTTGGTTATGTCAAAATCATACTTCTCCTCCTTAGCCAAATTTTTCACCCATTGGCAAGTTATGATCTTCTTGTTTCCAGCCCATTTGGCTGCTGCTACTTCGGTCTCGCTATTGGTTGAATTTGAATCGGAAGCGTAGGCAACATGGCTAATATTCTCAAAGGCATTCTTGGCCTCCTGAAAACGTTGCTCATGGGCAGTGATCTTCTGCGCTAAGTGATCTCCTGGAAGGCAAGATCGGCTAGCTGGGAATCGGATAGCACCAGGTTGTAGCATCGGTTCCTCATGTCTCTAAATCTCTGGATGTAGTCCTGGACCGATTCGTCATGCTTATGCCTGATGGATGTTAAATCGGACAACTTCTTCTCATGGATGCCGGTGTAGAAGTATCGACGAAACTGCTTCTCCAAATTGGCCCAACTCTGTACAAAATTGTATGGTAGCAAAGAAAACCAGGTAAAAGCCGATCCTGAGAGCGAGAGGGGAAAAAGCCTAACTCTTAGGGCGTCTGTAGCTGATGCCTCTCCACGCTAGGCTAAAAATCGGCTAACATGCTCATAGGTAGAAACATTGTCCTGCCCTGAGAACTTGAAAAAGTCTGGCTCCTTGTATCGGTTAGGCAATGGAACCCTTTCATAGTACTCAGGATAACGATACCGATACATATTGCCCGTGTCCTTGGGTTTGAGGCCGAATTGTTCTCTCATCACGTCGGCTGTCAAGTCCACCCAAGGCTTGTTCTGTTGAGGCACCTCCTGTGCTTGTTGCTGCATCGGCTCATACTGATCAAACTGGAGTGGTACTTGTCGATACTGCATCCGAGGCGAATGAGGTTGATAATGCAGATTAAAGTTGCCTTTTGGAAAATGCTAGGAGATTGGTGCACCATTGGAGGCTGTTGATCCTGAAGAAGCTGTGAGCCGATAGGATGTTGTGGCAAGCTCGATGGATAGGATCCTATCGGCACCTTGGGCAGAACAGGTGGCCGATCTATACTGAACATGGCCACAATCTGTTCTAAGAACATCTGAGGGATCTCATGGCCTGCATGGTGAGCTCGTGGCCTTATCAGGACCATGGGTTGGAAGTCTGTCGACTTTGATACCGATGGTGGAACGAACGGCTTGAGGGGAACCGATCGTGGCGCGATCGGCTGTTCCGAAGGAACTCCTGAAGTAGTCAGCATCCCATCTATTGCCAAGGCCCTCTACTGAGGAAATTTACCCTCAGCGAGGAATACTGGTCCCCTGACTTGGTGTTCGGCTATCCTGGAGTCGACAACTGTACTGATCATGTTATTGAGGGTGTTGACCAGTTGTTAACACCTAAATTTGGTAATTGAATCCCTAAGTCCTGGCAAGGATGAAGCAGAATTGGATCGGATGGTTTGACGGAGAAACAGAGGCCGCATCGGCTGAGAAGCGATCGGCTGTGAAGCCAGTCGGCTAAGGTTGAATCGGATAAGAGCGGCCGATAGCCGATTCTAGGTTTAGATAAGATAAAACCGTTTCTGGTGCAGATGTTTGAAGATAGATACAAGATTCGGTTATCAGTTTGTGCGTTAAAAGATATTGCCATTTATGGATAGAGTCCTGTAACGGCAATTGTATCTGTAAATTAGGAATTTGTTTAAACTGTATATTGTAATGCGGCATGGGTCCTTCCCGGGATATCGTTGTATTTTAAATAGTAGTTTAGATAGAGTCTAGGGTCTGTACAGATAATGTTATTTTGGGTATAAATAGGACCCGAGACCCCCTGTAAATGAAACAACCAATCAATCAAACAATTTTCGGCGCATCGCCAAACCTTTTCTTTAGACGAGCAATTGTTTTGGCTACAGGCTGCATCGTTTCGATCCCCAAATCTAGGTAAATGCTGGCCATTAGTAGTATGTTCTGCTAATTCTAGTGCTTCCATCGTAATGACACATTAGATTCAGGGGTCCATACTGCGTTATTTACCATATATCGCATATAAACTGGCGCAATGTTTAGATTTATCCTGTCATCGGCCAGTTCTATCAAGGACCTGCAGCCGATAGGGCTAGATCCAAAGGTTGGGCTAGTTTATATGCGGTATCCACCGTCTCGAGAGGTATAAATCAGCTATAACAGATCAGGTTGTTCTTTTTATACTTAATGCTGCATCAACATTGAACTATTAAGTCGTTTTTAGAACTTCCAATGATCTGTTCCGTTAGATTTATATGTTTAGAGACAGCCGGGGTTTCAGTCGGCCTTATACGCACGATATATTTTTAGTATATTTTTTACTAGATTTATGTTAGGACTGTCTCTTATATTAAGATCCCATTCTTGTCGGACATCATAGACCGAAATTGGCCTGCTATCGACAGCCGACGGCCGATTTCCTAGGCTGAGCATATCTGGTTCAAGAATGATATCTTTTCATAAGAATCATCGGAGTACTAGCCGATCCATAGTTAGCTTTTCAATATCGGCTAGGTTATCAATACATATATTTATTATCCTTTACTCTATTTGGGTTAAGCGGCTGATGCTCTCTCGGTATGGCCGATCCATTATAGTCGCTTGGCTTAAATATATTTTGGGATAACATATATATGCTCATGGATTCCCTCAGCCGATCCAGTGGGGATCTAACCTACCACTTAATGCATATGTCTTTGTTTTTCTTGTTGGTTAAGAGATCAAACCAACTGGCACGCCCTATACTGCACAGGCAGCTGAGAAGGACCTGCACTGGAGCTAAGCAGATCTCCCAGGCCAGCGCGTGAGAAAAATTTCTTGTCAACACGCTTCTTGGCATGCCCGGTGGGACTTTCTCTGTCGGCTAGGCTAAGACGCATCGACTCAGCCGACAAGATGGTCGACTCCAAGAGCCCCAATGTTTCTCAGGACAACATCGTGCCTGTGAAGATGGAGCAGTTCTCGGTTGAGCAGCAAGCCGATTACAAGAAGATGGTGGAAGAGCTCCATGCCAACTACTTACAATCATTCACCCAGACCAGATCTGGGGCTGTACATCAAAAGTACAAGTTCAGCATGGACGAACTCAAGGCATCCTCCTCCAGGGGATCAAAAGGCAAACAAAAGGTGGAGGAGCTGATTTAGGAACAAGATGATTCGGCCCTGCATACCTTGCAAGACCGGATCGATTCGGCCGTCCATCACGCGCTGGTCAACCAGAGTAGCATCCTTGTCAACACTCTCAACAACATGATCGCTACCGTGGTCGACGCCAAGATAGCCGACCAGCTGCAACGGGGGCCGACGTACTTCACGGATGGCCAGTTTCCTGGTTACAGGACGTTGGTCAACCAGAATCGGCCGATCCCACCGCCAGCACAACCAGGCCCGCTAGGAAGGGTCCTCGGCCAGCCGAATCCGACTGAATCGGCTACAAGGCCAGTGATTACCATGCTGAACCGACAACAACCGCTACCCCAGGATCAGATCGCTAACATGTTCAACGACAATCGGCAGTCAGAGCCGATTGCCCGGATTGACCTGGACGGACGGTACAATGCCGGTGGCCGACGGCTGTTCTCGGGACCACCAACGCCACCACCGGCGCATCGGCCACCTCCTGCTGATCATCCACTCCACTACCAGTATCAAGGAGGCCGTCAAGATCATCACTACAGGCCTCAGACGCCACCACCGCTGTATCGGCAAGCACCCGTGCCATATGACCCTGTTAACACTGAAATTTGGTAATCAAATCCCCAAGTCTGCAAAGGCGAAGCAGAGTCAGATCGACTGGAAACAGGGGTCGCATCGGCTGAAGAGTGATCGGCTGCAAGGCCAATCAGCTAAGGATTGGATCGGATAGGGGTAGCCGATAGCCGATTCAAGGTCCGAAAGAGATGAAACCATTTCTGATGCAGCAGATTGAAGATAAATAAAAGATTCAGTTATTAATTGCGTGTTAAACGATATTGCTACTTATGGATAGAGTCCTGTAACAGCAATTGCATCTGTAATTTAGGGATTTGTTTAAACTGTTAGTCGTAACGCGGCGTGGGTCTCGCTCGGGATAATGTTGTGTTTTAAATAGTAGTTTAGATAGAGTCCAGGGTTTGTACAGATAATTGTATCTTGGGTATAAATAGGACCCGAGACCCCCTGTAATGAAATTCAGTTATTCACAATCAATCAAACCTTCGGCGCATCGCCAACCTTTTTCTTCAGACGAGCACTTTGTTTGGCTATGGGCTGCATCGTTTGGATCCCCAGATCTAGGTTAATGCTTGTCATTAGTGGTATGATCTACTATTTCTAGTGCTTCCATCGTAATGATACATTAGATTCCGGAGTTTGTATTGTGATATTTATCATATATCGTATACAAATTAGATGAATGTTTGGATCTATCCTGCCATTGGCTAGTTCTAGCAAGAACTTGCAGCCAATAGGGCTAGATCTAAAGGTTGGCTGGTTTATATGTAGTATCCACCGTCTCGAGAGATATAAATCGGCTACAGTAGATCGGGTTTTGCTTTTTATACTTAATACTGCATCGGATTCGAACTATTAAGTCATTTTTAGAACTATCCATGATCTGTTCGGCTTAGATTTCTATTGTTTAGAGACAGTGCCGAGGTTTCACCGGCCTTATACGCCCGATATGTTTCTTTTAATATATTTATTATTAGATTTATATTAGGACTGCCTCTTACATTAAGATCACATTCTTGTCGGACGTTGCCGGCGAAATCGGCCTACCTTCAATAGCCGATGGTCGATTTCCGAGCTATGCATACTGTTTCAAGAATGATATCTTTCTATAAGATTCATCGGAGTACTAGCCGATCCATTGTTAGCTTTTCAGTATCGGCTAGGTTATCGATTCATATATTTATTATTCTTTGTTGTATTTGGGTCAAGCGGTTGATGCTGTCTCGGTATAGCCGATCCATTTCAGTCACTTGGCTTAAATATGGTTTAGAATAGCACATATATGTTTATGGATTCCCTCAACCAATCCAGTGGTGATCTAACCTAACACTTGACGCGTATCCCCTTGTTTTTCTTGTTGATTAACAGATCAAATCAACTGGCACGCCCTGCACCAAACAGGCAGCCGAGAAGGACCTGCACTGGAGTTAAGCGGATCTCCCAGGCCAACGCGTGAGAGGGATTTCTCATCAACACGCTTCTTGGCACGCCCAGTGGGACTTTCTCCGTCGACTCGACTCGGGTGCATAGATTCAACCGGCAAGATGGTCAACTCCAAGAGCTCCAACATTTCCCAGGATAACATCGTGCTTGTGAAGATGAAACAGTTATCGACTAAACAGCAAGCCGATTATAAGAAGATGGTGGAAGAACTCCAGGCTAACTATTTGCAGTCTTTCACCCAAACAAGATTTGGGGCCGTGCATCAGAAGTATAAGTTTAGCATGAATGACACTAAGGCATCCTTCTCTGGTGAGACAAAAGGCAAAGAGAAGGTGGAGGAGCCGACCCAGCTACAGGATGATC
Source organism: Oryza australiensis (assembly GCA_019925245.2). Classification (NCBI taxonomy): domain Eukaryota; kingdom Viridiplantae; phylum Streptophyta; class Magnoliopsida; order Poales; family Poaceae; genus Oryza; species Oryza australiensis. Next base: position 567,282 of record JAIFGZ020000819.1, read on the forward strand.
CGGCTGTTTACTCTCTACAAGATCGGATTGACTCGGTCGTTCACCATGCATTGGTCAACCAAAGTAGCATCTTGGTCAACACTCTCAATAACATGATCGCTAGTGTGGTCGACGCCAAGATAGCCGACCAGCTGCAACGGGGGCCAACGTACTTCACAGACGACCAATTTCCTGGTTACAGGACATTGGTCACACAGAATCGGCCGATCCCATCGCTGGCGCAACTAGGGCCGCCGAGAGGAGTCCTCGGTCAGCCAATTCCAGGTGAATCGTCTATAAGGCCAGCGATTACTATGCTGAACTGACAATAGCCATTGCTCCACGATCAGATTGCCAATATGTTCAATGATAATCGACAGTTAGAGCCGATTGATCCAGATAGACGGTGCAACGCCTGTGGCTGACAGCTGTTTCCAGGACTGCCAATGCCACCACCGGCACCTCGGCCACCTCCCGCTGATCACCACTACCAGTATCAAGGGGGCCGCCAAGATCATCATTATAGGCCTCAGATGCCACCACCGCTTGTCGGCAAGCACCCGCGCCGTATAACCAATACGAGCCGATACAGCAAGACAACAGGACATGGGCCGATCTGATCGCAGATGTTATGCGCGATCAATTCGGCCTCAAGCCAAAAGACTCATGGAACATGTATCGGTATCCCTATCCGGAGCACTTCGAGTGGATCCCGTTTCCCAACCGATACAAGATCCCAGATTTTTCGAAGTTCTCAGGGCGGGACAACATTTCAACCTACGAGCATGTTGGCCGATTCTTGGCACAGTGTAGCGAAGCATCGGCTACGGACGCCTTGAGAGTCCGATTGTTCCCTCTTTCTCTTTTAGGATCGGCTTTTACTTGGTTCTCCTCGCTGCCCTACAATTCGATTCAGAGCTGGTCCGATCTTGAAAAACAGTTCCATAGCTACTTCTATTCCGGCAACCACGAGATGAAGTTGTCGGACCTCACCAGCATGAGGCAAAAACACAATGAATCGCGCCAATCCGAGAGCGATTCTCTATGCAAGACTTTGACAGCTTAGCCCACTTGGTGCAGAAGGTAACGGCCCACAAGCAGCGATTCCAAAACACCGGGAAGGCCGTCAAAAATATAACTCAGGTCATCGTCGAACCAGACTACGAGTCCAACGACGACGACGTAGAAGTAGCGGCAGCCGAATGGGCCAAGAATAAAAAGGCCATCGTCTGCCAATGGCTGCTGAAGACTGCCAAAGAGGAAAGATACGATTTTGTCATCACTAAGGCCAACAAGATCTTCGATTTGTTGCTCAAGGAGAAGTAGATTCAATTGCCAAAAAATCACGTGATCGCGTCGGCCGAAGAGTTGAAGAAAAAGAAGTATTGCAAGTGACATAACTCCACATCCCACGCCACAAACGACTGCAAAGTCTTCAGGCAGCAAATCCAGTCGGCAATCGAGGCTGGGAAGCTAAAGTTCGCCGATTCGAATCGACCGATGAAAGTAGACAGCAATCCCTTCCCGGTCAACACGGTCCAAACCGGCCCCAGGCAAGCCGATCGACAGAACAGAATGGCGCATGACTTAGTCAACACATCGATCGGGGCCAAGGCAGAAGGTGATCGAATTGGATGTCACGCCGCACCAATTAATATGGTGCATCCAGTCATCAGATCGGCTGACCGACAGCCGATGCATGAACATAGCCGATACCATCATCAGTACCGGTCTCGGCAGGAAGAAGTCTACAATGAAGCACCCCGTCGGCGTGAGCCGAATACCCAAAGCCGGCGGTACGAGGTAAACCACGACAATGCCGATCCACATTGGCATTACGATTTCTTCAGGTACTGCTGGGAATCCAGCATGAGACTGCCAACACTGGACGACTGCCCAGCGTGCAACGATCACCGCGACAATGAGTACAGGAGCTCAACGGCTGCAAGTCCAACTCGGTCCATTCCCAGAGCCGTCCAGTTAAACCAAAGGCGGCAATCTGTCCATGATCAGCTCGGTCCGATCCACCAGGATTTCTTCGTTGATGAAAACCGCGATGGGAACAACCGCGACAATGGAGAGGCCGACGATGAGGAATCGGCCAACCCCCAATGGTGCCCGTCCGATCTCTTCACGAAGACGCAGAAAAGAAGGGTTCAACGGCTTAAGCGCGAAGGGAGAGAAGATGAGGTCCAGCAAATGATCTACGAACAGCGTCGTCGGCTCAGAAAAATCAAAAGGCGATGGGTGCCCAAAGAGAAAGCTGCCATAGTCGACGAAGAGCAAGCCGAGGAAAGTCCAGCCGATCAAGTCAGGAGGACGGCCAAAGGAAAAGGCAAAATTTCTACATCGGTCAACATGGTGTTCGTGCTACCAGCCGAGTTCGGTGCTCCTGAAGCCGATGCAGACACCATTGAGGATGACCTGGCGAAACTAGCAATCTCACCATACCAAGCTGTCTTCGACAAACCCAAAGGAACAGAGAATCGGCACTTAAAGCCGTTGTACGTTAAAGGATTCGTCAATGGTAAGCCTATTTCCAAAATCCTAGTTGATGGGGGAGCTGCAGTCAACCTCATGCCTTACGCAACGTTCAGAAAGCTAGGCAAGGGAGCCGAAGACCTGATAAAAACCAACATGGTGCTCAAAGACTTCGGCAGCAACCCATCGGAAACCAAGGGCGTCCTCAACGTTGAACTGACCATCGGCAACAAGACCATGCCCACAACATTCTTTGTTATCAACGGGAAGGGGTCTTACAGCCTGCTGCTCGGAAGGGACTGGATACACGCTAATTGCTGCATCCCTTCTACAATGCATCAGAGCCTGATCCAATAGGACGGTGACAAGATCGAGATCGTACCAGCCGAGAGGTCAGTTAGTGTTGTCAGTGCCGATTTGCTGCTTTGGGAAATCGAGGGCATTGATTGTTTATTCGGGAAAATCTGGCAAGCCGATTTTCTAAATGTGTCAATTTCAAAGATACAGCCGATTGGAAACAACGAGCCGCAACTGCTACTTTGAACAGGACATGGTGGAGGGCTCGAGCGTTCTCGGCGTTGCCACCGCAGACGAAGACGATGGCAAGTTAGGGCAAGGTTTTACGTCGGCCGACGAATTAGAGGAAATCGACATCGACTCTTGTGATAGGCCGAGGCCGACGTACATTAGCAAAAATCTGTCTCCTCATTGTAGATCGCAACTTATTGAATTGTTAAAAGAATATAAAGATTGTTTTGCTTGGGAGTACTTCGAGATGTCCGGTCCCAGTCGATCAATAGTGTTCCATCAGCTGCCGATAAAGCATCCCAGGAGGTTTAAGGCCGATATGTACGATGCAGTTAGAGCCGAAATCACTCGGCTATACAACGCGGGATTCATTCGGCCTTGCCGATACGTCGAGTGGGTCTCAAACATCGTCCCATTGTTAAAGAAAAAAGTAAACTTAGGGTGTGATCGATTTCAGAGACCTAAACAAGGCAACCCTTAAAGACGAATACCCAATGTGGATAGCCGATCTGCTTGTCGATGCTGCTTCAGGCCACAAAATTATCAATTTCATGTATGGCAATGCAGGGTATAACCAAATATTCTTGGCCGACGAGGAAATCCACAAGACCTCTTTTCGGTGTCCCGGCGCAATCGGCCTGTACGAATGGGTAGTAATGACGTTCGGCTTGAAGAATGCTGAGGCAACATATCAACGGGCCATGAATTACATCTTTCACGATATGATCGGCTCGCTGGTAGAGATATACATTGACGACGTGGTTGTCAAGTCAAGGGAGATAGAAGGCCACATAGAACGGATGAGGAAATATGGTCTAAAGATGAATCCGCTTAAGTGCGTGTTCGGCGTATCGGCCGGGCAATTCTTGGGATTTCTCGTCCATGAAAGAGGGATTGAAGTTACACCAAGGAGCATAAATGCTATCAAGACAATTCAACCTCCGAAAGATAAAAAGCAACTCCAGTCATTGATCGACAAGATAAACTTCATCAGACGGTTCATAGCCAATCTCTCAGAAAAGATGGAGCCGTTCACACCACTACTTCGGCTGAAAGCCGATCAGACGTTCCCATGGGGGGTAGAGCAGCAAAAGGCGTTAGACAACATAAAAGATTATCTCAGCTCCTCTCCAGTTTTAATGCCTCCACAAAAGGGGATACCGTTCAAGCTGTACTTGTCAGCCGATGACAAATCAATCGGCTCAGTCCTAATACAAGATGTCGACGGCAAAGAAAAAGCCATCTTCTATCTCAGTCGGCGGTTGCTAGACGCAGAAACGAGGTATTCACCTGTGGAGAAGCTATGCTTATGCCTCTATTTTTCATGTACGAAGTTAAGGCACTATCTACTGTCCAACGAGAGCACAGTAATCTGCAAAGCCGATGTAGTTAAGTATATGTTATCGGCTCCAGTGCTCAAAGGAAGAATCGGGAAGTGGATTTTTGCACTAACAGAATTCGATTTGAGGTATCAGGCACCAAGGGCAGTCAAAGGGCAAGCCATAGCCGACTTTATTGTGGAGCACAGAAACAATTCAATCGGCTCAGTGGAAATTATGCCATGGACCCTGATGTTCGACAGCTCGGTTTGCACCAACGGCTGTGGCATCGCCTTGGTCATTATTTCGCCTAGGGGGGCAAGCTTCGAGTTTGCTTTTGCCATCAACCCCCATGCTACAAACAACCAAGCCAAATACGAAGTCATCCTTAGAGGATTGCACCTGCTCAAGGAAGTTGAAGCCGATGCCATCGAAATAATGGGGGATTCATTCTTGGTCATCAGCCAATTATCAGGAGAATATGAATGCAAAAACGACGCGCTGATGGTCTATTATCGGCAATGTCAGGAATTAATGGACGGTTTTTGGCTAGTTACTTTGAAGCATATCCCCAGAGAGCAGAACACAGAGGCCAATGACTTGGCTCAGGGGGCATCAGGCTATCGGCCGATGCTGAAAGAAGTAGACATAGATGTGGCCGCCATTACGGCCGATGATTGGAGGTTCGAAGTTTATAACTATCTCAAAAATCCCTCTCAATCGGCCACAAGGAAACTACGATACAAGGCATTACGATACGTGTTGCTGGATGAAGACCTGTACTATCGGACGATCGACGGCATGCTACTCAAGTGTTTGGGAGCTGATCAGGCTACGGTGGCCATCGGGGAAGTACATGAAGGAATCTGTGGCACGCATCAATCGGCCCACAAAATGAAATGGCTACTTCGCCGAGCAGGGTATTTCTGGCCGACGATGCTGGAGGATTGTTTCAAGTATTACAAGGGCTGCTAGGATTGTCAGAAGTTCGGCGCCATACAACGAGCACCAACATCGGCTATGGACCCAATTATCAAGCCATGGCCGTTCAGAGGATGGGGCATTGATATGATCGGCCAGATCAATGCACCCTCAAGCAAAGGACATAAATTTATCCTGGTGACAATGGATTACTTCACGAAGTGGGTGGAGGCGATTCCCCTCAGAAAAGTGGATTCTAAGGACGCAATCGAGTTTGTCAAAGAACACATCATCTACCTATTTGGTGTTCCACAAACAATAACAACAGACCAGGGATCCATCTTTGTATCGGACAAATTCGTTCAGTTTGCCAACGGCATGGGGATCAAGCTACTTAATTCTTCGCGTACTACGCACAAGCCAACAGGCAAGCGGAAGCTTCAAACAAAAGTTTGATCAAGTTGATTAAAAGAAAGATCTCTGAGTACCCTAAACAATGGCACAGCCGATTAGCCGAATCACTGTGGGCGTATCGGATGGCGTGCCACGGGTCAATTCAAGTCCCTCCGTACAAACTGGTCTATGGACATGAAGCAGTGCTGCCATGGGAAAGTGTCGTCAGCTCAAGGCACATTTAGCTACAGGATCAACTCACAGCCGATGATTATTATCACCTGATGGTGGACGAATCGGAAGATCTAGTTTTATCCAGGATGAGGGCCTTAGAAAAAGTCACAAAACATAAAGAACGAGTAGCCATACATTATAATAAGAAGGTGGTGCCTAAATCTTTTGAGGAAGGCGAGCTTGTTTGGAAACTTATACTGCCGATCGGATCTAGAGACAACAAGTTCGGCAAATGGTCACCAAATTGGGAAGGGTCTTTCAAGATCCACAAATGCGTCTCTAAAGGAGCTTACATGCTAAAAGGACTGGATGGAGAGATATTTGGAAGGGCTCTTAATGGAAAATATTTAAAGAAATATTACCCAAGCATATGGATCAACTCGTGATTCGGCTATGGTTACTCCAACCTATTTATGACAGCCGATGTCTTACATTAACAACGCACCGCCTTTAGGCATTTTTATGCAACATTTTTCGCTAAGTTTTCTATGATCGGCTCACGATTGGCCGATAAGGACGGCAAGGATGCGAGAACGGCTCGAACTCACAATTTTGTCGACACCGAAGCTATCAACAAAACTTGGAGGGGCATATACGTACACAAGCCGATTGCAAAATCGGGCCAATTGCAAATATCTGAAGAAATATTACCCCAATATTTGGGTCGATGCTTGAATTAGTGTGACAGTCGCCGACTTTTATTCATAATCGGCATGAGGCCGGTTTCGATTACATGTCTCCTAGGTAGTCTCTGATGGCCGCCAGGGCCCGGTTGACGGCCTCTGGAGACTCTATCTCTAAAGCATCCAAGATCAAATACTCTAGCCTAGTGACCCTTACATCGGTGGTTATGATTAACAGTTCATCGGCAAGTCGTGTTTGCCTTGCTACCAGCCTATCGAGACGCATGAGCGTTGAAGACGCCAAAGGAATAGCTGCCGGAACACTACCGAGGTTGATTGGAGGCCTGGCCGCCGGATGACGAGCATCTTGTTCCCTGAAGCGCTGCAAGTTGACTCTCACTTGTCGGTCTTGGCTAGCCGTCAGTTCATACGGGGTGTCCATGATCGCTAGAATCACTCATAGGGGATGGAGCGACTGCGAGAAGATTAACTCCTGAGTACTTAGAGAAAAGAAATGGTGAGGATGGATGGGTTGGAAAATCACCTGGTTCACTGACGAGCTTGAGGATGCCATGAGGGGTCTTGCTGAGAGCTTGGAAACCTTGATTTTGTACACCTGGAAAGCGAGGGGATTTCTTCTTTGGCCGTGGTATGTTCGGGAAGGCCTGAAGGAATCCATTTATAGAAAGAAAATATGCGGAGTTGGATGTGAAAGATCGCCTCCGATATAAAAGTCGAAGAGGTCATCATTAAAAGCATTTGCAATCGTTGAATGGTTGGTGACTACTCAAGACCGGGTACCTGTTGTTAAGGACTCACGGGTTTTCAAAACACATGTTCGGATAGGACGGACTATGAAGCCAAATCTATAACGCGTTTGGATATTACCAGCCGATAACCAATGAGACTAATATTCAAACGCTGACAATAACTATCGTGGTACGGTCTCAGAATCGGCAACGTAAAGCGATACGTGCGACTAGAGCCGATTTTAACATAAGCAATTCGAGACACTGCGCGCGGCCGAAACCTGATCTTATCTACAAGTGCATCCGATCTTATCTACAAGCACAGTGGCAGAAGATCGACAAATTATGTTACACGATTCAAAGCCAAGTACAAGCACGAGTAAAATGATCGTCCAATCCCATCACAAAAGAATGACAAGTATAATACAGAAGCATTAGCCGATTTCAGAAGATCGGAATATTACAAACTCATTGTTTCAAAAAATCGGCTATGGAAGACAATGCCTTCCGCCTAATTTGGTCTATCTCTTCAATGGCCCTGACGTCGTCGGCCTCAGACCCCGCCACCGGCCGGACGCTCCTCACCAGGTTGCGCAGATGTGCCACAGCCGCCTTGATGCCCTGGCGTTGAGCTTCGATCTCGGCCGGCAAGCCAGCCATGTACTCCTTGTGGATATCGATCTCGTTCGTGACTTGAACGAGATCGGCCATTAGCTGATCTTGACGTGTGAGGAGCTGCTCGAGCTTGGCCGCCGGCTCGGTCTTCAGGCGGTCGAAGGCGGCCTTCCGGCTCTCGATGGCGCCCTTGGTTGACTGGATGGTGGCCGACCGCGCTTGGTTCTCGCGGCGATCGATTATCCGCTGCCGTGCCTGCTCATACCTGAACTGATGGGCTTCCATGAAGGTCGCCGGCACAATGACTTCGGCTAGGGCTTCCGGCAACTGGCCTTGGATGTCTTTGAACCGTGCGCGTATCGAGCCGCTGTCGACCACCAGCGTGTCCAGCGAGGCTTCCAGCCGATTGCCGATGTCGGCTAGGGTGGTCCTCAGGTCCTCAAGCCGGCATCAGCAACGCCTCCTCACCGATGTCGCCGGACTCCTCGAACTCCGACAAGTCAAAGTTGAGGAGGTCGGCTATGTTCTGCAGCAAAGAAGAAGATGATCAAGAAGATATTAAGCTGACAAAGCCGATCATCAAATTTAGTTGGCTTACCGTTGGCACCGGGGTCGGAGCAGTTGGCTCTGCTGGATCGTTGCCCGCGGCCGTCGGGGCCTCTTCGTCGGCGTTGTCGTCACCGCCCGGCGGCGCGGCATGCTCACTTTGGACGCCCTGGGGGCAGCCGATGGAGACTGCGGGGGCTGCAAAGAGAGAGTTAGCGGACAAGTCGACTAATTACTACAAGTCAAGTGGCAGGGGATGATTACCGATGGCGTGGGGCGTGAAGTGCAGCCGGCCAACTTCTTGAACTAAAAGCAATGGTTCGATCAGATGCAACTGATCATCGCGAAGCCCAAAATCTGGTGAAGCGAAGGCTTACCGGCCGATGTTTTGCTGGGGGACTTGGGACCGACGGGACGTCGGCTGGAGCGTTGACCGACTCAGGACTCAAAACCCCGAGTTCGGTCGCCGGTCCGACAGCCGCTGGCATTTCCTCACTGGCAATGGTGTCGAGGAATTGCGCAACGGCCGGATCCAAGGGGAAGGCTATCGGCTGGCACGGCCGGCTTCTTCTCCTTTTTCATCCTCGTGGGGGCAGGCACGTCCGACGGCTGTAGAGGTGGTGCAGCCTTTTTCTTCTGGGCGATCGGCTGGCGCACCTGACCTCGTAGCAACGAAGCCAGCTACGGCGCCTCCCAGCCGATGGCCGACGGAGCGAGGCTGCCCCCATCTAGAACACCTAAACGGTATTCGATGGGGCGCCCGGAGTTGCTCACCGTCGGCCGCTCCGTCTCCATGTCCTACAGACCAAAGAGTAAATGTTAATCGGCTATGTCAGCCGATGATCGTAAGAAGAAAATTATTTGGAACGTGAAGCTTACCGAGGGAATCTCGTCAGGCAGAAGCAGGTCGACGTAACAAGACGACCGTTGGTGGAAGATATGGCGCTTGATTTCGGTCCACCATCGGTCGTAAGCGGCGCTTTTCCTTAGCGACAACGTTATCACACCGACGTCGCCGAGGGGAGGGCCGGCTATGTTTAGCAGCCGATCCATTATCAGGTCTTGGCCTACCACTCCCCTCGTTTCGGTCTTATCAGCATAAAAGAAGCCGATGGGCAGCTGCCCAAGACCAAGCTGCCTCGCCGCCGACACTGGGTAATAGAATTCGTAGCTGTTGGCCACAGATCGGCCCTAGTGAATCCCGGTTGGCAAGATGCAGGGGGACAGAGTGGCGATGAACAGTTCCCTGCACCTCGGGTTGTCGGCTGAGTTGACGTCTTCCCAATTGAAGTCAACCGGCAACTCAAACAGCCCCCGGTCCTGGTAAAAGTACCAGGCGCGGTTATCGCGAGACAGCCCGTCGTAGAGGGCTATGAACCATTCGGCCAGTAGCTCGGCCGATTGATTTAAGCCCACGTGGGCGGCTGCTGCCTCTCCGTAGCTCATGCACCTGGTGGTGGTGATCTGGTTGCCCTCTTCATCCTGGATTGGCTCCAGCCTTGGGAACACAGCTGCTGTCAGAGGAAGCCGACCGGCTATCTTTTGCATTGCCAGCACTAACCAGATTTGGAGGAACCACCAGGGGCTGCCAGTGGTGATGGGCGCGTTGGCGGCTATCTTCGTGGTGGCCTGATGCAACGTCTGATACAAGTAGCCGAGGAGGTACTTCCCCAGCGCAATTTTTCCCCGTCGGCCAGGACTTCGGCTACGACCTGCCAGTTGGCGGTCGGCCCGCAGCTCGATCCACAAAACACAAATTTTTCAAGCCACATCATCAAGAATGCAGCATGCTGTCTGTGGCCGACGGTTCCATCCTTCATGTTTTGGGCAATGAAGCCACTCCACCCGCCGATGGCCTTGGTTTTGAATTGGTGCTGCCCCTTTCGGCTCAAGTTGCTGGGGTTGGCCGATGACTTGATGTCCAGACTGGTTGTCATGTACACGTCGGCCAGCATGATAGTCATCGGCCCTTGACGAAAGATGAAGGCGTGGAAGGTGTCATTCCAGAAATACGTTGCGGCCGATAGAAGTGTCTCGTCCTTCTCCATGTTGGCAATACACAGAGCCAAGCCTTGGGCTATCCCGACCTCCTCCCACTGTGTATATTTGGCCGATCGCACCCTTTTGTACCATTTGATCCAGGCTGTGTCGGTGGTCGGCTATGATTTGAACGTTCAGTTCCAGTGGGCGAGGGATGGTTTGGCCGTGTTAAAAGGGATCCGTTGAGTTTCGTCTATGATTACATCGACTGGATCTGTGTTGTCGATGGGGCTGAGAAAGTATCTTTGCGCTTGTGACAGATTGGGGATAAGCACTTGATGTGACAGGTGCTACAGTTCAGAAAAAGAGAAGAGGGGCGCTAATCAAGAACGGTTGCATATTATGGTTCGAGGAAGGAAAAGTACTAATTGATAAAAATGAAGGGAAGTGCTATTTTAGAAAATGGCTGAGCGTAATATTGATGCAATGTGTTCAAAGGGGCGGATTCAAAAGAAAGAAGAAAGTTTTGGATCGAAAGGGGTACCTCAGAGAATTCGGCCATGGCAACAACCGGAACAGTAGCGGTGGTTGGCGCAGCGGCTACGGCTAGCACGGCGGTGGGGCGCGGCGGAGGTGCTCGATGCGGCGATGGTGGAGGTCATCGAATGCTCGAGGAGAACATGGGTCTGGTTTGAAGAGCGCGATGAGGTTTGATGCGGCGCCGATGCGATCACCGAAAAAGAAAGAGAATGCAAGAGGCTTGCGTGCGAAGGAGGCTGAGTGCGTTTTGAAGGTGTAGGCGGTTCGGCCGAGGAGAGTGGATATTTAAAGGGAATTTGGACGAAAGCCGAAGCGGTTTAGGTCAAGAAAAGAGTGGGAGTTTGAATATGCAAGCAAATCCACAACACTTCGTATCACGGACTTGGGGGGCATGTGTTAACACTGAAATTTGGTAATCGAATCCCCAAGTCTGCAAAGGCGAAGTAGAGTCGGATCGGCTGGAAACAGGGGTCACATTGGCTAAAGAGTGATCGACTGCGAGGCCAATCGGCTAAGGATTGGATCGGATAGGGGTAGCCGACAGCCGATTCCAGGTCCGGAAGAGATGAAACCATTTCTGATGCAGCAGATTGAAGATAAATAGAAGATTCGGTTGTTAATTGCGCGTTAAACGATATTGCCAGTTATGGATAGAGTCCTATAATGGCAATTGTATCTGTAATTTAAGGATTTGTTTAAACTGTTAATCGTAACACGGCGTGGGTCCCGCTCGGGATAATGTTGTGTTTTAAATAGTAGTTTAGATAGAGTCCAGGGTTTGTACAGATAATTGTATCTTGGGTATAAATAGGACCCGAGACCCCCTGTAATGAAATTCAGTTATTCACAATCAATCAAACCTTCGGCGCATCGCCAACCTTTTTCTTCAGACGAGCACTTTGTTTGGTTACGGGCTGCATCGTTTCGATCCCCAAATCTAGGTAAATGCTTGTCATTAGTGGTATGATCTACTGTTTCTAGTGCTTCCATCGTAATGATACATTAGATTCAGGAGTTTGTATTGCGATATTTATCATATATCGTATATAAATTAGATCAATGTTTGGATATATCCTGCCATTGGCTAGTTCTAGCAAGAACTTGCAGCTAATAGGGCTTGATCTAGAGGTTGGCTGGTTTACATGCGGTATCCACCGTCTCGAGAGATATAAATCGGCTACAGCAGATCGGGTTTTTCTTTTTATACTTAATGCTGCATCGGATTCGAACTATTAAGTCATTTTTTGAACTATCCATGAGCTGTTCGGCTTAGATTTCTACTGTTTAGAGACACTGTCAGGGTTTCAGCCGGCCTTATCTCGCCCTGATATGTTTCTTTTATATTATTAGATTTGTATTAGGACTGCCTCTTATGTTAAGATCGCATTCTTGTCGGGCATTGCCAGCCGAAATCGGCCTACCTTAATAGCCGATGGCCGATTTCCAAGCTAAGCATCTGTTTCAAGAATGATATCTTTCTATAAGATTCATCGGAGTACTAGCCGATCCATTGTTAGCTTTCCAGTATCGGCTAGGTTATCGATTCATATATTTATTATTCTTTGTTGTATTTGGGTCAAGCGGTTGATGCTGTCTCGGTATAGCCGATCCATTTCAGTCACTTGGCTTAAATATGGTTTAGAATAGCACATATATGTTTATGGATTCCCTCAGCCGATCCAGTGGGGATGTAACCTAACACTTAACGTGTATCCCCTTTTTCTTGTTGATTAACAGATCAAATCAACTGGCACGCCCTGCACCAAACAGGCAGCCGAGAAGGACCTGCACTGGAGTTAAGCAGATCTTCCAGGCCAGCGCGTGAGAGAGATTTCTCATCAACACACTTCTTGGCACGCCTAGTGGGACTTTTCTCTGTCGACTCGACTCGGGCACATAGATTCAGCCGGCAAGATGGTCGACTCCAAGAGCTCCAACATTTCCCAAGACAACATCGTGCCTGTGAAGATGGAACAGTTATCGGCTGAACAGCAAGCCGATTATAAGAAGATGGTGGAAGAACTCCAGGCTAACTATTTGCAGTCTTTCACCCAAACAAGATTTGGGGCCGTGCATCAGAAGTATAAGTTCAGCATGAACGACACTAAGGTATCCTCCTCTGGTGAGACAAAAGGCCAACAGAAGGTGGAGGAGCCGACCCAAGTACAGGATGATCCGGCTGTATACTCTCTACAAGATCGGATTGACTCGGCCGTTCACTACGCATTGGTCAACCAAAGTAGCATGTTGGTCAACACTCTCCATAACATGATCGCTACTGTGATCGATGCCAAGATAGCCGACCAGCTGCAACGGGGGCCCACGTACTTCACAGATGGCCAATTTCCTGGTTACAGGACGCTGGTCACGTAGAATCAGCTGATCCCATCGCTGGCGCAACAAGGGCCATCGGGAGGAGTCCTCGGTTAGCCAAATCCAGGTGAATCGTCTATAAGGCCAGCGATTACTATGCTGAATCGACAACAACTGTTGCCCCACGATCAGATTGCCAATATGTTCAATGATAATCGGCAGTTAGAGCCAATTGATCCAGATAGACGGTGCAACGCCGGTGGCCAACAGCTGTTTCCATGACCGCCAACGCCACCACCGGCACCTCGGCCACCTCCCGCTGATCACCACTACCAGTATCAAGGGGGCTGCCAAGATCATCATTATAGGCCTCAGACGCCACCACCGCTGTATCGGCAAGCACCCGCGTCGTAAAACCAATACGAGCCGATGCAGCAAGACAACAGGACATGGGCCGATCTGATCACAGATGTTATGCGCGATCAATTCGGCCTCAAGCCAAAAGACTCAGGGAACTTGTATCAGTATCCCTATCCGGAGCACTTCGAGCGGATCCCGTTGCCCAACCGATACAAGATCCCAGATTTTTCGAAGTTCTCAGGGCAGGACAATATTCCAACCTACGAGCATGTTGGCCGATTCTTGGCACAGCGTGGCGAAGCATCGGCTACGAACGCCTTGAGAGTCCGATTGTTCCCTCTTTCTCTTTCAGGATCGGCTTTTACTTGGTTCTCCTCGCTACCCTACAATTCGATTCAGAGCTAGGCCTGTTAGTGATATGCCCTAAAGGCAACATGGAGATGTTGGATATCACGTCAATGTTTATGTAATAATGAATAAAGTGTTATTCAGTTCCATGAAATAGACATCTTGTATTGATCAATAAGTACGTGACTTATTTATGAGACTCTATATGTATGAATCTATTTCTAAATGATCCTTGATCATATGTCATATTGTTGGAACAAATATGATTCTAAGATCGGCATGTTTATTGATTGATGATCATGTCTCATAGATCATGGATATGGAGATACCAAATCAATAAACATGGACACATGTGTTGGAGAACACATTGTTGGATAGACCCACCATCAGACACAACAGGAATTAATGTGCCATTAGTTGGTCTCAGGTAGTGTTGGTACAAAGTCCTTAGACCTGAGATCACCATGGATTCCAACATGTGTAGTAGCCTACTTTGGGACTACCAAACGCTATTCCGTAACTGGGTAGTTATAAAGGTAGTTTTCGGGTTTGCTATAAAACATCGAGTGGGATGTGAGTGATCAAGATGGAATTTTCCCCTCCTTTGGAGAGATATCTCTGGGCCCCTCGAGGTAATGGATTATGGAAATGCATGGCCATGCTAAGTTGATTGAGGAGTCAATCAACGGACGGATAATCCAATACGGTTCGAGTGAATGGTTAAGCTATTGAAGGGATGGCACACATCTTGCCTATAGCTTAACGGTATCGTGAGTGTAACATCCTGAAAATCGAGAAATTTAAAACCGGAATCAAAAATCAGAACTTACAAAAACCTTTTGATTGTTGATTCTTGATCGAGTTTTCGCTTCTTATTTGCCGGCTTGGTTGCATAAATTTAGACGCGAGCGATTCATCTCGGTGTTTGTGAAAAACCAAACGATTCGAATTTACGCTACGAGAAAATTTTCGGAGTTTAGAATTGGGAGCAAAACATTATTTTGGTGATTGAGTAATATTAATTAGTGAAAAAGAAAAAAATGAGTAATAAAATATTTTAGGGTATATATATGAAATTTAGAAATTTATTTGAATCAAAATAATATTTTACGGAATTGAGGAAAAAGATTAAATTAATTATGTAAAATATATTTTTAAAATAATAAAAGTGGGTGAAAAGGTTGGACATATATTTTACAACTTATTTTTAGATGTGTTATATTTTATTTTGAATTTTGGGGGTGAAAGGAAATAAAATTGGGAAAATAGGAAATTTAATTCGGGAAAATCGGAAAAAGTCACTATTCATTGCGCGCCACATGTTCGACGCCGTACCACGGACGCCGGACCGCCTCGCCACCGCGCGCCGCGCGTCACTCGCCGTACGGGGCCTCGTGCACGCACGTTCTCGCCGCGTCACCCTCTGCGCGCACAGAGTCGCCGTACGTCGCGCGTCGCCCGGACCCGCCCGTGCCATGCGCCGCCGCCACGCGCTAACCGCCGTACCGAGCCCGCGTGCACGCATGCCACGCGCCCGCGCCCGCTCTGCGCACCGGCCCGGCTTCGCGTGCGCACCCCGCGCCTTGGCCCCGCTCGCTCGCGCTGCGCGTCACCACGCCGTCCGCGCGACCACACCGACGTGGATCGCTATAAATAGGACTCCTCGGCCGAAACTCAAAATACAAAACTTGTTCCTTATCTTCTCACCTAGCTTCCTCCCAAATTTCCCCAAATTCTATCCACCGCATTGCGCAAATTTTGAAAAACACGGAAGAACCCTAACTCGGTGCCAGAAGCAAAACTCAGAATTCGTCGTTCCGGTTGATTGCTACTCAAATTAAAGGTATCATCGTAATCCTCACATCAAGAGCTTCATTTCCCTAACTTTTCGGGACCAAAAGGTCGTCGGAGGCCCACCGCCGGCGAGCCGCCGTGTTTCCTCTGTTCGGCCACCGCCGCGCGCACACGTCGCCAGGCCAATGTCGTGCTTCTCCGGTCAAACGCTTGCCATAGATAGCTCCCCCGCACCTTGTAGATGCTCCCAAGTCCCTTGGTTAGGTCGTGCCGTTGCCGGAATAACACGGCGACGAGCGCCGCCGCCGCCACGGCCACCTCACCGTAGCCGGCCCGTTCCACCGCCTCTCCGGCCCGGGCGAGCCGTGAAACGAAGCCCCCGTAGCCCCTAGATGGTGTAGGCCCCTTTGCCCCTTGAGCCGGCCCTCCCTCGCCGCCGTTCGCCTTTTTTTTCCGTCGGTCGCCGGCGCTAACAGAGAAGAATAGAGGGGGAGGGAAGCAGGGGAGGGAAAGGAAGGAAAGAAGGAAGAAAACAAAAGAAAGGGGAGAGAAAACAAGAATGGGCGATAGCCTAGTGGAGAGGGTGAGTTGGGTTGTGTGTGAGGTTGCAGGTTCGACCCTTGGCTTTGGCAACTTTTTTTTTATTTCTATTTAATTTTTCTATGAGGATTTAAAAGCTAGGATAAGCCTAGTAAAATCATAATTACCCTTTTGAATTCCTAAGCCCTATTTACAATGAAGTTTGCATCTTTATAAAGATATTATTATTTATTCTTTTCCAAAATTTCTTTTGCAAATATGTATACACTTATAGACAAACTTCTTAACATATTCCCTCTCCAAAGAAAATTTCTATCTTTTGTGAAATCCATTATTCACCTAAATATTATTATATATATATAGATACGTGGAGTTTCTAAACTCAAAAATCCATGTTAGTTATTTGGCATCTAAGCTTCAAGGTTCATCAAATATATCGAGATCCGGTTATTATTAACCCTAGGACTTCTCGACCTGAGAAATAACTTGATAAAATTGAAAGGTAATCACTTCTTTTTTTTAATTGAATCATCAACTCTAGTATTTCTCAAACTTTAGGCATATTAAAATAAATATCGCTTCCTTCTTAACAAAATCGGATTCAATACGAAACTTCAAATCCTTATAACCCTTCGCTCTAACCCGGAGTTCGTCGAAACTCGAGCCTAGGTTCGCATAGAGTCATAGCCTAGTGTTAGGAGTCGCTATTGCGAATTTACTTGGTTTTCTTTTGGATCTTACTGGATTCTATTTGAATTCTAATCGAATTCAAATTTGATTTCTCGCACGTACGATTAGCGTCTGAGGAAGGCGTTGAGTACGCAGAAGACCCCAACCAACAAGTGTGCGAGCAAGGCAAGTCAACACATCCCTTTGAACATATTGATCCTACTTTGTGAAATGATGTTGTTTTCAATTACAAATTGCATGCTATAGGCAAATGAGTACCTATTCTTGATACATCCTGCCTTGATATTGAATACCCTTAGAAATATTCTTTGCAAACCTTCGATGTGATGCAACCGGAGGTTATCTTCGGTAAAATGCTTAGCCACGCTTATACTAGATTCTTGCATACTCATGATTTTACAAATAAGCCTCGTGCTTGGGCAACTATCTTGGGAAGATGGTTGAGACACGGCAAGTGGAGACATGAGCGCCACGTTGCCTTGATCATGTTGGAAATGGCTTTGATGAAAAATGAAAATACAAACCAATGTTTTTAGACTGGGGCGGATGGATGGATTTGGGTGGATTCCGGAAAAGGCTAGTACCGTCCACAGTCGTTAAGGACCGAGCCATGAGACTACAACTTAGAACGAGCGACAACGGTACTTCTCGAATGGGTATAGACCTAGCTGATTAAATATCCGAGCGGAGGCGGTATCCTTGCATAGTAGGTTCGGTGTTGGCGTTGAGGTAAGGGCTTGCCGGTGGGGGTGCACCACCGGTGGGTGCCTGGACGATAGTTAAGAGCCTTCCGCGAGGGGTGTACCGCTGGTTGGTACCTGGGCAGAGATCGGGCATGCGATTAACATGAAGAAATGAAGACATGAAGAACAGGACATGAAGATGGAAAGTTCAAGGATAGAGCAATTATTTCTCTTACCCCAGGAACGCCAGAACTCCTCTCACTGCTAGGAAATGACGGCTAGAGTGCATGAGGGCTTAAGTTCATGGAGCGGGTACTGCCAAAGTGAGGTTATCAAAAGGCTTTGCCGTGACCGTCCCATATAGAGGGATGTGAGCTCATTCAATGAGTAGTTGCGGAGTACGGGTAAAGTGTACATCCACTCGGTGTGAGTTAATCAATCTATTCGAATAGCCGTGCTCGCGGTTAATGAGCGACGTGACAAGTGTTTCCCGTGGCTGGACTCATAAATTTTAAAATGATGGGTGGGATTGCATAATGACTTTATGTGCTGGGGAAACCAACTTCTCTATCTGAGAGAAAGGGGAAAGACACCCCCAGAAAACCATGACGAATCATAGGCGGGAAGCTATCGTTGGGATCACAATGGATGGTGGACAGAACCGTCGCCGACTTAATATACTATGGACCTAAAACTTGACCTGGCTAGATGTTAGGTTTGTGAAATGATTTGTGAAAATTGGCTTTGCGCAAATAAACCATAGCCATCCTTTGAATGACCCTATCATGTGCATCATTCCGTGTTGGCTTGCTGAGTACGTTGGGTACTCACCCTTGCTATACGCACAAACCTCCAGATGAAGGAGGTGAGGAAGACCCGTACGCATACTACTAGGAGGAATGAAGACAATGGAGCGCAACAGGTCTTAGTCCCCAGTCGTTGCCTGTGGCAATCGGCATGCTGCTGCCTTCCGTCTGCTATCTTATCTAATTTCTATTTTCGGATGTATCCGGACCGGTAGGTCCTTTATGTATTGGATATTGCCTTCGGGCCTATTAATGTAATAATTTCGTTGTAAGACTATTTGTGCACTTTGCACCTGGTAATTCAGAACTGTATTCGTGGGTACCAAACTACTCTATCCAGGGATAAGGTACTATGAACACGAATGACTTCCGTCCTCAAAAACGGGGGTCTACAGTGAGGCAAAGGGATTTGTGTACACATTACAGGTTCAGAGCCGATATTATTCTTGTATACTATGGTGTCAATATGTGCTTGCTAGGCGCCGCGTTGACGGTGGCTGAGTTGGACTCGAGCGACGATCGGCTAAGTTAGACTATAGCCAAAACCGAGTATACCTGAACCTACAGGGTCGCACGCTTAAGGGGATAAGAACAGGCATTCGAGTTGGACTCGAATACGGCTCGATCGGATAGGGATCCGATCGGATAGAGTCCTATGGGCTTACGACGTATGGGCGGCCAACTCTATGAGATTCGGATAGGATCCGATTCAAAATAGAGTCACGATCGCCACGAGTCCCGGTCGGCCAACTCTATATAAAGGGGTGAGGGTGGAGAGGCTGAGGTACATCAAGTCAATTGATTGCGCCGAAATCAATCGATCACACGCGGCTTTAGAAGTCGTCGAGGTCAATCTCCACGGAAACCCTCCCCACCTTCGAGCCTAGCCTTGCATCGCGTGCTAGCACACGGGTGTACGGCGTTTGTCCCCGGACGTGTGGATACCGGTAGAGCTGCCGCTACGTTGCGCTGTTGATCGGCTTCGGATCGGCTGTAATCGGAGCGATCGGCTGATTGACGAATCGGCTGTCCCCGAAAATCGGCTGTCGGCTTGCGGGAATCGGCTACACAGTTCCAGATCGGATAGCCCTGATTGGCTGTTTCCGCTGCACACTCCAATCGGTAACGATCTATCGGCCTTTACTTGCAAGTGTTCCTGGTTTGCGCAGTAAAAAGTTTTTGTTTTCGGCTTGCGTAGCCTCCGGTAACCCTTCAGTGGTATCAGAGCTAATCTTGCTTAGTTCGGGTTTTAGATTGGATCTGGAACAAGTTTTGCGCACGGCTTGATTAGATCAATCGGTTTTACGGGATTTGTTGAGGAGAGTTCATGGTAATTGTGTTCCTTGATAGTGTATCGGAACGGCGTAATGTGGTTACGTCGAAGACATATCCATAGAACTCGGTTTGAGTCGGCTTCGAGATAGCGTTCCTTGATAGTGTACCGGAACGGTATAATGTGATTATGCCGAAGCTATCTCGTAGTCCGATCTTGTTAGCCGCCTCGCGCTTGCGCAAACCATCTCCCTTGATAGTGTATCGGGCGGCATAATATGATTATGCCGACATGGTTTCCGTAAGCGATTTCATAGATTGGATCTATGAATTTCGTGTGGTGTTCCGGGCGCTGCCCCTTATAGGTCGTCTCGGTGCCGTATCTCTGCGATAGGTAGAAAATGTTTCTACGCCTAACTTGTTTTTGCAGAGAATGCATTGAGATGGTATTGCCCTATTGTATGTATGAGATGCATGTGATGCATGTAATATTCTTTCATATGTGCAATCCTGTAATATTCTTTCATACGTGCAATGCTTGTAATATTCTTTCACGACCTACGAG
This sequence comes from Oryza australiensis, assembly GCA_019925245.2. Classification (NCBI taxonomy): domain Eukaryota; kingdom Viridiplantae; phylum Streptophyta; class Magnoliopsida; order Poales; family Poaceae; genus Oryza; species Oryza australiensis. Next base: position 587,561 of record JAIFGZ020000819.1, read on the forward strand.
TCGATGTAATCTTCAATTAGAGCTTCTATAGTAGTAGCTTAGTTTGAAGAAATCAAGTATCATGCACATTGGAAGATGGTGCCGAAGATGGAGATCCTCAGCACCGACATGGAGATGGAGATCACCATGTGAAGGGGGCCATACTATTTCATTATATGCTATTCTACCGCTTTCATATATGTGATATGTTTGTTTGATAGGATAGCATCCCTCGCAAAATTAAGTAGTAATGATGCCCTTCCAAATGTTGCACTCCGTCACCGTTATGCTCATCAATGGTGGGTGCCAAGCAGAGTGCCATTCTCTATCATAACACGAGGGGGTATATGTCGGACATATACGGGAGGAGCATTTGGTTTACTTAACAAGGCTATCAAAACAGTTTTGGGCCTTCGGGCATAGGTTGGGGCCGGGGCATGGAGATGCCACACCAACACAAGAGTCACATAGAGATGTGATTAGCAAGGAGTTGCTTATCGATGTTATTAATTTTCTAGCGGTGATGCCAAAGCTCACTAGAAAATTAATTAACATGTGGATCTTGACCCAATACGTAACCTAGAGGGAAGGTGGAAAATATGTAATGGGAGTCTAATGTTAAATTGTTTAACAATAGACATAGCATAAACATTGTGCTAAACTTTGCTTTTTCTGTTGTAGAATAAATGGCGGCTAAGACTACACCCGGTACCTTTAATTTGCGATCTATTCTCGAAAAGGAAAAATTAAACGGAACAAACTTTATGGATTGGTATCGCAACTTGAGAATTGTTCTCAAGCAAGAGCGTAAGGAGTACGTTCTTGAAGTACCTTATCCGGAGGATTTGCAAAATAATGCCACCGCAACCGCACGGAGAGCTTACGAGAAGCACACTAATGATGCCCTAGATATAAGTGTCTCATGCTTGCTACAATGTCCCCCGAGCTTCGGAAGCAATATGAGAGCAGCGATGCTCACACTATTATTCGGGGACTGCGTGGTATGTTTGAGAATCAAGCTCGGGCCCGAGAGGTTCAACACCTCAAAGTCCTTGTTTGCGTGCAGCTTGTTGAGGGGAATCCCGTCGCCCGCATGTGATAAAGATGATTGGCTATATCGAGAGTCCGGAAAAACTAGGTTTTCCCCTTAGCCAAGAGTTGGCTGCGATGTGATTCTCCGTCGCTCCCTCCGAGCTTCGAGCCATTCATATTGAATTATCACATGAACAATATGGATAGAACCTTGGCTGAATTGCATGGGATGCTAAAGACAGTGAGGAGAGTATCCGAGAAAACGGTCATCATGTGATGATGATGCGAAGGCTAAGCGCAAACCACTGTCAAGAAGCTTTGCACCAAGAGGAAGTTAACTCCTGATGAGATCACGAGTGCCTCCAATGCAAAGAAGGGCAAGAAGGGGTCGGCGGCATCGGATGCCGTTTGCTTCTATTGCAAGGAGACAAAGCCACTGGAAGAGGAACTGCAAGAAGTACATGGAGGATCTCAAAAAGAAGCAAAGTACGACTTCGCTTCGGTATTAATGTTATAGACATTAATCTTGCTACTTCACCCTACGACTCTTGGGTATTTGATACCGGATCGGTAGCTCATATTTTCAAGTCGTTGCAGGGAATGAGAAGAAGTAGAGGATTGAGAAGGGGCGAGGTGAACTGCGCGTCGGCAATGGAGCAAGCGTTGCTACGATTGCTTGTCGGCACAGTACCACTTCATCTACCTTCAGGATTAGTTTTGGAATTAAATAATTGTTATTGTGTTCCAACACTATGTCAAAACGTTATTTCCGCTTCATGTTTGCAAGCGAAAGGATATGATTTTAGATCAATGAACAATGGTTGTTCAATATATCTCGAGAGATATGTTCTATTTTCATGCTCCATTGGTGAATGGATTATACGTTTTGAATCTTGAAGCTTCTCCCATCTATAACATTAATACGAAAGGCAACTCTCGATGATATAAACCCCACGTTTATCCGGCATTGTCGCTTAGGCCATATAAATCGAAACGCATGGAGAAGGTCCATAAGGATGGATTGCTTCACTCTTTTGATTTTGAATCATTTGAGACATGTGAGTCTTGTTTACTTGGTAAGATGACAAAGGCACCTTTCACGGGACACGGTGAAAGAGCAAGTGACTTGTTGGCACTCGTACATACCGATGTATGTGGACCAATGAGCTCAACGCGGAGGTGGTTATCGGTACTTCATTACCTTTACCGATGACTTTAGTAGATATGGTTATATCTACTTAATGAGGCATAAGTCCGAATCCTTTGAAAAGTTCAAAGATTTCAAGAATGAAGTACGAATCATTTAGGGAAAACAATCAAGTTTCTACGATCGGATCATGGAGGAGAATATTTGAGCCAAGAGTTTGGTAATCATCGAAAGATTGTGGAATTGTTCCACGGTTGACTCCGCCGGGATCTCCACAATGGAACGGAGTGTTCGAACGGAGAAATCGCACCTTGTTGGACATGGTGCGGTCGATGATGAGCCAAAGTGATCTTCCGTTGTCCTTATGGGGATATGCTCTTGAAACACCTGCGCTCACACTAAATAGAGTTCCATCTAAGTCGGTTGAAAAGACACCATATGAGATATGGACGGGGCAACCCCTAGTTTGTCTTTTCTCAAAATTTGGGGATGCGAAGCTTATGTAAAACGTTCTATCGACAAGCTCACACCCAAATCGACAAGTGCTTCTTTGTGGGATATCCTAAGGAAACTAAGGGATATTACTTTTATAATCGGGAACAAGGCATAGTGTTTGTCGCCAGACACGGTGTCTTCTTGGAGAAAGAGTTTCTTTCAAGAAGGGTTAGTGGGAGCAGGGTGCATCATGAAGAAGTTCAAGAAACACCGAAAACGTTTCGCGACCACGGAACCACAACGGGAGGAGCGAAGTGTTGCGCCACCGGTTGTAGATACACCGCCCCACGGAGGTCGAAGATCACGTCGTGCACCGAGCAGTACAGTGCGGAACAACGTGATATATTGTTGTTGGACAACGCTGAACCTAAGACCTATGAGGAAGCGATGGTGGGACCCGATTCCAACAAGTGGCTTGGAGCCATGAAATCCGAAATAGAATCCATGTACGGCAATCAAGTTTGGAACTTGGTTGATCCACCTGATGGTGTCAAAACCATTGAGTGTAAATGGGTTTTTAAGAAAAAGCCGATATGGATGAAGGGTTACGCGGAGGCTACGCTAGCCAAAAACAAAACTTTTTACCGCGCAAACTAGGAACACTTGCAAGTAAGGGCCGATAGATCGTTACCGATTGGAGTAGAGTGCGCGGAATAGCCAATCGGGCAATCCGATCCGGAACGTGTAGCGATTCCCGGAGACCCGATTCGCCAATCAGCCGATTCGAGTCGTCCGCCGCGTTCTCACGCCTCGCTCCGTGCGCCCGACCGCAGCCGATTCCACCATAGCCGATCGCTCCGATTGCGGCCGATCCAAGCCGATCAACGGCGCGCAACGTAGCAGCGCCTCTACCGGTATCCACACGTCGGGGACGAACGCCGTACACCCGTGTGCTAGCACGCGATGCAAGGCTAGGGTTTCGCTCGAAAGTGGGGAGGGTTTTCGTGGAGATTGATCTCGACGACTTCGTTGCACGCGATGCAATTGACATGCCACGGCTCTCCACCCCTCCCTCCTTTATATAGAGTTGGCCGGCGGGACTAGTGGCCGATTAGGACTCTATTTTGAATCGGATCTCATCCGTATCTTATAGAGTTGGCCGCCCACACGTCGTAAGCCCATAGGACTCTATCCGATCGGATCCCTATCCGATCAAGCCATATCCGAGTCCAACTCGAATGCCATTCTTATCCCCTTAAGCGTGCGACCACGTAGGTTCAGGTATACTCGGTTTCGGCTATAGTCTAACTTAGCCGATCGTCGGCTCGAGTCTAACTCAGCCGACTGTCACAGCGCGGCGCCTAGCAGCACATATTGACACCATAGTATACAAGAATAATATCAGCTCGAACCCGTAATGTGTACACAAATCCCTTTGCCTCACGATACCGTTAAGCTATAGGCAAGATGTGTGTCATCCCTTCAATAGCTTAACCATTCACTCGAACCGTATTGGATTATCCGTCTTGATTGACTCCTCGATCAACTTAGCATGGCCATGCATTTCCATAATCCATTACCTCGAGGGGCCCAGAGATATCTCTCCAAAGGAGGGGCAAATTCCATCTTGATCACTCACATCCCACTCCATGTTTCATAGCAAACCCGAAAACTACCTTTATAACTACCCGATTACGGAATAGCGTTTGGTAGTCCCAAAGTAGGCTACTACACATGTTGGAATCCATGGTGATCTCAGGTTTAAGGACTTTGTACCAACACTACATGAGACCAACTAATGGCACATTAATTCCTGTAGTGTCTCATGGTGGGTCTATCCAACAATGTGTTCTCCAACACATGTGTCCATGTTTATTGATTTGGTATCTCCATACCCATGATCTATGAGACATGATCATCAATCAATAAACATGCCGATCTTAGAATCATATTTGTTCCAACAATATGACATATGATCGGGATCGTTTAGAAATAGATTCATACATATAGAGTCTCATAAATAAGTCACGTACTTATTGATCAATACAAGATGTCTATTTCATGGAACTGAATAACACTTTATTCATTTATACATAAACATTGACGTGATATCCAACATCTCCATGTTGCCTCTAGGGCATATCACTAACAATCTCCCACTTGCACTAGAGTCAATCATGTAAGTATCTAATACCCATTGCTCTTGTGTGCGCCTCATGCTTCGGCTGAGGGAGAGGTTTTGTCAGCGGATCGGCTATGTTGAGATCCGTGTGCACTTTGCATATCTTGACATCACCTCTGTCCACTATCTCGCGGATGAGATGATATCGCCGAAGTATGTGTTTGGACTTCTGATGTGACCTCGGCTCCTTGGCTTGCGCAATGGCTCCACTATTATCACAATAGAGAGACATTGGACCAGTCGTACTAGTCATCACACCAAGCTCGAAACGAATTTCTTGATCCAAACGGCCTCCTTTGCGGCTTCGAAGCAGCAATGTACTCGGCCTCCGTTGTAGAATCAGCAACGGTATCTGCTTGGAACTCTTCCCGTGGCTGCGCCTCCGTTCGGGCGAGAACACGAACCCCATTGCGATCTATAATCATCCTTGTCCGTTTGGAAGCTAGCATCGGTGTAACCACTTACAACGAGCTCTTCTTCACCTCCATAGACTAGGAACATATCCTTAGTTCTTCTCAAGTACTTAAGGATATTCTTTACGCGATCCAGTGACCTTCACCTAGATCCGGCGGTATCCGCTCGTAGCACTCAAAGCGTACGAGACATCCGGCGTGTGCAAAGCATGGCATACATGATGGAGCCAATTGCCGAAGCATATGGAACCATACCCATCTTATTCCGCTCATCATGTGTCCGAGGACACCGATTCTTGCTATGATTAATGCCATGTGACATGGGCAAGAAACCTTTCTTGGAATCATGCATGTTGAACCTTTTCAACACCTTGTCAATGTATGTACTTTGGCTTAATCCAATTAGCCTCTTGGATCTATCTCTATAGATCCGAATGCTAATATGTATGCTGCCTCCCTAAGTCTTTCATGGAAAAACTATTTTTCAATGAAGACTTGACGGATTCTAGCATAGGGATATCATTTCCAATCAATAATATGTCATCCACATATAAGATTAGAAATACAATTGCACTCCCACTGACCTTTTGTAAACACAGGCCTCTTCTTCATTTTTGATGAAACCAAACCCTTTGATTACTTCATCAAAACGAATATTCCAACTCCCGAGATGCTTGCTTCAATCCATAAATGGACTTCGTAGCTTGCACATCTTTCTAGGCGATTCTGGATCGACAAAACCCCGAGGTTGTATCATGTATACATCCTCGCTTAGGTTTCCATTTAGGAAAGCCGTTTTGACATCCATCGCCATATCTCATAATCGAAATATGCAGCAATCGCTAGGATAATCCGAATAGATTTCAGCATTGCGACGGGCGAGAAGGTCTCATCATAATCAACTCCTTGAATCTGTTTAAAACCTTTTGCCACCAATCGCGCCTTATAGATGTGAACATTTCCATCCATATCGGCCTTTTTCTTAAAAACCCATTTACACTCAATGGTTTTGACACCATCAGTGGATCAACCAAGTTCCAAACTTGATTGTCGTACATGGATTCTATTTCAGATTTCATGGCTCCAAGCCACTTGTTGGAATCGGGTCCCACCATCGCTTCCTCATAGGTCTTAGGCTCATCGTTGTCCAACAACAATATATCACGTTGTTCCGCACTTGTGTACGTCAGTGCACGACGTGATCTTTCGACCTCCGTGGGTGGTGTATCTACAACGGTGGCGCAACACTTCGCTCCTCCTGTTGTGGTTCCGTGGTCGCCGAAACGTTTTCGGTGTTTCTTGAACTTCTTCAAGATGCACCCTGCTCCCACTAACCCTTCTTGAAAGAAACTCTTTCTCCAAGAAGACACCGTGTCGGGCGACAAACACTTTGCCTTGTTCCCGATTATAAAAGTAATATCCCTTAGTTTCCTCGGGATATCCCACAAAGAAGCACTTGTCGATTTGGGTGTGAGCTTGTCGATCGTAAACGTTTTACATAAGCCTCACATCCCCAAATTTTGAGAAAAGACAAACTAGGGGTTGCCCTGTCCATATCTCATATGGTGTCTTTTCAACCGACTTAGATGGAACTCTATTTAGTGTGAGCGCAGCTTTTTCAAGAGCATATCCCGGAAGGATAACGGAAGATCACTTTGGCTCATCATCGACCGCACCATGTCCAACAAGGTGCGATTTCTCCGTTCGGACACTCCGTTCCATTGTGGAGTTCTGGCGGAGTCAAGCGTGGAACAATTCCACAATCTTTCGAGATGATTACCAAACTCTTGGCTCAACTATTCCCTCCACGATCGATCGTAGAAACTTGATTGTTTTCCCTAAATGATTACGTACTTCATTCTGGAATTCTTTGAACTTTTCAAAGAATTCGGACTTATGCATCATTAAGTAGATATAACCATATCTACTAAAGTCATCGGTAAAGGTAATGAAGTACGATAACCACCTCGGCCGTTGAGCTCATTGGTCCACATACATCGGTATATACGAGTGCCAACAAGTCACTTGCTCTCTCACGTGTCCGTGAAAGGTGCCTTTATCATCTTACCAAGTAAACAAGAGTCACATGTCTCAAATGATTCAAAATCAAAAGAGTGAAGCAATCCATCCTTATGGAGCTTCTCCATGCGTTTCTTATTTATATGGCCTAAGCAACAATGCCGGATAAACGTGGGGTTTATATCATTAGAGAGTTGCCTTTACGTATTAATGTTATAGATGGGAGATGCTTCAAGATTCAAAACGTATAATCCATTCACCAATGGAGCATGAAAATAGAACATATCTCGAGATATATTGATAAACCATTGTTCATTGATCTAAAATCATATCCTTCCGCTTGCAAACATGAAGCGGAAATAACGTTTTGACATAGTGTTGGAACACAATAACAATTATTTAATTCCAAAACTAATCCCGAAGGTAGATGAAGTGGTACGTGCCGACATCAACCGTAGCAACGCTTGCTCCATTGCCGACGCACAGTTCACCTCGCCCCTTCTCAATCCTCTACTTCTTCTCATTCCCCGCAATGACTTGCAAATATGAGCTACCGATCCGGTATCAAATACCCAAGAGTCAGTAGGTGAAGTAGCAAGATTAATGTCTATAACATTAATACCTGAAGCAGAAGTCGTACTTTGCTTCTTTTTGAGATCCTCCATGTACTTCTTGCAGTTCCTCTTCCAAGTGGCTGTCTCCTTGCAATAGAAGCAAACGGCATCGATGCACCGACCCATTCTTGCCCTTCTTTGCATTAGAGGCACTCGCGATCTCATCGGGAGTTAACTTCCTCTTGGTGCAAAGCTTCTTGACAGGTGGTTTGCTCTTAGCCTTTTGCATCATCATCACATGATGACCGTTTTTGGATACTCTCCTCTCATTGTCTTTAGCATCCCATGCAATTCAGCCAAGGTCCTATCCATATTGTTCATGTGATAATTCAATATGAATGGCTCGAAGCTCGGAGGGAGCGACTGGAGAATCACATCAGTAGCCAACTCTTGGCTAAGGGGAAAACCTAGTTTTTCCAGACTCTCAATGTAGCCAATCATCTTTATCACATGCGGACTGACGGGATTCCCTCCAACAAGCTCGCACGCAAACAAGGACTTTGAGGTGTTGAACCTCTCGGCCCGAGCTTGGTTCTCAAACATGCCACGCAGTCCCCGAATAATAGTGTGAGCATCGTGCTCTCATATTGCTTCGAAGCTCGGGGGACATTGTAGCAAGCATGAGACAGCTTATATCTAGGGCATCATTAGTGTGCTTCTCATAAGCCCTCCGTGCAGTTGCAGTGGCATTATTAGGCAAATCCTCCGGATAAGGTACTTCAAGAACGTACTCCTTACGCTCTTGCTTGAGAACAATTCTCAAGTTGCGATACCAATCCATAAAGTTCGTTCCATTTAATTTTTCCTTTTCGAGAATAGATCGCAAATTACAGTCTGGGTGTAGTATTAGCCGCCATTTATTCTACAAAAGAAAAAGCAAAGTTTAGCATAATGTTTATGTTATGTCTATTGTTAAACAATTTAACATTAGACTCCCATTACGTATTTTTCACCTTCCCTCTAGGTTACGTATTGGGTCAAGATCCACATGTTAATTAATTTTCTAGTGAGCTTTGGCATCACCGCTAGAAGATTAATAACATCGGTAAGCAACTCCTTGCTAATCACATCTCTATGTGACTCTTATTGTTGGTGTGGCATCTCCATGCCCCGGCCCCAACCTATGCCCCAAGGCCCAAAACTGTTTTGATAGCCTTGTTAAGTAAACCAAATGCTCGCCTAGTATATGTCCGACATATACCCCTCGTGTTATGATAGAGAATGGCACTCGCTTTGGGACCCACCATTGACGAGCATAACGGTGACAGTGCAACATTTGGAAGCGCATCATTACTACTTAATTTTGTGAGGGATGCTATCCTATCAAACAAACATATCACATATGAAAACAGGTAGAATAGCATATAATGAAATAGTATGGCCCCCTTCACATGGTGATCTCCATCTCCATGTCGGCGCGAGGATCTCCATCTTCGGCACCATCTCAAAGCATTTCTCGCAAAAACAAGTTAGGCGTAGAAACGTTTTCTACCTATCGTAGAGATACGGCACCGAGACGACCTATAAGGGGTACCACACGAAATTCATAGATCCAAACTATGAAATCGCTTACGGAAACCATATCGGCGTAATCATATTATGCCGTCCCGATACACTATCAAGGGAGATGGTTTGCGTAGGCGCGAGGCAGCTAACAAGATCGGACTACGAGATATCTTCGGCATAATCACATTATACCGTTCCGATACACTATCAAGGAACGCTATCTCGAAGCCGACTCAAACCGAGTTATATGGAAATTGCTTCGACGTAATCACATTACGCCGTTCCGATACACTATCAAGGAACGCAATTACCATCAACTCTCCTCAATAAATCCCGTAAAACCGATTGATCTAATCAACCCGTGCGCAAAACTTGTTCCAGATCCAATCTAAAACCCGAACTAAGCAAGATTAGCTCGATACCACTTTGAAGGTTTACGCGGAGGCTACGCTAGCAGAAAACAAAACTTTTACGCGCAAACCGGAACACTTGCAAGTAAGGGCCGATAGATCGTTACCGATTGGAGTAGAGTGCAGCGAAATAGCCAATCGGGCAATCCGATCGGAACGGTGTAGCCGATTCCGGAGACGCCGATTCGAGTCGTCCGGCCACGTTCTCACGCCTCGCTCCGATGCGCCCGACCGCGGCCGATTCCACCACGCCGATCGCTCCGTGCAGCCGATCCAAAGCCGATCAACGCACGCAACGTAGCAGCGCCTCTGCCGGTATCCACACGTCCGGGGACGAACACCGTACACCCGTGTGCTAGCACGCGATGCAAGGCTAGGGTTTGGCTCGAAAGTGGGGAGGGTTTCCGTGGAGATTGATCTCGACGACTTCGTTGCACGCGATGCAATTGACATGCCGCAGCTCTCCACCCCTTCCTCCTTTATATAGAGTTGGCCGGCGGGACTAGTGGCCGATTAGGACTCTATTTTGAATTGGATCTCATCCGTATCTCATAGAGTTGGCCGCCCACACGTCGTAAGCCCATAGGACTCTATCCGATCGGATCCCTATCCGATCAAGCCGTATCCGAGTCCAACTCGAATGCCTGTTCTTATCCCCTTAAGCGTGCGACCCGCAGGTTCAGGTATACTCGGTTTCGGCTATAGTCTAACTTAGCCGATCGTCGACTCGAGTCTAACTCGCCGACACAGTCAACGCGGCGCCTAGCAGCACATATTGACACCATAGTATACAAGAATAATATCGGCTCGAACCTGTAATGTGTACACAAATCCCTTTGCCTCACGATACCGTTAAGCTATAGACAAGATGTGTGCCATCCATTCGGTAGCTTAACCATTCACTCGAATCGTATTGGATTATCGCATCGTTGATTGACTCCTCAATCAACTTAGCATGGCCATGCATTTCCATAATCCATTACCTCGAGGGCCCGAGATATCTCTCCAAAGGAGGGGCAAATTCCATCTTGATCACTCACATCCCACTCCATGTTTCATAGCAAACCCGAAAACTACCTTTATAACTACCCATTACGAATAGCGTTTGGTAGTCCCAAAGTAGGCTACTACACATGTTGGAATCCATGGTGATCTCGGGTTTAAGGACTTTGTACCAACACTACCGAGACCAACTAATGGCACATTAATTCTGTAGTGTCTCATGGTGGGTCTATCCAACAATGTGTTCTCCAACACATGTGTCCATGTTTATTGATTTGGTATCTCCATACCCATGATCTATGAGACATGATCATCAATCAATAAACATGCCGATCTTAGAATCATATTTGTTCCAACAATATGACATATGATCGGATCGTTTAGAAACAGATTCATACATATAGAGTCTCATAAATAAGTCACGTACTTATTGATCAATACAAGATGTCTATTTCATGGGAACCGAATAACACTTTATTCATTTATACATAAACATTGACGTGATATCCAACATCTCCATGTTGCCTCTAGGGCATATCACTAACAATCTCCCACGGTCGCACGCTTAAGGGGATAAGAACGGGCATTCGAGTTGGACTCGAATACGGCTCGATCGGATAGGATCCGATCGGATAGAGAGTCCTATGGGCTTACGACGTATGGGCGGCCAACTCTATGAGATTCGGATAGGATCCGATTCAAAATAGAGTCCTGTTCAGCCACGAGTCCCAGTCGGCCAACTCTATATAAAGGGGTGAGGGGTGGAGAGCTGAGGTACATCAAGTCAATTGATTGCACCGAAATCAATCTGATCACACGCGGCTTTAGAAGTCGTCGAGATCAATCTCCACAGAAACCCTCCCCACCTTCGAGCCTAGCCTTGCATCGCGTGCTAGCACACGGGTGTACGGCGTTTTGTCCCCGGACGTGTGGATACCGGTAGAGGCGCTGCTACGTTGCGCGTTGTTGATCGGCTTTGGATCGGCTGCAATCGGAGCGATCGGCTGATTGGCGAATCGGCTGTCGGCTTGCGGGAATCGGCTACACAGTTCCAGATCGGATAGCCCTGATTGGCTGTTTCCGCTGCACACTCCAATCGGTAACAATCTATCGGCCCTTACTTGCAAGTGTTCCTGGTTTGCGCGGTAAAAAGTTTTTGTTTTCGGCTAGCGTAGCCTCCGCGTAACCCTTCAGGGCCGATCTTGAAAAACAGTTCCATAGCTACTTCTATTCCGGCAACCACGAGATGAAGTTGTCGGACCTCACCAGCATCTGGCAAAAACACAATGAATCGGTCCAAGAATACATCCAACGCTTTAGGGAGATGAGGAACCGATGTTACAGCCTGGTGCTATCGGATGCCCAGCTGGCCGATTTGGCCTTTCATGGTCTGATCGTGCCAATCCGAGAGCGATTCTCTGCGCAAGACATTGATAGCTTAGCCCACTTGGCGCTGAAGGTAACGGCCCACAAGCAGCGATTCCAAGACACCAGGAAGGCCGTGAAAAATATAACTCAGGTCGTCGTCGAATCAGACTACGAGTCCAACGATGACGACGCAGAAGTAGCGGCAGCCGAATGGGCCAAGAACAAAAAGGCCATCGTCTGCGAATGGCTGCTGAAGACTGCCAAAGAGGAAAGATACAATTTCGACATCACTAAGGCCGACAAGATCTTCGATTTCTTGCTCAAGGAGAAGCA